>CM040427.1:64731335-65966335 GCA_022702705.1 Papilionanthe hookeriana x Papilionanthe teres | reverse complement strand
AATCCAATTTTCATTCAAATACTAAATAAACTAATGGGTTAAATATTGTTTGTAGCTGTCGGTGTGAATGCTTTGAATGGTGATTTGAAATACATTTTTTATAAGTTGAAAAGTTTGAGCAAATAAAAAAAAATTAATTTTCTTCTCATGTGGCATTTGCAATGAACCCCATAATGATAAAAAAAAAGTTATGAACCACTGGGGTCTTGTTAAGCTTATCGTTTTAATATGTTCTTAAAGAGCATTATGAATAACAACAACAACAACAACAAAACCTTAATCCCACTAAGTGGGGTTGGCTACATTAATCCTTTTTCTCCATTGCGTCCGATTTAGTATCATATTTTCATTTAATTCTAATAGATTAAGATAATTTTTTATACAATAAGCCCAAGTCTTCCTAGGTCAACCTTTGCCTTTCTTAACATAAGTGGAATCTAAAACATCTACTCTCCTAATTGGATCATCAAATGGTCGATGTTTAATGTGACCAAACCATCTAAGGCGACTCTCTCTAATTTTGTCCGTCGTTGGAGATGCACCAACCCTATCACGGATGTATTCATTGTGCATTTTGTCTTCAAGTGTCAAGCCACTCATTCACCTAATCATTCTCATTTCGATGACAGTTAACTTAGTATTATGCTTCCCTTTTAAAGGCCAACATTCAACACCATACAGCATTGCAGGTCTCACCACCCTCTTATAAAATTTTCCTTTCAGTCTAAGCGTTACTGTTCTATCACACAATAGGCCCGAAGCATTCCTCCATTTTAACCAACCAACTTGAATTCTACTATTAACATCCCCATCTATATCACCATCGCTTTGAATAATAGACCCGAGATATATAAATCGTTCACACCTTTTAATAATTTAATTATCTGATGTTATTTAAACTATAATGTAGACCTGCATAATTCAAGTTTTTTGTGGCCTTTTTTCCTCGTCTTATCCATGAGAAGGATATCATCAGCAAAAAGCACACACCAAGGTACATCCTTCTGTAAATGTCCAGTAAGACCATCCATAACTAATGCAAAAAGATACGGGCTTAAAGCCGATCTCTGATTTATTCCAGCAGAAATAGGAAAATATTTGGTCAATCCTCCTTCAGTTCGAACACAAGTAACAGCTCTAGTATACATATCTTTAATGACTTGAATATAAGTCATAGCAACACTTTTCTTCTCAAAAAATATCCAAAGGATATCTCTAGGAACCTTATCATAAGCTTTTTCTAAATCAATAAAAATCAAATGTAGATCCTCCTTATTATCTCTGCACTTCTCCATCAAATCTCTCAATAAATATATAGATTCCATAGTAGATCTGCCCAACATAACACATCAATTTAATTCTTCTATAATTTGCACACTCTTGTGCATCTGCTTTATTCTTAAAAATGGGGACCAAATACTCTTTCTCTAATCCTCAGACATCTTTTTAGTTTGTGAAATAATATTAAAGTGTTTAGTAAGCCAATAAACTCTCAAATCTTCTAAAAATTTCCACACTTCAATTGAGATATCATCAGGTCCTACAGACTTTCCACCATTGGTTCTTTTTAAAGCCTCCACAACTTTTTTTTTACTAATTTAACGGTAAAAATGAAACATTTTATTATTATTAACGATATTAAGATTACTAAGGTCGATCGTATTTTCAGAAACTTCATTAAAAAGTTTATCAAAATAACTCACCCATCAATGTTGGATCTTTTTCTAAGAAAAGTACTTTTTGATTTTCATCTTTAATACACTTTATTTGAGTTAAATCTTTACTTTTATTTTCTTTGTTTGGCTAGTTTATACATATAATTTTCACCCTCCATGGTATCTAATTTGTTATAAATATCACTAAAAGCAGAATTTTTAGCGTAATTGTTTTTTAGACTTCTTGCGGGCCGTTAAATATTTTTTCCAGTTCTCTAAGCTTTTACATTTAAACTAATTTTTATAACAAAAATTTTTAGATTTTGTCTTTTCTTGCACATTTTTGTTCTACAACCAACTACTTTTATTTATAGAAACTTTGTTTTTTGATTCTCGTTGGGCATTATGAATAAGGTGAAAATATTTGAATTGTTTGTATGATTGTGGTGAAAATTTACATTGGGTTTATTTAGCAATACAACGCATTTTACACTTAAGAAAAATATTATCTTTCTTGATAAATAGATTGTATTACAAGATAATTAGATGGTAGAAACTAGGTATCTAAACAAGCCGAACACGCACGAGCCCGAGCTCAGCTCGTGTTTAGTTCATTAAAAAAGATCACTGTTCGTGTTTAGCTAATTTATATTTGAACACAAAAAAAAAAGTTCTTGTTCGGCTTGTTTCTTAGCGAGCCAAACTCGAGTTATTCACAAATAAAGAGCCATTATGACAACCCTAGTCATGCAGCCGTAGGATGTCAATGTTAGGAACGATATTTGAATTTTTTTCATTTATATTAAAACATCATTTAAATATAATTTAATTTATTTTTATTTTATCTTTTAATTAATAATTTTAATGGATTATAATTCTTTGTAGCCTTGTGGACAATTGAATTATTTATAAATATTAATCATCAATTATATATATATATATATATATATATATATATATATATATATATATATATATAAATATATAATTATTTCAAGCCAAAACGAGTCAAACATGAACGAACAAATCTCATTTCGTGTTAGACTAGTTTATATATCGAGCACAAAAAAAATATTCGTGTTTGACTTGTTTGCTTAGCCTTCGAGCATAAAATTATTTCACGAACAAATCTCATTTCATGTTCGACTATCGTGGGCTCTTAACGAGCCGAGCACGAATTATTTACAAACAACGAGCCGTTTTGATAGTTCTAGGAGAAACTAGAATATTTGAAAGGCGTTTGCCACAACATTATATTAGAATTTGAGGAGATTGATAGGCCCACACTAATAGGTTCAATAGTGACGAGGTAGTCTAGCTCAGTCTTTTTTTTGGCATTGCAATTCTTCTTGCTCGAAGCATGATCTTGAAAAAGATAGCAAAAAGAAAAACACACTGCTTTGATTTTTAGTGTTTTTTTAAATTTTTTTTGTTATCTTACTAAAAAATAATAATTTATAGGTTAACAAGGCAAATTTAGTACATCCTTCATTAGTATATTTGATACCGGAGCGAAAAATCATCTAATATAAAACCATCCTTTCTAAGATTATCTTAGAGCCCACAATACGTAAACATTTCAGTAGTTTATCCATTTCTTCTCGTTCTTTTAATTTCTTCAATATAAATTCTGTAGTATCAACAACGATCACATTCTTAATTATCTTGTTCAAAATTACACAATCACTAACCCATTTAACCTAACGAATTTTGTCTTCAAAACTTTTACAAACTACCAACTCAATCTCATTCCTATCATTAATCTTTCTAACATGCAACTACTTATAACCTTCTCTGATATTCTTATATTTTTCTCTTTTCCATTTAGTTTTTCTAATAAATAAGCAATATTTATTCTTATAAATTTCCGTCAATTTTTGACTTCTCATTCAAAATTTTCAATTTTCTTGTGGCAAAAATAATCTTAAATTTAGATCAGTCAACTGTTGCTTGTTTTTTCTCACAATTAAGTTAACTTGTTGCACATTACTTAAATGCGGCTTCCTATCCTACTTTTGCTTACTTTTTACCAAATCCATTAAGTTGTGGTGTGTCATTAAGGTTGATGTCCTAATTCACCCTTGGCTACTTCTCATGACAATCGAGATAGATTTCGGCACATTGCTTTTGAGGAACAACCTAATAATAGTAAAATTCAAATTTATATTCATTTCATTAAACTTAATTGATTTTCAACCTAACATCTATCTTCAATCTTCCTCATATGAGCTAGAGATTGACTAATGCATAGAACAAACGAAGTTGGTTTCTCGCATAGTAGACCTAATAGTGATAAAATTGTAATAATAATATTAATTATTATAATAATTTAAAATCTGTTTTGATGATCGCGAAAGTATTGACTAATGAATAGAACCAACAAAGATGGTTTCTCACATAGATAGACCTAATAATCGGCAGAAACAAAGTCCAACGCATTTCAAGTGCCATCACTCATCTCTAGCCTAACCTATGAGCGAAGCCTAAACCAATGGGCAAGTTGATTCCAACAATAAGTGAATCAAAAGTCAAGCTGAGCATTGGGGGGAGAGCTCCTCTAAGGCTTATTTAAAGTTGTGTATACTTCTTCGTTCAATTTTACCGGTATGAAATATTAACTATTTTTTACAATAACGTTTTTGCTCATTTCAAGTCCACGTCTTTTAATTTACCCTTATTCACGTTTTTTATATGTTCATCTTATTTACCGTCTTTTGTCGGTGTTGCATTTTAAAACATAGTCAATTTTTTAACTTCAATATTTGTAATTCCACCAATCTTTGTTACATTATAATTTTTTCTCTATCCTCCCATGTTTTACTTTTATCGCTTTTTTATCTTACTATATCTCCATTTCACTGCTCCCATTTTGATTGTTGGTGATTAATTCCAACACTATGCCTTTGGCTTATCGTTCTAGCCCATTGTTTTTTTAATTTGTTATACTTATCATCATAACTTTTCGCTTTGCATGAAAGGTATTGCTATCATAACTATGTCCTCTCACAAATAACATACATAAAGATCCTTTTTAAATTTTTTTATAATTATCTCCAGTATCAATAAAAAGATGCTTCTTATTGCTATATTACATATTTTTTGCCTTAAAAACATACCTTTAATACTTATATTTTCTATGAAATATCAAACTAGTCAATTTTTATGTTTCTTTATATGTTTATTTTATGATCAAAATGCGAATGAAGAACTTTTTTTTTCTCATTAGTTGACAATTCACTTAAAAATTTAATTTGTAAAATCAAGCTAGTCAAAAGTTATGGCATTTAAGACTCCATGGATTTTTCCTAATTTGTCTATTGGGGTATTTTTTATATTTACGTCCTAGACTTTTCTCAAGAATTGGTTTTTGGAGGGTGTGGAACGATTGTTTGGAGAATTTGTCTTCAATGTTGTTGTATTTTATTATTCGTTATGAATCAAAGAGTCTCAAAACTGGCCAGATGGCCACATTTATTCTATACTCAAGTTCCAATTTTATGAATGAGATCCAAGTAGTTGGTGTTTTTATAGCAACATATTTTTTCTCCTAATACATGTGGGACATGTCTTAAAAATCTCTTATTCATGTAAAAGTCCTCTGCAACATCTATCCTCTCCCTAGATGAAATTTTTTTTTGATGTTATGAATTATCATGTACCAAAAGCTCGCTCAATCATGTAGAACTGTCAAGTGAATCACCAAATTTAGGTTAGATATATAGTGACCTGACTCATTTTTCAGCAACAATTTTTTTTTCTTGTATTCCGTGTCGGACTAAACATAATACTATCAAATGTCTTAATATATCTGGTGTTTATTTTTTTTGTACGCCTTCTGCTACATCAGAAATACAATTTGGGAGTGTAACTGTAACTGTTCAACAGCATCCATGACTCTGCCTTTATCATTTTCTTCTGTTCTTTCAGATTTCAAGCCTCCAAGTCAGAGCAAAGTTTCTGCTGGTGCAATAATTGGAATCATCTGTGGAGCAATTTATGTTATTTTTCTGCTTGCGTTTGCTGCTTGGAAGAAAGGCTATTTCAGGTGGAAGGCTGCAAAGGGCAGTGGTAATGGCATATTTTTTCTCCAGTTGCGCTTTGATTCATACTCTTTTATTTGATCTTTTTTAGTTATTAAAAGAAGGATCAAAAGGAATGATCAAAGGAGGATTGATGGAGCCAGACCTAATGGTTTAGGATAAGGTTAATGATGATAATGAGGTTGAATCAATAACCAATGAATATGCTGTTGTATATTAGGTTATGACCTCTTTTTTCAAGTTCACTTGCTTTTCAAATTGCAACAACATTTAAGTTTTCCTTAGGACCGGCTTAAAAGGCTGATTTGCCAAGTGAACTTATTTAATCCTCAAATAGTATACCTGCTTTAAAAAAGAGAAAACAATGAACATAGTTTATCTGTGGCTCTAATACGTACCAAGCAATTTTTTCACAGAAATTAGGGTAGACAGTAATAGATTTTATTCTACCGAAAATAAATCAAAGCAATACAATTCTAAATTATAAAATTTAAACACTTATAATTCAAGAGGTAGGCAACCTCTCCCAAGACTCCATCCCAAGGACTCAAGACAACAATCTCATCATAACACTTAGGCTAATAAAAGATAAAATTGCCCTTATGCACTGCGTAACAATATTCTCCTCCCCAAAAATGCACCTTGTCCTCATGGTGAAAGAAATGAAACTGCTGCTAAAGCATTCGATACCCACTCATAAACTGACTTTAATCTGACTCTCACAATGAATACCAGACTGAAATAATCAATGGGTCATTGACATTACTTGAGAACTGCGCCTAATCCATAGCTTTAAGCATTCGTCATCACAATTAAAGGTTGGCTAAAATCAGGTAACGACAATATTGATACACTTTTCAAAAGTTTGGGTCGTTGCTTTCCTCGCACTAAAAGTTATTATTTTCCAATTTCTCCATCAACAACCACACGATTGAGTTGTAACTCTTCAAGAACTTCTGATAGTATCCTGTGAGTCCTAATAATCCTCTCAACCCCTCATGGTCTTAGCTAGTGAACGCTCTAACATTGCCGCCACCTTCTATGGATCCACCGACACCTCGATCTTGCACAATTTAGTGTCACCACATAGTACCATTGTGTTGTCTCCCTCTTGGAACTCCATTGTTAGAAGCATCAAATTCATTTTAGTCTCCCCTAAGGCTCGCACCATTTCATATCCAATGTCATATCAATGCTACCAAAATTCAAACGAAGAAAATTCTCCATCACCTGAATATCTTGCAATGTTAAAATCATCCCTTTACAAACTCCCCTACTCTTCTCCACCCTCCCATCCCCATCATGACTCCAAAGCTTCCAATATATCTCATCTCAAGCTCCAATTATTTCACTACTTGAGTAGAGATGAAGTTGTGAGTGTTCTCGCTATTTATCAACACCATTACGTCCTTCTCTTTGAATTGTCCTTGAATTTTTAGTTTGGTTCAAGGTTAACCCTGCTACCAAGTTCAATGAGACTTTTGCCACATCCAAGTGAGGGTGTTTCTTCCCCTCCACCACAACCTCCCATATTTCTTCCGCTCCTGTCCCATTGTCACATATTGTAAGAATCTGTAAAGTCCGATCGTTGCAACTGTGTCCTGAGAAAAATTTCTCATCTCACCGAAAACAATCCCTTGGCTTGCTTTTCCTGAATCTTTTTCTTTTTAAGACGTTTGATCGCCGCCCTTAGTTATGGCCCATTATTTCTGTCCTGTCAAGCCTCATTTTGGACTTCCACTGTTTGAGTGTTTTGTATCTTCCTGGGTGTAGCATTTCAATTTAACGCTTCACTTGTGTTGATTCTGCTGGCCCTCTCCATCGCTTTTTGTCTTCCATTGGGCTAATTCCATCGTCTTCCCCAATCCCCATGGTCTCAACGGTCAGAGGGCTGCACGTATGTCAGGCTTAGACCTTTCATGGAATTCTCCTCCAATACTGCTTCAAAAATCCCCTTTAATTGTCTCGGAAATAACTCGAATCTCTCCATATACTCCATGACAGTGCTCTCCCGAGTCAAGGAAAAGAACTGCTCGTGCAGTCTCCTTCTCGAAAGGCTCAGAAACATTCCAAATTCTTAAAATTCTCTCCCGATCAGATCACGTATCTAGCATCCCTCCACTAAAACCACACTAAGGTTTTCCCCTCCAAACATAACCCTAATACCATGAGCTTCTCCTCCCCATTTAGTCCATTCACCGCAAAATATCACTCCACCTGGTACACCCAACCATATGTGTATACCCTTTCAATGATCAATATCTTCAACTTCTTAACCCTAGTATCTCCATCTTAACTTTCTCTCGCTCCGGTGTTTCCCACCATGTATCTACGACAAAAATCCCTCCTTCGATCATAGTCATATCTCATCCTGGCTTCTCTCATTTCTTCTTCGTGCTCCTCTATATCCCTTGTATAATCCATTCTCCATGTTCCATCCCAACTACTATCTCAAAGCTCTAATCAACCCCCCATCGAAGCCTTAGGAAGGGTTTCTTGATGGCGAATGCTTTCCTTTTCATGTTTCTCTCATATGATCTCTTTCTCTTTCGATTTAGCAAATGATTCTTCGGTCAACCCTTGGTTATGGTTTGCAAATTGAGCAGGCGGTGGAGTGAATTGTGTATTAATAAGCCTCCTCCTCATCTCCTCCAAGCTCTCGAATCGGTTTTCAATGGAGGAAATCTTTCTTCTATGCTTGAGAATATTTCCTCTATCCTAGATTTATGTTGCTCTACTTCTTTCATTCTCTTCCAAAACATCTACTTTCCTTGCTGCCATCTCTGAGTTCTTAGGGAGTCTGAATTTGGATAAGTGTGATCGCGCTTGCCCACGGTCCCTTCTTTGTTCTCTTAGTTATCCCGTATCACTACTATTTTGTGAGGCTTTCACAAAAGTAGCGTTGTACGATGTGATCTTCCCAACTAGCTTGAAATGTGGTTGTTTTGCGATATTAGGTCACGAAGGCAATTTCATCATTGGCAGCTAGCTCCAATCATGACTGTATTATGAGTCGATTGGGTCATTGTACAATGCAGTTTTGTGGTTTGCTTCCCTGTACGCAACGACCCTTCCCGATTGCTGGCCCTGTATTCCGTGTTCCTTGTATGTAACAATACCGAATGCTGCCCAACTAGCTTCTATTGCGACTGTATGTATACGATCCTGTCGGTCTTCTCGAGCTAGTATGCTGCGATCCTTTCTTGGTTTATGTCGTGATCTTTTCTTTTGGTTTCCCAAAAATTGAAAGCTTTGATACTAATTTTTTATGACCCAAACAATTTTTTTTGAGAAATGACAAAATGTAATAGATTTTATTTCGCTAAAAAAAATCAAAATAATACAACTCCGAATTCAAAAAGATGAACACACTTCGAGTGGTAGGTGATCTCTCTTAAAACCTTAACCCTATACTCAAGACAATAAACTTATCATAACCTAAATTCTGAACATATTAGCCCTATCTATACCCTACAATCATAATAATAATAAAAGACTTAATTGCCTTTAAGCTGGTAAAAGATAAAATTACCTTTAGGAATTAGTGTAACAAGCTTCTCACATGAGCTTCGTTTGCTCTTCCTTGCTTGCTTCATCAGCTTAGCTTACAAATTTGTCATGTGGTTTTTGCTTCCCATTGCATAGCTCACACTGAACCTGATTAATCTCTTTAGTCATTTGTGTAAATGCAACTTTGCGAAGCTCACATGACACGGATCTAGGGTTTCTAAGCAGTATGGGATGATACAAAGAAAGGTTAGGTAATTTGTAGGATGAGTGAATAGGGTGTGAAGATGATGGCTGAGAAACCAAGGGGGCGCGGAGCGAAGCTCCAACTTTCAAATTTTAGCATAGCTTTTATTGCCTATTTTTTTATTCCTAAGTAGGGTTTTGCTTGAGAGACTATTTATATGTTTGTTTTTTTCTATTTTGAGTGGACTTTTACTATCGTTATTGTATTTGGTGATGTTTTCTCCTTGTGTTATTGTGTGGGGTGTTGTATCGTTGAATTTGTTTCAGGTGGTATGTTTGTAGGCTAATAGGATCAAATTGGTGATCTCTCCCAGACGTTCAAAGTCCTCCTCGTTCATCCTACTCGCAACCAAATGTTGTTCGTCGCAGCAAAACTATTTTTATCAGTTCTAGTTTGCCACTCTACAGTTATTCATGCCTCAATTTCAGACGACACTCCTTGACATGCGTACCACACCGTTTCGTGGCTTTACTTGTTGATTTCAGTTAGGATAGCCGCCGAACGTTGTCTATTCTCCTCCAAATATTGTCGATCGCCCTTAATTTCATTCTCTTACTTTTCCTTTACCTGCTCCCCATCAAACAAGCTTCCCAAACACCTTCCAGGAGCTCTAAATCGATGTCATTTGGTATTAGAGCTGGCTAAATGCTTGGTTGCAAAAACTAGATGTCATGCTGCCAAGGAGAAATCATCAATGAGTTGCTCAGGAAATTATCATGGAAGTCATGCAAAGGGAATCATTCAATTGCAGCAGAGGTTCGTTGAGTTTGAAAGGAGACATCATGAGGAAGTCACAACAATAACGGTGACTACCCGGATGAAGGTGATGACGAAAACCCTTTTGACCAAGAAGTTTCAAGTGATGACATTGTGTATAGGAGGTGAGAATGTGATTTTGTAGTAAAGGTGGACCTATTAGATTTTGACGGCTGCATGGACCCTGACAAGTTTATTGAATGGCTTCAAGAAGTGAAATGGATCTTTGTATACAAGGATACTCCTCCAAATAGAATGGTAAAGCTAGCCATTGTCAAGCTAATGAAGAGTGTGTTAGAAAAATTTGAAGCAACCACGCCAACATGAGGGAAAAGTCAAAATCACTACTTAGCCTAAGATAAAAATGGAGATGCAACAAAAATACTTTCCTCCACATTGTTGACAAGATATGTTCATATCTACGCCCCTTCATCCCCCAGTCAAGGCAGCCCTCCTTCCTCCCTGCCCGTTTCTTTTTGTGGGAGTTCCTTTTCTATCTTTTTCTTCTCCATATATTGTTGGTTTCGAAGAATTATGGTCTTCTTTTTTTTTTTTAGATTCCATATTCCTGTGTGGAGTTGCTCTCCCTGTTCTAGGGCTTTATCCGAGGAGGTGGTAGTTCTCCGGCTGTATCCTACCCCGAGGTGGTGTTGTATCTTCTTCAAACTCTTTCTCCACTTCTCTCGTTCCCTTCTCCCTAGTCGTCGACCACCCCTGGCACATCATCCTTGCGCTGTCGCGCACTTCCAGCCCTCCCATCCACCTATCAGCACCCTGTCCACCCTTTCCTAACAGTTGGACCTTTG
The DNA here is from genome assembly GCA_022702705.1 of Papilionanthe hookeriana x Papilionanthe teres. Taxonomy (NCBI): domain Eukaryota; kingdom Viridiplantae; phylum Streptophyta; class Magnoliopsida; order Asparagales; family Orchidaceae; genus Papilionanthe; species Papilionanthe hookeriana x Papilionanthe teres. The sequence continues at coordinate 65,955,324 of CM040427.1, read as the reverse complement.
TTGTCCAGCCCTCCGACCACCAACCTGCATCTCGCCTACCACTCAAGGCAGCCCTCCTTGCTATCCATGTCACCCCCCATCAGCACCCAACATCTCCTGTTGCCTTTCCCAACACTTTCCCTGTCGCCCCACTTCTCCAACCATCAAATCAGCCACCACCCCTCCTTCCAAATCCCCTTTTCTAACCTACGCCGCTGCCTCCACCCCTTCCCCGTCCTCGTACTAATTCGCCAACGCCACCACCGCCCTGAGTCCTCCCTTCTGGCCTTCGCCAGAGCGTAGTGTTGTATTTTTCTTTCCAGTTGTGCTGCGTTGTAGCCTTATTTCTGCATGGAAAGTTTGTTTTTGAGTTTTCGTTAAGTTCCTACATCCAGTATCAGTGTAGCTCTAGTGGCATATAATTATTGTCACGTTAAACGTCAACCACCTATTGAACTAGTTAGGAGAAAATGTTTAGATTTGACTTATGTAAGAAAGGAAGAGGTGTGCCTAAAATGACTTGGGCATGTTTTAAAAAATGATCTTAATTTATAGAATTAAATGAAAATATGACACTCAATTGGACCAAATGGAGAATAAAGATTAATTTAGCTGACTACACTTGTGGGATAAAGAATTGTTGGTGTGGTATTTAATTTTTGAATTAATTTAATTATTATTATTTATTTGTAGATATTTATATTATTACATTTGCCCCAGCAGTAAACTTCCGTGCAATAAATTATTCATAAGCGTAAGGCTTATAATGCCAGCCTTGTCTTTAAACATCATGTTTTGATCAAGCAGCAAGATATCATATAACATCCTGCCTAAGTTTTACTGAAAAATATGTAAGGAAAGATTAATGCCTTAAAAAATTATACCTTCAGCCCAATCATCGTATCCTCTTTGGGTGACTTTCATTATTCTAACATGTTTAAATGCACTCTAATTTTAATAGAACAAATCCTGGCCACCAAAAAAATATTGATTATAACAATAGTTGGAGGAGGATGTAAATCCTAATATTATTTTGACAATGTTCTTGCAAAGCAAGTTCAAAAACAGATCTACATTATCAGGTTCACTTCTTCAAGTTGCTGTTGGAAATATCCAAGCAGAGTTAGTTATCTTTTTTTTGGAGGGCATTTACTTACATACCACCCAATTCCTGTGTATTTACATATCGAGCACCTAAAATTTGTTTTTTACATCATACAACAAAAATATTTAATAGCACATCAAAACTACCACCATTTTAATTTGAAAAAAATGAAATACACATTTCCATGCATAGGTATGGTGATATGCCTGTACAAATTGATGTATAGGTATTAGATATGTTAATACATAGGAATTGAGTGGATGTATGCAAATCTTCATATTTTTTTCCTGTGAGAATGAATACATCACTAATTTATCTATACAGCCTGCAAACTTCGTGAGGTTCTCCTGTTTTTGGACAGATCTGAGGGGTCTGAAAAACATTACATTTTCTCTAAGACAAATTCAAGCTGCCACAAGCAACTTTAGCTCTTCTAACAAGATTGGAGAAGGTGGTTTTGGATCTGTGTACAAGGTTTATGCATAACTGTTGTTTTATTTATTTGTTTATTTATTTATTTTTTGCAAATTTTATAGTAGAGCTTTCTAAATTTATTTCATATTATTTTCATTGTTCAGGGCGAGTTACCAGCTGGTACTGTAATAGCGGTGAAGCAGCTTTCTTCAACGTCAAGCCAAGGAAATCAAGAATTTGTAAATGAGTTGGGCATGATTTCTGCATTACAACACCCAAATCTTGTAAAGCTTTATGGATGCTGCACTGAAGGAAAGCAGTTATTGTTAGTATATGAATATATGGAAAATAATAGCCTTGCCCGTGCTCTATATGGTAGGATGGTCATTTGTGTGTTTAGTATTTGAAACATTAAATCGTTGGGCCATTTACATACATAGCACACAGTTCTTCTTTATTTACTCGTCTCACACCTGAACTTTCATAGTTACACACATAGAACTCAAATCTTTAAAATTACATAAAAACATAGCACTTTATCACTTTTTAAAAGTGAAATCTTCCTTTTCATGCATAAGTTTTAATCGCCAAAGTGCTTTGTATGTAAATATGAAAGTTTAGATGTGAGATATGTAAATACGTAAAAATTGTGTGCTACGTATGTAAATTCCATAAATTGTTATGTTCAACCTATTCTACTATTTTCTTAATTTTTTTTTTACTTCAGTTCAGTTTATTTTCTCAAATGTGTTTGTGTGTGTGTTATGTGTGACTAGTTCATCATTTTATGTTGAAGAATAGAGTTATCATGTTGTAGGGCCAGATAAATATCAGTTGAAGCTAGACTGGGTCCCAAGGCACAAAATTTGTGTCGGCATAGCGAAAGGCCTTGCTTACCTGCATGAGGAGTCGATGCTCAAGATTGTTCATAGAGATATTAAAGCTACAAATGTGTTGTTAGACAATGATCTGAACCCCAAAATATCAGATTTTGGCTTGGCAAAGCTTAATGAGAAGGGACACACCCATATAAGCACCCGGATTGCTGGAACAATGTGAGTGGCTAAATAATTTATTTTCTCTAAAGTGCTGTTTGGTTCCAACATAATTCGTTAATTATTGGAATTACATTGGGAATATGGACAGTTACCTTTTTCAAATTGTAACTTCTTTTTTAACTTTGCGAAGAATGAGAAGAATGATCTATCAAATCATCATTAAGACTCACATATCTTCATTCGATTTTTTTCAATTCCTTTATCATTTGCATTTTTGTCTTCTTTTCATTTCCTGTTTTCCAAATTCTTTTGAACCCAAAGTTAGCCCAAGTGATGTTGTGTTTTTTGCATCAATTTTGACTTTGTAAAAACCAATTAGAAACTAGGTCTTTGTAATGGGTACTTCATTTTGAGGTCGCATAGGAAGAAAACTTCGAAGATAGAAAAAGCTTTTTTTGGCCAAAATTTTGCTCTATAGTTTTTAACATTTTGTTTTTGGACACAATGTTTTGCTCAAGTTTGTATTTTAGGCGCCTAGGTTTTCTTGCTCATCTTTAGCTTTTATCTCAATCTTTATGCAACTTGGACTCAGCGAGAATAATATGGTTTTAATGGTGCTGTATTTTTCAGCTTAAAAGCATAACTTCATTCTATCTCCTTCACGCCTATTAAAATTAAAAATAAAATTATAAATTATCTTTTGTTGGAGTCCTCATAGTTTCTCATCGAGACAACGAAGTATTTTTATTTTGTTAGATGGAATATAGAATTGAATTCTATGTTTAAATTGCAGAGCAAACCTTAGAACTTGTTAACAAAAACTTATCAAAGCCCTTTATTATTTCAAAGCACAATTTTATAGTTAATTAATGATATTTGTACAACATGAAACAATTATGAAAAATACATGAGAAAGTAGAAACACAAAATGTAATTAATGATAACATGATAGCGTAGACTGAAGAATCCCTTTGTAGAAGGAAAGCTATTGCAATGCCTTCTTTGAAATTTAGTGGATCTTACGTAATGGGGATAATTTATTTCTTATTTTTGCCTTTTCTGAAAAATTTGATTCAAGTCTTCTATCTGTCAGAGCGTCATAGTCTGATAACTCCCATCATAATCATAAGGCTGCTCCGCAATATGGTTATCAACATCTTTAATAATAGGAAAATGATGAGGGGATAACATATTAGGAGGATTAGTATCAGTGTTCGTGCTTGCAGATGATAAGATGACCATATTTTCATGGTAAGTAGGGGCATGCAAATATGATTTTGATTCTAATGAAATGCGCGAGTTTGGTTCCGAATGTTGATTGCAAGCTTGTTTTGAAGGAGGAGCTGCAACCATAATGTTTGATTGTACAATCTGATCATTTGCATATTCCCCTTATGTTTGGATGTTTGATTTCCTCTATTCTATACCAGCCTTGAAATATTTGAAGTAGCTTTGCCTAAAAATTTATAAGAAGAATAATTGGTAGGAATGCTCTCAAATTCCACCTTTTGCTAATGTATGCAAGATGTCGAGCCAATCCATATTTTTTTCTAGAGGAAATGTAACGTCTAATTCAACTAAAACTCTAGCCACAGACAGTCTAGAGTGACAAGCCTTAGCAATGTCCATCATTTTCAAAGCTCTACTAAAATAGGGTTTACGGAGTATAAAGTAGTTCGCAGTAATTTCAATGAAGTATAGAAAAAGTAACTCAAATAGGTGTGATAATTGGTTTCTCAGATGAGTTTAGGACCATGTTAGCCATCGAATCCGATAACAACTATTTTATTAAGATCATCTTGAAAGGAGTCTTTTCATAGTCTATTTTATTATAATCTTTTAATAATATTATGAGAGTTAATAAGTTTTAAGTATATAATTGGAACTAATTTTGACGAAGTCAAGAATAATAACTTAAAAAGATAAGTTAAGTGATTTTTTTGAAGTATCTATGGCCATTGCATTTATTAAATTTGATGGTCAAGCAAGGGGTTCAATAGAGATCGACAATTAAGTCACACGCATTTTTCATTTAATTCTCATTCTCACTTGGTTAATCAAGATTGAATGAATAAAATATTAGTCTTTTTTGTCACATAATATAATAGCACTTTCATAATTATTCGAATTAATTCATCATCATTGATAAAAGATATTAATAGCTTAAATTATTAAAGTGTTTTACAGAAATTTTAAAAAATAAACAGAAATATCTCTTATACATGCTTGACAATCTGTTGACCACACTAATGCGATGAGCCAATCCTCGGATGAGGAATGACAGGTTTACACATCTAGGAGGAAGAAGAAGAATGGAGGCACACCACAGCTTGGGAACTTAATGGATGATACTTTAGTTACTTCGGGTAATGGCATGACACTCAGCAATTTGTTAGTTGACTCCGTTCCTAGAACCAGAGGCAGAGGCAGGACTAAGCTGACTTGCCCCTAGCAACTTGTTTTTTGCGAGTTTTGAATTTTTGAGTTTTTTCTGTTTTTTATCTTTTTTGAGGTGTTAGTGTGTGTGTATCGCATAGGCAGGGTGTCTTTATTGGATCCTCTCATACAACCTTTATGTATCTTTTCTATTTTAATTTATATATATAATATATATATATATATATATATATATATATTAGAAATAATCTTTAATTTATATATATTGAAATGTATGGCACACATGACATGAGATACATTTTGAACTCTATTAATATGCTACTAAAAACATGCAAATGCATCTTCAAAGTTTGCTATGAAGTGTGCAATAGATCATGCAAGTGAACTAAAAATATGCACATCATCAATTTAAATGTATGCATGTGCTCCGAAAAAGGAGCTAAATGCTTCAATTTGAAGTTTGAGAATGTTGCATGAACTAATATAAGATGAGATTGAACTATTCTTGTTCCGACAAATGTGCATTTTTTTGAAAATACTTGTAACAATTTGAAAATGCAAAAATCTTTTTAAAGCGAAACTCAATCCCATCAAGCTATGTCTGCTCTCAAGAGGACTATCTCTTCTATATTGTAGGATTGTAAGTCTCACTTTATAAGATCGATCCTCAACAACACAAGTGTTGGAGTCAACAATTTTTATATTGATGAATGGTTAAATTCTTCTCCCATAGTCTAATACAATCAACTTACCATCTTAGACCTAGAATCTTATTTTTAACCACTAAATTTGCTAAATGTTATTTTTTTCTTTCTATTTACAGACAACCTTAAGGTATTCTACATCAACAACACAACAAGTACAAACAAGTCTTTATTTGACTAAGTGGGGTCAGCTACATGAATCCTTTTTCTCCATTGCATCTTCTTTAGTGTCATATTTTTATTTAATTCTAATAGATTAAGATTATTTTTATACAATAAGACCAAGAATTTTTTGGTTTACCTTTGCCTTTCTTAATATAAGTCAAATCTAAAAGATCTACTCTCCTAATCAGATCATCAGATGGTCGACATTTAATGTGACCAAACCATCTAAGACGCTTTCTCTAATCTTATTCGCTACTGGAGCTACACCAACTCTATCATGAATTTATTGATTTCACATTTTGTCTCTAAGTGTCATGCCACTCATCCACCTAAGCATTCTCATCTCAATGACGAGTTACTTTGTTTTATACTTCTCTTTTAAAGACCAACATTTTGTGCTATAGAACATTGTCGGTCTTACCACCATCTTATAAAATTTTCCTTTCAAGTTTAAGCATGCTTTTCTATCACACACTAAGCCTGATGCATTCCTCCACTTCAACCAACCAACTTGAATTCTACAAATAGCACCCCATCTATATCACCATCATTTTGAACAATAGACCTAAGATATTTAAAACCTTAACACATTTTAATGATTTGAGCACCCAAAGTTATAACTTTTTTATTAGAGCTACTATACTGAACTTACATTCTATGTTTTCAATTTTATATCTACTCAAATGAAGGCCTTTAGGCTCCAAGGTAAGCCTCCATAATTCAAGTTTTTCTTGAACACTTTCTCTAGTCTTATCCATAAGAAGAATATCATAAGCAAAAAACATACACGAAGGTACATCCTCTTGTAAATGTCCAGTAAGAGCATCCATAACTAAAGCAAAATGGTACGGTCTTAAAGTCGGTCCCTGATGTAATCCAGCTGAAATAAGAAAATACTTGTTCAATTCTCCTTCTGTTCAAACACTAGCAACAATTCTAGTATACATATCTTTAATGACTTGAATATAAGTCATGTCAATACTTCTCTTCTCTAGAACTCTCCAAAAGACTTCTCTTGGAACTTTATTGTAAGCTTTTTCTAAATAAAAAAAAATCATAGGTAGATCTTTTTTACTCTTTCTGTACTTCTCCATCAAATCTCTCAATAAATTTATAGCTTTCATAGTAGATCTGCCCAGCATAAATCCAAATTAATTATGAAAAATTTTGTATCACGTCTTAACTTATGTTCAATTACCCTCTCCCATAATTTTAAAGCATGACACATTAACTTAATTCCTCTATAATTCTCGCACTCTTCTGCATCCTCTTTTTCCTTAAAAATAAGACCATACTATCCTACACTCTTCAGGTATCTTTTTAGTTTTTAAAATAATATTAAAGAGTCTAGTAAGCCAAAAAACTCTCAAATCTCCTAAATACTTCCTCACTTCAGTTGGGATATAATCAGGACTTACTGATTTTTCACTCTTAATTTTTCTTAAAGCCTTCTCAACTTTTTTTTACTGATGTGACAGTAAATATAAAATGTTTTATTATTATTAACGATATTAAAATCACTAAAGTCGATCATATTTTCAGAAATTTCATTTAAAAGTTTATCAAAATAGCTCGCACACCCATATTGAATATCTTCCTCTAAGAAAAATGCTTTTTGATTTTCATCATTAATACATTTTACTTAAATTAAATCTTAAATTTTATTTTCTCTTTGTTTGGCTAGTTTATACATATATTTTTCACCTTCTTTAGTATCTAATATATTATAAATATCACTAAAAGTAGAATTTTAGCATCACAAATTGTTCTTTTAGCCTCCCTATGGGCTACATTATATTTTTTCTAGTTCTCTATGTTTTTACATTAAACCAATTTTTATAATAAAACTTCTTACGTTTTATATTTTCTTGCACATTATTATTCTACCGCTAACTATTTTTATTTATAAAACTTTTTTTTTAATTCTCTAAGTGCATTTTCTGTCACTTATTTAATAGTGTTTGTTACTTTATCCCATTTAGAATTAAATTATTCATGAATACCCCAATTTTGATATCTTGAAGTTTATTCATAAAAATAACTTTATTTGTGTCTTTTAGATGCCCCCATCCAATTATATGACAATGTTTCATTATATTTACACTTCTCATCTTAAAATCCATAACTAATAATCGATGTTGAGTATTTAAATTTTCACTTGGAATGACTTTACAATATTTGCCCTCTCGACAATCTATTTTTCTCATAAGGAAATATTGAATTTGTGTTTGATTAGATTCATTCTTATAATTAATAATATGTTCATCTTCTTTCTTAAATAAATTATTAGCAATTACAAAACCATACACTAAAACAAAATCTAATATAGTTCTACCTTCTTCTTTATCCACTTCAAAATCGTAGCCATCATGAATATGTTTAAATCTTCTACCACTCTATCAACATGTCTATTCAAATTTTCTTGAATACAAATTCTTTATTCAAGAGGTATCATTTGTATTAATTCTTCGATGTCATTCCATAGTTTCTCTTTAGAACTTATATCTAAACCTACTTTATGAGCATATACACTTATAACATTAAAAAACTTTAGCATCAACAACAATCTTTAAGGTTATAATTCTATCTCCAATTAAGTTTTGCTACATTATTTTTCTATAATTATATCAGTACAACTATACATTTCTAGTCCAACTCTTACCTGAATATCAAAGTCTATAACCTAAGCTATTGATCTCCTTAGCCTTTTCTCTGGCTCATTTAGTTTACTGAATACATAATATTTTTTCTTTCTATGGACTATAATATCTACTAATTTGATTAATTTACCTGCGAAAGTACCTAAATTCTAAGATCTTATTCTATTATTAGTTTTATGGACTAATTTCTTTGCCCACATCCGTCTGTGATGTGGGAATCTTTGTTTATTTGATTTTACACCCGGGTGGCGGTGTAACGGCTCTTACACACTTTTCACTATACTCAAGCCATACAGCTCGTCGCTTCCAAGGGATAACCAAGTATTTATATAAGGATTTAAAGGATTCATAACATGCTTTTTCAAAAAAAAAAGTTTATGCTGGCTATCGACTACCTAACGCAACCCTCCACTTTTCGCATCTGAGGCTTGGGACCCAACTAAATTATTCTATAAAAGAAAATTTTATTTCTAAGTTTTCAACTCTAGATACTGTTTCAGTCGTAAAACATTATGAGTTCAAGTTATGGACCTGATCTTCGATGTATAATGAGAGTCCATAGGGTTTTTATTATGAATTCCCAAATACATTCAAATCTTACTGAAGTCATGTACCCAATTCTCTGCAGAAAAGCATGCAAAGTTGACAATGTTTATGATAATAAAATAAAGTTTTTGAAATATTCAGTAATGGGTGTGTTGACATAAAGTTTTAACCAGAATGAACTTTTTCTAAATACCCCTGATTTTATGCATAACATTTAGGGCTCAAATTCATACAAAAAATGTAAAACACTATAAAAAATATTATATAGTTTTAAATATTCAAGTTAAATATACTATTTGTTTGTCTTTTGTACTAGTTTGTATGGTGTAATGAATTTAATATTAACCCATGCTCTTAGATAGTCATTGTCATATTTAGTGTACTTTTATGATCGCTCTTAAAAGATCTCAAGTCAATAAGGTCATGACAAATATCCTCTGGTCATGTGATTTTGTTACCAAATGGTGTCACAAAAATTGTGATTAAGGCTAGAGCCTACTGATTTATTCATTGTAAAATAACATCATTATGTTGTGGTCACGGTCAAAGCCTGAATATTCTTCAATAACTTAATATTTGAAAGGACATATGATGCATTTGATAGGGTATAATTTTTTTTTTTTTTTTTTTTTTTTTGATAGGTATATGACTCTATATTGGTTAAAGTCAACTTAAAATTATCTCCTTAAATATAAATTCACCGTAGGCCAACAAAGTCTTCTTGGACGATGTAACCCCTGATTGCTAAGAAAAATCTTCTAGTTAAGTTAGATCGACTGACTCTTCTGAGTAAGTAAACTACGTTTTATCATAACTCAAGATGATGGACTGTGTAATCTTGATCTAGTTTGTTTTTATCCACCCAGTCTGCTTTAAGCTAAAAGTCGTAAATTTTTTAAGTCTAAAATTAAAATTATCTATACTAATATATTCTAAATACTTTGCACCTAATCAGTAGCCTTAATCAAAAGTTTTCACTCTCCAACAGAAAGGTTAATTGGCTATAGGGACTTGTTCTTAGAAAAATTTGGAATTAGATCATCTAGTCCTTGCAAAATGAGGTGAGACCTCTGGATAATATCTTATCTAAAATATTTTATGTGCTTTTTGCAGATTTGACCCAAAACCAAATACAAAATCTCTCAGAATAGCTGAGCATGAATTTTTGAAGCCATATGCTTATGTTGATGATTATCACCTCATTTCTATTATTAACATTTCCAACATACAATAGCTTATTACATTCTTCGGTGTATTGAGATTTTTCTCCTTTCCCGTTCAATTTCTTATAAAATAGTAGTAGTTATTCTTATTAATTGTGTGGGCCAACTCTTTTTAATATACTATAATAAAATAACTGATTCTTCTAAACCTCATTTATTATCTCTTAAATATTATGTTCCTCTTTTTTCTTTTTTTATTTTAAATATCTTCATTTTTAAGTACTATCCCTCATCACGTGAACGTTGTATTATTATTTTCAAAAGTTTCTTGTGTTTATAAATTCCATTTAGCAACATCTCATAGTTGTCGCCTATTTCTGGTAGTGGATATATGGCACCTGAGTATGCAACACGGGGCTACTTGACTGAGAAGGCTGATGTCTACAGCTTCGGCATTGTTGCATTAGAGATTGTAACTGGGAAGTGTGTCTCCAGCTATACTAATGAAGACCAATATCATCTTCTGGACGTGGTAAACTTGCATGACCAGGCGTATTTAAATTGCCATCCCTACATTTTAGTCATGCATTCAGTTTTTTTTTTTATTATTTTTTTTTATCATATATATATAATATATATATATACATATACATATATGCATATGCGTATACATATACAAATATGCATGTACATATGTATATGCTTATTTACATGTGTATATATATATGTATATATGTATATGAGTATGTATATGTTTATAAATATGTATGTATGTGTGTAGAGAGAGAGAGGTGTCAAAATTGTCCACTGATTTTTTGCAGGGGGTCATGTTAATCTCAGAGTTTATAAAACTGTCAAATTAGTCTCAAGGCCTTTCAATATTGGTCGCAATAGTCTCTAGCGAGGACTATTTTAGACCTCATTAAAAAAGCATGGCATTAATTCAGCACTTTTATAAACTCTGAGACTAAAATGAATCTATCTAAATAGTCAATGGACTATTTTGACATCTCTCTCTCTCTCTCTCTCTCTCTCTCTCTCTCTCTATATATATATATATATATATATATATATATATATATATTACATATATATGGTCCCTTGCCTATAATTTAAAAGGTGTATTTTACTTTTTAAAAGGTAAAATAGATGTATTTCTGATGTGATATAAAAGATCTGGGTTGTATAACTACAAAAAACAAAGTTTAGGTGTTGGATATGTAATTATATAAAAATTATGTGCTATTTATGTAAATGCTCCATAATATAATACAGAAACATTATGCTCTGGTTTACGAAATAATCATTTTGACTTGGTAGGCACATTTAGCAAAAGAGAAAGGGGACTTGCTCTCTCTTGTTGATAAGAGGCTGGAAACAGAATACAATGAGGATGAAGCTTTGGGCATGATCAGGGTGGCCATTCAATGCGCACATTCATCACCAGCTCATAGACCTTCAATGTTAATCGTGGTAAAAATGCTCACCGGAGAATCTCCAATCCCCGACTTCACTCCGGATCCGTATCGTTTCAGAGATAGTCTTGGCCATGGTTTTGGCGGGAATCTTCATGATCAGGCTACAACCTCAGTAAGCAATATGCAATCAGGTAAGTTTGGGAGTGATTTTAGGGAGTATGGATCCACAAGTGATTCCACTACTTTTAATATCGAACAATACTTTTTCCCATTAGTTTCTAATTCTTAAATTGGTAAATTATTTTGTCATTGTTAGGTTGAGTAAGGAAATAAAGAAAAAAATGATATCTATGTGATTGTGATTTGATTAGGAACCTACAAAAATTGATAATGTGGGTTTTTAAGAGCTTAAATTTTGTGCCAGTATCGTAGCATTTTAAATTTCAAACCATAGTTGAAACCATGGTTTGTACTGAAAGGAAAATTTTATAAGATGGTGGTGAGACCTGCAATGCTCTATGGTGTTGAATGTTGGCCTTTAAAAGAGAAGCATAATGCTAAGTTAAATGTTTCCGAGATGAGAATGATTAGGTGGATGAGTGGCTTTACACTTGGAGACAAAATGCGAAATGAATATATCCATAATAGGGTTGGTGTTGCACCAGTGACGGATAAAATTAGGGAGTCGCCTTAGATGGTTTGGTCACATTAAACGTGGACCACCTGATGATCCGATTAGGAGAGTAGATGTTTTAGATTCAACTTATATTAAGAAAGGCAGAGGTAGACCTAGGAAGAAATGGGCTTATTGCATAAAAAATGATCTTAATTTATTAGAATTAAATGAAAATTTGACACTAAATAGGACACAGTGGAGAAAAAGGATTCATGTAGCCGACCACACTTAGTGGGATTAAGGCTTTTTTGTTGTTGTAGTAGTTGAAAACCAACTGAGACTTGTCAAACTGTTAGAGTTGGTGAGTGTTGACGTAACTAACTTGGCTTGTTTCATTAAACTTGGTTAGGCCTGTCAAGCCACTTGATCTTGTGGTTGAATTTATAAAAGAGTTTGAATGTGTTAATGAAATGATTGTGCTGTGGTGCCCAGCTTGATTTTGACCTAGGCTAATCACTAGAATTTGTTGTCTAAAAACCACGTACAAAATTTTTTACTCTCTCTCTCTCTCTCTCTCTCTCTCTCTCTCTCTCTCTCTCTCTCTCTCTCTCTCTCTCTGTGTGTGTGTGTGTGTGTGTGTGTGTGTGTGTGTGTGTGTGTGTGTGTGTGTGTATACATATATATATATATATATGTGTGTGTGTGTGTGTATATATATATATATATATATGAAGAAATTTGGCTTGGCACTGCACATAATGGGTACTGGCAACAGATTGTCATGGAACAAGACCATACTATTGCACCCATTGTAAGATATTTGGACACACACTTGAAAAATATTTTTGCCTCCATCCTAATTTGAGACCCCAAGAAGCTCCCATTCCACTGGCTGATATGGTGGAAACTACAACTAGAGAGGATATTGCTACTGATTTTGTGCCAGAGGAGCACCCCTCACTACCTCAGCCCTCTCATGTTACCTAAAATGAGGATTCTCTCTTTTTTGTGCCGGATGATGCTCCATATGCTATGGAAACAATTATTGCTAATGTTAAGGGCCCTCAAGCCCTGGCGGGGTGCAAAGTTCAAGGCGTAAAACAGGTAGAAATTGCCCCCAATGATGATCAACTCAGTGATAAGTTGGGACAAACCTTGGAAGATGATTGGCAAGTTTACAAAACCAGGAAGAAGAAAAAAGGACTAAATGAACTCAGGAATTTACAGGAGTATGCTTTGCTCGTTTTGGGTGGAAGCCCTCATTGCAGTTTAGTGCTCGACTCTCTCTTTAGAACCAGGGAGAGAGGAAAGCCTACTCATCATGATTAAGCTCTCTGGTGGACTATTTTTAACCTTTTGGGGAATTTGTCCAATTTTTTTTTTAGGTATACTTGTACTTTTTGGTTACCTTTTTTAGTCTTGTATGCCTTATGAGTGAGTTACTAGCACGCACTCACTAAAACCTTTGTATCTTCTTCCCATCAGTCCAACTCTTATTTTGGCAATATGTGTGTGTGTGTGTGTGTGTGTGTGTGTGATACCAGAATCGGTATGGAAATAAGGTGAGGAGAAACATAACACAACCATTAGTAATTTTATAGAAATCATAAATTGAAATATAACAATCTAAAAGCAAATATCAATGAGAAATACTAGGGAATAGGATTTAGATGGTGTTGGTTAGGGTTTTGACCTATGGGACAGTAGCAAGAAGATGTTTAGCAAGCTGGAAATAGCAAGACAAGTGTTCCAGAACTCCGAACAGCAAGCAAGCAGCAAAAACAATTGCGGAATGGTTGTCCTTAGCAGTAGCAGCAAGGACGTGGGCCAGAATAACAGTGGGGTTGGCGAATCGAGGTAGCGACAGCAAGGGAGCAAGCAGGTATGGTTGTGGGAAGACTTTTCTAGGTGGCGGCAGCAAGGTCATTGCTGTCCTTGGGTGGCAACAAAGTAGGTTGGACACAAAAAAAACATCAATTTTTTTGCTTTTTGGGCGTCGACAACATGCAAGCAATGAAGGGAATGTGGGAGCAACATGGGAAATGATGAGAGAAAGGTGTAGGAAGAATAAATACCACATGGAGACCAAGATACAACCGGAGCATCACTTGGGACCTTAGGATACAACCCTATAAAGGGAAAAGAAGAGTTGATGGATCTACAAATTGAAATCAATCAAAACCTAACCATAAACATCAAAGATACACTTAAGTAGACCTACTACAATTAGGAATGGCTCCCCACTCCAATTACGCAGCAACCTTAGGCCTTGAGAGGGCTGGCCAACCCTCCCTAAACCTGGACAAAATCGGTCTAGGATCTAGTTCATCCCTCGCATCAGTCTACCGGAGTTGGTGGAGCTTCGACCTCATATGTTGAAGCTTCTGACTCGTAATACGGCGTTAGGTTGGCTACATTAAAGATGGCGAAATTGTTGTCACCTCGCTTGTTTGGAGGGTATTTGATTGTCTCTCTAAAAATGCATGGATCTCACTGGCGGATGCGCTGTCCCACAACACATCTGAGATGGTTTTCTAAATTGCGAGTAATCATCTTTATACGTCCAACCATATGTGTTTTCTGAATTGCAAGTAACCATCTCTATCTATCCAACCATTTGTGTGTACATTCTTGAACTGAACTGGAACTTCATGCCAGGCATACTCCTTAAAGTCATCTAAAAGTGGCTCAAGATTGGCTCATTCCTCTTTGAATTGAAGATTTGTTGAACCTCCCCTAAAGATGACAACCCTGGTGGTATACCGTCGGTCATGACATCTCGAAACTCTCCCCGTAGTCGCTACCCTTTGTCTTATATTCTATCTTCTATCGCACCACTCTCAAACATCACCAAAACGAATCTTACTGATGCCTCTCTTATAGAAAAGCATCTATAACCTCATACTCTGCATAAAGATAGGAGAACTATGTGCATTCTATCAATAAGGGTTTTTGAACCCATCACGTTGAGTCTTGTGATCAAACTGTCGTGATTTCCTCAGTAGGATGTGACAAGTATTCATGGGTACAATATCACATCACACCTGATCATGCAACTGATCCTAAATAGAAAATTTTATGAGGCATCTCTTGTTAACGCTAACCTTGTTCATCTCTTTCAATCAATTCAGAGAATATGAATCAAAATATCTTTGAGTGAAGCTCAACTTGTCCACCATCTATGTAGATATCACATTCTCACAATTATCTCTATCAATGATATGTTTACACACCTTTCCCTCACAGTGCAACGGGTATAAAAGATGTGCAGTCACTGCTGCCCTCTCCTAGCTCAATCTGAATGACCCATCAAACCACAAGCATCGCGCCCTCATCCTTTGGAAGCTAATACTCCTGCACATCCTTACTATCTTTCATATCTCCAGTTCCAATGTCTTTGAGAAAAGCTATTATCTTTGTTGGAGGTAGAAGAAGTGGACATGATTACTTGTGTTTGGCAAGAGTACTAGCTTCCTCCTTGCGGGCACTGTATTGAGTATACTGCTCTTCTCATGCTTCTTCTCACTTTGATCAGCTCTATCATATTTCTGATCATTTTTCATGCCTTTCTTAGGTGTACTATTGGCTCCTACTATGGGCGACTGTTTGAATAATAGTGAGATCTTTATCAGCTTCTACTATTTCTTCACTTTCAGTGCCAATGTATAAACATCACTCAACAACCAATAAAGCTACAACTGAACGATATGGTTGATGGCTGACTTGAGGCTTTCTAAATTCCTGGCTATGGTGTTATCTGGCTTTTTCAACTCACATTTCAGCATGAGCTACTCAAATTCCGTTGTGAAATGTAAGTGGCGTAGCCTTAAGGACACATTCTGACGGTAGTGTGGAGGTAGATATTTCCTCTACATCTTCTTCTTTATCTTCTCCCAAGTAGTGATATTGTTCCTACCTTCTCTCTGTGTTACTCTTTAGATTCTGAAACCATAAAAAGGTACACTTCTCCAGCTTTATGGTTGCAAGCTTCACCCCATGTCCTTCTACTCAAAAATTCTATTAGCAGTTTGCAATCACACAATGAAGTTATCTGAATTCATCTTTCCATCGAAATCCAGCAAGTATACTTCACCCCATGTCTCCATGTCCTCCAAGAGTCACCCCATCTCTCAAAATCCTTTGATATTGAATCCTAATGTGTTGTGGCCTATCATCCTCTTCACTGGAATCATCCTTATGGAAGGAATTCAAAATTTCCTCCCTCTTTAACTATCCTATTACAACCAACGAATATCTCTCCATGGCTTCCTCCGCAATATTTGTTAAAGTCAGTAGATTTCATGTGACATCTCTTCCATGGTAAGTTCCCAATCTAATTCTGACACTTTCTCCTCGGTGGCATCACTAGGGTTTAGGTTTGGGAGGCGAAAGACGGTTTATGGGGTTGATTTGTGGCGTAGAAAAAAATAGGGTTCCTAATTTTGAAATCACCTAGTGGGAATAGGCTTAGGTCAAGATTTGGCTGTGTTTATATATAAAAGTTTTATTGAAATAGAAATCACTAGTTGAAAAGCCTAAGTGCAGATTTTATTGAAATAAAAAAAATACATAAAGGTTGTATAGAAGGGCCCAATGGAGGCACCCTACCCATACTATACAACGTACAATAATACCCCAACAGAAAAGAATACAGATGAACTCAAAAAAATTAAAACATTCAGAAAACAAGTAGTTAGGGATGAGACAGTTTTGTCCTGCCTCTTCCTCTAATTTTAGGATCGGAGCCAGATAACAAACTTTGAAGTGTCGTGTCATTGTCTGGAGTAACCAAAGTATCATCCATTAAGTTTTCAAGCTGGAGTGTGCCCCCGGCCTTCTTCTGCCGAGAAGTGTAAACTTGTCATTCTTCATCTGAAGATTGACTCCTATGATCCTCGGTCTGGTTAGATAGTAGAACCACAATAGAAGTAAAGCCAGCCATTGCAATAGCGATAAGTTCTGTGTGTAATGTGACCTCTGCACCTGATGCTTTCTGAAGAGGAGCTGCAGGGCTATCCTGATTAGCAGTTCGAACATTATCCCTTGTAGTATGGTCAGGGGAAGGGACAATTACATCTGATACCAACTCCTGTCTTGTGGTGAGTCTCTCCTCAGGTGGAGCCAACGTGTCCAGAGTAGTGGAGAGTTTCTGCTTTTGACTATTGGTTCTCAACTATGGGTGCAATCTCAAATATTTCTCCTACGAGTATCCAAACATCTTGCAGTGCTTGCAACAGTGAGGTTTTTGTTCCATAATGATTTTTTGCCAATAACCATTGTGAGCAGAATCAAGTCAGACTTCTTCTACATCTGGTAGTGTAATATCCCTTTCAATCAAAATCTTTGCAGTAGAAGGCCTTGAGAAATGAACTATAGGTATGTCTACCTGCATAGGTTTTCCAAAATAGTCTCAATTGTATATAAGGTAGGTTGGTCAAAGAATTGAAGCTCGAGTTCAGGTAATGAGATCCATATAGGCGTAAAGGGGGGTTCTTGACTGGGATCAAAATCAGGGGTCCATTTGAGCAATTTCATGGGTTTGCCCTCAATTGTGATGAATTTCTTTGAGAAAAATCTGTGTAGTCTGCTTTTATTCTCAGCTATATCATAACATGTCTTCCTTCTAGAAGGCCCACCTACCAATCCCCAACTAGTTTGAAATCTTCAAAAACCTTCCTGATAATCTCCATCTTAGGGTTACCTAATTGGAACTTGCCAACTAGTTTAAATTTGTATTTTTCTGCAAGAGATGAAATTTCAGCGTCAGAGAATAATAGTGCTGGTTTGCCCGCCTTTTTCCCTACTTTTTTGATGAGATTGCAATCTTCATGCCTTTACTTTGCACAAAAACGACACAATCTTAATCGACTAATTGGGGTCAGCTACATAAATGCTTTCTCTCCATTGAGTTTTATTTAATGTCATATTTTCATTTAGTTCTCATAAATTAAGATCATTTTTTATACAATATACTCAAGTCTTCCTAGGTCTACCTCTGTCTTTCTTAACATAAGTAGAATCTAAAACATCTAATCTTCTAATCGAATCATCAGATGGTCGGCGTTTAATGTGACCAAACCATCTAAGATGACTCTTTCTACTTTTGTCCGTCACTGGAGCTACACCAATCCTATCACATATATATTCATTTTGCATCTTGTTTCTAAGTGTAAAGCCACTCATCCACCTAATCATTCTCATGTCGGCAACACTTAATTTAGTTTTATGCTTCTCTTTTAAAGGCCAACATTCAGCGTCATAGAGCATTGCAGGTCTCACCACCATCTTATAAAATTTTCCTTTCAGTCTAAGTGGCAATTTTCTGTCACACAATAGGCCTGAAACATTCCTCCACTTCAACCAACCAACATGAATTCTACTAATAACACCTCATATATATCACCATCACTTTGAACAATAGACCCGAGATATCTAAAGCGTTCACACCTTTTAATAATTTGACCACTCATTGTTACATTTTTGTCACTAGAGCTACTACTATTAAAATTACATTCCATGTATTCAATTTTATTTCTATTCAAACGAAGGCTTTTAGACTCCAACGTAGACAAATGACTTTACTTTTCACAATTCATCATATTTTCCTTTTGAGCATGCCGTTTAATTTTTATCATGTTTTTTTCATCCTAAAATAAACTCAGCATATTCAATATAATTTGTTTACTCCCAAAACATGATAAGTTTACTCCCTTAGGTAAGTTTACTCCCAAAACTTCTCTTGGTATATGAAACATTTTGCTCCCAACTCATTAGCTGTTATGACCAAAACTTCTCTTAAATCTATATGATCGATAATATTATGGGTGTCAACTCACCTATACAAGTCAAAATTTTGAAGATTTATTCTCTTGTTATTTTTTATTTCTCGAAAGAGAAGAGAATCATTGAACTAATGTACAAATATTTGTTTGTTTTGTTAAATCTTAGAAGACCTATTTTCAGAGATTAGGATACCAAAGTCACTTATTCCAAACAAAATATGGTTAACCTCGCTTCACTTGCATGGTAGCATATTTGTGAGAAAGCTTAACTTTGAAGTCAGATAAATTTTCTTTGCTTGACAACTTTCCCTCAAACAAACACAAATTATGTTGCATATATATATATATATATATATATATATATTGAGAAATGTGTCAAAATGGTCCCCTGATATTTTGTTGAGGGTCATTTTAGTCCCAGAGTTCATAGAAGTGCCTATTTAGTTCCCATACTCCTTCAAGATGGGCTAACATAGTCCTCTCTGAAGATTATTTCAGCCCATATTGAAGAGTTTAGGTGCTAATTTGATACTTGTAAAGATTCTAAGGGCTAATTTGGCACTTTTATAGATTGTAGCACTTTATATAAATCGCATAAGATTATCATAAAAGCAAACAAACCCACGGAACTCCATTCTAGAAAACACTATATTTCTTCATCATTTTCTCCATTATAACTTGGGCACACAATGTAGACATTTCTGATCATAAAGAAATTAAGTTTCTTCCCAACCTCTTTATTATTTAATCTACATTGACAACTAACATCAATGAAATCCCCATTGATACTATGAAGACCTCAAAACCACTTCCAAACATCCTTTTCTTCTCAAATTCTCAAACCAAAATACTTCTTTTTCAGCAGTATACTTCTGCTGCTCTCCAAACTGATTCTTTCTCAGATCGAAAAAGTGAGTCAAACCATTCCCATTTCTCGTCGCTAGAAACCTTCGCTAACCTGCAGGATTGCACCTTTAACAGCCAATAAAGTGAAGGCGTTTTCTTAGGAACAACCCCAAATTCATCAGCATAGTTATCCATGCCCTCAACAAATAGTTGCCAGATGAAAGATCCAGCTCCAGCTCCTTTCTTCAGTGCAGAGTTATATATGAGATCAAATATGTGTTTGTAGAACTCATCTCTTTCGCTGTAGCTAATGCTGTTTTTCTTTGCTGAAAGGCGAAATTCTGTGAACAAAACTGGCTTTCTTAGCACTTGTTCTCCATCTTTGATGTGGGAGATCACCCAGTTGGAAACAAATCTTTTCTTCTCAGCCAAACTTTTGTTTGCAGGCAGCCTGTAAATTATTGCATTCTCTTCTTTCAGTAACAACATCTATTGTTATTTTATTTTACTTGTTTTATTAAAATGAACTTAGTTTAGTTTCATGAGTAAATTTGGTAGATTCTGACATGAGTAAAGTGTAAAAAATTTCCCCGATTATCTACATGGAACCGTTTTAGTACTAAAGTATATAAAAGTGTCAAATTAGTTTTCATAGATAAGAGCTCAATTTTAAAATAATCAGGGATTATTTTGACATTTATATAAATTGTGTGATTAAAAACGATCTCATTTAAATAGTCGGGGACTATTTTCGAACTTTACTCGATCAAAAAAACATAAATTATGTTGGGTAAATGTTAGTTTATCTTACCAGTTATCCGGATATATATGAACAGAGGTGAAATATATGTCAGGAACTCTAGAATTTGGAACAAAATCAAAGCCCAGATCTTTGGAATCCTCTGTAGGATTGAATTTAAATTTGTGAGGAGTTGAGGGGCCATAGAATCCCTCTAAGCCGACCGTTAGGAGATGCTTTTTATCTATACTTTTTACATAACTCGCCATCTCTTCAATCCAATGCTGCATCATTCAAACAATTAGATATATTAATGCAGATTTTGAATTTGCAATAAGACAGGAAAACAATTATTTATTTATTTATGTAAACATCCCATGCAAAGAAATTCTGAGTTAAAAGTTCATACTTGTAAAGTGGTTCCAGATGGATCAGACTCACAGCGAGGTTCATTCATGAGCTCCCATGCAAAGATGTTTGGATCATCTCTGTATTCAATTCCAGTTAGATGGTTTCTCCTGGTTATTTTAGTCTATTCATTAAAAGAATATATATATAAATCAGAATATGAATTTTACTGTTGAACTAAAATAATACGGAAGATTAACATATATACCACTTAATTCTTTTGTACTTATTTAACATATAAATTTTAATATAAGATAAAATGCTGGTGTTTTTGACGTGACATGAAAGATTTGGGTGGTATATATTAAGTTAACAAAATCTGATTCAGCAGCCACTCGTCCCACGGTCTCGTCCCATGTCTTGATCTGGCGTGATCTAGACTGTCCGTTCGATACACGCACGAATGAACGACATCCGTTCATCGTCCATGACTGGTGCGTCCCGTGAACCGTCCACCTTCTAACCCTAATATCTCGCTCGATACTCAACCAAATCGAGCGCGGTTTCTTCCTACATGCTCGTCTAGCCTAGAGGAGTCTATCCATACGGCTAACATGCATTGAAATCGACTCAAATTAAATGGTGAATCACTGGAAGCTCGGGTTGAAGAGAAGTTCACATACCTTGGTTCAGGAGGTGAAGCCTCGACTGAATGTGCTCGGCACGTTCGTTGGAGCTGGAGGAGCCTAGGGATGAAGCCTCTGGTCCTGGTGAATCGTCTAGACCCGATTTCCACCAAGCCCGATTTCAAGCTTTGGTCTCTAGAATAGTTGGGTGGCCTAGTGAGGGGGCTTTTGCTGGGGAACTTCTTTTCTTGGCCTGGTGAAGGTGTAGAGTCAATCAATTTGAGGATTGGCTCACTGTGGTGAAGTGTCCTGTTTTTGGGCTTGAAATTGAACTCAAAAATTGAGTTCACATAGGGGATTTTAGGGCTGGATTTTAGTGGGGATCAAGTTCTCTATGCTAGGAGAAGGGTGTGGAGTGATTTTGGCAGAGTTTTGGTAAGGTTTGGTTCAGCACTAGGGCTGGCAATTTGGCTCGTTGTTCGCGAACAGCTCGTGTTCGGCTCGTTAAGTAGCTCGTGTTCGGCTCGTTCGTTAAGCTCTAACGAGCCGAACACGAACAAATTTTTAAGCTCGGAATGTTAACGAGCCGAACACGAACAACTTGTTTGTTCGCTCGTGTTCGGCTCGAATTGCTCGAAATAAAAAAATAATCATATAATTATTTATATAATAATTTATTATATATATTATTTATATATTAATATATTATATATATTTATATCTAAGTTTAAATCATAATCGCTTGTGTAGTAGCGTGGTTATGCTTCTTGTTTCCATTCATTTGGTCTGGGTTCGAATCCGTCGTAGACGTATATTTTTCCAATTAATTTTAATGAGCCAATTTCGAGCTGAACATGAGCCGAACACGAACAAGAACATTTAATTCGAGCTGAACACGAACACACCTTTCACGAGCCATTTTGAACACGAGCTGATTTCGAGCCGAGCCAATTTCGAACGAGCCAAACACGAGCCAAGCCTGAGCTCGCTCAAGCTCGGCTCGTTTACAGCCCTATTCAGCACCCTCTTTGGCCGAGAGGGGGTGAGTTTAAATAGGCATGGCTGGAGGGCTTCCCATGGGCAATTGAAGGCTGGGATCAGCTGCCTGAGGGAGAAGAAGAAGAGCCATGGAGTCCAATTGGGTTGGGAAAGCTCAGCCAATTCAATTTGAATTTTTGGATCAAATTAAGCCTCTCGGCCTGGTGGTTTCTGGCGAGCCAAGTGGTGGTCCGGCCAGGGTCAGGTCACCATATTGACCAGTGAGGTCAGGGCTTGAGGTTTGTGAGTTCAATTGGGGTTTGACATGTGTAAAGGGGTGGATTTAAATGGCATGGGGGAAAGGTTCATTTTGGGTCAAAAATGGCCCAAGTCATGCTTTAGGCTTGGTGCACCTCTCCAAGGCTGGTTTGGGTCAAGAGAAAGTCATTTGGCTCGACTAATTAGTGGGGTCAAGTCACAATCCAAGTACGATTAGGCTTAAGCATGGGTTAGGGGAAACATGGGAATGCTTAATCACTTTAAGGGAATCAAGAAAGAGGCTCCTCCTCTTGCCCAAGATGGTATGGTGACACGGACACAACTCACATGGCTTGCATGTGGCTTAAGAATGGCTTCATGGCTTGCCCATGGCTTGGCTCACTTACATGGAAATGGATTTTTGGCATTTTTGATGAATTTAGGGGAAGTTGTCATGAGGCTTAATTTAGGATTATTTGATGATTGATCTAGGGCTTAGGGGATGATATCAATTAAAGGAATGATGAGACAATGTCACATGGGCCTTGGAATAGGTTTTGGGCCTTTACAATCGTCTTGGGATGGGCTTTTAAATATTTTAGGAGAATGGGCTTTTAGGTTTCAAAATAGATTAGTGGATGAAAACTTTGTAAAGGATTGGGCCCAATAAGCATTGAATTTAGTTTAGGAATGTGTCGTGAATGGTTTAGAACAAATTTGGGATGGTTTGGAGTTGGATTGGGTTTAATTTGGGTCTTTTTGGTAATAAGGTCAAAGTAAGTCAAATTGGGTTAACTTGGGCTAAGGTTGGGCTAATGTTGGATTTGATGTAAAATTAATGTTGAAAAATGTTTATGGAGGTGTAACAAAGAGTTTTCAATTTTGTTTGGGTCTTGGTTTTGGGATTTGGGCCTATTTGGGTTCATGGTGGGTTTAGGCCAATTTAGGGGATTTTGGCTTAAGTTAAGCTTGGGTGAAATTTGGGTTCAAATTTGGGGCAAATCAAGTTAGTGTTTTGTTTGTGGGGATTTTGGGAAAGTTTTAGAAAAGATTTGGGGCTAATTGGAGTTGAGTTGGGTTGGTTTGGGCTAAGTTTAGGTCATGGGACAAAATTGGGCTTTAAGCTTCAAATTGAAATTGGATCGACATGTTGATAAAATTGGGTTTGGATTTGGTTTAAATTGAT
Source organism: Papilionanthe hookeriana x Papilionanthe teres (assembly GCA_022702705.1). NCBI lineage: Eukaryota > Viridiplantae > Streptophyta > Magnoliopsida > Asparagales > Orchidaceae > Papilionanthe > Papilionanthe hookeriana x Papilionanthe teres. Next base: position 65,931,396 of record CM040427.1, on the reverse strand, counting down.
ATTAGGGATATTTAATTGAAGTTTAGAATTGAGTTGGATCAAAATTGAGGTCAATTGGAGTGATTTGGTTGGACATTGGGTCCACTTAAGTTAAAAAAGGGTCAAATTGGGGATTTTGGTAAAAGTGGGCTAAATCGACAAAATTGGCCTATGGTGTAGTTGAACAAAATGAAATTGGGAATATTTGGGATTTTCTGGAATTTTCTGGGAATTTTTAGAATTTTTGGATTTTTGGGCTAAAAGGGTATTTTGGGTATTTACAGGTTATTTGGAGAGTATTGGGGTATTTTGGTGGGTTTAAGAGGTGAGAATTGGTTCAAAATGATTCTTGGGAATTTTAGGAATTTTGGGTAATTTTTGGGAAATTTTGGAGAGTTTTGGGGTTGTAGGGGCAATTTGGGCAATTTGGGGTAGGTTTGGCGGGTCTAGGGTCCTGGGAGTCAAAAATTGAAATTTGGGGAAAATGAAGATTGATTATGTGTGAGTTAAATGAAACCATTTTGGTTGAGTCGTGAAGCCATATTAAGCTCACAAGAGCCATCAGAGGACTCATCTTAGGCACTCAATATGTTGTTCCTAACCCTCTTAGCCAGAGGTTTAGGGGTTAAGGTTCATCCATATGAGTCACCTACATGAGTCAGGAGGCTAAATTGGGTAAGAGTGGTTTTAGGGTTTGGAATGTGTGTGAGAGTGTGGTGTGTGTGCAAGTCAACCATCACGGACAGGAGCCACCAGGGGTACTCCTAGGCCAAAAGTCACATAGGAAACTCATCCTTTAAACCTCCACATATTGGTCTTAACCCTCCAAGTGGCATGGGGGCTTACAATCAAACATGTGGGGTTTGAAGGGAGTCAAGAAATGGTTTGAATTTCTAAATGGTGGGTCTTATTTCTAGTCCTCTAGGATAGTCAAGGAGAAAACTTATGGCTAGATCCTAAGTACTAAAGAGAGAGCTCAGACCTCACCAAAAATGAGATCAACAATCGCTTTTTGCAAAGCGTTTCTCTATTTCATCAAGGAAACTTGCAGTATCAGTGATCTCACTAGACACCGCACCTCTAAAGGCCTCAGGTATGTCGCGCTTTATGATCATAAGACTCAAGCGATTAAAACGGTCCCGCTTCTCATAGATTCTCCTTACTTCGAAGGAACTAGCATCCGTAAGAGGAGCGGGTTTATCTATTCTTAACGCTAGATCTAGATCCATGCAGCCAAGAACAATGTGAATGTTCTCTTTCCAATCCTTAAAGTTATCACCCTTAGGATTGGGCACGAATGAGATTAGCGAGATACGTTAGCAACAATCGAAAAAATGAACAAAAGATTACATAAATAAAATGTTTTAAATTCAATTAATGGTAAATCCCATCTCAAGAGACCCAATGCAACATTAATATCAAGTCTTTGGATAGCAATATTAACTGCTAGTGGTGATCTTGTTGTAATAATCAAACATTAAAAATAACGTATATCAAGTAATAAATCTATCTTTGGATCGATTTATTACTCATATATAATTCCTTATAATTGTTACATGCTTATCATCACAAGTGTGTGCAGTTCGGCCAAGTATTAATTTTTCTTTGAGTTAATTAATACACGCATGAACTCACATACACACAACATCCAACAATTTCGTCACGAACTATCTACACAAGAGAGGTCACTTTGGCAACATCATGTTTCAATAAGTTCATTAAAAATGATGAACAATTATAAAGTATCATTTATTCGAATTTAATTGAAGCTTTAATTTAATTTTATAAAATCTTATATTTATAAATAATGAGCTAATTTATAAGCTATAAACGCTATGATTTACAAAACAAAAATATTGATTTTATAAAATTAATCAATCATAAAATGAGTTATTTAATTAATTTAATTTAATACTTAAAAAAAATTTAACTGTTCGCGAACGGCAGCGCCGCCCGGCGCCGCCTTCCGGCGCCTTCCCCTTTCTCCGCAGCCCCGCCGCCGCAGCCCTTTGCGTATGATTCCTAGGCGGGTAAAGGCGAACGAAAGGGATAAAAATAAGGAGGAGAAAAGCCTCCGGCCACGACGCCAAAATTCCCTGCTTCGCAATTTTGTGCTGTCGCCGCAAAACTTTACCGACGACTATTGCAAAGGAAAAAGAGAAGCAAAATCTCAAAATTGAACATGAACGGGAGTCTCTGATACCAATTGTTGATATTTCCAAATAGATTTTGATTGAATCAAAATCTATTAGGAATTCACCAGAATCTTTTATTCATGTTCATATTGATGAGAAAACTAAATTGATACAATAGCGGAAGCGTACCTGAATCCATTTGATCGATTGCAAGCAATGATCTTCCAATCTGCAGACTTTCCGGAGTTTTCCTTAGTCTCTCTCGTTGATGGGGTACAAGAGAATAAATTTTTTTTTTCCTCTCGGATCGGGGACCATTACTCTCTTTATTTAATATAACCAACTCAGTGGTTACTAGAATTGCTTAATTCCAGTCTCGCCCTCATCAAATTGGAATTTGCACTTATGATATCTACACTTATAATTTCATGACAAATGTGTCTAAAGTCATAAACTTTATTCTTAATTAGACCACAATAATTTTGACTTATTAAATGATGACCCAACACATTTATTAATTACATTGTAGTCCCATAATTGATCCAACAGTTTATATAACCTAGGATAGATGTTACTCATGCATTCAAATTGGGTAATGAACCAACCATGGAGTTTTTAGGGTATTTATATTTCCTTAACATAAGGCAACAATACAATGTGTTTAAATCTCAAGGGACATTCATCCAATATCCTTCATTGATATGGTTGTCATACTCTGACTACAAAGCTTTATGAGCCAGTAAGTAGAACCATGATAGGCAATTTTAATTATATTTATGTCTATATCTAAATGGGCTCACAATATTAGTCTAAATGATGAGAATATCATGTTGTTAAATGATGGAGATGAGATCTCAAGTTTTGAATGATATTGTACGAACTGATTAACGATGATATTAGACTCTAAGAACTCAAAATTTTATTAGGCTTGCACTCTCATTTTATCTAAACTATCAAACTTTTACAAATGCAATTTCATATTATCCTCGTTGGTTAGTTGTTGATGCATTACCATCTACAACGAGGGAAGCTCCATCGTAGAGGAAGTACAAGTTTTGTCCTTACTTATAACAAAAAAGGGTAGCCTATTTAATCATTCATTAGGTAATTCTATGCATATAAAGCGCAACAAAATTTTTTTTTAATGAAATTCTTATTTTTTGAAGAAGTTTCTTGAGTATTGATCAAATGTTTGTCAATTATTCAACAACATCTTTTTCCTTCCATAACAGATTAATGAGTACCTTCAATCTATCTTGTGTTAATGGAAGAACCATAAAAATTTGGTCGCTTATAAAATTAGTGTCATTATCACACAAAATTAGTATACATTGTAGCCTCAAAACAATATTCTTAGACTCTCAAATTTAGCTTCTCTTAGTATAACAACTCTATGTACCAATTGAATTTCTTATGTTTGTTCCTAAAGTTTTGAAGAGATGTAATGCCACTAACAAATGAAATGGGTTCAAGGTCAAATTTGAATGCTTCCAGATATTCAACATTGGTCTCGTTTATGTTCATCGAATCAACGAACCTTGACTTTGATCAAATTTTGATAATTTGAAAGTTTGGGTAATATTTAATTGGAAATGTCAAAGTTGACCTGTTGGGAAATTAGCTTGGCCCTTAAATTTAGAGAGGAAGGCATGATATTTGGAAATGAATATCAAATGTTAATGATTAAAAAACTTTTGATTTTTAATCATTTGTAGAAGTTGAAAGTTGATCAACATTAACTTACACAAGTTAGATGTTTGGTTATAATGTTAGGAGAGTGCTTATGTGACAAGAAATATAAATGTTAGAATATTGGTAGACTGATAAAATCAAACATCAAGAGCTAGTTGATGGATGTCCAACATCTTTAATTAGTAAGAGTTGGATGACAGTTGATGGGTATATCAAAATATAGGCAATAGGCAATGATAGTCTCTTAGCTACATCATTCTCTATTACAATGTACATGTGAAATTTAGAGAACATTTGGCCCTTCAAATAATTGAAGTTTTCAGTTATGTATATATTAGTGTTTAATTTATGTCCATATGTATTCGAATTTGGATAAATTCGATATTCTTTAGTTAATTGCATCAAGAATGATAGTTTCCAACTTTTCGTGCTACCCTCGAAATCAAAGTTTTATAAATCGGACCAATCATTTAGTTTAATCGTGAACCAATTATTCAGCAGGTTTAGTACAAACTCGAAATTGTTTATGCATATAACTAGCATTGAATCCGTCACAACTGAAGTTGAACGTGTGAACCACTCCAGCTTCTAAAGAACCAATCAATTTAAAAGTTATCAAATTTTAGCCTTTTTATTTTGATCTATTGATCACAGATAATATGTTTAAATTAAAATTAGTGAAACTGGCATATTCTAAATTTTTTATATAATATATTTTTAAAAATATTCAAAAGTATTTTCTAAAATTAAAATATTATTTATCAAAATGATAAAAATGATATTGCTATATCATTATTTTATTACTTGAATTATATTAAAATTATTAATGTATTTTTTATCCCTGCCCCTGCCCCTGCCCCTGCCCCTGCCCCTACCCCTACCTCTACCCCGACTGCAGCGGGGTCGACATGCAACAGCTACCGTATCAAGCTTGTAGGCAACACGTAAGTTTTTTTTCAAGAGATCTTCAATAATCTTTTTATTTTTTCAATTGAATATATAACTAACAAATTATTGTTTTATGGTTCTACTCTCTGACCCAGACTATTCATGTCATTCAGGATATCGTTTGGAGCAAGTACGACTCAACATACTTGTCGTGAAAGGAGATCCCGACGATCGTTCGAGATCTTTGGTTTCAGAAGTTTACGATAAGTATTGCTCACAAATATTTTATGTTATTTTTATTTACTAAGCAATCAAACATAATCCCTGTAATATTTGCTTAACAATTCTCCAGGAGCCCTGAGCATGAGGCGCACCTCTGGCGCAACTTCAAGCGTAATGGTGGTGATTGCCTTTGGGATATGTTTGGCGGTATCTAGAAATTGTGATAACATCCTCTATGGCTCTCGCTGCTTAGGACCTGGGATTCTCCAGACTACCGGAAGAAGAGGGAGCAAACAAAATAGAATAGGTGGTTGGATTGTGGAGGCTTGGGGCTCTCCAAGCACAAGGGTGGGGCGCTTCCACATACGAAATACAAGCAGAGGCTGGTAAGATTTCATTTATATAAGGTTTTCTATAGTTCGAACATGTATTCTAACTATTTCATTTTATGGACAGGTTGTGGAGATTGGACGAGAGCCCTCCGCCGTCGATGTACATGAACGCAACCACAGGAGGCGGTCTGACCAGTCCTGGATCGACGACAGATCTCATGCGACCCAGGTAATTGACGAGCTAAACTAGTTTGATGCTAATATTTGTTAGCTCTAACTGAATGTAACTACTTTTGTTTCCATCGGGAGGTATTATGATCCGCGGGAGTGATCCTTCCGAGCACGACCTGTGGAGGAGACTGCTAGAGGGAAGAAGAAAGGTCGAGTCTACAGGTTCGGGTCAAAACGGTTTGCCTACGACGCTCACCCTTCTACCAATGCATATGCAACTTCTACATTTACCGCACATGATGAGGAGATTTCCAGGCGTGTTGCGGCATTCTTTGTTAGATGGAGGCCCGCTTCTCTCATATGTGGTCGATGCTGGAGGCCAACATGGAGGCCAAGCTGGAAGCTAAGTTGAATTCCTTCAGGTAGCAGATGAGGGGGTGTTTCAAGGAAGCATTAGCTTTGGAGAGGAGGAGGAAGAGGCGAAGGATTATGAGGAAGTTGATGAGATAAAGAAGAATGATTTAGGGAAGACATTTTTCCTTTTTTTTTTTAATGTTTATGTACATTGAGACATATCTTTTCTGTGAACAGTGATGTATATATGTTATAGTAAATATGATACGGCTACAACAAATTTTTATTATCAAGCACAAATCTTGATGCACGACACGAATCTCGGTGCAATCTTTTGAGCAAGAAATGTTCAAATATTGATGACAAGTCATCCAGAGCTTCGATTTCAGCAAACTTATAGTCAAACTAACCGGCTTGATGAAACGAACCCAATGATATCAAAACTAGTCCAGTCAGAGTCGAATCGAGCCGGATCAAGTCATTAAACAACTTTATAATCTTTTCAGACATATTGGAAGGTCAAATGGATGCCGACACTAGAAAGCCCATACTCGAATCGAGCGTCTCGGCAAGACGAATCCAACGAGACCAAGATCACTCAATTCCGACATCGTTAAGGTCATCAAATGCTCCTTAAACGCCGTCTGATCGATGGGAGCTCTCTGAACCGTCCGATCAAAATGGCTGCATTAATTGCACCCAGAACCCTATTAATAGATCCCAGCTCTCACATGAGAGGGGGGCCTTGAGAGATAGAGCCTGAGGCCTTGACAAGAAGCTGCAGCTTAGTACCACCGCCGACTGCCGTCGACCACCGTCGACCGTTGTCGACCACCGCCGACCGCCGTCGACCACCACCAACCGTCGTCGACCTCCGGCATCTCCGACCTCCTTCACCGTCAACCTCCGTCACCGTCGACCACCGAGTACCGTCGTCGACCATCGCTGACCTTCGTCGACCTCCATCAATCATCGTCAAACACCACCAACTAGACGCTGTCAATCAACACTGTAATCTGAAGAATATAATCATCATTTCCGTTCGTAGGACAAGAGATTTCTATAATTATCGATCGATAGTGGATTTTCGCAGCTAGGTCGAACCCGTGGTTTTTCCCTTTACGGGTTTTCCACGTAAAAACTTCGAGTGTCATTCTTAGTCGTTTATCTTTCACCTGATTGTGTGCTGAAATCTCGTGCAACGCTAAGACAATAATCCATTACCCTACCGCCGCGAATTTTCCAGCACGCATCAGTTTTGCGCCGTCTGTGGGAAACGAAGTCCTGTTCGTCGTTGTCTACAACATTAAGACACTGAGCCTCTATTTCCTTTCCCAATGATGTATTTCATCAAACTATCAAAGAAATCTTCTTTGCATCTTGAAGATCATCCCTGGAGCATTCTTCGATGTGGGGGGCAACCTTCACCACAATCTCGAAATGTCGTTTACGTTAACGTCCTAGGCACGACTGTGGTGGGGAGGTCATTTTAGATTTCATTCATATTGCAAATAACGCTTCCTCAGCGCACTGTCATCGTACTGGAGTTCCTCCTCAACTTGATCAAGAAGCTGATATATTCAAATCCCAATACATGTGTTATTTTATAAGCTCGCATGGAAAACACCCCTGCTGGGGGGGTAAAAGATTCAAAGGCATCAACTAACGAGTTGTCAAACAGTACTCTTGAATATGACTGCAACAATATTTCCATGAAAACATACAATCCATTGCGATCTACGCCCTAGTCTCGAGAAACGCGGAGCATCTCTGACACCTCATTCTAGGCATAATCGATCCCAAGGTGACTCAATTTGACTTCTTTCATTACAGGCTACCGTCGTCAAACAAAAGCTTCGACATACAGCCTCGGATAGGTAAAAAATCCTTGGTGGATTTCATTCGACCACTTCCATAACAGGTTACGCCCGTCAAGCAAAAGCTTCGACCAACAACCTAGGATATGTCAACCATCCTCAGTGGATTTCATATGACTCAGTTCATTACGTGTTATTACCGTCGAGCATCTCTGGTGATATAACTCAGAACTAGTCTTACATCCTTAATGGATTCTCTTTCTACCATGCACCTGGAAGACGAGCCCAAGAGGCAAGTCTCGATGGGAAGCTAATAGTGGACATGGTACTCACTAGAAAGACTCCATGAGAGCAAGTGGTTGACAGGGTCTCCTCTCAAAGACCTCAGAAGGCTACAAGCCTCAGAAGGCACAGGTACACTCAAAGACCTCAGAAGGCTACAAGCCTCAGAAGGCACAGATACACTTAAAGACCTCAGAAGGCTACAAGCCTCAGAAGGCACAGGTACACTCAAAGACCTCAGAAGGCTACGAGCCTCAGAAGATACCGGTTCAAGCTCCTTTATGGCATAAGTCTGAGAGGGCACAATCTCAGAAAGCATGAACCACAAAAGATACGTGATTCTTCATTTTATAAAAGTTCTGTGCTAACTTTAATTGCAGACTTTCGTTTGATTAAGAAGCCATAACAATCGTGGAAGATGCAAATAAATACATTATCATCATCTACAAATGCAACATCAGATGATTAAAAATGGTACAAATATCAACATATAATTGCAGAAGGGTCACAACAAATCCGCTCATCTTCGAGTAGAATCGACATCGCCTCCCCAAAACTCCAGTACTTCTGATAATTATCGGGAGGCCACCGTATATCGTCGCTACCACATAAGCAAGAAATCTTCCCCTGAAAGCGCGACGGGAAAAATACAGCATTTTTTCATCACCTTCATAACGTGCAAGAGCGGCACACAAATCTCCTCCAGAATACGCAGCATCAAGTACGCGATTTGCAACGCTCCGACACAATGCATCACTGCAATGCATCGCCCCGCCGTGACGCTCCGCCACAATGGGTCACCGCAATGCATCGCCCCGCTGTGATGCCCCGCCGCAATGCGACATTCCGCGTCAACGCGTCGCTGAAACGACATGCCGTAATGTGCCACTGCTACACGCCGTTGTGTTGTGCCACGCCACCCTGACGCGCCTCTGCAACACTCATCCGCAACGCCCTGCGCAACGCGTCACCATAATGCCCCACCACAACGCGCCTCCGCAACACTCCGCCGCAACGCACCGCTGCAACGCATCTCCACTATGCACCTTCCAACGTGTCGCGTCGCTGCGACGCCCCACTGCTAAGCGTCGCTGCAATGCTTCACCTTGCAGCAACGCGTCGCCACGAAGCCCCATTGCAACGTGTCACCATGACGCCTCGCCCTGACGCCACGCCTTGACGGCCCGCCGCAATGCGACATCCCGTGGCAGCGCGTCGCTGCAACGGTACTCGAAAACGCGCCCGCGCAACACGTCGTTGTATTGTGCCACCCCACCACGACACGCTTCTGCAAACTTCGTCGCAACACTCCATCGCAACGCGTCGCCGCAACACATCACACCGTGACGCACCGCTGCAATGCGACATGGCTCGCCGGAACGCGTCGCCCTGACGCCCCACCGCAACGTTCCGCCACAACACGCCACCGCCACACGTCGCTGCGTTGTGTCGCTACGATATGCCGCCGCAACGCTCTGCTGCGACGCGCCACCGCGTCGCCCCGCCGCGACGCTTCGTCGCAATGCCCCGTCGCGAGGCTTCGTCGCAATGCCCCGTCGCGAGGCTTTGTCGCCACGCTCCGCCGCAACGCACCACCGCAACACATCGTTGCGTTGTGCCGCTACGACACGCTGCCGCGACGTTTCGTAGCACACGCCACCGCGACGCCTCGCCGCAACGCGCAGCCACGACTCACCGCCACAATGCCCCGTTGCGACTCTCCGCCACAACGCTTGTGGCAACTCTACCACTCTCCTTTGGGCCTATTTATAGACTCAAAAAATTCATTGGCCATTAAATGCTCTTAAAAAAAACAGTTTTTTATTAAAAAATGGTTGTTTATTAAAAATAAAAAAAAACAGCTTTTTATTAAAGAAAAAACTGTTGTTTATTAAAAAAAACAGCTTTGCATTAATGAAAATTGTTGTTTATTAAAAAAGAAAATGACTCTTCTTTAAACAAAAAAAAAGAAAATAGTTGTTTATTAAAAATAAAATAAAAAAAAACGGATCTTCATTAAAAAAAAAAAACTGTTTTTCATTAAAGAAAAAACGGCTGTTTATTTATATAAAAAAAAGACTATTCTTTATTAAACAAAACAGTTGTTTATTAAAAAAATAATAATAATAATACAACAGCTCATTAAAAAAAAATTACTATTTATTTTCAGTTTTTCTAGCAACTGTTTTGGATTTCGGGCCAAGTAAAAATTTTAATGTCATGGGAGGGATTTGAACCTCCAACATGAAAGGAAGAATAACCAACTGAACTAGAAACACTTTTCTTTATATATAAATGTTCATTTTATTCTTATCTATAAACAAAGTTTAAGAATGTTACTTTTATGCAACGAAATAAAGCTCTGAATCTAAATATTTTCGGGCCATAAAAATGATCTCGCCCGAAAATAGGGGGGCAAATGATACGGCTACAACAAATTTTTATTATCAAGCACAAATCTTGATGCACGACACGAATCTCGGTGCAATCATTGGAGCAAGAAATGTTCAAATATTGATGACAAGTCATCCAGAGCTCCGATTTCAGCAAACTTATAGTCAAACTAACCGGCTTGATGAAACGAACCCAATGATATCAAAACTAGTCCAATCCGAGTCAAATCAAGCCCGGATCAAGTCATTAAACAACTTTATAATCTTTTCAGACATATTGGAAGGTCAAATGGATGCCGACACTAGAAAGCCCATACTCGAATCGAGCGTCTCGGCAAGACGAATCCAACGAGCCCAAGATCACTCAATTCTGACATCGTTAAGGTCATCAAATGCTTCTTAAACGCCGTCTGATCGAGGGGAGCTCTCTGAACCGTCCGATCAAAATGACTGCATTAATTGCACCCAGAACCCTATAAATAGACCCCAACTCTCACATGAGAGGGGGGCCTAGAGAGATAGAGCTCGAGGCCTCGATGAATGCTCGCAGCTTAGCACCACCGCCGACCGCCGTCGACCACCGTCTACCGCCGTCGACAACCGCCGACCGCCGTCGACCATCACCAACCGTCGTCGACCTCCGACATCTCCGACCTCCTTCACCGTCAACCTCCGTCACCGTCGACCACCGCCTACCGTCGTCGACCATCGCTGACCTTCGTCGACCTCCATCAATCATCGTCAAACACCACCAACTAGACGCTGTCAATCAACACTGTAATCTGAAGAATATAATCATCATTTCTTGTCTGTGGGACAAGAGATTTCTGTAATTATCAATCAATAGTGGATTTTCGCAACTGGGTCAGACCCCGTGGTTTTTTCCCTTTATGGGTTTTCCACGTAAAAACTTCTGGTGTCATTACTGGCTGTTTATCTTTCACCTGATTGTGTGCTGAAATCTCGTGCAACGCTAAGACAATAATCCATTACCCTACTGCCGCGAATTTTCCAAAGACGCATCAAAATACATTTTATTTAGTTCATTATTTGATTGGATAATTTACTGCTTGACAACTATATTATTTCGTTAAATAGTTGAATTTGTATATAAATGTTGTAATAACAGGTGTGAGTAATGTAAATACAAATATATATATATATATATATATATATATATATATATATATATATATATATATATTTTTTTTTTTTTTTCTTGTGTTACAATGTTCTGACGGCTTACTGTTGGTTTTACGACTGTTCCAAATTTATCCGTAGACAAAACCGATAGCTAGCATATTGACATTTTTGCTGACACATACCCGACGACATCAGTTTTGTCACACAAAAACGACGGGATGACACTTTTCCAACAACTAACCCATCGTTATAAAAAATGACGCATAAACGACGATTAACCGATGATTTTACCTGCTCCAAAAAACCAACGGGTGTGATACATTTCTAATAATTAACATGTCGGCTATATAAAACAATGCATAATCGACCCATAACTAGAGGTTTTTCTGCGTAAAAAAACTAGCATGTGCGAAACTTTTCTGACGTGTACGTCGTAACTATTACCGAGGAAGGGCCGTCAGTTATACTAACCGACGATTACCAACGACTTGAATTTTCTCAAAAAAAAGTACGACATTGAATTGTCGAATAACTATCGAAATATTGATCGGTTTTAGAATTGCGGACAATCATTTTACCTTCAAACTTAAAAGCATCCATAACCGTTGTTCACATAATCTTAAATACTAGTTATGTTGAATGGGAGAAGTGGAAATGTCGAAAGACAAATTTGGGAAGTATATGTAAAAAAATTAATATAAAATGTTGAATTATTTTGATATACAAATTATTTTATTTCATTTTATTATTTTGTTTGGACATGTAGTAGTATTTATCCTGGCAAAATATTACATCCGGACTCCGCACGTAGAGTTACGTGCGGAGCCCAATCCATAGGAGCAACGTGGAATCTCGCAATAACGCGGAATAACACGAGGTTAACACAGAAATATTCTTCGCGTTACTCCGTGGTTAGCGGTGTTTTGGGCGGAATAACTAGGGGAATTTTCCTCTGTGTTATTCAACGTTATTCATGTGTTATTGTGGTAGTATTGTAACACCGGGAATATTCCCCCGTATTATTCCGTGTTATTCAACTGTTATTGTGGTAGTATTGATGTGTTATTGTGGTGGTGTTATAATACCATCACAATAACATATGAATAAAGCGAAATAACACAGAGAAATATTCCCCGTGTTCATCCGCGTTATTCCCCGTATTATTCCGCCCAAAATGCCGCTAACCGAGGAGCAACACGAGAAATATTCTTTCGTGTTATTCCCGTGTTATTCCGCATTACTGCGGGATTCCACGCGACTCTCATAGAATGGGCTCCGCACGTAACTCTACGTGCGGAGTCCGGAATTAATATTTTACCATTTATCCTCTTTAGCTGACATGTTCACAGGCTTAATAAAAATAAGAGCATTCAGGCACATACCACTCAATTTTTATTCGTTTATATATTTACAACCTAAACTTCAATTTTTAGATAAAGATGCATTTCATTTTTTAAATGTTAATATAATGATAATTTATATATTATAAATAAAATTTTGAGGATATAAATTTAAAATTGAAGTTTAGATTGAAATGTAAATAAATAGAATTTAGGTCATGTGCATGTAAAAATATGGGCATTTACATAAATACCACCAAATTATAATATATTTAAAATTCGAACGGGCCAAATTTTATGTTTTGCATTTATAACAAATCTTTTATATCCCATAAAAAATATCACCATCTCATCAGACAGACAGACACACACACACACACACACACAAATATATATATATATATATATATATATATATATATATATATTACCCCTCCCTCTGCATCAGGTCTTCAATAAAGTTACGACACCTATATAAAATTTTAAAAATTATTTTCATAAATTTTAAAAAATTCGCCCATTGAATGCACTTTACGTTTGTGTTACTGGTGTCCGGACTCATAGTTGAGTCCGGACTCCGTATGTAAAACTTTTTCTCTCACTTAGATCTCTTATTTGTTTCCACACTCCTTCCCTAGAGTAGAGGAAAATTCTCTAGCCACACGAAGACACACAAACTCCCATACATCAACTATTAATTTTGGGTCTTTTTCTTGCACGTAATCTCCAGCCCCTATTTCATAAGTCTAAAACAACCAGAGAAACCACCTGCAGCGGAACTGAATGAGAATGTTGTCTTAGAAATCACAAAAGATAGAGAAGAAGGCCCCTCGTATTGCTGGAGAAGAAAGCTACCTGTCTTTGTTGAATGAAAGAGCCGATTGACTTCGTCAGTGTTGAATCTAAATTTATCCTTTAAGACATTCTCAAGGATAAGAGGAGTATGAATAATGATGAAGAAAAAGAAATAGACAAAGTAAATAAAAGAAATAACACACATAGCCTTGCTCTGTAGGAGCAAACTTGGGTATCTCTAGGCTTTTTCACTCATTTTATATATCAAAAATAGCGATTGCATTAAGAAAGGGGGCTCTTCTCTTCTTACACGAGAAAAGTTAAGAGAGAAGAACTCCCTTACATGCTATGAGTTCCCTATTTATAGAAGAATAAATAATCAAATCTAAAATTACATGCTTTCCCCTACTTCAATGAGGGAGTTACATATTATCATTATTATTTGTTAATGTTTCGCTTTAATAGGAGAGTTACACGACTCATGATTTTTTTTGGTTATAATATATGCTTTAATAGAGATATTATGTCTTTATGTTGTGTTATTATATTAAATTTTTTGTACTACTTTTCACTATTTATAATTTCATCTGGATCATTAAATTGTCTCGAGATCATATTTTGTGTATACAGTCAAAAAGATTGCCAGTGATGAATATTAGGCAACTCCAGCTAGATTGAAGCTAAGCTAGACGAATATGTAAAATTTATGTTTGTGTGTGAAATGGATAAATATCTATGTTTTGAGTGCTATCTATATAAAAATTCCAACTTTAAAATTAAAGTTTAGGTGTTGTACATTTAGATGCAGATCAATTGAGTGGTACATAGGTAAATCATCCTAAAAATAGTTAGAGCCGACACTGTCACAGAACAAGCCAAGAAATAATTTTGTAGTACAATTGTGTGGAAGAATGAGCACCCGTGCGATTTGTGACGCCCGAGCCGCAAATCCGTTAATTTCAATCGGGATATAGCACCAGGGATCTATGCTATCCAGAAGTCTTCGATGGCGGCTTGCTCTCCGTCAGCGGTCAACAACTGTAAGGTGGCTTACTAGATTTCCTTGATAGCTTGAGAGAGAGAGAGAGAGGGAGAGAGAGCAGCAGCAGCTGCAGCATCCATCTGAATTCTGAAGTGGAGATGCGCCCCAAAAAGCTATTTTTGCCTCTTCTTCTAATAATCTCTTCATTGCTCCCCGTTGCATTGTCTGCATCCTCCCTCCTACCTCCGGAAGAGAGTAAGGGCTAGTTGAGCTATATCTGCTGTCTTATTCCCTTTTTTGGAGCTGGAAATCATTAAAGATTGCAACTTGCTTCTTCTTCTCATACTAAACCCAACCCGCATATCAAATATTTGAAGAAATGCCCACAAGGAGAGATCTAACTTTTTATAGATGTTATGCTATCAATTTTCCTTAATTATTGATTGTTTCAGTGTCCTCTGTAGTTTTCATGAAGCAAGTACTGATTTTGGTTTATTTTTTTAGTTTCACTGTGGAAGAAGATTTTTTTTTTAATAACAGGCATCTGTCTGGCTCTTGTTTCCTTTTCTTTTATATCTTCAGTTGAAACCCTAAAACGCATCGCTGCGGTATTGAAGAAAACAGATTGGAACTTCAGTGTGGATCCATGCAGTCAAGAAGCTGGCTGGGTAACTCACAATGCCGCAAAGGGATTCGAGAACAGCGTCTGGTGCAATAATTGCACTAATAATGGAACAACCTGCCATGTTACTAGCATGTGAGTTTGGAGATTTCTTGCTATTTATAGCTCTTTGATGATTATCCCAGTAAACTGGCCAAGTTATGTTTCTTGTTTGTTTGGGAAATCTACATAAGCAGCACACCATTCTCATGTATTTACATATCTCACACCTAGACTTTCATATTTGCATTCGCAGCACTTTGGTGCTTTAAATTTATGCATGAAAAGGTGTATTTCACTTTTAGCAGATGGTTATAATACTATTTTTGATGAGATATTAAATATTTCAGTGCTATGTGTGTAAATATGAAAGCTTAGGTGCGAGATATGTAAATACAAGAGAATTGTGTCCTATGTATGCAATGCCCCAATATATTTTTGTTTTTGTTGGTGTAGGAGATGGCTAACTATATGTTAGCAATGCTTGTATTTTGAAGATTTACATATCATTTAATTCCTGTGTATTTACATGTCGAACACCTAAACTTCAATTTTTTACATACATACCACCTTACATATGCACGAAAAGATATATTTCATTTGTTACAATTTAAAATTTTGGTATTTTTTATGTGGTATGCAAGAGTTGGGCACTGTAAATGTAAAGATCAAACTTTTGGTGCTAGATATGTAAATACATAGGAATTGGGTGGTATGTATGTAAATGCATCCTTTTGAACATCATGAGAACATTAACGAGTTCCATTTTCCAACTAATGCTTCAACATTCAAGCTCTCAGTTCCAAAATTATTTCATTTTTTTCATATATTTGTAAATAAATCTTTTACCTGGAAGTTGTTAACTGAAGAGGAGATTTTTGATTAAGTGTTCCATTTTGTGCTTTTAGTGTGCTCAAGGCTCAAAATCTCGTCGGAACTCTACCGCCTCAAATGGCTTCGCTTCCATTCCTTCAAGAAATGTATGCCTTTCTAAAGGATTATTAATGGAACAGTGCGACTAACCCTTATAGTTTGTCCAAAACCTTGACCTAACAGGAGCTCATATTTTTGCGCAGTGATCTCACTCGCAACTTCCTGAGTGGAACAATACCAGATGAATGGGCTGTTCTTCCGCTCGTGAATGTGTAGGTCAACATTTTAATACTTAAGCTGAGGAAATGGAGGAAATTGGTCGGTTTTTTTGACTAGTCATGGAATTTATAATGCAGTTCTCTTCTTGGAAATAGTATTTCAGGGCAAATTCCTTCATGGATTGGAAACATTACGACGCTTCAAACTCTGTAATCTGATATTATTTATACTATTATTAATTTTATTTCTTCTTGGTTAACAAGTTCATGGATAGTTTTGCTAACTTCTTTTGGCCAGAGCACTTGAAGCAAATCAATTTACAGGACCTCTTCCGAAGGAACTGGGTTATCTTCGGAATTTATGGAATATGTGAGGCTTTTTCAAATATTATTTAATCCCTATCCTTGATTTATTTTTCACTAATTCATATTTAGGTGTAAATTTAACAACAAACACCTCTATTCTACAGGCAGTTCTCGTCGAATGCATTTACTGGAGAATTGCCAGAAACTTTTGCTAACCTCTCAAATTTGATATATTTGTAAGTGGTAAACTTATTTGTATTACAACATATTTTAACTCAAATAGATTGAAATTTACTGAGGGATAATTGTATTGCAGTACGATTGGGAGTAACAACTTCACAGGAAAAATACCACAGTTCATTCAAAATTGGACACAGATTCAGAGAATGTTAGAAATTTTTCTTTGTTCAATGAAATTCATGTTTTAGCATTTTTAGCCTGAATTTGTCAGCACTAATCTCTTAAAAATGTCTGATAATTTTTGTGTTTTGCAGAGATCTTCAAGCTAGTGGTCTTAAAGGACCTATTCCTAATGGAATGCCACTTTTAAAGAACTTAAATGACTTGTAAATAATGATTCCGTTATACATTATTCTACATGCATTTTGTTTATATATTTCACTTTATTTTACATAACACCGATACTGAATCTTTTGCCATACTTCAAATGATATCTCTACAACTTACTTTTTGCAGGCGGATCAGTGATGTTACGGGAAACTCTGCTTTTCCACAGCTGGAGGGTATGCAACAGCTGCAATACCTGTAAGCATTTCTTTTTCGCTAGTAATTTCGTGCTGCGGAACTCTGATATGTATTTCTTGTTTGGGGCATTCGCATGCATACCACCCAATTCTTATTTATTTACATATCTAACATTTAAATTTTACTTTTTACATTTGTACCAACCAAATTCTTCATATCACTTAAAAAATACCACTATTTTAACTTTTAAATATTGAGTTACACCTATTTATTCAAGGGTAAAGTGGCTTTTATGTAAAAAAATTGAAGTTTAGATGTTATTTATGTAAATACATAAGAATTGAATGATATGCTTGTAAATCTTTCTTTTTGTTTTCGAGTGACTATTATGTTGAAATATAATTGTGCAGAACCGTAAGGAACTGTGGTTTAAGTGGGGAGATACCTCCTTTCATTGGATCTTTTTTGTTACTCAAGCGCTTGTAAGTTGAGTATATATACATAAGAATTTGGCAAAAGAAGCTTTTGCAACTATTTGCCCTTATCCTCGTTTAGTACTCTTTATTTTATCATCATTGTTGATCATTAGCATTTAGAGCCATTATTTTGGGGAACTTTTAAATGCTCATCTAACATTTAGAGCCATTGTTTCTAAAGTTGTCTTCAAATAGATAACCCCAATATTTATGAGGTGGCCAACTCGCCCAACATCCCGGCCTTCCACACATGGTTCTGACAACTCTCATTTTTAATACATTAACCCTAAAAATCATGTTCTCATTATTTCTTATTTTCTACATAATAGATCTAATCTTGTCAAATCTATCATAACTAGATTTGTCTCAATCTTCTAGTAATATTGCCTCATAAATCTTACTTCGGCACCCACTAAAACTATATATTGTAGTTAAATCTTTATCCTGTTGACTCCTAAAAAAAATTAATGAAAAAAGAAATAATATTTATTTAAATTAAATCATTAACGGTTCTCACTTTTATTTTTGGCGTTTTCTTTCAACTTAACTGCTTCGGGGTGTATATATATAAGAAAAAATAGTAAGAACGGAACTTAAAAAAAGGAAAAAAGTGGCAGGGAAGCAAGTCTCTCGTGCTCTCTGTCTACTCCTCGGCCCTATAGGGAATCACACAAATGAAGCCCTTTGGCCTTGTCATATGTTAGTAATTATATTAGGAAATAATTTATTCCTAAGATTAAGAAGATATTTTATTTTATTTCATTGGATTATGAATTACTTGTTTTCCTATTTTATGTTATTTTTTATATCTCCTAATAATTAATATGAATTGATTATTGGAGATACTGAGAGATAGTTTTCCTTTCATATCAATTACTTATTTTTATTATTTCCCTTATTATAGGACCCTTGTAAGGGTTATTTAAACTCCTGTTCATATCAAAGAAAATTATGTATTCCGTATTATTCTAAATTTCAACATGGTATCAGAGCTAAACCTCGTATCCTAGCCACCGGTCGTCTATCGAGAGGCCTCGTACTCCCTTCCTACCATTGTCCTTGCGGGAAGGGAGGGACTCCTCTCCACACAGGCTCTTGCCGCTGAACAGAGATCTGCAGATCTTCCCTTATGATCCAAACGCTGCGGCAGAAATCCTGATCTTGTATGGGCTAGCTCCCTCAACTAATTGCATCTGAGCCTTATCATCTCCTCTTCTTCTCTTGTAAAATATCGAAGCTGCCGATCGCCGATAGCCTCTTCCACGCCAATACCCCCGTCCATCCTCTAAGCCGAAATACATGACAGACAAAACTCAAACTTCAACCAAGCCTGAATCTAGTAAAACTCAAAATTCAGCCAAACATGAATCTTACAAAACTTAAAATTCAGCCAAGCCTGAATCTAGCCTAAATCATGTTGGCAGTACATCAGTCATGAGTGATATCTCAGGTAAAACCTTTTGTGCCTCTGTCTTTGACAGAGAAATATACTGGATTCTTGACACATGAGTCACGGATCACATGGTATATTCAGCTTACCTACTTACTATAAAATCCAGTGTCACCAATCAAATAGTCCACTTGCCTAACGAAGCTACTGCAATTGTCACACACATAGACAACCTCCATTTTGCTAACCTTGTTCTACAAAATGTTTTATGTGTCACTTCTTTCAAATTAAATTTGATTTCTATTAGCAAATTTGTGCATAATTAACAATGTCTTGCCATTTTTAATAACCACACTTGTGTGCTACAGGACCAACAATCGGGGAAGATGATTGGGACAAAAACTAAAAGAGGACTTTACTTTCTTGATACTCCACAAAAGAGCAAGTGCAATGTTTCTACTTCACCATCCCCAAATATCTGGCATAAACGTCTAGGTCAAACATCGAATAAAGTTTTCAGCTTGTTTCCTTTCCCAATTATAGACAAGAAAATTTGTAATATTCTTGATTTTTCAATTTGCCCATTGGCTAAACAAACTCGTTATTCTTTTCAAACAAGTTTCATTCACTCAAAAACACATTTTGAATTAATTTACATTGACATTTGGGGAGGATATCAAGTTCCTTCAATCACAGGAGCACGGTGTTTTCTCACAATTGTTGATGATTATACTCGATGCACATGGACTTATTTGATGAAACATAAATCAAATACACGTTCATACATCATCAAGTTCATAAATCTCGTTGAAACACAATTCAATTTAAAGGTCATAATCATTTGAAGTGATAATAGTCCCGAATTCATATTGACGAATCTTTATCTCGACAAAGCCATTATTCACCAATCCAGTTGTGTCTCAACTCCACAACAAAATGGCGTAGCCGAAAGAAATCATCGCCACCTACTCAACATAGCCCGAGTCTTCACTGTTTTAAGCCAATTTACCCAAAAATTTTGGGGAGATGTAATCCTAACTGCCACCTACCTAATTAACCAAACACCAACACCCCTTCTCTAAGGAAAGACTCCTTTCGAAATGCTCTTCCAAAAACAACCCACATATGATCATTTGCGTGTGTTTGGGTGTCTTTGTTTTGTTGCAACACACCATCAACGACCAACCAAGTTTGACTCCAGAGCCATTATATGTCTTTTCTTAGAGTATCCATACGCTCAAAAGGGCTATGAGTCTATTATGATATTTCAACTGAGAAAGTCTTTGTATCACGTGATTTTCTTTTTCATAAAAACACTTTTTCCTTTCCCTCTTTCACTACAGACAAATGTTCAATTTCACACTTCACCACCCACACCGACATGCCTTCATTCGATAAATTACCTCAAGAAGATATTCCATCTTCTCAAAATAACGAAATTCCCTCTCAAGAGATGTCTTCGCCTTCGCCCACTCCAAATTCATTCTCAGAATATCCCGCAACTCCATACCAATAAATATCATCACCCTCACCAATGAGAATAACAAAAACACCTAGTTATTTGCGTGAGTATCATGTTAGTATTTCTCTTCCCTCACGGCACCCCCCAACATCGAACTCCGTGTTGGCCGAAGCTACAGGTACCTCCCATCCATTAACCAACATATTGTCATATGCTAGATTTTCACATAAATATCGTGCTATTATTACCGCTCTTTCAATTGAAAATGAGCCAAACACTTTTGCAGAAGCTGCTCGTGATCCAAAGTGGCAGTTCTTATGCGAGAAGAACTTGACGCACTCAATGCCAATGACACATGGTCCCTTGTACCATTACCACATGGAAAAAGACCAATTGGATGCAGATGGGTATAACAAAATCAAACTAAGCGCAGACGGGACAGTTGAACGCTAATAGACTAGATTAGTGGCAAATGGGTATAATCAACTTGAAGGGCTAGATTAACAGGAAACCTTTGCCTCTGTAGCAAAGCTTGTAACTATTCGCCTACTCCTTGCACTAGCTTCAACCAAGCAATGACATCTCCACCAACTAGATGTCAATAATGCTTTCTTGCATGGGGACCTCGACGAAGACGTATATATGTCGCTACCTCCTGGCCTCGAACGAAAGGGGGAGACTCAAGTTTGTAAACTCCACAAATCATTATATGGTCTCAAACAAGCTTCGCGACAATGGTTCATCAAGCTTTCAACGGCTCTAAAGCGAGCAAATTTTATACAATCAAAGACAGATTATTCCTTTTTCATCCGATCCCAGAATGGTAAAATCATCGTTCTTCTTATATTTGTAGATGATGTCATCATTGCAGGGAACGATATGCAAGAAATCGAAGATGTCAAAATATTCTTGAGGAACTAATTCAAATTAAAGGATCTCAGGCAATTGAAATATTTTCTTGGTATTGAGGTTGCACGATCCTAAAAGGGTATGTGCTTTCACAGCGAAAGTATTCTCTTGAAATACTCGATGATGTTGGGTACCTTGGTGCAAAATCGGCCACTCTCCCTATGAAACAAAACCTATCTCTTAGCAAATCAGAAGGAGAATGTGTCAGTGATCCATCATCATACCGAAGACTAGTTGGGAGATTAATATGCTTGACTATAAAACGTCCTGACTAGACACATGCAGTTCATATTTAAAGTCAATTTATGGACAAACCACGAGTGCCACACTTAGAAGCAGCCCATCGTGCTCTACGTTATATAAAGCAGACAGTGGGCCAAGATTATTTGGTCAAGAAGGAATGATAAAATTGACTAACGTGTCAACTTCAGAGCAGCCAGTAGACGTTTTCACAAACCACTAAATTATTCTCAATTCTCGATACTACTCAGCAAGTTATGAATTATTAACATATATTCCAAACTTGAGGGGAAGTGTTGAGAGTTATACTTAGATTAAGAAGGTATTTTATTTTATTTTCTTGGATTAGGAATTACTTATTTTTCTATTTTATGTTATTTCCTATATCTCGTAATAATTAATATAAATTGATTATTGGAGATATTGAGAGACATTTTTCCTTTCATATCTTTTTTTTTATTATTTTCCTTATTATAGGACTCTTGTAAGAGTTATTTAAACTTCTGTTCATATCAATGAAAATTATGTATTTCGCATTATTCTAAATTTTAACATCATCATCCCTAGAGTAACTAAGGAGTCGCGACACACAAAGATCCGAAACTCCCATCTTCAACTCTCCTTGCCTACCCTACTCCAACGAGAAGCAATGACGAGATTGCTGGCATATACAGACTCTAAAACTTCCCTTTCTCACCGATAAGCCTTACCAAACTCTCTCCTATCGAAAATCCTTGTCTTTCTCTGTCTGCTTCGCCTCTCTCATGACCAAGCGGCACAATCGTGACTAAAGCAAGCGATAAGGGCAACAAAGTGATTGTGGGGTCTGAAGACCTACAAATTTCTCTGCTTCCCCTTTCCATACCTGATCCTCTCATTCTAGTCGTCCTCTTCTAATTTCCCTGTTCGTGCTCACCTTCACTTCGATGCAGCCGCAAGTAGGTCCAGCGGGGAAGTAACTACGGTGTCACAACATACAAAGCTCTTACAACACAGTCAAGATTAGTTCTAGTAGGGAAAGCAACAACGAGAAGGCAGCGTACAAGGCCACTGAAACTTCTTATTCTCCTTCTGGTGTCACGCAATGAAATCAAAGTCCTTTTCTCTTCTGCTCGTGAGATCAGATTGATATCTTACCTTTTAGACAACACGAAAGGTAATGACGAGATCACTGTTAGCCGAAAGGATCTTCAAATAAGTAAAATGGAACACATAAAAAAGAGCTCTTTAAAAGTCATTTGTTTTCCTATATTTCTGTGGTATAGTAACCTTTCCTCGCTTGCACCACTCAACCTATTAATTTTTCTTAAATTCCTCGTTGCCCTACAAGCCATCCAAGTTAGAACTTCTTTTCTTATGGTGGCCACAAAAGAATTATACTATTTCTAAATAAAATACATAATATATATTATATATTATAAAAATAAGAGGTGTAAAGGGAGGGTGAATAAGAGAATTGTACGGGAAATTTGGTTTATATTTATGCAGGTAGTGAAGGCCCACCCGTGTTTTATAAATCGGTGGATTAGTAGACATTTGGGCCGAAAATGCATGAAAAGTGAAGACTCACATCTGTCTTATAAACTGGTGGATTAGAATATCCCTTCCGGCCACAATCTGTCCTCTAACCAGGGGCGATGCCGTGAGACTGCCGAAATTTTAAGTTGTTTTGGATTTGTAAATGTTCTTAAAAGATTGAATTTTTTGGACTTATAATGATATCAAAATGGTATAAAGGAAAACACATTGTGAATTAAAAGTCTCAAATCCGATTATATTTGAAGATGATCAAATAAATATATGTTATAGTGCAAATGAATCTTTATTTAACTTGTTTGTAAATATAAATTCGGGGGTATCAAATTAAATTAAAGATGAAACATCACAAATTGGGATGCTAAGTTTAAATTGAGTATCAACTTATTGGGGCTAAAGCTTGACTAGGTCTAAGCATAGGGGGGCTAGTAAATTTACTCAAATATGAATGCATAAATTAGAGTTAAATTCAATAATATAAATGTCATTTTTAAATGTTAAACTATGACTTATATGTCTAATACCACCACCTAATTCACAAAATATTTGCAATCGAATAGAAGACGGTGTTTTATAAAGCTTAAAATGAAAGTTTATAAATGAGTTTTTGATTTAATTCATGTTTTAAAATCATATGAATTATTTTAAAGCATTAAATGCTCCAGCTAAAATAGCTCAAATACATAATCTTGAAAGCTCGCTTGTCCTCAAACCAATGTATTGAATGATCAAATACTGG
The DNA here is from genome assembly GCA_022702705.1 of Papilionanthe hookeriana x Papilionanthe teres. NCBI lineage: Eukaryota > Viridiplantae > Streptophyta > Magnoliopsida > Asparagales > Orchidaceae > Papilionanthe > Papilionanthe hookeriana x Papilionanthe teres. The sequence goes on along the minus strand of CM040427.1, from coordinate 65,907,356 downwards.
GTTCGAGAATGTTGTACGTGCTAATCAGGCTGTCTTGTCTATAGGACACGGTTGTAAGTCCCACCCTACTAGTCCGATCTTTATCCTTGCAAGAACTGGAGCAATAAGTCTAGTAATTTTGAAATCAATGTTACAATTCTAAAGAAGTTACTAGTCCAAATCACCTAGTTCGATTTCCTTACCTATAAAGACAGAAGTCGACTGGACTTATGCTTTGAAAAACTTAAATGGACAAATTAAATGCCCACTTCAAATATAAAGACTTTAAATATTTAATTCCCAAATGATGGACATGTTGATTGAATATTTTAACTGGAGGGGTCAATCTTTTAAATTAAAAAATTTAAAATCATCAATTAAAATATTCAAGTTAAAATAAATCACTTAGGACTTAAAACAAATCTTATGCACCATCTGTAGTATTCTGATTGAATTTAACCCACAAAGAGTGAATGTCATATCAAATGCATTTCTATATTCACAATCAAAGCGATCACATGCGAGTAAGGATGTGGCTCGGGTTCTCTATTCACGTGGTTCTGCCGTCAAATGACTCCACAAAGTAGCGGTATGACTAGAGTCATCTGACTGGGTGATTGCCTTCAAATGACACTATTATATTACGGTCACGACTGTAGCTCGTATATTCCTTAACGACTTTGTACCATTTGAGTTGTGAATCATAATAGTATAATTGGTGGACATAAAGCCTTCTATTAGCTAAGGTTAGCTTAAATCTGTCTTCTTAGACAAACATGCACCCCAAATCTACAAGGACTCTTGGACGACATAACTCATGACTGCTGATAAGAATCCTTCTACCAGGTTGGGTCGACTACTTCTTTTAGCTAAGTAGATCAGGGGCCAGGACGAACCGGGATGACGGAACCATGGGATTTTGATTGAGTTTCGTCTTCATTTCCCCACCATCCGCTTTAAGCTTTAAATGATAGATTTTGCAACTAAAACCCTGTGTATGCTGCTATTATATATTAAATATTCAATTCTTAATGACCAACCTTAATCGAAAGTGCTCTCCCGTTATTAGGAGAGGTAATTAATCATGGGATACTTAGAACCCCGGATCAAAACTCCTCGCAAAATGAGGGCGAAATTTTTGGTTAGTGTCTTATCTTTAATTTAATTTGTCTTCTTAAAATTTGACTCTCCAAAACTCGCTCAACAAACAAAAAGATAAATTAATTGCAGAGATTTGTCCTGGGGAGCGGCCGTTAATTTGCGGAGCCTCACATATTCCAGGAATCTCAAGCCACTTATCTCCCAAAATCTTCATTTATGCAGAATTTTCACTTGTTCCCTATTATTTCACTTATCAGAGTTGTCAAATGTAAATAACATAAATGAAGTTCGGGTGTGCATTTTGTTGGTTTGCTAGCTTGGTATATACTCGTTGGATTGGCTAAAACATTTGGTTTTAAATTTCTCCTTACGGAAAGCTATATACCTGAAGTTAATTCATAATTCAATCAAATCAAACCATCAAAATTTGTTATGCCAAAACCAAACTTACTTGAATTGGATTTTAGCGTATCTTTCTGAAAATAAATATTCTCGAAAGCCAAATATAGTCCATAAACTATATTCGAATATGGATTGTTTATCTGGGATTAGTAGTTAGTTTTTCTGCTAGTCGGTTTTTTGGAAGCAAAAATGAATTGAAATTGAGTTATCAAAGTATACCAAATTTTATAAAAAGCAGAACTATTTTTTTCAAATTGAACTAAACCAATTGAATTATGCTGTTTTATTTTATATTATCACAATGATCACCTCTACCAAGTTACATCATCAAATATCTTTTACAAGAATTTTCATAATCATTAAAAAGGTTGCTAATTTTATTATCTGATCTTTAATGCAATTCTATAGTGTTGAGATTTGTATCTTATTTTAAGGGGTCTAATCTTAAATAGAAAATATAAAAGTAGTCTAGGGGCTATTTGTAAAAAGTTTGTAAGGTTCGATAGAAGCCCAACTCATGAATGAAGGAAATATATTTTTTTACTGGAGTAATCATTTCTTCATTGTATCAAAGCCCTGGATCGACGCTACTGCTTGATCGGATCTGGACGAGTCAGAATCTACAATCTGGACACACGAGCGGCGTATGCAGATGGATTAGTTGCTCCGTCATGTCGATCACATGCTAGCTGAGAAGGCAAGGACGGGAACACGGCGTAAAAAACTAGCGACGGGATCATAACTCACATTTCTCGACGTATAGTTGCATTTTCCTTTTCCTTCTGCTTCACCTTTGTGATCCAGTAGCGATTAGAGCTACCTGGGAAGGCAACGACAGGATTGTAGCGTGACCCTTGTGAAATGGTTGTGGCGTGACCGTCGTGTTATAGTAGCGCTAGCTGGGGAAGGAGAACATGAAGGTGAGGGGAGAATAGGGTTTCACTTACCGAACGACCTCTCCTCTGGAAGTCTCTGGTCTCAATTTTCACACTTCGTTTCTCAACGACGTCTGGCAAGGATGGGGCGCGTATCTTTGTTGGAGGTTTGTCATGGGAAACCACGAAAAGGGAGTTCGGTGCTGCGTTTAGCTGATTCAACAAGGTTTTGAACTCACAGATTACAGTTGAAAGACATGTTGAGAGGCCTCGTGGAATTGGATTTGTCACTTTTGTTAACAATTGTGCAATGGAGGATGCTATCATGGAGATGCACAATAAAGAGTTGAACAGTTGACAAATATTAGTCAACAAGCCTAAGCCAAAGGTGGGTTCGGATGATTCAGGCTAAAGTTATAGTGGTGGTGGCTACTTTCTAGTGGAGCGAGTGGAGGAAAATTCTCTTGTTCTAGAACCGAGGTGAAAAAGGAGGCTACTAAGCTAATCTGATGGCAGCAAAGAACGAGGGAAAGACATGGTTAGTCTTTACCGTCTATGCTTTAAAAGGCGTAGGTGTTGGGCGGGTCTTCTTAACTGTTATGGGGCAAGACGTAAGCCCCAAGGCATTGGACATGAGCCCCATAACATAAAAAAATAAGGAATATAAACATTAAGACGCAAAAAGATAAACTATTTGTGCTTAATAAGAAATTAAGAGACATTAAAAAAACTTATACTTATTCTATCTCAAAACTAGTCTTTTAGGATTAAAATCTTCAAGACATTAGCAAAAATCCATCACAAAAAGTATAAACATATAAAAATAAGTGAAGATGTTGGCCAAAAAATGTTATTCATTCTTCAAATTCATCCTCAAAATTTTTTTCTTCTTTACCAATCTTGCGTCAAAATCACAAATAGGTTCTTCATATTCTTTGCATACATTGTCCACTTCATTAAAGTCATCATCAAACTCAATCTCTGGTGCATTCATAATTTATTTCTCCTTAAAATTGTTGCCTAAATTATAAACACAAACAAAATGACATTCATAAATATTTAGAATCTTTTTTCTAATAAGAAATTAAAAATACATAATTATGTAAAGAACAATTAAATGTTAAGTATGAAACTTGCATGCTCTTTCATTCATGTTTCTTTTCCTGTGAGAATATGTTATAAAAATATCCTTTATTTCTTGTGTAATATTTTGTGACTCTTCATTTACATTACTCGTGGACACGTTTTTGATTACATCAATATTAAATGCTAGTTCGTCTTCATTCATCCAAGAAGATTCCTATGGAAGCACTGGATCTTCTTTCTCTATAATCCACTAATCATCAAAGTTTATGTCATTTATCAATAATGGATCAAAGTCTTGTTTTCTTCTTATATTTCTTTCTCTTAATCTGGTATTATATCTTACATGTACTAGAACATTTAACCTCTTGTGCTCGTACCTCTTCCTATTCTAGTATAAATCTAAGATAAAGAATATTATTTTTAAGAGGTGATTATAGAAGTAAATAATAATATTTAAAAAAAAATATCATCTCTTCAAAAGTGCTCTAATTTCTTTCACAATCTGATGAAGTTCATGTGATGCTAAGAACTCGAACAACAATATTTGTTAACTCGGGTTTTTTCCCATCAAATCTCATCCACCACTTAGTAGTAGATCTCAACTTTCTTGAGTATATAACAACTCTATTCCCAAAGTCTCCTCTTAAGTTATCATACAAGTCTAGTTGAATATCAGCTCTAAGACGATTTTCATAATCCATCCTTCTTTCCATACAAGCAATTAACCCTTCTTTTACCTCATCATCATTAGAAAAATTATACTCAAAACAAAATTAAGGGTTTAAATAATAACCAACCACATGCAGTGGTTTATAAAGTTGGACTTCCCGTATCGCATCAATTTTTCTCTAAATAGGTACATACTTCTTTTCATCATGCCTACAATTAAAAGCAATTTTTTCTTTTGCTGAATCCATTAACTATAAATATAACCCATGACTGGCTTTTTTTTCTGAGTCAACGTCTCTTAGATTATTTACAAGCGACACAACACTTTAGATATAATAAGCAAGTTGACTCCAAAAAAGTGGATCAAACAAAATAGCAACTCGAGCTTTTATACTTTCTATCATCTTTTCTCATTAACTAGAATACCAAGCTTCGTAGGAGAACATTGTCTGAAGTGGTTGCTTCTGCTTGTAAATGCTTTGAAGGGCCAATATGTCGAAGCAAACCATGTGATGGGTGGACGAACGAGTTCTCTCTCCTTTAAAAATCTTATCAAGTCAAGAACCCATGTGTGCCCATAAATGAATTTAACTTGTTTTGCTTTTGCAATTGTGTTTTAGTGAATCTTCAACTTTCTAATTTATTCTAATATTAGTTCAATACAATGTGCTGCACAGGGTATCCAATAAATAAGTTGTATTTTCCCCATTATTTTTTTACCCACATTCACATAATTTGACCTATTATTTGTCAGTTTACACTACATTTTTTTCTCTTAATCACGTCATCCAAATAAATGAATAGTAACTCACTACCTTATATCGCATCAGAAACATCCATAGATTTAAGAAAAAAAATCATAATTAGACTGTTCACAAGAAAATTAATCAAAGTTTTACTTTTTTCATCTATCCAACTGTTTGACATAATCGAGCACCCATATTTACTCAATTTCATATTTTGCTCCTCTAACATCTTATTGATTATTGCAACCTCATCTTTTAGTATCCAAGTTCTCAATCCATGCATTATAGACAGAGTAAAACTAGGTCCAAAATTAGCAAATGCTTCAAACATAAATATATAATATAATTCATTGTTAACATTAAATGCCAATCTAGCTGGGTAGCAGAGTCTACCAATTGCTCCAAATTCTTTTTTTCATTCATCTTTTTTTCACTTGAAATTTAGAGTAGAATTTCTGACGAAAGATTCCATTGGGCCTCTAATTTTGGGTGGTATTTGTTCGGGTCAAATACTGATGAATTGGTAGCATTTTCACCTTCTCCATTATTTTTTGCATTGCTTCTAATATCACTTAATACACTGTCATATTATGCTCTGACTTTTACATCTTCTAATGCTTTCTTTCATCTCTCTTAAACTTCAGTGGGGGCTCTAATGCATGGTTTAATGCTCTATGTGTGCCGGCAAGAAGTTGCTTCATCCCGTTTATTGTTATACTACACTTGATTACAAAATTTATATCTAAAATATTTTTCATTGGGTATGCTTGTTGTATTATGTTATGCAAAGTCCTTGCTAGTGCGACAACTACCGGCTGCACAATTGTCCCCTTCCATTTCAAGTTAATAAATAACCTTACACATTTTAAAAAAAAAAATCAGATCAAATCCACCTCTACCAATTGCAAACATGAAAAAAAAAATTATGGTTTATTGTAAACTCGAAAAAAACTGACAAGATTGCGATTTACTGTAGCTCGAGTGTTCTCTAGCAAATTTTTAATATGAAAAAAAAATCTACGGTTACTTTAGCTACAGTGAAATTACTGTAGCTACAATAAACTCATTGTAACTATAGTGTAAAACAATAAAAATTTTAAAACAATTAAAACATCTAACCAAATGAATTTGGTTGAGCTTGCGTGCGAGCGATACAGGTGCGTGAAAGAAACATGAATTACGGCTGAGGGACGCGAGTGGGATCTACCTGCTTGTCGAACAGGAAGCCGGGGTGAGCAAAAGCTGGGCGGGATCTTCTACCTGCATGACGACGAGATCTCCTGCATGCACGTCGAAGAAGATGCTCCTTCGTCCGAGACAAAGTACACGATGCAGTCGCCTGTTGCGGGAGGGACGAAGCAAATGACGGCAAGATCTTATGTGGCTCTTATATGCGAGGATGGAAGTAGAGGGTGCAGAAGATCGACTTCGCACTAGAAACCTTGAATTGGTGTGAATTAGGTAAGTATGCAGAATTAAAGATTTTTTCTCTTTTTATTTGATTAATTGGTGGGGCACAAATTATGCTCCAGGAATTCCCGAGCGTAGGCCCCATGAGATTTATGCCCTCTCATGGGCTTGGGGCGAGTGGGCTTACGCCTCGCCTTGTGGCGCACCCCATTAACGCTTTTTAAACAGAGTTTAGCGACAAGGATCACGAGTTACTGGAGATGAAGAAACAGAGAGCGACATATAATGCGATTGAGGTTGCATTCATCTTATCGTTATCCAAGGGAAGCACTGCTAGTTATGCTCACTCTGCTAAATATATTCGTGATACACATGCTCTTGCTTTTATGTCCACCACAAGATCACTAGAATGAATAGTAGATTTTGGTGCATCTCGACATATGACAAGTGTCGCTAGTGAGTTCTCTTCCTATACTCACGTAGCAGTTCCAGAGAGCATTCATACTGCTGATGGTACAACATAGCCTCTGGTTGGTAAGGGTACAGTGAGTTGTATAAGTTTTATGACTTCGTTTAATGTTTTGCATGCTCTTTTCTTTCCGGCGAACCTTTTATCTGTTAGTGCCATTATACTCCAATTAAAATTGTTGTTTCACTTGATATTCCAAATATAATTTTCCAAGAGAAGGGGATTGGCCAGAGACTTGAGACTGATACGTGACATAATAGACTCTAACACTTGGATAGAGAGTGGATGGACTCAGCCTTGACAACCATAGTTGAAAATTTTCGAGCAGGAGGATCTGAGAGGAGTGTGTATGATATTTTGCTACTACATCACATGCACTTGAGACATTCTTTATTTAGTCTATTTAGTCGTTTGTATCCATCCTTGTATGAAAAAGCAAATAAACATAAACTTGTGTGAGATGCTTGTGAGTTTAGTAATCATATCGAAAGCTCTTATGTTATTTCTGGTAAAAGGAGTTCTTATGTTTTTGATTTGGCGCACTCTAATGTATAGGGACCTTGTTGTACAACTTTATGAATGATTATAAATATCTTGTGTCTTTGATCGATTGTTTTTCTCGTATTACTTAGTTATATTTGACGAAAAATAGAAGTGATGTGCTTGTCTGCTTTAAAGACTTTCACAAGGGAATTTATACTCAATATGGTGCAGTAATGAAGATATTGAGGTTTGATAATGAGACTTAGTATACTAACAAGACGTTTGAGGAATACTTGTCAGCCTAAGGGATACAATATTAAACTACATGTTCATACACATCGACACAAAATAGTGTAGTTGAGAGGAAAAATAAACATCTTCTAGAGGTAACTGAAGCATGATGATCACGATGAATGTCCTATAGCACTTGTGAGGACAAAAAGTTTTGACAACAACTCAATTGATTAACAGAATGCTCTCGAGAGTGTTGGATTGGAAGTTTCATTGTCAGATGTTGAAAGGAGATAATAACGAAATCCTCCTATTGAAGGTTTTTGGTTGTGTATGTTTTGTGAAGGATAATAGTCCATCAGTAGGAAACTGGATCCTAGAGCTGTGTGTGTTTTCATGAGTTATTCTGCTACTAAAAAGGGTTATGTTTGTTGGAGTTCGATTGAGAAGAGTCTGCTTGTGAGCATAGATGCGTCCTTTAGAGTGTTCGAATCACACTACACTGTGGAGGTGATTTCACTATTTTGTCACTCATCAGATACTGGAGGTATGAGGTGTAAGTGGGAGAGTAGTGACGGTCAGAGATTGGTGCATGTTGGAACGATGCCTTGTCCCGTTGTTTGGGAAGGATCAGATGAGAAAAACCAAAATTTAAAGAAAATGAGCCTGAAGTTGGAGGGATTCAAACTCAATAGGAACTGAGAGCGTATATAAGGAGGAAAAAGTAGAATGAGGGAACATTGCCTGCTGTGCTACTCATGTTATCAAGTCCTGAAACAGTGCCTGCCGTGCCACTCGTGCCATCAAATTCCTTATCCTAATCTACCCCAACTCTTGAGACACCTACACCTTTCACTTCATAATCTGATTTCCCAGTTGATGTGATTCCTCTCTCTTCTCCCACCTCCATGGCTTTAAGGAAGACCTTTTGCAGCAATGTGGGTCGTTCTCCTAATCGTTATTCTCCTCACTGTTTTGGTTTTCCATATGAGATTGTTCAGTTTGTCTTATATTCTAAAATATCATCTGTATGCGAAACATTTATTGCATTTTTAGACACCGTCTCTATATCCAAGTGTTGATAGGTAGCTAAGGAGGATCGAAAGTGAAAGACTGCCATGCTGATGGAAATTGATGCTCTCATTAAGAACAGGTTGTGAGAGATAGAGACCATTACCAACGAGGAAAAGAGCAGTTGAAACAAATGGATCTTCACAGTAAAACAAAAATCCTGAGGGAAAGTTGAGTGTTACAAAACACGATTGGTGGAGAAATGATACAGTCAGACATATGACGTTGACTATGATAAGACCTCTGCACCAATAGCGAATATGAATACAGTGAGGACACTGGTTTCTGTGGCTGTGAATGGTGGGTGGAGGTTACACTAACTCGATGTGAATAATATTCTTTTCATGCGAGTTATTGAAGGTGTATATGGACATAACACCAGGATTCGGTACAGATTAGACAATGAGCAAGGTGTGTAGGCTCATAAAGTCGCTTTATGGTTTGAAACAATCTTCTCAAGCTTGGTTTGACAAGTTTAGAAAAGCTATGGTGGGCATGAGATATCAATAGATGAATGCTGTCCATACGATGATCTTTCGTCAAAATAGTGGTCACATTACTATGCTTGCTATGTATGTCGATGACATGATCATCATTGGTGATGATGAGACAGAGATTGCTCAATTAAATGTTAGATTGGACAAAGATTTTGAAGTGAGTTACCTTGGGCATCTTAGATAATTCCTTGGAATTGAGGTGTCTCTTAGCCCAGAGGGGATTGTCTTATCTCATAGAATGTATGTACTAGATCTCCTTACAAAAACATGCATACTGGGATGCAAACATGCAGTTTCTCCAATTGATCAGAAGACCAAGCTGAGTGCAGAGGCAGGAGACCCAGTTGATCGTGAAAGATACCAGAGATTGGTGGGTTATCTGATCTATCTAGGTTACATGCATCTCGACATTTCATTTGCAGTGAGTGTTGTACCGCTATATGCATGATCCAACGAAGAGTCATATGGACGTAGTGTATTAGATTCTGAGGTACCTGAAGAGTGCATCAGGGAAGGGGTTGATTTTCAAGAAGAACAGACATGTCGACATTGAAAGCTATTATGATGCTGACTAAGCGAGTTGTGTAGATGACAAAAGATCCATCTTAGGATATTGAATGTTCGTAGGTGGCAACATGTTCTTTTGGAAGAATAAGAAACAATCTGTAGTAGTGAGGTCAATTACAGAGGCAGAGTACAGGCCATGGCCTTAGGAGTTGTCGAGATGATGTGGCTGTGAGCCTTCTTAGTCTAGCTCAAGGTGGATTAAGGAACTTAATTGAAGTTGTGGTGTGACAACAAGTCAGTAATCAGCATTGTCAACAACCCGGTTCAACACAATAGAACCAAACATGTGGAGATTGATAGATTCTTCATCAAGGAAAATCAAAATAACAAGCTACTAGAGCTAAGTCATGTAGCCACTGCAGAGCAAGTGGCCAACTTCCTCACTAAAGGACTTAGTTCATAGATTTATGTAGATTGTGTGACAAGATGGACTTAGTAAATATCTTTTGCTCATCTTGATGGGTAGTGTTGAGATTTGTATTTTATCTTGAGTGGTTTAATTGTGAATAGAAAATGTAGAAAAAGTCTAGGGGTTATTTGTAAAAAGTTTGTAAGGCTCTATAGAAGTCCAACTCATGAATGAAGGAAATATGCATTTTACCAAAGTAATAATTTCTTCATATAGTATTTGGGAATTCTTTGGTCACCCATAATTCCCAATGTAATTGATGCTCAATCTTATGCATCTTTAATAACTTCAACATTTGTTATATTTATTTTTTCTTAATGCGAGCAAAATCAATTTTCATGGTACTTTATTATTTTAACAAATTTTTTAATTTCATTAGGAGTTTTCCCTGATCCTCTTTGCATGGTCCTATGATTATATTATTGAATTCAACACTTGTATTGTTGAACTTAAAATCCCATTTTATCTTGATGCCAAATAATAATAATTATAAAGAAAACTAAGTTCAAATTGTGCCTTCTTTTAATCACAATTTTGCCTCTGGGCCTCCATTTGCTGCCACTTTGGGAGTCTAATCAAGCTTGAGCCAATGGAGGCCTAAATTTGGGATTAGAATTGACTTGTATACTTTTGATTACATATTAAGTCATTAAGATTAAATTTTCATTTATTAACCCTCCCTACCAACCCAGTTTTTAACTATCTTAAAATTACTCCATTAATAGTGAATAGTGATGTGTGAATGGTCATGGTTGGGAGGTTGGTCATCTCTAAATTGGTTTTGGCAACTGTTTGAGATGGAAACTAGAAGAAGGCAGGTGAGAGGAAAACCAGTGTTATTGAAACATTAAAACACCCTTTGGCAAAATTTCAAGTTTTGGGTTTAGTCTTCAATGTTGTCGGAAATATTATGCTATCTATAATTCATTTTTTTGATAATTTGCTCAAAGCTCAAATAATAGCACAAGTAATGAGATTTGTCACCGTGTTGAAATTTATGTTTTGAATGGAGAAAAATGATTCATGTAGCCAACCCCATTTAGTGGGATAAATGCTTGTTGTTGTCGTTGTTGTTATTGTTGTATGTTCTTTTGCTATTTTTATGACAGGGATCTGACCTTCAACATGTTATCTGGGCCAATTCCATCATCCTTTGATAGTTTGATTCATACCAACTTTATGTAAGCCATCTTAATTGTTAAAATTTACATGTTTCATGAGTTTTGTGATAAATTTTTTCTCAATTAATGACTGTTTTGTTTTGCAGATTTCTGACCAACAATAATCTGTCTGGCCCTGTTCCTGACTGGATGCAGACCAGCAAAAACAATATGTATAATTGTATTTCCAAATTCTTGATGATTGTTATATTGAATTTTGAAGAAATTACTTGGGGAGAAAAATTGCTTCTTCTCATTATTCACAAATAGGGTATATATCTGTAGGGAAATCAATCCCTCCTTATTTGCAACCTTATCAAACATATCTCACCTAAATTAGGAAGGAAAATAATTCTGAATGAAAAGTAGAAAGACACAAAATAGGAAGAAAGTAAACTAATCAAAGGTTCCTTAAGATATTTTCCAATCAAGTCCTCTAAGATTTGAAGGTGGTAGCCGGGCCATATGAGAATATGGAAAATGTCAAATCTTCTCATATTTCCTCAAACTTGACACGCACTATTCTTTCTTTTAATGGAAATTATTGTCAATTTTCATGGTCCTTTTGTTTTATTTAAATTATGACATCATGAGGAGCTTAATTACTAAAGGTTAGTGCATTCATTTGGGAGATAGGATTAGTTCATTCATTTATCACTGGGCTATGCTCGCGGCAAAAAATCTGGTGCTTTTTTATAAACAAAAATACTTAGCGGAAAATGCAATAAAACAAATAATTAACACATGATGCATTCATTACTTTAGTCTAACTTGCAAAAAATCTGTAATCCTAAAATTTACATTTGGCTGAACCTAAACCTGGCAACGAGATTTTAAAATTAAAATTTACAAGAAATGTCCAGATTTAAGAGGGGAATAATTTTGACAGCTGCAACATGAGAACCTACAATAAGATGTTGTTGAAGGATTCATAACTAATATGAAATGATAATATTTTCTAAGCATCTTCAAAACAAATTGCATTACTTGGGCACAATTTCCGGAAACTCTAAAAATTTGAGATTCTTTATTTTTATGGTCCTCTCCCCTATTTTCTATTGCAGTGATCTTTCTTATAACAATTTTACTTTTGGAGGTCGTGGTCAAACATGCCAAGAAGGAAATGTGTAAGATTTTTTAATTTGAGTTATTACGGATGATTTTCTTAGTTACCGATAATTGAATGACTCTTCAATTGTGGCTTTGGTTCACTTTAGCAACCTTGTGGGGAGCTCATACAAAGTTAATGACCTGTAAGCTACCATTTCAATCATTACATACCTTTATTTGGTTTCAAAATACTTGTGTTTTTACATATGTAATTTCAAAAACTTGATCCTGCAATTTTATTTTGAAATTTTCTTTTTTGCATTGTTCATTAGAGGCAACAGCGTGCCATGCTTGGATACCTTTCCCTGTAGCGGAGGTGAGACACACCCCAAACTCAGACTGTATACTGTATTCTCCCACACCCTTGAAGTAAATGCGAGTCTTATGGGGATCACTTTTGTTTTCATTTTTTGTTTTGTTTTTTACTTTTCTTTTAAAAATAAGTTTGTTTAATGCACTTTTTTTGTTTGTTTTTATTTTTAGTTTAAAAATAAATTGCTTGTTTTTAAAAATTCTCAAGATGCTAAAAGCTGTTTCTGAGTTTTTTTTAAAAACAAAGCATGTTGTGACATATCAAACTTGTTTTATTTCAAATAAAAATATTAGAAAAATAATAAGAAATGCAGAACAAAAGTCAAAAGTGATCCCAAATGGCTCCTTAACTATTTGTTAAATAAAAAACCTGCACTACATTGTTTAATTTCTTTCTTTTGAAGTACAATATGCTTTGAAGCATGCTTTTCAATGATTTTTTTTATTACACCGACTGTCTAATATATTAAACGCTTAGGGGGACTTTTTGTTTTATTGAAGAAGGATGCAAGCGTTAAGAAATGTATATTGGAAATACTTTTGAGTTATTTGGTTAAGTATATTACAAATATAATAGTTTACTTATTATATTTAATTTGAAGTAAAATTTATTCAGTAAAACATGACGGCCTCTAGGGCTATCCAAAAAGCTTGTTGTTCACAAACAGTTCATGTTCGGCTCGAACACGAACAATTTTTTTGAAGCTTGAATTATAAATAAGCCGAACATAAACAATAATTTGTTCGCTCGTATTTGGCTCGTTATAGCTCAAAATAAAGAAATTAGATTTTTTTATTTATATAATAATATATTTTACGTATTATTTATATAATTATATATTATATATATTTATATCTAAGTTTAAATCACAAATACTTGAGTGGTCATGTGGTTCTGCGCCTTCTATTGCACAGATTTGGTGCATGTTCATCTATTTTTTTTCAAATAAATTTATTGAGTCCATTTTGAGCCGAACACGAGCTAAACACAAACAAAAATATTTAAATCGAGTTGAACACAAATACACTGTTCATGAGCCAATTTCGAACACGAGCCGATTTCGAACACGAGTAATTTCGAACGAGCCGAACATGAGCTCGCTCAAGCTTGGCTCGTTTACAACTGTAATGACAGGAATGGCGGGCCGGCCAATTGATGGTGGTGACGTTGTTAGCCAGATAGTGGTGACGACCTGTGGTAGTGGCAACAACAATAACAACAACGAAGGCAGGTGGCAGGTGGTAGTGAAGGGCTGTGCCTGATGACAGAGGGAGAAAGTTGGTAGTGACTGGTAGGCGACATCTGACAGTGGTTGGCGACTAGGGATTGATAGAGGTGGGCGATGGTGGTGACTGATAACGATTAATAATACTAAAATGCATATTATACCTTAACTTATTTACAACCGTTTAAATTAGCAAACATTACTGCATGAAAAGCTATGTGGGAGTTCGATAAAATCACTCATGAGGCTACAGGGCTGCATCTTATTTTTTCAATGGGTAGTAATATCAAATAAACTTCAGGAAAATAATTTAATTTAAAATCATTTTATATATGTTGATATACTTTCTCAAAATGATCCTTGCAAATTTTAGAATTTAATAATTTTTTTCTAATGTGATGTGAATATGTGGTAAAAATTTCCAAGTCTTTTTGATTTTTATGTTTTGCAAAATTTAAGTATTGTCGTAGAGTGGTAGAAGATTTAAGAAATATTCATGGTGACTATGATTATGGAGCGAATAATGAAGAAAGTAAAATCATATTAGATTTTGCTTTAGCGTATGATTTTTATTACTATTACTTTATTCAAGAAAATAGATGAGCATCTTATTACTTATAAGAATGGATCTAATAAACCACAAATTGATTATTTTCTTATGAGAAGAAGAGATCGTCGAGATTGTAAGGTCATTCAAAGTGAGGATTTAAGTACCCAACATCAATTATTAGTTCTAGATTTTAAGATGAAGAGTTGTAAAATAAAGAATACTAGAATTCATCATCGTAGAATTAGATGAGGGTACCTAAAAGATAAATGAAATTATTTTTAAGAGTAAAATTCAAGATTTAAAAATTTAGGATGTTCATGAAGAAACAAATGCTATGTGGGAAAAAGAAACAAATGCTATTAAACAAGTGGCAAAAGATGCACTTGGAGAATCAAAAGAAATAGTTTCTATAAATAAAAATAGTTGGTGGTAGAATAATATTGTGCAAGCAAAGATAAAATATAAAAAGTTATGTTATAAAAATTTGTTTAAATTGAAAAGCTTAGAGAACTGAGAAAAATATAAAACGATCCGCAAGAAATCTAAAAGAACAATCTGTGACGCTAAAAATTATGCTTTTAATAATCTTTATAACAGATTAGATACTAAGAAGGGTGAAAATTATATGTATAAACTAGCCAAATAAAGATAAAATAAAAGTAAAAATACACCTCAAGTAAAGTGTATTAAAGATGAAAATAAAAAATTGCTTTTCTTAGAAAAAGATATTCAACATAGGTGTGTGAGTTATTTTGATAAACTTTTTAATGAAGTTTCTAAAAATACGATCGACATTAGTGATCTTAATATAATTAATAATAATAAAATTTTTCATTTTTAACCATCGCATTAGTAAAAAAGAAGTTTAGGTGGCTTTAAAGAAAACCAAGGGTAGAAGTCTGTAGGACCTGATGATATCCCAATTGAAGTGGAAATATTTAGGAGATTTGAGAGTTTCTTGACTTACTAAACTTTTTATTATTATTTTAAAAACTAAAAAGATGCTTGAGGAGTGGAGGAAGAGTATTTTTGTCCCCATTTTTAAGAATAAATGGGAGGCATAAGAGTGTGCAAATTATAGAGAAATTAAATTGATGTCATATTTTAAAATTATGAGAGAGGGTACTTGAACTTAGGTTAAGATGTATTACCAAGATTTCTCATAATTGATTTGGATTTATGCCGGGTAGGTCTACTATGGAAGTTATACATTTATTAAGAGGTTTTGATGGGGAAGTACAGAGATAAGAAGGATTTACATTTGATTTTTATTGATTTAGAAAAAGCTTACGATAAGGTTCCAAGAGATATCCTTTGGAGAGTCCTTGAGAAGAAAGATGTTGATGTGACTTATATTCAAGTCATTAAAGATATGTATATTGGAGCTTTTACTTGTGTTCGAAACTGAAGGAGGATTGATCAAATATTTTTCTATTTCTGTTGGTTTACATCAGAGATCGACTTTAATTCCATTACTTTTTGCTTTAGTTATGGATGGTCTTACCAGACATTTACAAGAGGATGTACCTTGGTGTATGCTTTTTGCTGAAGATATACTTCTCGTGGATAAAATGAGAGAAAAATCCCAGGAAAAACTTGAATTGTGGAGGTTTACATTGGAGTCTAAAGACTTTTGTTTGAGTAGAACTAAAACTGAATACATAGAATGTAGTTTTAGTAATAGTAGCTCTAGTGACAGAAATGTAACTTTAGGTGATCAAATTATTAAAATGTGTGATTGATTTAGATATCTCAGGTCTATTGTTCAGAGCGATGGTGATATAGATAAGGATGTTAATAGTAGAAATCAAGCTGGTTGGTTGAAGTGGATGAATGCTTCGGACCTATTGTGTGATAGAAAATTACTGCTTAGACTGAAAGGAAAATTTTATAAGAGGGTGGTGAGACCTGCTATGCTTTATGGTGCTGAATGTTGGCCTTTAAAAGAGAAGCATAGTTAAGTGTTTCCGAAATGAGAATGATTAGGTGGATGAGTGGCTTTACACTTGGAGACAAAATGCAAAATGAATATATCCGTAATAGGGTTGGTGTTGCACCAGTGACTGATAAAATTAGAGAGTCGCCTTAGATGGTTTGGTCACATTAAACGTCGACCACCTGATGATCCGATTAGGAGAGTAGATGTTTTAGATTCAACTTATATTAAGAAAGGCAGAGGTAGACCTAGGAAGAAATGGGCTTATTGCATAAAAAATGATCTTAATTTATTAGAATTAAATGAAAATTTGACACTAAATAGGATGCAATGGAGAAAAAGGATTCATGTAGCCGACCCCGCTTAATGGGATAAAGGCTTTGTTGTTGTTGTTGTTGTTGTTGTTGCAAAAATATATTATTACAATAAAAATACAATAAATTAAATATTTTAATGACGACAAAAGAAAGGATCAACTTGCTCTGATACTGAATATGATCGAGACTTTATGATATTTTATAAAGGCAAATATTCACCATTCTTTTCAATTAAACCAAATATAATTATGGCTAGTTATTAGTTAGAGGTTAACAAAAGTTGCAAATTTAGTGTAGTTTTCATTGTTGTGTTTTGTGTAGTAATAGTGGAAAAAATATCTAAAGTTGAAGTAAGAACAATGATAATTTAGAGGGAATGTTGACATTAGAGGGTTGGCAGTTGTGCTTAAAGGAGGATTTTAGTATTTGTGGGATCTAAAAAATTGTCGCCACGACTCCCCTAAAAAATATATGACGAGTGTTTACTTAGGTTCTGGGTCAAATTTTCAGAAGACAGATCAAATTGTAGATAAACTACTACTAAGAGATTTCACTCTTATTTTGTGAGGACTTTAAGATGCGAGGTTCGAGGTTTCCCATAGGCATAAGCTCCTATCGTTAATGATAATAGGAGAGCATTTTCGATTAATGCTAGTCATTATGGTATTGATTGCTCAACATATAATAACATCAATTTATGGTCTTGCGTCATGAAATTTGATTGAATTTTTAGATTATAAATTCGTTTTACCTTGAGCTTAAAAGCTTATCACTCGGGAAGATGACGAAACTTGATCAAGATTCCATAGCCTCGTCATCTCGAGTTATCATGAACATTGGTCTACTTATTGTGCATTTGTTTGAGCTTTTAAAACCAGTGTTTTCCTCCAAACCGCGTTTCCATTTCGTTTGATTCACACGTTTCATCAATTTGGTATGGAATAGGGTTTTTAATTACTGTGGAATCGCGAACGCGGATTTAACCCCGCTTTCCGCTTTCGCGAATAATAAACCAACACCACTCAAGTTTTGTTTCGTTATTTTGCCCTTGCCCCGAGCTTCGTTTCTCTCGCATGCCCTAGGCGTTTCCTCGTGTCATCTTGCCTTCTCATGCTCTCTCGCAGTAGTAGTCAATATCACGGGAAAAATTTGCATACAGAGGGCGTACGCAGTGCTGCGTACGCCCTCCCTTATACATGCATGGTATACGGATGGTACATGCATGGTACGCATGGTATACGCATGGTACACCCATGGTACATGCATGGTACACGCGTGGACCATGGTACATGAATGGTACGTGGACGGTACGGAAATACACGTGCGTGTACGTACGCATGTACGTGCGTACCATGGGTGTACGCATGCGTGTACTTATGCGTACACGTGCGTGTAGCATCGCTGTACTATGCATGTACGAGGGAGGCGTACGCGCGCGCGCGTACGCCCTCCGTATGCAAATTTTTCCCCAATATCACACCCTTCTTTTTCTCTGCTTGTTTGGTAACCTCTCCGACATTCTTATTATCTCGCCAATATCTTCCCTTCTTCTTCTGAGTTGTTCACACGGGATTTGGAACTCGGTTATCTTTCTTTATGGAACCATGCCATGAGATTTTCAAGTAGCAAAGTTTGCTATGAGATTCTTCAGTTGTGTCAACATATTCGGGTTTGCTATTCTACAGTAACGTTATATGCTTGGTAGTTGAGTTGATATTGTGGAATCCTACTCCAAATCTACTTGGAATCTCAATTATTTAAGGATATGGATGAAAAACATAAGATGCATGAAGATAAATAATCCTATCTTTTTATGAGTTTGTAGTTTGACATTATTTCTCTAACTCCTTATTTCATCTTTATAAAGTTGAATGAATAATATGAGATACATATGTATAAAATAGAAGAATAATGTTGGATTCACTCTACAAGTTTACATGTGTACCCCAATTATACTCTATATAAGTATGGATATAGTGTAATCACTGGATGGAATAAAAAGACCTTAAAATCTCAGCATTCTATTTTTTCTGAATTTCCGCATTCTCCTCTTTCTTATTTCTAGATTTCTCAGTTTGTTCACATTTGGAGCCTTTAAATCATTTATGAAATATTAGAATATTTACTTGGACATCGTTGGCTGTCATTGGGTTCAAAATGCTTTGTTTATCTATGATGACATGGGATCAAAAAATACGGTGTAAAATATTGGAAGAGGAAGTATGCCTCTTGGAACTTTTTAATTTTCTTGCTCTGCTGAATTCAAAGATGATACTTTTTTGGCTTGTTGTCCTTGATTTGCAAATTTTTCCATGTTTCTTATTTCTTTAACTTGAAAAATCTGAATCGCTGAAGGTTGGATGTAGTGTTGATCTCTTCTAAGTACATATTAAACTTGTAGGTTTTCATATTAGATTTATGTGATTTGAAAGATTTGGGTGGTATAAATGTAAAAAGTAAAGTTTAGGTGTTAGATATGTAAATGTAAAGGAATTGGGTGGTATGTATGTAAATAC
Source organism: Papilionanthe hookeriana x Papilionanthe teres (assembly GCA_022702705.1). Classification (NCBI taxonomy): domain Eukaryota; kingdom Viridiplantae; phylum Streptophyta; class Magnoliopsida; order Asparagales; family Orchidaceae; genus Papilionanthe; species Papilionanthe hookeriana x Papilionanthe teres. Next base: position 65,888,234 of record CM040427.1, on the reverse strand, counting down.
CCTTTTTATTTGGTTGTCTAGAATGAAGTCACTCTATATATGGTTGCCTTTTATTTCTTTTAAGTAGTCCACAGGTCCCAAAACTGGTAGTGAAATGTTTAATATATCTGAAGGGGATGAGGGACTTTTTTATTTTTATTTTTAAAGATTTACATTCATACCACTCAATTCTAATGCATTTACAAGCATACCTCTATGAAAAATTGCTCCTCTGTTGAAAGAGTTTTGTTTTAAATCTCACACAAGAGGTCATTATAATATTACGGTCCATAAAAGGCAAAGATTGCTCCTACCGTGGGGGAAAAGGGAAACGAAAAACATGTATGTCATCAAAACTCTCACAAATAGTGATCATGCATCTATGCATTTCCCATGGAGAATCGAATCAGCCCACCTTCTCTTTCTCCTAGCGTGTGATTGCTAATCTTCCCTTTTTTTAATTTTTTTTTTCTCCTTTGTTATTTTTCTTTTCTAATTATGCTAAGGTTTTATTTCCTCATTTGGCTCTCATATCATCAAATAGGACATCTGTAAAATGATTTTGTGATATCTCTATTTTTGCTTGTTCACTTATTACTAAAAGCTATGCTCAATTTCTCTTCTTGCATTGGCACTAATGGTTCCTCATGAATGTCAATCTTATTAGATTGAAATTGTGTCATGTTTAATTTAATTTTTTTTCCTATATGTCCGCAAATGGGCAATACAATAGACGACACAATAAAGAAACTCTATTATTTTTGGTCATACATGTATGAAAGAAATTAAATTAGGAAATAGAGCAACAACATATTTCAATAAAGAATGTTGGCGTATGATTACAAATAATTTTCAAGAGAAAACCAGAAGAATGTATGATCGAACCCAATTAAAGAATAAATTAGACCAATTTAAAAAGGAGTGAAAGATCTGGAAAGAGCTCAAAGGAGGATCACTGGCGTTGGTTGGGATCCAATTAAAAACACCATAGATGCATCTGTAGATTGGTGGAAGGAGAAATTAGAGGTCAAATCTGTTTTAAGACATTTAAATTATCTTCGCATTCACACTTGTTATGCATAATTTCTTCCTTCTAATTATATGAATGACATATTGTACCAAGTGCTAAGAAATTTATGTTTGCTGAAATTGAACCAAAGCTAGAAGAGAAGCTAAATGTTATGTTTGGTGGGGTTATTGCGACTGGTGAACATTATTGGACTGCTTAAGCTTCAAAAGAGTCTAGAGATAGGTCGATTGATCCTATTGAGATCACCGCATGACAGGAATGATATTGGTGAATCTAGCAATGCACGCACACCACATTTTTTAAAAGCAAGAACAGATACCAGAAGTTTTTGAAGATATGCCCTTGTATCTGTACTCACTGAAGCTAATTGAAGATCCTATGAATAGGGATGTTTTAACGTCCATGACACCTGAAAGGAGGGTTCATTATTTACGCATCTTCTCTGAAAATTGCAACGTCTGATTACTATTGTCTATTTGTGTTCTGTGTGAAGTGCACTTGACATTTCTGTATAATAACCACGCACGACCTTTTTTTGCGGCTGAACAATTGCTCTTATTCTATTTTTATGTTATGATCTATTTTTTTGGCAAAACTATTATTATTGATGCTAGCAAATGTGATGGGTGATCTAATCTGATTTAAGCAGTTGTAATATTTTACTATCTATTATTTTTCCAGTAATGATTCCTTTTGAGAGAGTACACATGGAGCATTGTAGGAAAATTATTACAACTTTATGTATACTCACTGCATACTATGAATCATCCATCTCTTGCACGACCTCTATGACGTTAAGATTTACCGGGGACAAATCGGTCAATGAACTTCTTGGGGAGCACCCTAGCAGATTCTTTAACATGTTTCGCATGGGCCAAATAATTTTTATTGATTTGTTTAATGAATTGCACAATAGTCATGGTCTCGTTGGCTCTTCTAGAATGACTTCGAAGAAGGTTTTGGCCATAGCACTTTACATTTTATCACACAATGAATCGATAAGTTCAGCATGTGAGAGGTTTCAACACTTTTCCGAAACCATAAGTAGATATTTCTCTATTGCTTTAGATGCATTGGTAAGTATGTCCTCCGGAGTTATCAAGCCTGAAGGCCCAACTTTCCAAAATATTCCTACATAAATATCTTGTGATCATAGATATATGTCATACTTCGAGGTATATGGAGATCGTTTTTTTCATCGAAAGTTAAAAAAATTATCAAATTTGAAATTATTACAATTTCATATCGGACTGTATTGGTTCCATTAATGGCACACATGTTCATGCAAATGTGTCAAATGTTGAAAATGTCGCATATATTGGACTTTGTGGTTTACCTACATAAAATGTAATGACAGTATGCGACTTCAATATTTGTTTTACTTTTGTCATGACTGGTTGGGAAGGTAGTGCTCATGATAGTAGAATTTTTAAATTCTCAATACAGTCTCGTATGCATAACTTTCCCTTACCGCCTCCAGGTTGGATCTCTTCCTTGAACCTTATCTTAAAAGTTTCACATAGTAACTCATGGTTGATTGGCGTAACAGGGACATACTATGTCGTGGATGCCGAATATTCACTGTAACGAGAATTTTTAAAACCATTTTCCAACCCAAGATATCACATTCCAGACTTTAGAAGAGCTAGTCAAGTAATTCGGGAATGAAAAAAAGTATTTAATAAGTGTCATTCGTCACTGCGGGGCGTGATTGAGAGGGCTTTCCGAGTTTGAAAGAGAAAATAGGTTATTTTAAGGGATATGCCAACATATTTGTTTGAGAAGTAGGTTAGATTTGTCGTCGCAACAATGACACTTCATAACTACATACAACTCCATTATTCGCATTTCGACATTGACTTTGCAAGTGTAGATAATAACGATTCAGTGCCTTCGGAAGCATGAATATCATTTGGGTGAATCAATGATGAAAACTGATGACAAAATCATCAATACCAGCATTGGTGATGGAGAAGGTGCAGATGAGATGGCTACGTTGCGAGAGCACATCATCGATGCTCTAGTTAATTCTTGATTTAATTTTGACTGCTTGATTGTTTTGCTCGTCATATTATGTAATCTATCTGAAGAATATTATAATTTCTGATAGCATATTTGTTCAATTCAGTATCATGTATGCAAGTGGTTTCGGTGTAGATCAAGTTACATCTTTACATTTCAAAGTTGTGACCTTTACCTGTTCGATCTTGGTCGGCTCTGTAATTCCTCATCTCGTTTCTTGCAGTATTATTAGATTTGTTTTGTTACTCGAGTGGTTCTTTCCAATTCAGGTAGGCATTGGTTCCAATTGAGATTGGCTTGGCTTTGTCGATGTTGTATGCTAACTTCGGTATTGCTTTATTGGTCACTTTAACTGCTTTAGCCTTTGGTTTTTATTTCCTTCTATGGGTAAAAAAAAAACAAATAATTTGAATGGAAATTCGGTGGTGTGCATATATTTGCTAATGCAGTTTTAAGTTGACATTTTTTACACTATCCATGGATGCACTTTTGGTATACATTTAGAATGGTTGTGACACATTACTAATCCAATGTTGCTGTTATAGTTATTGTTAAGGTTGGTGTTGTGCTTGCTGTTGGTGTCATGCTTGCACTTACGATGATTTTAAGTGATCTCTTTTTGTATGCATGCCACTCAATTAAACCCAGATTTGTATGCAATATGAAAGATTTCGATAGCGTACATGCAAAATTTGACATATAATTGTTTGGTATTTATATACATAAAAATTGGGTGGTATGTATGTAAATGTTGAGTTATATAACATCTGAACTTCAAGAAATATGTGTTATGCTTAGATGGTCCAGGTTTTGGGTGTTTGATTACGGTTGGTCATTCTTTTATTTTTTTGGAATAATGAGAGGGTGTTTGATGATAAAGAACTAGAATACCTGCAAATTGCTACCACATAATTCTTGTGTGTTTACAAATCTAACACCCAAACATGCATATTCACCTGCATACCACTCCGAAGGCGCTGTAACAACACACATCGATCCTTGGGTGTTAGGTATGTAAATACATAAGAATTGTGTGGTATGTTGCATGGGTTCGGGAGGATGCTTTGGATTGACATATTTTTGTTGTGTGTATGCTGCTGCCCATTACTTTGGGCTTAAATTGATCGCATTGCTGGTTTGAAGATCTTATATATGTGGGCTTAAAGTGAAAATACAGTTATTGAATTGTATATGAAAGAGTTACGGTTGGCAGCAAAACATTTTTATATAGATGTTGGAAACTGCTTCATCTAGAGATTCTTATGAGATGGACAATAGTATATGAAAGTCACTGTTTTCTTATGATAGCATCACTGTTTTATACATCTTGAGATTATTCATTTTAATGCTGCGAAAAGTGTCAACTGTGGTTTTAATGCTGCTTTAAATTGGGAATGACCAGTATTAAATTTGTTTTCTAAGGCCGTATGAACTGTTTTCACAGTGACTACTCCAAACTGCTCTTCAAATTCCTTACGTATTTACTTGCCTAAACTTGTATATTTACATGCACAACTCTTCATCAATCTCGTTCGTCTGTTTCTTTGACTTGTTGCTCTTTAGGTTTTAGTGATGAGATTTGTGTGTATTTTGATATGATGCATCCAAACTTGCATAGATATATTGAACCACAATAGTGATGGATAAATTGATGATGATGTGGCATCTTTGGATCCTATATGTATTTTGATGCATTTATTTTATTAGAGATGGGCATTCAATCCACCTCAACTAATTACTTGCTATTTGAATTTTTTTTGTGTGGGCATTCAACCTACAATAGTGATGGATAAAATTAAAGTTTTTTGATGCATTTTTTTCTAAGGCCGTTTGAACTTTATGGGTGCTTTATACCGATTGCTTCTCATATTATTTCGAATTTGCTGATTTGTTTAGATTTCTACTAATCTTTTCTACTGATCTTTCCCTTTTGGTTGGATACGATGAATTTTTTAATTATACATATATATAAGAAAGAAATAGAATAGCTGTGGATGGATACAATGAAATAATTATATATGTATAATTAAATTATAAGTGTTTATTAATATATACTTATTAAGCTATATTGGCCTCGCAAAAATTCATTCGCTCCAAAATACAAGTAATTGGTCTTTCGCTCCAAAATGCAAGTAGTTGGTCTCGTGTGCAGATAAATTTGACATTTTTTGTTCATACGGGACCCATAGAGTATTTTTTTTCTCTTTGACATAGATCATTTCGTAAACCGGCATTGATTAGGCAGGCTCGACGTCGATCGAATCAATTAAGCTTTTGATGTTTGCGTCGCAACATTCATTGCTTATTGTTTCCGTCGGATAACCTTTCGTGGATATTTTCATCGTGATCGTCGAGTTATGTTTGAGGCCAACGCTTAATAAATGTCGGACGAAAATAAAATAGATGGTAACAAAATATGCTTATATAAATTTAAAACTTTTGATGATCACAATTGTGATAAAAACAATAATACAATATAATCATATAGCATCTCCTTTTTAAATTTTCATTGAAGTTTGATAACTAAGGGTCTATTTGGGATCACTTTCTATTTTCTATTTCGTTTTTTTATTTTAGTTTGTTTTGCATTTGTTTTATTTTCTATTTTCTATTTTTAAAAAATGTGTAAACGATTTATATGTTTTTAAAAATAAAAATATAAACGTGTTTAGTTGGATATTTTTTATTTTTATTTTAAATTGTACTATTTTTTAAATGGTTGAGTTGACTTGCGCTCCATTGTTAAGCTCTATCGCCATGGCGTACACAGCGTTTTTCTTACTCTACTAAGCACAAAGCAATACTTGCGGGCAGATGAGCGGTGGGAAATGGCGGACTGCTGGCGAGGGCCTGCGACAAGCAGCTTTAACGGGCGGGGGTCTTCGATGGTCGCCGACTGCTGCTAACAGCGGCGACGACGGGCTGGGATCGGCAGTGGTGGCTGGCTGCGTGTCGTGGGGGGTGACGTGCGGCGGATCGGTTGACAGCGGTTGGCTTCCGACGAGGGTGGGCAGGCTGTGGTGGCAGGTCGGCGGCGGCCAATGTGCTGGGTCTGGCGGTGGGCAGGGGTCGGCTACGGGCGATGACAGTGGGAGTCGGAGTTTGGTGGCTGCTGCTTCTGACAGGGCCGGCGGCGGGCGGCTTTGGGCTGCGGGACTCGTTGTTTTAGTGTTTTAAATGGACAAAAACATATTTTTTCTGTTTTAAATATTTAAAAAAATAATTTCTCAAAAAATAAAAAATAGAAATAAAATAAAATAAGATAAGCAAATACTATTTTTTTGTTTGTTTCCTATCTTTTATTTTCAAAAATAAATAAGAAAAAATAAAAATTGATCCCAAACAGCCCCTAAATATTCAAGTAAACTATTTTCTACTATTTCCTATTACTTTTGCCAAGCTCAAGAAGTATCTCATATTGTTCTAAAACTTTATTTTACTGCCCATTTTTCTAAGACCTGTAGGTTTTCTCCATGATAATGAAAATATTATTCTTATTTTTTATTAATTTCCATTTTCTGTCCCCCCCCCCCCCCCTTTCCCGTCTTTTCTTATTACTCACCGGCAATTGTGCTTGTCAGTTAATAGTGTGAACTGTTCACTAGTTAAGGAGCTATTCCTTGTAATTGAGGATGATTTAGCTGCCAATATATCTGTTACTTCTATGTAATAAGCTTGACATTAAGCCCTTCATTCAATAATGATTTCATTTATTTCCCTTTTAGTATAACATCTTTGCATATTATTTGTTACATTAAAAATCTCATTTTTCTTACGATTTTAATAGATATCTGGTCCTTGTACATAAATTGTGGAGGCGACGAGGTGTCTGTTTATGAAAATGGAACCTACAAGACTTACGTGCAAGACAATGATGGTACTGATGGTGTTTCAACATTTCATCCGGACAACAACTGGGCATATAGTAGCACAGGCTCTTTCCTGGATTCTAGAGATAACAACAACTTCATAGCAACGACTACACAAAACATTGCTACACCAGACTCTCAGTTATATCAGAGTGCACGACTTTCACCTTTATCTCTCACCTATTTTGGGTTTTGTTTGATAAATGGGGAGTACAGTGTTAAGCTGCATTTTGCTGAGATAATAATCACTGATTACAATGGATATATCAGCCCTGGAAGAAGGATTTTTGATGTTTACGTACAGGTAGGTCCAACATCAAAGAAATAAAACCTAGGGAAATCTACATGTGTAGCCCACAATTCATATGTATTTACATATCTCACACCTAAACCTTCATAAAAGTGGGATAGACTTTTTCATGCATAGGTTTAAAACACAAAGTGCTTTGTGTGTAAATATGAATGATTATTTGTGAGATATGTAAATAGATGAGAATTGTGGCTAAATATTGTATGTAAATACACCGAAAAACTAATCTGTCTGAGCAGTTGGTTCTAATATTTATGCTCGTTTGTTGCAGGGGAAACTTGTCTTAAAGGATTTCAATATCAGAGATAATGCTAATGGTTCAAATAAGGCTATTGTTAAAACTTTTTCTGCAAATGTTACAAGGAAGAGGTTGGAGATTCGATTCATTTGGGATGGAAAAGGAACAACATCTGTTCCTGTAAGTGGAACATATGGTCCTCTTATATCAGCTATATCAGTCGAACCCAGTATGTGCAGCTTATAGAAATCTTCTTTTCTTTCAGTCTGAAGTGCCATATATATATATATATATATATATATATATATATATATATATATAAAATTTATGAATCATATGCAACATTAAAACTTTTTTTTTTTGTCCCATTTGCCATTTCTCTTGGCAAGTAATTTTTTTGATTAATGCCACATGATATCGTTTTTATTTATTATTTCTCTATTATTGCATATGAATGACATGACATCATCATTGTTTGTCTTATCTCAACTATTTGATCATTATTATTAACTAAATGCCGACTATTTGGGTTCGATGATAACAATTCTTGTTTACCATTCATTTTAGATGAGTGCTCTTTGATATGTTAAAAATATTTCTTATAAATCATTTTCAATAACTTTTATCCTTATAATTTTAAATCTATAATTTTTCCTTGCTAATTTTTTGATGCTATTTTCATTAATTCCTTTAATAGGCATATGTTCTACCTCTTTTTGCATGTACAAACTATCTAAAGCACCTTGTTTACAAAAAAATATCACTTTATGCTGTTTTCAAATATAATCATTTTTGAATTCATAATCTCTTGTTTTCCACATATTCATCTTGATACTTTCATTTTGCATTGCTCAATTTGGATATTATCGACTTTTTATAGCAAAAATAAAGTTCTTTTAAGCTAAAGAATATCCGACGAGTACACATTTGATAAATTTTGGATCGAGCTTACTTTGATTTTTTCAGAGGTTCCGTGTAGAAATAGTACACCTAAAAACTCTTGGAGGTAAACAATTTAGAATCCTTAGGTGAGGATACCAATCATGAATGACATTCATGAGAGTTCGAAAGTTAAATACCTTCGATGGTAGACGGTTCTAGGCTGATTAGGGTAAGTTGATGTGAAGATGATTTCTTCCCCAACAAGAGTTTGGGACTAATTTGGCGAACATGATAGGTCGTGCCTTTTGTAGTACGAGGTATTTTTTCTCTCAATCAAACTATTTTGTTGAGCAGTATATGCACCATTATTTTTATATTGAATCCAAATTTGTAATGGGTTATATATTGTTTCTAGCTGTCGGTGTGGATGCTTTGAATGGTGATTTGAAATACATTTTTTATAAGTTGAAAAGTTTGAGCAAATAAAAAAAATTGATTTTCTTCTCATGTGGCATTTGCAATGAACCCCATAATCATCAACAAAAAGTTATGAACCACTGGGGTCTTGTTAAGCTTATCGCTTTAATATATTCTTGAAGGGCATTATGAATAACAACAACAACAACAAAACCTTAATCCCACTAAGTGGGGTCGGCTACATTAATCCTTTTTCTCCATTGCGTTCGATTTAGTATCATATTTTCATTTAATTCTAATAGATTAAGATCATTTTTTATACAATAAGCCCAAGTCTTCCTAGGTCTACCTTTGCCTTTCTTAACATAAGTTGAATCTAAAACATCTACTCTCCTAATTGGATCATCAAATGGTCAACGTTTAATGTGACCAAACCATCTAAGGCGACTCTCTCTAATTTTGTCCGTCGGTGGAGCTACACCAACCCTATCACGGATGTATTCATTGCGCATTTTGTCTTTAAGTGTAAAGCCACTCATCCGCCTAATTATTCTCATCTCGATAACTGTTAACTTAGTATTATGCTTCCCTTTTAAAGGCCAACATTCAGCACCATAGAGCATTGCAGGTCTCACAACCCTCTTATAAAATTTTCCTTTCAGTCTAAGCGTTACTTTTCTATCACACAATAGGCCCGAAGCAATCCTCCATTTCAACCAACCAACTTGAATTCTACTATTAACATCCCCATCTGTATCACCATCGCTTTGAATAATAGACCCGAGATATATAAATCGTTCACACATTTTAATAATTTAATCATCCAAAGTTATTTAAACTCCAATGTAGACCAGCATAATTCAAGTTTTTCGTGGCCTTTTTTCCTCGTCTTATCCATGAGAAGGATATCATCAGCAAAAAACATACACCAAGGTACATCCTTCTGTAAATGTCCAATAAGACCATCCATAACTAACACAAAAAGATGCGTGCTTAAAGCCGATCTCTGATTTAATCCAGCAGAAATAGGAATATATTTGGTCAATCCTCCTTCAGTTCGAACACAAGTAACAGCTCTAGTATACATATCTTTAATGACTTGAATATAAGTCATAGCAACACTTTTCTTCTCAAAAACTCTCCAAAGGATATCTCTGGGAACCTTATCATAAGCTTTTTCTAAATCAATAAAAATCAAACATAGATCCTTCTTATTATCTCTCTACTTCTCCATCAAACCTCTCAATAAATATATAGATTCCATAGTAGACCTGCCCGACATAACACATCAATTTAATTCTTCTATAATTTGCACACTCTTGTGGATCTGCTTTATTATTAAAAATGGGGACCAAATACTCTTTCTCTAATCCTTAGGCATCTTTTTAGTTTATGAAATAATATTAAAGTGTTTAGTAAGCCAATAAACTCTCGAATCTCCTAAAAATTTCCACACTTCAATTGGAATATCATCAGGTCCTACAGACTTTCCACCATTGGTCTTTTTTATAGCCTCCACAACTTTTTTTTAACTAATTTGACGGTAAAAATGAAACATTTTATTATTATTAACGATATTAAGATTACTAAGGTCGATCGTATTTTCAGAAACTTTATTTAAAAGTTTATCAAAATAACTCACCCATCAATGTTGGATCTTTTTCTAAGAAAAATACTTTTTGATTTTCATCTTTAATACACTTTATTTGAGTTAAATCTTTACTTTTCTTTTTTTATTTGTTTGGCTAATTTATACATATATTTTTCACCCTCCATGGTATCTAATCTGTTATAAAGATCACTAAAAGCAAAATTTTTAGCGTTACAAATTGTTTTTTAAACTCCCTGCGGGCCGTTAAGTATTTTTCACAGTTCTACAGCTTTTACATTTAAACTAATATTTATAACAAAACTTTTTATATTTTGTTTTTTCTTGCACATTTTTTTTCCACAACCAACTATTTTTATTTATAGAAACTTTGTTTTTTGATTTTCGATGGGCATTATGAATAAGGTGAAAATATTTTAATTGTTTGTATGATTTTGGTGAAATGTTACATTGGGTTTATTTAGCAATAATACACATTTTACACTTAAGAAAAATATTATCATTCTTGATAAGTAGATTGTATTACAAGATAATTAGATAGTAGAAACCAAGGATCTAAACGAGCCGAACACGCACGAGCCCGAGCTTAGCTCATGTTTGGTTCGTTAAAAAAGATCATTGTTCGTGTTTAGCTAATTTATATTTGAACACAAAAAAAAAAAGTTCTTGTTCGGCTCGTTTCTTAGCGAGCCGAACTCGAGTTATTCACAAATACAAAGCCATTATGACAACCCTAGTCATGCAGCCGTAGGATGTCAATGTTAGGAACAATATTTGAATTTTTTTCATTTTTATTAAAATATCATTTAAATATAATTTAATATATTTTTATTTTATTTTTTAATTAATAATTTTAATGAATCATAATTCTTTGTAGCCTTGTGGACAATTGAATTATTTAAAAATATTAATCATCAATTTTTAATATATATATATAATTATTTCAAGCCAAAACAAGTTAAACATGAACAAACAAATCTCATTTCATGTTCGACTAGTTTATATATCGAGCACAAAAAAAATATTCGTGTTTGACTTGTTTGCTTAGCGTTCGAGCATAAAATTATTTCACGAACAAATCTCATTTCGTGTTCGACTATTGTGGACTCTTAATGAGCCGAGCACGAATTATTTACAAACAACGAGCCATTTTGACAGCTCTAGGAGAAACTAGAATATTTGAAAGGCGTTTTCCACAACATTATATCAGAATTTGAGGAGATTGATAGGCCCACACTAATAGGTTCAATAGTGACGAGGTAGTCTAGCTCAGTCTTTTTTTTAGCATTGCAAATCTTCTTCCTTGAAGCATGATCTTGAAAAAGATAGCAAAAAGAAAAACACACTGCTTTGATTTTTAGTTTTTTTTTTAATTTTTTTTGGTTAACTTACTAAATAATAATAATTTATAGGTTAACAAGGCAAATTTAGTACATCCTTCATTAATATATTTGATAACTGAGCGAAAAATCATCTAATATAAAATCATCCTTTCTAAGATTATCTTAGTGCCCACAATAGGTAAACATTTCAGTAGTTTATCCATTTATTCTCATTCTTTTAATTTCTTCGATATAACTTCTGTAGTACGAACAATGATCGCATTCTTAATTATCTTGTTCAAAATTACACAATCACTAACCCATTTAACCTAACGAATTTTGTCTTTTGTTGACCTCATTTTAATGAGGTCTTAGGCTATTCCCTTTAGACCCTAGGATCTAGCTTTAGGAGTTCTTTACTGACCATCCTAGCGGACTAGTCACGGAATCCAACTCACATAGAGCTTCAAACCACTTCTAGACCCATTTTTGTGAGACCTCGCATGAGTAGTCCCAAGCACTCAACTCCTGGTTGCTAGGGCAAAGGACTAACATGTAGAGGGCCCGAAAATGAGTTCCCATAGGATCAGACGGCCTCAGGTAAACCCTTAATGACGTTCGAATTCGCGCGCACCATAATTTGACACTTTTTTGGCCCGACGGTCGGCGAACTTGTCCGGACGACCTCGGATGACGAAACGGACCACACGGATGCGTTCGGGACGTCGACTTTAGCTAGGAAGCGTACCCATATTGCTGTGGTTCCGAGCGTGAGCTGTTAGCACGAAAACCGATGCGCATTTTTTTTTAAAATTTGCGGGACGTGAATCCGGGCTCGACTTAGGTTTAATTCAGGTCCAAATGGGCTATTCACCCCAGCCCATTTGTTTCTTTTAAACTCAAATTTTTAAATTAATTTAATGTTAATTAATTAGGGGAGGAATTAATTTTGGCGCCCAAATGCGTCATTAAATACGGGCGGCTCTCCTCCCCATTCGATCAAGAGATCGGCTCTCCTACCCTTTTCGAGCACCAAGATCAAGAATTAGCCCTCCTCCTCATTCAAGATCGGCTGCCCCGAATCCCGTTGGCCTCCTTTCCTCCCTGCGCAGAAACCCTCGCGAGCTCGACACCCTCGCCTCCCTCTGCAAACCGAGCCTTCGGCTTCTCTCGCACGACCGCTCGACGCCTCTGAATCCCGAAGCTCCCTTCTCCCTCTGCTCGACAAGCCCCGCTCGACCGCACGCAGAACCGCTCGACTCATCCCGTCTCCCACACCGAAGTCGCAGAACTTCCCCCGCGCTCGCCTGCTAACCGCCCGATCCCGCCATCCGCACCCAAGAACCGCCCGACTCCCTCTCTTCTCCCGCACCGAAGCCGCAGAAGCGTCGTTCACCTCTTCTCCCTCGCCCGCCTTCCTTCTTGCGCGAACACGCACCTCTTCCGCTCCAATCTCGCTCGCCTCTCCTCAGCCTGAAGCCTTCGTCTGCAATCGAGGTCTCGTCTCCTCCTCCCTGCGTCGAAACAAGAAGCACCGCAACTCACCTGTTCGGCTCTCTGCACGTGCAGCAAACTTCCTGGTTCATTTTCCCCGGATTGCACCATCTCTTCGTCATATTTCTCTATTCTGCTCTTAACCCGGGTACAGTCAGGTAAAATCCTAATACACTCTTCTGATTTGTGGCATATACGGCTAGGGATTGATTGGTTATGAATTTTCTTGTTGCTCTACAGCTTAATCCCTAAAATGATTCAATTTTACTTTTATGTTATGTCACCTTTCCTTGCTCATGACAATATGGATGAAGCCATTAGCATATGATTTGTTCTGTTATAATACTTCACAAATCTTGAATTCCCTTTGCCTTGGATCTTGTAGGTTTCAGTGGTTTTAAGCTGAAATTTACAGTTCTATATTTGTCTTTCAGTCAATTAAAATCAAAAGCATATGTATAAAAATCATTTGCTTTAAGAAGTATGTATGTTTGGATGAAACACTTTAATGCTTATTTAAAATCTACATGACCATAGTAAATGTGCAAAGTTGCTTTCAAAAGGGCTAAGATGGTCGAGCTGCTATCGTTTGGTGATGATTACTTACATATCACTTAATTCCTATGAACATGCTCGTACTTTACATTTTACACATATACCACTCATTTTCTTTTATGTCATACCAAGTTTATCGAATTTTATGGATGTGAGTACACAAGGATTAAGTAATGTGCATGTAAACTTCTTTTAATTGCACTTCATTGGAATTGGGTTTTGATATGCAAATACATGTTTAACGATTAGCATACACACTTTGTGGACCTTTATGTATGTTGTGTTCGGTTCTTTCGTGGCTGATTTTGTTTACCGTTTATGAGAGATGTGAAAGCCAAATTTTTCACTGCTTTGGAAAGTTTTGTTGCTTCATTTAAATATTATTTCCCTCACTGTTTTGGGTATTTTTATTCGCTGATTTTGGAAAGCTTAAGGTTTGTTCGCTGATTTGGGTATTTTTGTTCGCTGATTTGGGTAAGCTTAAGATTTGTTCGCTGATTTGGGTATTTTTCTTCGCTGCTTTTGGAGAGCTTCATGCCCTATTTAAAATGCTCATTTGTTCACTGTTTTGGAGGGTTTTGTTGCTCCGTTCAAATATTAATTTCCACACCGTTTGGAGCCATTTGGGATCATTTAAATGCTGTTTGGAAACATTTCAATTTTTGTTTGGTATTTAATATGGCTGTTTGGTGTTGTTGGAGCTGCAAGAACGCCTGGGGCTGCTGTAGGATGCCACCAATTGCTGTATACTCGCTGTAAAATTCTGCTAGGTGCTGTGAGAGACTTAGAATCTGCTGTAGAAAGCTGCTGGCCATAGCTGTTTAGTGCTGTAGGTGCTGTAGAAAGCAGCTGCTTGCTGAAGAAAGTTGTAAGTGCTGTTTGGATTGCTGTGAGGGCTGCTGTTTGCTGCAGAAAGCTGTGGGAAAGCAGTTGCTTGCTGTGAGAAGCTGTTATTTGCTGTAGAAAGTGCTGTTAGGCCTGGAATTGGCTTTAGAAAGCTGCTGTTGGCCCTTGGAAGTGCTGTTTGCTGTTTGGGAATGCTGTTTAGTTGTTCTAAGTTGCTGTTTGGAAGTTTTAGGAGCTGTATAATTGCTGTCATAACTTAAAATTGCTGTTTGGAAGAGTATAGGTCTTGTTTGGTGTAATTAAGTGTTGTCTGGAGTGATTTGATTGTTGTTTGGAGGTTTAGTAATTACTGTTTGGTGCTTATGAGAGTTGTAGGAAGCTCATAGGATGTCATTAAATGCCACAGGAGTGATGTTCGGAGTGCTTGGAAGTTGTAGGATTGTTGGCCCGTGCTTATGATTGCTTGTTTGAAGTATTTAAAGGCCATAGGAGTATTGTGGGATGCTTATTGTTGCTGCTCGGAGTCGTAGGAGCTTGTAGGGTCATCGTGTAGGCTTGCTAACTGCTGCCCGGCAATACTTCAACGCACCATTTGAACATTTATTTTTTTTTTCAGCCCGACTCACTTGCTTTTTCTTCCCTTTTTGGCTTTATTAGTTTTTTTTTGGATGTTAGTCGGCCTCTTTTTTTTCTCTTGACTTATTTTTGTTCTTTTAAAAATGTTGTTACAAAAAGCGAATTTCGATTTAATTTGAGGAAGGATAAGTCACTCTTAGCCACTTCAAGCACAAGTTGGAGTGTAAACTTCCTAAACCTTAGGCACGCCTTAGCGAAACCTCCTTTATCTAACCCACAACATAAACTTCATAAACCTCAGTGCACGCCTTAGTGAAACCTCCTTTACCTAACCCACAAAGATAAACTTCATAAACCTCAGTGCACGCCTTAGCGTGAAACCTCCTTTATCTAACCCACAACATAAACTTCATAAACCTTAGGTGCACGCCTTAGGCGAAACCTCCTTTACCTAACCCACGAAGATAAACTTCTTAAACTCATGTGCACGCCTGGGTGAGTCATCCACCTAACCTTAAACGCGTACTTCCTAAACCTTAGAGCACACCCTGAGCGAGAGCCTCATCCACCTAACCTTCAAATGCACAAGATAAACTAAAGACTCGACCCTAATTCATAAGCTCGATCAAAACACTGCACTGCGAGAATGCACCGAGGCTCGATTCACCCTTTCTTAAATAAATCAATCGTGAAATTCCCTAAAATGACTTAACCAATATCGAAACCCAACGCTCCGGATTGAGCTCGAGCATTACACTCGCATCCTCCCGGCAATTGGGGACATTTGTTTTGTCACATATGGATCATCGGACGCGTGTAAGTCCGAGGTCCTAGCGTAGTGAGGCGATAATAATAATGCTTATGTGTGCTATACGAGGGATACGAGGGATAATTAGAATAAGTATCTCCTACCTCGAGGACCCTCCATGTGGAGAGGAAAGGACCGATCGTACTATTCGCCGACTTTGGTTAGAGTGTTTCTCCGCGATCTTAGGTCGTCGATAGTTCTAAGACGATTAGAATGACTAACCGTGACTATACTATTTTACAAAATATTTACAAAAACAAAAATAAAATCTCTTTCGTTGTTAAAAGTTAACTCGCATAAAATCTTAAACGACTTTTGCATGAAAATAAAGAATTTTTTCCTTATAAAATATATAAAGGCCCATTGCTAATCACTTGGATCGGGTTAAGGATTACCCTTCTTAGATCGTCTGGTCATAGCATCTTATCCAAGCTCGGGAAGCATACTGACCCAGTCTGAGCCCCCACCTCATCGATGTCTTATACCTGGCTCCGATCTTTCATATGCGATTACGAGTTTTCGTTCGCGATTTCTACGACTGTTTTCTTTATTTTCTCGACTTTCATGTCGGTTTTCTGCTTCTGCTTACTTCCTCCATGAGTTTATTTAAATCCATCTGCAAGTCATACTTATACTTCGTAATACAAATTATACAACTGGTAATGGATGCCTGAGTATGCTTTTTACGCTTATTTACTACAATTACTCTCATCGTAATCCACTTTATCGCGCTTTACTTTCAAGCAATTTTACTTACAATTTACTTTACTCTGCATGCAAAATCGAAACAACAACAAAACTCAAACATCGGAACACACTCGACAAAACTATTCGAACCTGTAGACTTTAGGATCGCTACTTCAACAATAAGCTGGAAGCATACACCGTGCAAGATACAATAGTGAGCTTGGATCGAGAAGTAAGAGGATTTTCTTCACAGAAACTCTTCCTAGCTTTAAATAACAACACATGTGACTTCGAGGTAGTTGCGCCTGCGCGCGTAAACCCTCACTCTCCTCTTTGAGCTTCGTGTAACCATGTCAGCACAGCCGTAAGTTCTAACTCGCTTTGTGCTTCGAGGTTGTCGTACTGTACGACGTAAAACCTCCTATCTCTGCAGTGCTATTTCGCATAATCAGGTATTATGCAGTGAAAGTCCCAAATAATAAAATCGACAGTGATTAAACATTTAATTAACATCGTCTCCAAAACGCAACTCGCACAAGAGGATAATGGGAAGTCATCGGGTTCGCCTCGTATCCGTGACATCCCCTACCTTTTCTTTCATTCGACTCCCGAAAATAACCTGTTCCTATTTGAGCCACTCCCACTCGCTTTTCCACGTCCTACCGTGAAAACCTAAACCCTCGAATTCTCGAAGACAGAACCACCGATCATTCGAGAGTTTTCTGCAAGTGACACCTGCCATTCGAGATGTAATTAACTATAAGTGCTGCATTTATAGTGAACTCTGAACCCGGTAAAATAAACCCTACCTAGCTTTTTCTATTAGTGTAGGAACTCATCGATCACACATAAAAGCGTTCGCAGATCAAACGGATGTCACGAGTCTTTTAGCTCGTATGATTGGTTCTACCGTCGCAAGATACACTAATCTTTCGAGAAGCGTGTATCATTCGCGACACTGCACACGATTATGCGAATTCTTACGACAAATGAGATCCAGGCGGTCTCATTTTTCAAAATTAAAATACACTACTTTCAAAACTATTTTCAAAATCATATATCTTTTATATTAAACTAAATCACTAAATTTTTATATTCTTTTAAAAGCAAAAAATGTTGGCCGACACTTCAAAACTTTTACAAACTGCCAACTCAATCTCATTCCTATCGTTAATCTTTTTAACATGCAACTTCTTATAACCTTCTCTGATATTCTTATATTTTTCTCTTTTCCGTTTAGTTTTTCTAATAAATAAGCAATATTTATTCTTATAAATTTCCGTCAATTTTTGTCTTTTCATTCAAAATTTTCAATTTTCTTGTGGCAAAAATAATCTTAAATTTAGATCAGTCAACTGTTGCTTGTTTTTCTCACAATTAACTTGTGGCACATTACTTAAATGCGGCTTCCCATCCTACTTTAGCTTACTCTTGACCAAATAAATTAAGTTGTGGTGTGTCATTAAGGTTGATGTCCTAATTCACCCTTGTCTACTTCTCATGACAATCGAGATAGATTTCGGCACATTGCTTTTGAGGAACAACCTAATACTAGTAAAATTCAAATTTATATTCATTTCATTAAACTTAATTGATTTTCAACCTAACATCTATCTTCAATCTTCCTCATATGAGCTAGAGATTGACTAATGCATAGAAAAAACAAAGTTGGTTTCTCGCATAGATAGACCTAATAGTGATAAAATTGTACTAATAATATTAATTATTATAATAATTTAAAATCTGTTTTGATGATCGCGAAAGTATTGACTAATTAATAGAACCAACAAAGATGGTTTCTCACATAGATAGACCTAATAATCGGCAGAAGCAAAGTCCAACGCATTTCAAGTGCCATCACTAATCTCTAGCCTAACCTCGTCAACAAGTGAAGCCTAAACCAATGGGCAACTTGATTCCAACAATAAGTGAATCAAAAGGTCAAACTGCGGATGGGGGTGGAGAGCTCCTCTAAGGCTTATTTAAAGTTGTGTTTACTTCTTTGTTCAATTTTACTGATTTTGATATGAAATATTAACTATTTTTTATACTAACGTTTTTGCTCATTTCAAGTCCACATGTCTTTTAATTTACCCTTATTCACGTTTTTTATATGTTCATATTATCTACGCGTCTTTTGTCGTTGTTAAATTTTAAAAGATAGTCAATTTTTTAACTTCAATATTTGTAATTTCACCAATCTTTGTTACGTAATAATTTTTTCTCTATCCTCCCATGTTTTACTTTTATCACTTTTTTATCATACGATATCTCCATTTCACTGCTCCCATTTTGATTGTTGGTGATTAATTCCAACACTATGCCTTTGGCGTATTTGTTCTAAGCCCATTGTTTTTTTTAATTTGTTATACTTATCATCATAACTTTTCGCTTTGCATGAAAGGTATTGCTATCATAACGATGTCCTCTCACAAATAACATACATAAAGATCCTCTTTTCAATTTTTTTTATAATTATCTCCAGTATCAATAAAAAGATGCTTCTTATTGCTATATTACATATTTTTTGCCATCAAAACATACCTTTAATACTTATATTTTCTATGAAATATCAAACTAATCAATTTTTTATTTTTCTCTATATGTTTATTTTATGATCAAAATGCCCATGAAGAACTTTTTTTTTTCTCATTATTTGACAATTTACTTAAAAATTTAAGTTGCAAAATCAAGCTAGTCAAAAGTTATGGCATTTATGACTCCATGGATTTTTCCTAATTTGTCTATGGGGGTATTTTTTATATTTACATCTTAGATTTCTCTCAAGAATTGGTCTTCAATGTTGTTGTATTTTATTATTCGTTATGAATCAAAGAGGCTCAAAACTGGCCAGATGGCCACATTTATTCTAAACTCAAGTTCCAATTTTATGAATGAGATCCAAGTAGTTGGTGTTTTTATAGCAACATATTTTTTCTCCTAATACAAGTGGGACATATCTTAAAAATCTCTTATTCATGTAAAAGCCCTCTGCAACATCTATCCCTCTCCCTAGATGAAATTTTTTTTGATGTTATGAATTATCATGTACCAAAAGCTCACTCAATCATGTAGAACTGTCAAGTGAATCACCAAATTTAGGTTAGATATATAGTGACCAGACTCATTTTTCAGCAACAATTTTTTTTTCACGTATTCCGTTTCGGACTAAACGTAATACTATCAAATGCCTTAATATATCTGGTGTTTATTTTTTTTGTACGCCTTCTGCTACATCAGAAATACAATTTGGGAGTGTAACTGTAACTGTTCATGCTGTTGAAAGCTGTTTGTCCATCCATGACTCTGCCTTTATCATTTTCTTCTGTTCTTTCAGATTTCAAGCCTCCAAGTCAGAGCAAAATATCTGCTGGTGCAATAATTGGAATCATCTGTGGAGCAATTTTTGTTATTTTTCTTCTTGCGTTTGCTGCTTGGAAGAAAGGCTATTTCAGGGGGAAGGCTGCAAAGGGCAGTGGTAATGGCATATTTTTTCTCCAATTGCGCTTTGATTCATACTCTTTTATTTGATCTTTTTTGGTTATTAAAAGAAGGGTCAAAAGGAATGATCAGAGGAGGATTGATGGAGCCAGACCTAAAGGTTTAGGATAAGGTTAATGATGGTAATGAAGTTGAATCAATAACCAATGAATATGCTGTTGTATATTAGGTTATAACCTCTTTTTTCAGCTTCACTTGCTTTTCAAAGTGCAACAACATTTAAGTTTTTCTTAGGACCGGCTTAAAAGGCTGATGTGCCAAGTGAACTTATTTAATCCTCAAATATTATACCTGCTTTAAAAAAGAGGAAACAATGAACATAGTTTATCTGTGGCTCTAATACAAACCAAGCAATTTTTTCACAGAAATTAGGGTAGAAAGTAATAGATTTTATTCTACCGAAAACAAATCAAAGCAATACAATTCTGAATTCAAAAATTTAAGCACTTATAATTCGAGAGGTAGGCGATCTCTCCCAACACTCTAACCCTAGGACTCAAGACAACAATCTCTTCATAACCCTTAGGCTAATAAAAGATAAAATTGCCCTTATGCAATGCGTAATAATATTCTCCTCCCCAAAAATGCACCTTGTCCTCATGGTGAAAGAAATGAAACTGCTGCTAAAGCATCCAACTCCCACTCATAAACTGAATTTAATCTAACTCCCACAGTGAACACCTGACTGAAATAATTAATGGGTCATTGACATTACTTGAGAACTGCGCCTAATCCATAGCTTTAAGCATTTGTCATTACAATTAAAGGTTGGCTAAAATCAGGTAACGACAATACTGATACACTTTTCAAAAGTCTGGGTCATTGCTTTCCCCACACTAAAAGTTATTATTTTCCAATTTCTCCGTCAACAACCACACGATTGAGTTGTAACTCTTCAAGAACTTATGATAGTATCCTGTGAGTCCTAATAATCCTCTCAACCCCTCATGGTCTTAGCTAGTGAACTCTCTAACCTTGCCGCCACCTTCTATGGATCCACCGACACCTCGATCTTGCACAATTTAGTGTCACAACATAGTACCATTGTCTTGTCTCCCTCTTCGAACTCGATTGTTAGAAGCATCAAATTCATTTTAGTCTCCCCTAAGGATCGCACCATTTCATATCCAATGTCATATCAATGGTACCAAAATTCAAACGAAGAAAATTCTCCATCAGCTGAATATCTTGCAATGTTAAAATCATCCCTTTACAAACTCCCCTACTCTTCTCCACCCTCCCATCCCCATCATGACTCCAAAGCTTCCAATATATCTCATCTCAAACTCAAATTATTTCACTACTTGAGTAGAGATGAAGTTGTGAGTGTTCTCGCCATTTATTAACAACATTATGTCCTTCTCTTTGAATTGTCCCTGAAGTTCTAGTTTGGTTCAAGGTTAACCCTGCTACCAAGTTCAATGAGACTTCTGCCACATCCAAGTGAGGGTGTTTATCCCCCTCCACCACAACCTCCCATATTTCTTCCGCTCCTGTCCCATTGTCACACATTGTAAGAATCTGTAAGGTCCGATCGTTGCAACTGTGTCCTGAGAAAAATTTCTCATCTCACCGAAAACAATCCCTTGGCTTGCTTTTCCTGGATCTTTTTCTTTTTAAGACGTTTGATCGCCGCCCTTAGTTGTGGCCCATTATTCTTGTCCTGTCAAGCCTCATTTTGGACTTCCACTTTTTGAGTGTTTTGTATCTTCCTGGGTGTAGCATTTCAATTTAACGCTTCACTCGTGTTGATTCTGCTGGCCCTCTCCATCGTTTTTTGTCTTCCATTGGGCTAATTCCATCATCTCCCCCAATCCCCATGGTCTCAACGGTCAGAGGGCTGCACGTATGTCAGACTTAGACCTTTCACGGAATTCCCCTCCAATACTGCTTCAGAAATCCCCCTTAGTTGTCTTGGCAATAACTCGAATCTCT
This sequence comes from Papilionanthe hookeriana x Papilionanthe teres, assembly GCA_022702705.1. Lineage (NCBI taxonomy): Eukaryota > Viridiplantae > Streptophyta > Magnoliopsida > Asparagales > Orchidaceae > Papilionanthe > Papilionanthe hookeriana x Papilionanthe teres. Next base: position 65,866,154 of record CM040427.1, on the reverse strand, counting down.
CCATATACTCCATGACGGTACTCTCCCAAGTCAAGGCAAAGAACTGCTCGTGCAGTCTACTTCTCGAAAGGCTCAGAAACATTTCAAATTCTTAAAATTCTCTCACGATCAGATCAGGTATCTAGCATCCCTTCACTAAAACCACGCTAAGGTTTTCCCCTCTTAACATACCCTAATACCATGAGCTTCTCCTCCCCCGTTTAGTTCATTCACCGCAAAATATCACTCCACCTGGTACACCCAACCATATGTGTATTCTCTTTCGATAATCAATATCTTCAACTTCTTAACCCTAGTATCTCCATCTTAACTTTCTCTCGCTCCGATGTTTGCCCCCATGTATCTACGACAAAAATCCCTCTTTCGATCATAGCCATATCTCATCCTGGCTTCTCTCCTTTCTTCTTCGTGCTCCTCTATATCCCTTGTATAATCCATTCTCCATGTTCCGTCCCAACTACTATCTCAAAACTCTAATCCCCCCCATTGAACCCTTAGGAGGGGTTTCTTGATGGCGAATGCTTTCCTTTTCATGTTTCTCGCATATGATCTCTTTCTCTTTCGATTTAGCAAATGATTCTTCGGTCAACCCTTGGTTATGGTTTGCAAATTGAACTGGCAATGGAGTGGATTGCGTATTAATAAGCCTCTTCCTCATCTCCTCCAAGCTCTCGAATCGGTTTTCAATGGAGGAAATCTTTCTTCTATGCTTGAGAATATTTCCTCTATCCTAGATTTATGTTGCTCTACTTCTTCCATTCTCTTCCAAAACATCTACTTTCCTTGCTGCCATCTCCGAGTTCTTAGGGAGTCTGAATTTGGATAGGTGTGATCGCGCTTGCCCACGGTCCCTTCTTTGTCCTCTTAGCTATCTCGTATCACCACTATTTTGTGAGGCTTTCACAAAAGTAGCATTGTACGATGTGATCTTTCCCAGCTAGCTCGAAATGTGGTTGTTTTGCGATATTAGGTCACGAAGGCAATTCCATCATTGGCAGCTAGCTCCAATCATGACTGTATCATGAGTCGATTGGGTCATTGTACAATGTAGTTTTGTGGTTTGCTTCCCTGTACGCAACGACCCTTCCCGATTGCTGGCCCTGTATTCCGTGTTCCTTGTATGTAGCAATACCGAATGCTTGCCCAACTAGCTTCTATTGCGACTGTATGTATACGATCCTGCCGGTCTTCTCGAGCTAGTATGCCGCGATCCTTTCTTGGTTTATGCCGTGATCTTTTCTATTGGTTTCCCAAAAATTGAAAGCTTTGATACTAATTTTTTACCACCCAAACAATTTTTTCTGAGAAATTAGGACAAAATGTAATAGATTTTATTTCGCTAAAAGAAATCAAAATAATACAACTCCGAATTCAAAAAGGTGAACACCTACAATTCGAGTGGTAGGTCATCTCTCTTAAAACCTTAACCCTATACTCAAGACAATAAACTTATCATAACCCAAATTCTGAACATATTAGCCATATTTATACCCTACAATCATAATAATAATAAAAGACTTAATTGCCTTTAAGCTGGTAAAAGATAAAATTACCCTTAGGAATTGGTGTAACAAGCTTCTCACATGAGCTTCGTTTGCTCTCCCTTGCTTGCTTCATCAGCTTAGCTTACAAATTTGTCATGTGGCTTTTGCTTCCCATTGCATAGCCCACACTGAACCTGATTAATCTCTCTAGTCATTTGTGCAAATGCAACTTTGCGAAGCTCACATGACACGGATCTAGGGTTTCTAAGCAGAATGGGATGATACAAAGAAAGGTTAGGTAATTTGTAGGATGAGTAAATAGGGTGTGAAGATGATGGCTGAGAAACCAGGGGGCGCGAAGCGAAGCTCCAACTTTCAAATTTTAGTATAGCTTTTATTGTCTTTTTTTTTTAATTCCTAAGTAGGGTTTTGCTTGAGAGAATATTTATATATTTGTTTTTCCTATTTTGAGGGGACTTTTACTATTGTTATTGTATTTGGAGATGTTTTCTCCTTGTGTTATTGTGTGGAGTGTTGTATCTTTGAATTTGTTTCAGGTGGTATGTTTGTAGGCTAATAGGATCAAATTGATGATCTCTTCCAGACGTTCAAAGGCCTCCTTTGTCATCCTACTCGCAACCAAATGTTGTTCGATGCAGGAAAATTATTTTTATCAGTTCTAGTTTGCCACTCTACAGTTATTCATGCCTCAATTTTAGACGACACTCCTTGATATCCATACCACACCGTTTCGTGGCTTTATTTGTTGTTTTCAGTTAGGATAGCTGCTGAACGTTGTCTATTCTCCTCCAAATATTGTCGATCGCCCTTAATTTTATCCTCTTACTTTTCCTTTACCTCCACCCCATCAAACAAGCTTCCCAAACACCTTCTAGCAGCTTTAAATTGGCGTCATTTGGTATTAGAGCTAGCTAAATGCCTGGTTGCAAGAACTAGATGTCATGCTGCCAAGGAGAAATCATCAATGAGGTGCTCAAGAAATTATCATGGAATTCATGCAAAGGGAATCATTCAATTGCAGCAGAGGTTCGCTGAGTTTGAAAGGAGACATCATGGGGAAGTCACAACAATAACGGTGACTACCCAGGTGAAAGTGATGACATTGTGTATAGGAGGTGAGAAGGTGATTTTGTAGTAAAGGTGGACCTGTTAGATTTTGACGGCTGCATGGACCCTGACAAGTTTATTGAATGGCGTGGAGCAAAGCTCCAACTTTCAAATTTTAGCATAGCTTTTATTGCCTTTTTTTTTTAATTCCTAAGTAGGTTTTTGCTTGAGAGATTATTTATATGTTTGTTTTTTCTATTTTGAGGGGACTTTTACTATTGTTATTGTATTTGGAGATGTTTTCTTCTTGTGTTATTGTGTGGAGTGTTGTATCTTTGAATTTGTTTCAGGTGGTATGTTTGTAGGCTAATAGGATCAAATTGGCGATCTCTCTCAGACGTTCAAAGGCCTCCTTTGTCATCCTACTCGCAACCAAATGTTGTTCGATGCAGGAAAACTATTTTTATCAGTTCTAGTTTGCCACTCTACAGTTATTCATGCCTCAATTTTAGACGGCACTCCTTGACATCCATACCACGCCGTTTCGTGGCTTTACTTGTTGTTTTCAGTTAGGATAGCCGCTGAACGTTGTCTATTCTCCTCCAAATATCGTCGATCGCCCTTAATTTTATTCTCTTACTTTTCCTTTACCTCCTCCCCATCAAACAAGCTTCCCAAACACCTTCTAGCAGCTTTAAATCGGTGTCATTTGGTATTAGAGCTAGCTAAATGCTTGGTTGCAAGAACTAGATGTCATGCTGTCAAGGAGAAATCATCAATGATGTGCTCAAGAAATTATCATGGAATTCATGCAAAGGGAATCATTCAATTGCAGCAGAGGTTCGCTGAGTTTGAAAGGAGACATCATGGGGAAGTCACGACAATAACGGTGACTACCCAGATGAAAGTGATGACGAAAACCCTTTTGACCAAGAAGTTTTAAGTGATGAAATTGTGTATAGGAGGTGAGAAGTTGATTTTGTAGTAAAGGTGGACCTGTTAGATTTTGACGGCTGCATGGACCCTGACAAGTTTATTGAACAGCTTCAAAAAGGGAAATGGATCTTTGTATACAAGGATATTCCTCCAAACAGAATGGTAAAGCTAGCCATTGTCAAGCTAATGAAGAGTGTGTTAGAAAAATTTGAAGCAACCACGCCAACATGAGAGAAAAGTCAAAATCACTACTTAGCCTAAGATAAAAATGGAGATGCAACAATAAGACTTTCCCCCACATTGCTGACAAGATATGTTCATATCTACGCCCTTCCTCCCCCAGTCAAGGCAGCCCTCCTTCCTCCCCGCCTGTTTCTTTTTGTGGGAGTTCCTTTTCTATTTCTTTTTCTTCTCCATATATTTTTGGTTTCAAAGAATTATGGTCTTTTTTTTTTCAGATTCCAGATTCCTGTGTGAAGTTGCTCTTCCTATTCTAGGGCTTTATCCGAGGAGGTGGTAGTTCTCCGACTGTATCCTACTCCGAGGTGGTGTTGTATCTTCCTCAAACTCTTTCTCCACTTCTCTCTTTCCCTTCTCCCTAGCCGTCGACCACCCCTGGCACATCATCCTTGCGCTATCGCGCACTTCCAGCCCTCCCATCTACCTATCAGCACCCTGTCCACCCTTCCCTAACAGTCGGACCTTTGTTGTCCAGCCCTCCGACCACTAACCTGCATCTCGCCTACCACTCAAGGCAGCCCTCCTTGCTATCCATGTCACCCCCCATCAGCACCCAACATCTCCTGTTGCCTTTCCCAACACTTTCCCTGTCGCCCCACTTCTCCAACCATCAAATCAGCCACCACCCCTCCTTCCAAATCCCCTTTTCTACCTACGCCGCTGCCTCCACCCTTTCCCCGTCCTCGTACTAATTCGCCAACGCCACCACCGCCCCGAGTCCTCCCTTCCGGTCTTCACCAGAGCGTAGTGTTGTATTTTTCTTTCCAGTTGTGTTGTGTTGTAGCCCTATTTTTGCATTGAAAGTTTGTTTTTGAGTTTTCGTTAAGTTCCTACATCATTCAGTATCAGTGTAGCTCTAGTGGCATATAATTATTGTCACATTAAACGTCAACCACCTATTGAACTAGTTAGGAGAAAATGTTTAGATTTGACTTATGCTAAGAAAGGAAGAGGTTTGCCTAAAATGACTTGGGCATGTTTTAAAAAATTATCTTAATTTATAGAATTAAATGAAAATATGACACTCAATTGGACCAAATGGAGAATAAAGATTTATTTAGCTGACTACACTTGTGGGATAAAGAATTTTTGTTGTGGTATTTAATTTTTGTATTAATTTAATTATTATTATTTATATGTAGATATTTATATTATTACATCTGCCGCAGCAGTAAACTTCCGTGCAATAAATTATTCATAACCGTAAAGCTTATAATGCCAGCCTTGTCTTTAAACATCATGTTTTGATCAAACTGCAAGATATCATATAACATCCTGCCTAAGTTTTACTGAAAAATATGTAATGAAAGATTAATGCCTTAAAAAATTATACCTTCGGCCCAATCATTGAATCCTCTTTGGGTGACTTAGATTATTCTAACATGTTTAAATGCACTCTAATTTTAATAGAACAAATCCTGGCCACCAAAAAAATATTGATTATAACAATAGTTGGAGGATGATGTAAATCCTAATATTATTTTGACAATGTTCTTGCAAAACAAGTTCAAGAACAGATCTACATCATCAGGTTCACTTCTTCAAATTGCTTTAGGAAATATCCAAGCAGAGTTAGTTATCTTTTTTTTGGAGGGCATGTACTTACATACCACCCAATTCCTGTGTATTTACATATCGAGCGCCTAAAATTTGTTTTTTACATCATACAACAAAAATTTTTAATATCATATCAAAACTACCACCATTTTAATTTGAAAAAATGAAATACACATTTCCATGCATAGGTATGGTGATATGCATGTACAAATTGAAGTATAGGTATTAGATATGTTAATACATAGGAATTGAGTGGATGTATGCAAATCTTCATCTTTTTTTCCTGTGAGAATGAATACATCACTAATTTATCTATACAGCCTGCAAACTTCGTGAGGTTCTTCTGTTTTTGGACAGATCTGAGTGGTCTGGAAAACTTTACATTTTCTCTAAGACAAATTCAAGGTGCCACAAGGAACTTTAGCTCTTCTAACAAGATTGGAGAAGGTGGTTTTGGATCTGTGTACAAGGTTTATGCATAACTACTGTTTTATTTATTTATTTATTTTTGCAAAGTTTATAGTAGAGCTGTCTAAATTTATTTCAAATTATTTTGATTGTTCAGGGCGAGTTACCAGATGGTACAGTAATTGCGGTGAAGCAGCTTTCTTCAACGTCAAGTCAAGGAAATCAAGAATTTGTAAATGAGTTGGGCATGATTTCTGCATTACAACACCCAAATCTTGTAAAGCTTTATGGATGCTGCACTGAAGGAAAGCAGTTATTGTTAGTATATGAATATATGGAAAATAATAGCCTTGCCCGTGCTCTATATGGTATGATGGTCATTTGTGTGTTTAGTATTTGAAACATTAAATCGTTGGGCCATTTACATACATAGCACAGAATTCTTCTTTTTTTACTCGTCTCACACCTGAACTTTCATAGTTTCACACATAGAACTCAAATCTTTAAAATTACATAAAAAAATAGCACTTTATCACTTTTCAAAAGTGAAATCTTCCTTTTCAAGCATAAGTTTTAATCACCAAAGTGCATTGTATGTAAATATGAAAGTTTAGATGTGAGATATGTAAATACAAAAAAATTGTGTGCTACGTAAGTAAATTCCCTAAATTGTTATGTTCAACCTATTCTACTATTTTCTTGATTTTTTTTACTTCAGTTCAGTTTATTTTCTCAAATGTGTTTGTGTATGTGTTATGTGTGACTAGTTCATCATTTTATGTTGAAGAATAGAGAAATTCATGTTGTAGGGCCAGATAAATATCAGTTGAAGCTAGACTGGGTCACAAGGCACAAAATTTGTGTCGGCATAGCGAAAGGCCTTGCTTACCTGCATGAAGAGTCGATGCTCAAGATTGTTCATAGAGATATTAAAGCTACAAATGTGTTGTTAGACAATGATCTTAACCCCAAAATATCAGATTTTGGCTTGGCAAAGCTTAATGAGAAGGGAAACACCCATATAAGTACCCGGATTGCTGGAACAATGTGAGTGGCTACATAATTTATTTTCTCTAAAGTGCTGTTTGGTTCCAACATAATTTGTTAATTATTCGAATTACATTGGGAATATGGACGGTTACCTTTTTCCAAGTATAACTCCTTTTTTAACTTTTGCGATGAATGAGAAGAATGATCTATCAAATCATCATTAAGACAAACTTATCTTCATTCGATTTTTTTCAATTCCTTTATCATTTGCATTTTTGTCTTCTTTTCATTTCCTGTTTTCCAAATTCTTTTGAACCCAAAGTTAGTCAAGTGATGTTGTGTTGTTTGCATCAATTTTGACTTTGTAAAAGCAAATTAGAAACTAGGTCTTTGTAATGGGTACTTCATTTTGAGGTCGCATAGGAAGAAAACTTCGAAGATAGAAAAAGCTTTTTTTGGCCAAAATTTTGCTCTATAGTTTTTAACATTTTGTTTTTGGACACAATGTTTTGTTCAAGTTTGTAATTTAGGCGCCTAGGTTTTCTTGCTTATCTTTTGCTTTTTCTCAATCTTTATGCAACTTGGACCCAGCGAGAATAATATGGTTTTAATGGTGCTGTATTTTTCAGCTTAAAAGCATAACTTCATTCAATATCCTTCACGCCTATTAAAGTTAAAAATAGAAGTATAAATTATCTTTTGTTGGAGTCATAGTTTCACATCGAGACAACGATGTATTTTTATTTTGTTAAATGGAATGTAGAATTGAATTCTATGTTTAAATTGCAGAGCAAACCTTAGAACTTGTTAACAAAAACTTACCAAAGCCCTTTTTTTTTTCAAAGCACAATTTTATAGTTAATTAATGATATTTGTACAACATGAAACAATTATGAAAAATACATAAAGAAGTAGAAACTCAAAATGTAATTAATGATAACATGATGGCGTAGACTGAAGAATCCCTTTGTAGAAGGAATGCTATTGCAATGCCTTGTTTGAAATTTAGTGGATCTTACGTAATGGGGATAATTTATTTCTTATTTTTTCCTTGTTTGAAAATTTTGATTTAAGTCTTCTATCCGTCAGAGCGTCATAGTCTGATAACTCCCATCATAATCATAAGGCTGCTCCGAAATATGGTCATCAACATATTTAATAATAGGAAAATGATGAGGGGATAACATATTAGGAGGATTAGTATCAGTGTTCATGCTTGCAGATGATAAGATGACCATATTTTCATGGTAAGTAGGGGCATGCAAATATGATTTTGATTCTAATGAAATGCGCAAGTTTGGTTCCGAATGTTTATTGTAGGCTTGTTTTGAAGGAGGAGCTGCAACCATAATGTTTGACTGTAGAATCTGATCATTTGCATATCCCCTTATGTTTGGATGTTTGATTTCCTCTATTCTATACCAGCCTTGAAATATTTGAAGTAGCTTTGCCTAAAAATTTATAAGAAGAATAATTGGAAGGAATGCTCTCAAATTCCACCTTTTGCTAATGCATGCAAGATGTAGAGCCAATCCATATTTTTTTCTAGAGGAAATGTAACGTCTAATTCAACTAAATCTCTGGCCACAAACAGTCTAGAGTGACAAGCCTTAGCAATGTCCATCATTTTCAAAGCTCTACTAAAATAGGGTTTACGGAGTATAAAGTAGTTCGAAGTAATTTCAATGAAGTATAGGAAAAGTAACTCAAATAGGTGTGATAATTGATTTCTCATATGAGTTTAGGACCATGTTAGCCATCGAAATCCGATAACCACTATTTTATTAAGATCATCTTGAAAGGAGTCTTTTCATAGTCTATTTTATTATAATCTTTTAATAATATTATGAGTTAATAATATTATGCAAAAATCTTTTTTAAGCGAAACTCAATCCCATCAAGCTATGTCTGCTCTCAAGCGGAGTATCTTTTCTACTATTGTAGGATTGTAAGTCTCAATTTATAAGTTTGATCCTCAACAACACAAGTGTTGGAGTCAACAATTTTTATATTGATGAATGGTTAAATTCTTCTCCCATAGTCTAATACAATCAACTTACCATCTTAGACCTAGAATCTTATTTTTAACCACTAGATTTGCTAAATGTTATTTTTTTCTTTCTGTTTACAGACAACCTTAAAGTATTTTACATCAACAACACAACAAGTCTTTATCTGACTAAGTGGGGTCAGCTACATGAATCCTTTTTTTCCATTGCATCTTCTTTAGTGTTATATTTTTATTTAATTCTAATATATTAAGATTATTTTTATACGACCAAGAATTTTTTGGTTTACCTTTGCCTTTCTTAACATAAGTCAAATCTAAAAGATCTACTCTCCTAATCAGATCATCAGATGGTCGACATTTAATGTGACCAAACCATCTAAGACGCTTTCTCTAATCTTATTCGCTACTGGAGCTACACCAACTCTATCATGAATATATTGATTTCACATTTTGTCTTTAAGTGTCATGCCACTCATCCACCTAAGCATTCTCATCTCAGCAGCACTTACTTTGTTTTATACTTCTCTTTTAAAGGCCAACATTTTGTGCCATAGAACATTGCCGGTCTTACCACCATCTTATAAAATTTTCCTTTCAAGTTTAAGCGTGCTTTTCTATCACACACTAAGCCCGATGCATTCCTCCACTTCAACCAACCAACTTGAATTCTACCAATAGCACCCTATCTATATCACCATCACGTTGAACAATGGACCTAAGATATTTAAAACCTTATCACATTTTAATGATTTGATCACCCAAAATTACAACTTTGTTATTAGAGCTACTATACTAAACTTACATTCTATGTATTCAATTTTATATCTACTCAAATGAAGGCTTTTAGGCTCCAAGGTAAGCCTCCAAGATTCAAGTTTTTTCTTGAACACTTTCTCTAGTCTTATCCATAAGAAGAATATCATAAGCAAAAAACATACACGAAGGTACATCCTCTTGTAAATGTCCAGTAAGAGCATCCATAACTAAAGCAAAATGGTACGGTCTTAAAGTCGGTTCATGATGTAATCCAGCTGAAATAAGAAAATACTTGGTCAATTCTCCTTCTGTTCAAACACTAGCAACAATTCTAGTATACATATCTTTAATGACTTGAATATAAGTCATGTCAATACTTTTCTTCTCTAGAACTCTGCAAAAGACTTCTCTTGGAACTTCGTAAGTTTTTTCTAAATCAATAAAAATCATAGGTAGATCCTTTTTACTCTTTTTTGTACTTTTCCATCAAATCTCTCAATAAATTTATAGCTTCCATAGTAGATCTGCCCAGCATAAATCCAAATTAATTATGAAAAATCTTTGTATCACGTCTTAACTTATGTTCAATTATCCTCTCCCATAATTTTAAAGCATAACACATCAACTTAATTCCTCTATAATTCTCGCACTCTTCCGCATCCTCTTTTTCCTTAAAAATGGGACCATACTATCCTCCACTCTGCAGGTATCTTTTTAGTTTTTAAAATAATATTAAAGAGTCTAGTAAGCCAAAAAACTCTCAAATCTCCTAAATACTTCCTCACTTCAATTGGGATATCATCAGGACTTACTGATTTTTCACTCTTAATTTTTCTTAAAGCCTTAACTTTTTTTTACTGATGTGACAGTAAATATGAAATGTTTTATTAATTTTAACGATATTAAGATCACGAAAGTCGATCATATTTTCAGAAATTTCATTTAAAAGTTTATCAAAATAGCTCACACACCTATATTGAATATCTTCTTCTAAGAAAAATGTTTTTTGATTTTCTTAATACATTCTAATTGAATTAAATCTTAAATTTTATTTTCTTTTTGTTTGACTAGTTTATACATATATTTTTCACAGTTTTAGTATCTAATATATTATAAATATCACTAAAAGTAGAATTTTAGCATCATGAAATTGTTCTTTTAGCCTCTCATAGGCTACATTATATTTTTACTAGTTCTACATGTTTTTACATTAAACCAATTTTTATAATAAAACTTCTTACATTTTATATTTTCTTGCACATTATTATTCTACCACAAACTATTTTTATTTATAAAAATTTTTTCTTTTAATTCTCTAAGTGCATTTTCTGCCACTTGTTTAATAGTATTTGTTACTTTATCCCACTTAGAATTAACTTATTCATGAACACCCCAATCTTGAAATCTTGAAGTTTATTCATAAAAATAATTTTATTTGTGTCTTTTAGATGCCCCCATCTAATTTTATGACAATGTTTCATTATATTTACACTTCTCATCTAAAATCCATAACTAATAATTGATGTTGAGTATTTAAATTTTCACTTGGAATGACTTTACAATATTTGCCCTCTCGACAATCTATTTTTCTCGTAAGGAAATAATGAATTTGTGTTTGATTAGATTCATTCTTATAATTAATAATATGTTCATCTATTTTCTTAAATAAATTATTAGCAATTACAAAATCATACAGTAAAACAAAATCTAATATGGGTCTATCTTCTTCTTTATCCACTTCAAAATCGTAGCCACCATGAATATGTTTAAATCTTCTACCACTCTATCAACATGTCCATTCAAATTAAAAATTCTTTATTCAAGAGGTATCATTTGTATTAATTCTTCGCTGTTATTCCATAGTTTCTCTTTAGAACTTATATCTAAACCGACTTTAAAAGCATATACACTTATAACATTAAAAAACTTTAGCATCAACAACAATTTTTAAGGTTTTAATTCTATCTCCAATTAAGTTTTGCAACATTATTTTTCTATAAATACATCAGTACAACTATACATTTCTAGTCCAACTCCTACGTGAATATCAAAGTCTATAACCTAAGCTATTGATCTCCTTATCCTTTTCTTTGGCTCATTTGGTTTACTGAATACATAATATTTTTTCTTTCTATGAACTATAATATCTACTAATTTGATTAATTTACCTGTGAGAGTATCTAAATTCCAAGATCTTATTTTATTATTAGTTTTATTGACTAATTTCTTTGCCAACATCCGTCTGTAATGTGGGAATCTTTGTTTATTTGATTTTACACCCGGGTGGCGGTGTAACGGTCCTTATATACTTTTCACTATACTCAGGCCATACAGCTCGTCGCTTCCAAGGGATAACCAAGTATTTATATAAGAATTTAAAGGATTCATAACATGATTTTTCAAAAAAAAATTTACGCTGGCTATCGACTACCTAACGCGACCCTCCACTTTTCGCATCCGAGGCTTGGGACCCAACTAAGTGATTATATAAAAGAAAATTTTATTTCAAGTTTTCAACTTTAGATACTGTTTCACTCGTGAAACATAATGAGTTCAAGTTACGGACCTGATCTTCTATGTATAATGAGAGTCCATAGGGTTTGTATTATGAATTGCCAAATACATTCAAATCTTACTGAAGTCATGTACCCAATTCTCTGCAGAAAAGCATGCAAAGTTGACAATGTTTATAACAATAAAATAAAGTTTTTGAATATTCAGTAATGGGTGTGTTGGCATAAAATTTTAACCAGAATGAACTTTTTCTAAATACCCCTGATTTTATGCATAACATTTTGGGCTCAAATTCATATAAAAATGTAAAACACTATAAAAAATATTATATAATTTTAAATATTCAAGTTAAATCTACTATTTGTTTGTCTTTTGTACTAGTTTGTATGGTGTAATGAATTTAATATTAACCCATGCTCTTAGATAGTCATTGTCATATTTAGTGTACTTTTATGATCGCTCTTAAAAGATCTCAAGTCAATAAGGACATGACAAATATCTTCTGGTCATGTGATTTTGTTACCAAATGGTGTCGCAAAAATTGTGATATGGCTAGAGCCCTCCAACCGATTTATTCATTGTAAAATAGCATCATTATGTTATGGTCACGGTCAAAGCCTGAATATTCTTCAATAACTTAATATTTTAAAGGTCATATGATGCATTTGATAGGGTATAATTTTTTTCTTTTTTCTTGATAGGTATATACTCTATATTGGTTAAAGTCAACATAAAATTATCTCCTTAAATATAAATTCACCATAAGCCAACAAAGTCTTCTTGGACGATGTAACCCCTGATTGCTAAGAAAAATCTTCTAGTCAAGTTAGATCGACTGACTCTTCTGAGTAAGTAAACTACGTATCATAACTCAAGATGATGGACTGTGTAATCTTGATCTAGTTTGTTTTTATCCACCCAGTTTGCTTTAAGCTAAAAGTTGTAAATTTTTTAAGTCTAAAATTAAAATTATCGATACTAATATATTCTAAATTATTAGCACCTAATCAGTAGCCTTAATCAAAAGTTTTCACTCTCCAACAGAAAGGTTAATTGGCTATAGGGATTTGCTCTTATGAAAAATTTGGAATTTGATCATCTAGTCCTTGCAAAATGAGGTGAGACCTCTGGATAATATCTTATCTAAAATATTTTATGTGCTTTTTGCAGATTTGACCCAAAACCAAATACAAAATCTCTCAGAAGAGCTAAGCATGAATTTTTGAAGCCATATGATTATGATGATGATTATCACCTCATTTCTATTATTAACATTTCCAACATACAATAGCTTATTACATTCTTCGGTGTATTGAGATTTTTCTCCTTTCCCGTTCAATTTCTTATAAACTAGTAGTAGCTATTCTTATTAATTGTGTGGGCCAACTCTTTTTAATATACTATAATAAAATAAATGATTCTTATAAACCTCATTTATTACCTCTTAAATATTATGTTCCTCTTTTTTCTTTTTTTATTTTAAATATCTTCATTTTTAAGTACTATCCATCATCACGTGAACATTGTATTATTATTTTCAAAAGTTTCATGTGTTTAAATTCCATTTAGCAACATCTCATAGTTGTCGCCTATTTCTGGTAGTGGATATATGGCACCTGAGTATGCAACACGGGGTTACTTGACTGAGAAGGCTGATGTCTACAGCTTCGGCATTGTTGCATTAGAGATTGTAACTGGGAAGTGCGTCTCCAGCTATACTAATGAAGACCAATATCATCTTCTGGACGTGGTAAACTTGCATGACCAGGCGTATTTAAATTGCCATCCCTACATTTTAGTCATGCATTCAGTGTTTTTTTTTATTTTATTTTTTATCTTATATATATAATATATATATACATACACATATATGCATATGCATATACATATACATATACAAATATGCATGTGCATATGTATATGCATATTTACATGTGTATGTATATATGTATATATGTATATGAGTATGCATATATTTATAAATATGTATGTATGTGTGTAGAGAGAGATGTCAAAATTGTTCACTGATTCTTTGCAGGGGTCATTTTAATCCTAGAGTTTATAACAGTGTCAATTTAATTTCCAAGGCCTTTCAATATTGGTTGCAATAGTCTCTAGCGAGGACTATTTTAGACCTCATTAAAAAAGCATGGCATTAATTCAGCACTTTTATAAACTCCGAGACTAAAATGAATCTATCTAAATAGTCAATGGACTATTTTGACATCTCTCTCTCTCTCTCTCTCTCTCTCTCTCTCTCTCTCTCTATATATATATATATATATATATATATATATATATATATATATATATATATATATATTACATATATATGGTCCCTTGCCTATAATTTAAAAGGTGTATTTTACTTTTTAAAAGGTAAAATAGATGTATTTCTGATGTGATATAAAAAATCTGGGTTGTATAACTACAAAAAACAAATTTTAGGTGTTGGATATGTAATTATATAAAAATTCAGTGCTATTTATGTAAATGCTCCATAATATAATACAGAAACATTATGCTCTGGTTTACCAAAATAATCATTTTGACTTGGTAGGCACATTTAGCAAAAGATAAAGGGGACTTGCTCTCTCTTGTTGATAAGAGGCTGGAAACAGAATACAATGAGGATGAAGCTTTGGGCATGATCAGGGTGGCCATTCAATGCGCACATTCATCACCAGCTCATAGACCTTCAATGTCGAACGTGGTAAAAATGCTCACCGGAGAATCTCCAATCCCCGACTTCACTCCGGATCCGTATCGTTTCAGAGATAGTCTTGGCCATGGTTTTGACGGGAATCTTCATGATCAGGCTACAACCTCAGTAAGCAATATGCAATCAGGTAAGTTTGGGAGTGATTTTGGGGAGTATGGATCCACAAGTGATTCCACTACCTTTAATATCGAACGATACTTTTTCCCATTAGTTTCTAATTCTTAAATTGGTAAATTATTTTGTGTCATTGTTGGGTTGAGTAAGGAAATAAAGAAAAAAAATGATATCTATGTGATTGTGATTTGATTATGAACCTACAAAAATTGATAATGTGGGTTTTTAAGAGCTTAAATTTTGCTCCAGCATCGTAGCATTTGAAATTTCAAACCATAGTTGAAAACCATGGTTTGTACTGAAAGGAAAATCTTATAAGATGGTGGTGAGACCTGCAATGCTCTATGATGCTAAATGTTGCCCTTTAAAAGGGAAGCATAATGCTAAGTTAAGTGTTTCCGAGATGAGAATGATTAGATGGATGAGTGGCTTTACACTTGGAGACAAAATGCAAAATGAATATATCCGTAATAGGGTTGGTGTTGCACCAGTGACTGATAAAATTAGAGAGTCGCCTTAGATGGTTTGGTCACATTAAACGTCGACCACCTGATGATCCGATTAGGAGAGTAGATGTTTTAGATTCAACTTATATTAAGAAAGGCAGAGATAGACCTAGGAAGAAATGGGCTTATTGCATAAAAAATGATCTTAATTTATTAGAATTAAATGAAAATTTGACACTAAATAGGACGCAGTGGAGAAAAAGGATTCATGTAACCGACCACACTTAGTGGGATTAAGGCTTTGTTGTTGTTGTATTAGTTGAAATCCAACCGAGACTTGTCAAACTATTAGAGTTGGTGAGTGTTGACGTAACTAACTTGGCTTGTTTCATTAAACCAGGTTAGGCTTGTCAAGCCACTTGATCTTGTGGTTGAATTTATAAAAGAGTTTGAATGTGTTAATGAAATGATTGTGTTGTCGTGTCCAGCTTGCTTTTGACCTAGGCTAATCACTAGAATTTGTTGTCTAAAAACCAAGTACAAAATTTTTTATTCTCTCTCTCTCTCTCTCTCTCTCTCTCTCTATATATATATATATATATATATAAATTCATAAATTAATATGGTGGCGACATCTGCTAGCTCTGCTAGGGTTTCGCCCGATGACGAAACCCGGCAGTGACCTTCGGCCTTTCCATCGTCTTCGTTTGGCTCCTTTTCATCGGTTGTTGGCCCGGTCGTCTCGCTACTCTGCGTTGCAGCCTGCGCGCACCCTCGTCGACATCTGCGTCTCCTTGGTTGAGCACGACCCTTTCCTGCAGGACTCGGCTCGTCGCCTGTGTTCGTCGATGCCCTCGGCACAGCTCGACGCCAACTTCCTGCAGCTGCGGGCTCGACTCGACAAAGGTGTCGTAGTTCATTTTCTTGGATTCGCTTGCTGCCGCTGCCGCTGCCGCCTCGCGTCACCTGCGTCTCCCTTCTCTGTTTCGACTGGATGTGTTTTGCGAGTTAGGTCCTGCTACCCGCAGGTCGACCTGTGATCCTGCAGCGAGCCCGTCTGCTGCACGCCATCCTGCTGTCAACAATGACCTCGGGTCGTTCTTACGCCGCCTCCCTCGCCTGCGACAACCCCGCCCGATTCCCTTCACGTTCTAACATGTTCCCGCAGAGGTTTCACGATGCATTCGAGCAAGGTGTCGAAAGTTTGTTTCTCAAAAAAAGCATCTCGTAAAGACGGCAAACCTACAATTTTTCTAACCGAGGAAGAGATCTCTATCCTAGCTGCACCCTGCAGGTTGTTTCTAGTGGGTAAGTTCCTCTACAACAATCCTAAACTTGAACTGATCCGAAAGGAATTTGAGCAAATGAAGCTCAATGGAAGTTGGAAGATAGGAAGACTGGATGGTCGGCACGTTCTCATCCAATTAACGGATGATGCAGATTACGCCCAAGTGTTTGCTAGAAGAATATTTCGGATAGACGATCGGGTGATGAAGGTCTTTGAAATGGACGGTGGATTTTGATCATCGCATCGAACCTCCCATCATTTCGGTGTGGCTACGCTTCCGATTTGCGGTACATCTTTATGATCGAGAGCTTCTTTACTTTCGCAAGATATATGAACGCTACTCACACCGATCCGCTTCTGAGCATCTATTTAGACCTTCTGAGGCTAGAATATTGATTGAACTGGATATTATGTTACCCTTCCCGAAAGAGCTTTGGATTGGTACACAACATCAGGGATTTTGGCAACCAGCAGAACTTGAACAGGTACTTTTGTACTGCACCCATTGCCGTATGTTTGGCCACTCTCACCAACAGTGTTACCACCTGCATCCGAATCTTAAACCTCCCCGTACAAACGCTACTAGCTCACACATTCCTGCGACGGACATACCGCCTTCCTCAGTTTCAGAACTGGGTGAGAAGGATCGAGCCACTGATAGGCAGGACATGGTCACCTCTCAGCCTTCTTCTACTGGAGCAGCTATACTACCACCTCAGGCACCCACTACTGCGGAGGAGTTCAGACTCCCCACCTTGACATGTCTGAAGACAAGGAAGTACCAAACACTCATAATCTGACAACCGAAAAGGTGCCTACTCCTACTGTGGAAGAACAACTGGGTACCTTGGTGGTTCTACCCGCTCATGGAGTTGGAGAATCCCAAGCATCAGTACCAATCAATGCAGCAGCCTTTCCCGCTTCGGATCAGACTGTCAAGTCTACTGTAGAAGAATGACAAGTGTATACCTTCCGGAGGAAGAAGAAAGATGGGGTTACTTTTCCCCTGGGAAACCTAATGGATGATATTTTGGTCTCCCCTGGTAATGGAGAAGCCTTGCGAGTATTATTTATGGATGTCTTCACGAAGCAGGAGTAGAGGGAGCGCTTGGAGACTTCGACCTCTTTAGTTGCTTGTTTCTTTTTGTCAAACTTTTGTATCGCTCTATTTGAGCATTAGTTGCTTTTGTTTCTTATGAGTCGAGCTTAATTTTTTTGGGCCCTCATAATATTTGCTTTGTATCTCTTTTTATTTCAATGAATAGGCCATATGGCTCTTTCCTTTAATATATATATATATGAAGAAATTTGGCTTGACACTGCACATAACGGGTACTGGCAACAAATTGTCATGGAACAAGACCATACTATTGCACCCATTGTAAGATGTTTGGACACACACTTGAAAAATATTTTAGACTCCATCTTAAATTGAGACCCCAAGAAGCTCCCATTCCACTGGCTGATATGGTGAAAACTGCAATTAGAGAGGATATTGCTACTGATTTTGTGCCAGAGGAGCATCCCTCACTACCTCAGCCCTCTCATGTTACCTAAAATGAGGATACTCTCTTTTTTGTGCCAGATGATGCTCCATATGCTATGGAAACAATTATTGCTGATGTTGAGGTCCCGCAAACCATGGCGGGGTGCAAATTTCAAGGTGTGCAACAGGTAGAAATTACCCCCAATGATAATCAACTCAGTGATAAGTTGGGACAAACCTTGAAAGATGATTGACAAGTTTACAAAACCAGGAAGAAGAAAAAAGGACTAAATGAACTAAGGAATTTACAGAAGTATGCTTTGCTCGTTTTGGGTGGAAGCCCTCATTACAATTTAGTGCTCGACTCCCTCTTTAGAACCAGGGAGAGAGGAAAGCCTACTCATCATGACTAAGCTCTCTGGTGGACTATTTTTAACCTTTTGGGGAAATTGTCCAACTTTTTTTTAGGTATACTTGTACTTTTTGGTTACCTTTTTTAGTCTTGTATGCCTTATGAATGACTTGCTAACACGCACACACTAAAATCTTTGTATCTTCTTCCCATCAGTCAAACTATTATTTTGGCATTATATGTGTGTGTATGTGTGTGTGTGATACCAGAATCAGTATGGAAATAAGGTGAGGAGAAACATAACACAACCACTAGTAATTTTATAGAAATCAGAAATTGAAATATAACGATCTAACAGCAAATATCAATGAGAAATACTAGGGAATATGATGTAGATGGTGTTGGTTAGGGTTTTAACCTATGGGACAGTGGAAAGAAGATGTGTGGCAAGCTGGAAATGGCAAGACAAGTGTTCCAGAACTCCGAACAGCAAGCATACAGCAACAACATTTGCGAAATGGTTGTCCTTGGCAGTAGCACCAAGGACGTGGGCCAGAATAACAGTGGGGTTGGCGAATAGTGGTAGCGACAGCAAGGGAGCAAGCAGGTATAGTCGTGGGAAGACTGTTCTGGGTGGCGGCAGCAAGGTCACTGTCGTCCTTGGGTGGCAAAAAAGTAGGTTGGACAAAAAAAACATCATTTTTTTTTTGCTTTCTGGGCGTCGACAACATGCAAGCAATGAAGGGGATGTGGGAGCAGCATGGGAAATGATGAGAGAAAGATGTAGGAAGGATAAATACCACATGGAGACCAAGATACAACCGGAGCATCACTTGGGACCTTAGGATATAACTCTAGAAAGGGAAAAGAAGAGTTGATGGATCTACAAACTGAAATCAATCAAAACCTAACCATAAACATCAAAGATACACTTAAGTAGACCTACTACAATTAGAAATGGCTCCCCACTCCAATTACGCAGCAACCCTAGGCCTTGAGAGGGCTGACCAACCCTCCCTAAACTTGGACAAAATCGGTCTAGGATCTAGTTCATCCCCCGCATCAGTTTACCGGAGTTGGTGGAGCTTCGACCTCATATGTTGAAGCTTCTGACTCGTAATACGGCGTTAGGTTGGCTACATTAAAGGTGGTGAAATTGTTGTCACCTCGCTTGTTTGGAGGGTATTTGATTGTCTATCTAAAAATACATGGATCTCGCTGGCGGATGCGCTGTCCCACAAAACACCTGAGATGGTTTTCTAAATTGCGAGTAATCATCTTTATATATCCAACCATGTGTTTTCTGAATTGCGAGTAACCATCTCTATCTATCCAACCATCTGTGTGTACATTCTTGAACTGAACTGGAACTTCATGCCAGGCATACTCCTTAAAGTCATCTAAAAGTGGCTCAAGATTGGCTCATTCCTCTTTGAATTGAAGATTTGTTGAACCTCCCCTAAAGATGACAACCTTGGCGGTATGTCGTCGGTCATGACATCTCGAAACTGTCCCCGTAATCGCTACCCTTTGTCTTATATTGTCTCTTCTATCGCACCACTCTCAAACATCACCAAAACAGATTTCACTGATGCCTCTCTCATGGAAAAGCATCTATAACCGCATACTCTACATAAGATAGGAGAACTATGTGCATTCTATCAATAAGGGTTTTTGAACCCATCATGTTGTGTCTTGTGATCAAACTGTCGTGATTTCCTCAGTAGGATGTGATAAGTATTCATGGGTACAATATCACATCACACCTGATCATGCAACTGATCCTAAATAGAAAATTCTATGAGGCATCTCTTGTTAACGCTAACCTTGTTCATCTCTTTCAATCAATTCAGAGAATATGAATCAAAATATCTTTGAGTGAAGCTCAACTTGTCCACCATCTATGTAGATATCACATTCTCACAATTATCTCTATCAATGATATGTTTGCACACCTTTCCCTCACAGTGCAACAGGTATAAAAGATGTTGTGCAGTCACTGCTGTTCTCTCCTAGCTCATTCTGAATGGCCCATCGAACCACAAGCATCGTGCCCTCATCCGTTGGAAGCTAATACTCTTGCACATCCTTACTATCTTTTATATCTCCAGTTCCAATGTCTTTGAGAAAAGCTATTATCTTTGTTGGAGGTAGAAGAAGTGGACATGATTACTTGTGTTTGGCAAGAGTACTAGCTTCCACCTTGCGGGCATTGTATTGAGTGTACTGCTCTTCTCATGCTTCTTCTCACTTTGATCAGCTCTATCATATTTCTGATCATTTTTCATGCCTTTCTCATGTGTACTATTGGCTCCTACTATGGGTGACTATTTGAATAATAGTGGGATCTTTATCAGCTTCTACTATTTCTTCACTTTCAGTGATGAATGTCTAAACATCGCTCAACGACCAATAAAGCTACAACTGAATGATATGGTTGATGGCTGACTTGAGGCTTTCTAAATTCCTGGCTATGGTGTTCTCTGGCTTTTTCAACTCACATTTCAGCATGAGCTGCTCAAATTCCGTTGTGAACTCCTCTACTGATAACTTCCATTGGTGTAAGTGGCGTAGCCTCAAGGACACATTCTGACGGTAGTGTGGAGGTAGATATTTCCTCTACATCTTCTTCTTTATCTTCTCCCAAGTAGTGATATTGTTCCTACCTTCTCTCTGTGTTACTCTTTAGATTCGCCAACCATAAAAAGGTACACTTCTCCAGCTTTATGGTTGCAAGCTTCACCCCATGTCCTTATACTCAAAAATTCTATTAGCAGTTTGCAATCACACAACGAAGTTATCTGAATTCATCTTTCCATCGAAATCCAGCAAGTATACTTCACCTCATGTCTCCATGTCCTCCAAGAGTCACCTCATCTCTCAAACTCCTTTGATACTGAATCCTAATCCGTTGTGGCCTATCATCCTCTTCACTGGAATCATCCTTATGTAAGGAATTCAAAATTTCCTCCCTCCTCTTTGACTATCCTATTACAACCAACGAATATCTCTCCATGGCTTCCTCCACAATATTTGTTAAAGTCAGTAGATTTCCTGTGGCATCTCTTCCATGGTAAGTTTTCAATCTAATTCTGACACTTGCTCCTCGTTGGCATCGCTAGGGTTTAGGTTTGGGAGGTGAAAGACGGTTTATGGGGTTGATTTATGGCGTAGAAAAAAATAGGGTTCCTAATTTTGAAATCACCTAGTGGGATTAGGCTTAGGTCAAGATTTGGCTGTGTTTATATATAAAAGTTTTATTGAAATAGAAGTCACTAGTTGAAAAGCCTAAGTGCAGATTTTATTGAAACAGAAAAAATACATAAATGTTGTATGGGAGGGCCCAATTGAGGCACCCTACCCATACTATACAACGTACAATAATACCCAACAGAAAAGAATACAGATAAACTTAAAAAAATTAAAACATTCAGAAAACAAGTAGCTAGGGACGAGACAATTTTGTCTTGCCTCTTTCTCTAGTTTTAGGATCGGAGCCAGATAAAAAACTTTGAAGTGTCGTGTCATTGCCTGGAATAACCAAAGTATCATCCATTAAGTTTCCAAGATGGAGTGTGCCTCCAGCCTTCTTCCGCCGAGAAGTGTAAACTTGTCATTCTTCATATGAAGATTGACTCATGTGATCCTCGGTCTGATTAGATAGTAGAACCGCAATAGAAGTAAAGCCAGCCATTGCAACAACGATAGGTTCAGTGTGTAATGTCACCTCTACACCTGATGCTTCCTAAAGAGGAGCTGCAGAGCTATCCTGATTAGCAGTTCGAACATTATCCCTTGTAGTATGGTCAGGGGAAAGGGCAATTTAATCTGATACCAACTCCTGTTTTGTGGTGAGTCTCTCCTCAGGTGGAGCCAATGTGTCCAGAGCAGTGGAGAGTTTCTGTTTTTGACTATTGGTTCTCAACTATGGGTGCAATCTGAAATATTTCTTCTGCGAGTGTCTAAACATCTTGCAGTGCTTGCAACAATGAGGTTTTTGTTCCGTAATGATTTTTTACCTATAATCATTATGAGCAAAGCTAAGTCAGACTTCTTCTACATCTGGTAGTGTAATATCCCTTTCAATCAAAATCTTTGCAGTAGAAGGCATTGAGAAATGAACTGTAGGTATGTCTACCTGCATGGGTTTTCGAAAATAGTCTCAATTGCATATAAGGTAGGTTGGTCAAAGAATTGAAGCAGAGTTCAGGTAATGAGATCCATATAGGTGCAAAGGGGGGTTCTTGACTGGGATCAAAATCAGGGGTCCATTTGAGCAATTTCATAGGTTTGCCCTCAATTGTGATGAATTCCTTTGAGACAAATCTTTGTGTAGTCTGCTTTTATTCTCAGCTGTATCATAACATGTCTTCCGTCGAGAAGGCCCACCTACCAATCCCCAATTAGTTTGAAATCTTCAAAAACCTTCATGATAATCTCCATCTTAAGGTTACCTAATTGGAACTTGTCAACTAGTTTAAATTTGTATTTTTCTGCAAGAGATGAAATTTCAGCGTCAGAGAATAATAGTGTTGGTTTGCCCGCCTTTTTCCTTACTTTTTTTGATGAGATTGAAATCTTCATGCCTTTACTTTGCACAACAACAATACAATCTTAATCCACTAAGTGGGGTCGGCTACATAAATGTTTTTTCTTCGTTGCGTTTTATTTAATGTCATATTTTCATTTAGTTCTCATAAATTAAGATCATTTTTTATACAATATGCCCAAGTCTTCTTAGGTCTACCTCTGTCTTTCTTAACATAAGTAGAATCTAAAACATCTAATCTTCTAATCGGATCATCAGATGGTCGGCGTTTAATGTGACCAAACCATCTAAGACGACTCTCTCTACTTTTGTCCGTCATTGGAGCTACATCAATCCTATCACAGATATATTCATTTTGCATCTTGTTTCTAAGTGTAAAGCCACTCATCCACCTAATCATTCTCATCTCGGCAACAATTAACTTAGTTTTATGCTTCTCTTTTAAAGGCCAACATTCAGCGCCATGGAGCATTGCAGGTCTCACCACCATCTTATAAAATTTTCGTTTCAGTTTAAGTGGTAATTTTCTGTCACACAATAGGCCCGAAACATTCCTCCACTTCAACCAACCAACATGAATTCTACTAATAACACTTCATCTATATCACCATCACTTTGAACAATAGACCCGAGATATCTAAAGCGTTCACACCTTTTAATAATTTGAGCACCCATTGTTACATTTTTTTCACTAGAGCTACTAATATTAAAATTTCATTCCATGTATTCAGTTTTATTTCAACTCAAACGAAGGTTTTTAGACTCCACTGTATACAAATGTCTTTACTTTTCACAATTCATCATATTTTCCTTTTGAGCATGCCGTTTAATTTTTATCATGTTTTTTTCATCCTAAAATAAACTCAGCATATTCAATATAATTTGTTTACTCTCAAAACATGATAAGTTTACTCCCTTAGGTAAGTTTACTCCCAAAACTTCTCTTGGTATATGAAACATTTTGCTCCCAACTCATTAGCTGTTATGACCAAAAGTTCTCTTAGATCTATATGATCGATAATATTATGTGGGTCAACTCACCTATACGAGTCAAAATTTTGAAGATTTATTCTCTTGTTATTTTTTATTTCTCGAAAGAGAAGAGAATCATTGAACTAATGTACAAATATTTGTTTGTTTTGTTAAATCTTAGAAGACCTATTTTCAGAGATTAGGATACCAAAGTCACTTATTCCAAACAAAATATGGTTAACCTCGCTTCACTTGCATGGCAGCATATTTGTGAGAAAGCTTAACTTTGAAGTCAGATAAATTTTCTTTGCTTGACAACTTTCCCTCAAATCAAACACAAATTATGTTGCATATATATATATATATATATATACACATATACATATATACATATATATATATATATATATATATATATATCGAGAAATGTGTCAAAATGGTCCCCTGATATTTTGTTGAGGGTCATTTTAGTCCCAGAGTTCATAGAAGTGCCTATTTAGTTCCCATACTCCTTCAAGATGGGCTAACATAGTCCTCTCTGAAGATTATTTCAGCCCCATATTGAAGAGTTTAGGTGCTAATTTGATAATTGTAAAGATTCTAAGGGCTAATTTGGCACTTTTATAGATTGTAGCACTTTATATAAATCGCATAAGATTATCATAAAAGCAAACAACCCCACATAACTCCATTCTAGAAAACACTATATTTCTTCATCATTTTCTCCATTATAACTTGGGCACACAATGTAGACATTTCTGATCATAAAGAAATTAAGTTTCTTCCCAACCTCTTTATTATTTAATCTACATTGACAACTAACATCAATGAAATCCCCATTGATACTATGAAGATCTCAAAACCACTTCCAAACATCCTTTTCTTCTCAAATTCTCAAACCAAAATACTTCTTTTTCAGCAGTATACTTCTGCTGCTCTCCAAACTGATTCTTTCTCAGATCGAAAAAGTGAGTCAAACCATTCCCATGTCTCGTCGCGAGAAACCTTTTCTAACCTGCAGGATTGCACCTTTAACAGCCAATAAAGTGAAGGCGTTTTCTTAGGAACAACCCCAAATTCATCAGCATAGTTATCCATGCCCTCAACAAATAGTTGCCAGATGAAAGATCCAGCTCCAGCTCCTTTCTTCAGTGCAGAGTTATATATGAGATCAAATATGTGTTTGTAGAACTCATCTCTTTCGCTGTAGCTAATGCTGTTTTTCTTTGCTGAAAGGCCAAATTCTGTGAACAAAACTGGCTTTCTTAGCACTTGTTCTCCATCTTTGATGTGGGAGATCACCCAGTTGAAAACAAATCTTTTCTTCTCAGCCAAACTTTTGTTTGCAGGCAGCCTGTAAATTATTTCATTTTCTTCTTTCAGTAACAACATCTATGGTTATTTTGATTTACATGTTTTATTAAAGTGAACTGAGTTTAGTTTCATGAGTAAATTTGGTTGAATTTTTTCTTGTTCCCTTTGAAATTAGTCTTGTGCTTGTTTGGCTCAGCAACTTATTATGTATTGAGTGTATTCCACTTTTTAAAAGTCAAAATAATGTTATTTTTGAAGTGATATGAAAGACTTGGGTCGTATAAATGTAAAAAAATTGAAGTTTAGGTGTTGATATGTAAATACATAGCATTTGGGTGGTATGCATGTGGATGCCCCTTTATATTTTTATGGTAATTGACCAGTGTATATTATGGGCACAAAACAGAACTTACCATAATTAGAACTCATTTGTCATTTTCAGAAAGTGAGTTATAGTATCCGAGTATATAGAAGTGTCAAGATAGTTTACATGCAGGAGACCTCAATTTTAACATAATGAGGGATTATTTTGACAGTTATATAAACTGTATGATTCAATCAATCCCATGTAAATAGTCAGGAACTATTTTCGCACTTTACTCGTTCGAAAAAGGGTGAATGTTTGTTTTTCTTACCAGTGATCCGGATATATATGAACAGAGGTGAAATCTATGTCAGGAACATTAGAATTTGGAACAAAATCAGAGCCCAGATTTTTGAAACCCTCTGTTGGATTGAATATAAATTTGTGAGGAGTGGAGGGGCCATAGAATCCCTCTAAGCCGACCGTTAGGAGATGCTTTTTATCAATACTTTTTACATAACTCGCCATCTCTTCAATCCAATGCTGCATCATTCAAACAATTAGATATATTAATGCAAAATTTGATCTGCAATGAGAGAGGGAAACAATTATTTATTTATTTATGTAAACATCCCATGCAAAGAAATTCTGAGTTAAAAGTTCATACTTGTAAAGTGGTTCCAGATGGATCAGACTCACAGCGAGGTTCATTCATCAGCTCCCATGCAAAGATGGTTGGATCATCTCTGTATTCAATCCCAGTTAGATGGTTTCTCCTGGTTATTATAGTCTATTAATTAAAAGAATATATATATAAATCAGAATATGAACTTTACTGTTGAAATAAAATAATATGGATGATTTGCATATATACCACTTAATTCTTTTGTATTTACTTATTTAACATATAAATTTTAATATAGGTTAAAATGCTGGTGTTTTTGACGTGACATGAAAGATTTGGGTGGTATATATTAAATATTTATGTAAAAAAGAAAAAATGTCAATGTTTACATACATACCCTGAGATAGTTTTTGAAATAGCCACGAATGGATGGATCAAAGAAGAAAGAGTCGTTTGAGTTAGGATTAGGGTTGAGTCCAGACTCCTTAGCCCATTTGGCATACTGTATTTTGCCACCGTAGTCAGGCCAGTCATTGCTCAAACTTAGTAGCAGCTTGATCCCATGCCTTTGTGCTTCTGCTATCACTCTATCCAATCCCTGCCAAAATCATCCATTTTTAATAAGCAAATTAAGTCAAATAAGCATGGCAATGTGTCTACTTCAATCATATATGGTTATATATTTGCTATCATAGAAGAGGATTTATATTTATAACATTTGTAGCTAATCATATTTACATAATTAAGATCTAAAGTGTTATTATTATGTGAAGTCTGATTCTATTGATCAATTGTTCATTCAGAACAATTTTGTTGTTCACGATTGATGATGAGTTTGGCAGGGGGTATTGGGGCAACATTTTCTTTTTATTCCTTTACCTAACGCTCCAACGCTCGGAAGATAACGCCGCAACACTCCAGAGTTTGGAGGGAGCGTCGTAGCTCATAGATGCAAGCGCCCATTCGAGGTTATGAATGAGCGTCACAACACCACTATCAATTTACCCTGACACCAGTAACCAAAATTGAGTCGCTCTCCGATTAAAGTTTCGATTTTGCCAATTTGAGGGTGTAGAATTTTGATTTCTTTTACACTAAAGAAAGGAGAGGTGCTTCTTGATATGTTTCAAAGTTCGAAAAGGCTTGAGTGTGATGTAATCTATACAGTTCTCCTCATTTTCTTTACAGTGGATTACTTGGTTTGGTGTGGCTCTATGGGTTTTCATTCCCGGTTTTTTTTTTTTCTCTTCTTGTTTTGTGTGCTTATCTTCAAAGTTTTGCTTCATCTCTTGAATCAGTTTTTGTGCATTTCCACGCATTTCTTCTAACGAGCAAAGGCGGACCTAGATAGGGTCTGGGGAGGTAACACATTCTACTTATCTAAGACCTAAATTCAATTTTTACATATATAACACCTTTTATATATATATATATGCATGGAATGGTGTATATTACTTTTTTTTTAAATCAAAATAATGATTTGTTTCATGTGATAAGGAAGATTTCAGTGATAAAAATGTGTTAAATATGTAAATACATAAGAATTTTGAGATAAGACGAGGATTATTATTTTATGGTCATAATGAATCATCTGAATCAATTAATCAAGGACTTTTTTTGAACTATTTCATTTCCTTGTGAATAATAACGAAGAAATAACACTTTATGTGGCAAGGCCGCGTCGTGAGTTTCTCACTTCACCTTGCAAAACTCTCACATCTTCGCCATTGTTTATCCTTTACATACTTTCATGTCTTTTGATGCCTATTCTACCGGCAAGACTTTGTCATGATTTTACATACATGTTGGTTTTGCCGATGCCCTTCATGCAAAATCCTATCATGACTTTCTCACATTTCCTTCAACATTTGAGTGTTTTGATATTTTGTGTAGGAGCAAGTGAAGCAAAATATTAAGGTTTAGGATTTTAATAGGAGTTGAATGAACTGATAGTGTAGCAAATAAAAAGTTTTGAATGTCAATATACCAATTTAATAATTTTAAGTGTTAAAAACTGTAAATCCTTCTTTTATCATTTATTAAGTATATGATGATGAGATAGAGAGAGAGAAAGAGAGAGGGAGCAAATAAAGACCTTAAAAACTCTTTCATCAAATCTTCCAGGAGAAACTTGAAGAGCATTGTACGCTCCATCATTGAATGCCCAAGTCCTGCAAACTGTTAAGTCCCATAGCAATTGCAGATTCAAACATTGCAGTAATCCTATTCATGCTTCTCTCCTCCACAGATTGACTTAATAACCAATATGAGTTCCAACCATTAACATAAAATGGCTTTCCATTGATGATGAATTGGGTTCCTTCTGTTCTTACAAACCTCATCTGTGTTTCCTTGTGATGAGCACCAAAGCCTCCAAAGGATATGTTGATGATTGTCATACATGCTATAAGACCAATTATAGGGTAGAGTATGCCTTTCTTTGTTATCTTTCCACTGAAATTGATAAGAGGATTGTAACACATAAAAGAGATTATTTATATGCCTATGAAAGCATTTTGATGTAAGAATAAGATATCAATTGATTCAACTTTCTATCTACTTTGTAGAATGTGACATGTCGTTTGATATATATTAATTAAATGCATGAATCATAGGATGAGTTTAGTTTTAAATATCTTATATGAATGGTTAAAATTGTGTTAGGAGATTTTTTTGATATATTTATTCATAAATTATATTGTGAGGTAAGTTTCAAGTTTCTTGTATGAAAGCCCAAAAATATTATAGTCGGTTTTAAATAAATTAGATAGTTTGCATTTGATTAGTCACTATAAAAGTTGATGCATGGATATTTATTATGCATGGATATTATTTGGCATGGAAGTATAATGCAAAACTGATATGATAGAGAGAAAGGGAATGAAAAGAAGAGATAGAAAGAGAAAATTTTACTTTTAGAAGTTTGATTTATCACTAAGACAAAGAGATGATATGCTTTCTAGGAATATTCGAAGTAGATAATTTTATAATTTATATGTATATATGCAATCTCCTAAGTTATTCTCTTATTTATCATTAATAAACTTGTTTTTTTTTTCCTTTAATTAAGCATATGTGTACTCTAACTTTTGGAAAGAGTTTGTGAATTTGTTTTAATCATACATCACAATTAAAGTTTCCTTGTCATGGTGCTTGATCCATTTTATACTTATTTTATACTTAGTCATATTTGCTCATTAGTTTTCTTAATTCTATAACATAAAATTGAGTATGCTCTTTCCTAATATCATAAAGATGGACAACATTCTTATAAAAAGTGCTTTCAATTACATTAAAAAAGAAGCTTTTTATGTGACCACTTTTGTAAAGAACAAATATAACAAGACAATACATTCTCAATCGATAAAATATTGTTTTTTGGAGGAATTTGCATTCAAACCGCTCAATTTCTATATATTTATATATCTAACATTTACATGATACCTTTTGCATTTATACCGCCCTAATCTTCTATATCACATAACAAAATACAACTGTTTTAACTTTCAAATCATGTATAGATAATGTGACGTATATGTAAAAAATTGAAGTTTAGGTATTAGTTCTATAAATATATAACAATTGAGTAGTATATTTGTATGTAAATCTTCCATTATTTAATTGAAGTAATGTCATAGCTCTAATGAGGTGTAATTAACCTTTTAATTAAATAGTATTACATAGAAACTCTTTATATATATATTAAAAAAAAAGATTAATGGACAAGGTACTATCATATATGAATAATATGATTATGTTAGCATGATTAAAACTGATTAGCATGCTGAATAATTACTATGATTAAGCAAACAAAGCAGATTAGAAGGTTGTTCTCTCTCTCCCTCTCTCTGTAGAGAATTTCAAAGAAAGTTCGGAAAGAATTCATACCTTATGATTCTCATGTTCTGTGGGAGGCGACTTCTGCTTTCTCTTGTAGTATTTAGCAGCTTTGCAATGGAAAGAAAATGCAGCAGATATCATCTCTAAAGGTTTATATAAATAAATAGTTATGCAAGTTGAGGAGGAAGAGAGGTAGATAAATACTGTAAAATTTGCCATATGGCATCACAGTTCTTTTGAGGTATTGTTTTGGGGCCGGCCATTATATAATTAATTAATGGACATAAATATCACATCTACAATATTGAAAAGATAATCATATTCATTAATTTATTATTGATGCACCTCCAGCAAATTTTCTTTAACCGGCATGGATCTCGAGGAATATGACAGATCTTGAGGTGTATCACGGAACTTGAGGCAACTTTTTGATCAAGAAACATTCAAGCTTTAATTAGAAGTCATCAAAAACTTTGATTTCAACAAACTTATAACCAAAATGTTTGGTTCAATGAGACGGACCCAGTGATACCAAATTTGGTCCAATTTGAACAAAATCAAGCCCCGGTCAAGCTATTAAACTGTTTTTGAAAGCTTTTTGGGCATATTTGGAAGGTCAGATGGATATTGAATTTTGTGAGCTTATGATCGAATCAAGTGTCTAAGCAAGAGAAATCCGAGCTCAAGAGCGCTCAATTCTGATATCATTAGGACACTTAAATGTCCATCAAATATCATCTTGACAAAATCTCTCCGAGTCGTCTGATCAAAGTGGTTCATATTCCTTGATTAATTACAATTAAGACTCTATAAATAGAGCTCTATCGGGGGTGGGGGGGAGGGAGAGAGTGAGACACAGAGAGATAGCTAGAGGCCTGAAGAGAAAGCTTGAAGCTAAGAGAAAGAGTGAAATCTAGCTTCACCTCGTCGCCGACTACCGCAGACCGTCAGTCGCCAACTGCCGCTGACCACTACTCATCGGATGTCATCGATCACCATCGTTCGTCGCTTATTTCTTATAACAAGTTCATCCACCTACCAACGTTGTAACTCAAGGGACTGTGTAACCATTTCCCGCCTATAAGACAAAGGACTGTCTTGTAATCAGCAGTTATAGTGAATCTCTTCAACTAGGTCAGGCCCTATGGTTTTTCCCTTTACGAATTTTCCACGTAAAAACTTCGGATGTCTCTACTAGTTGTTTTCTTTTATCCGAGTGTGTGTTGAATTCTCGTGCAATGCTAAGATAATAATTTCTTACTGTACTATC
The DNA here is from genome assembly GCA_022702705.1 of Papilionanthe hookeriana x Papilionanthe teres. NCBI lineage: Eukaryota > Viridiplantae > Streptophyta > Magnoliopsida > Asparagales > Orchidaceae > Papilionanthe > Papilionanthe hookeriana x Papilionanthe teres. The sequence continues at coordinate 65,834,908 of CM040427.1, read as the reverse complement.
GTGAGTCTTCTAGCGCATCAGTTTAGCATCATCTGTGGAAAAAGTGCATTCTCATCACAAAAGTACTTGCGAGACTTGTTGTATGGCTATTAGATGCAACACTCACAACAATGGAGCATCCCGCTCCAGCACTCATCATTCCAGTAGGTAGTCACAGAACTAAGGGTGTTAGGCCTCTACATCCTCCCACTCTGGAAGACATTACCCTAGTGGAGGACGTGCCTTGGGTCCTTCTCTGTAGGCTGAGAATGCAGAATGGAGGAGTCTCAACATGAGATCCTCTAGCTCGTACGACAACCGATGCCCATACATTTGGATGGAGTTTATTTATCACTAATTCAACATCTAACAAGAAATAACCCACTCACTGGGTTCACTCCTAATGATGAACTATTCCCCTACCAAGACGGGACACCGATCTTCTTAACATTACAAGTTCACTCCACTTGTCTCGTACAACTCAACTGGCACTTGCTCGGCCTTACTGTTCCTCCTTTTGATGTCATCTATGATGAGCTACGACTCCTAGTTTAGGAAGAGTTTCCTCTGGACAAAAGGGATCGCTCACCTGCTTGGCAAAACATCCAAGAACACTCTCCTTTGGCAGAGGCGGTTCTCAGAAACCCTACAAACTCATAAACATCGATGCCTACGAATGGGTAACTGACGCATACGAGCATGCGGACTACTATCGAACCATCATGCACACTCATTGTGCCTCTGATATGCTTCTCTATCAAGTTTTACTTGTGATTCTCAAGGATCAATCTCGTACATGGTTCTACTCCCTTTTGGAGGTCACCATCAACACCTTTAATGAGCTTTTCAGACTATTCGTGGAGCAGTTCATAAAAAATATAAGGATCATCAAAGATTCATCTAACTTATTGGGAGTTAGCCAGAATGAGAGGGAATCTCTCAAGGAATACTTCCACAAGTTCTCCACTAAAGCCTGTCAGCTTCCTGGAGTGGACCTAGAGTTACTAAGAGAAGTTTTCTTGGAGGGGACCTTTCTACTCATCACTGATGCGAGAGATGTTTATTATTACACCGATCTCGTCCATCATGTCGAAGTTCAAATCTCTAAAAATGAAACCATAAGTGCGCACAAGGAACAATTTGAGTGATTAGGGGGCACGCAAAAAAATAACATTGGGGATATTGATCAAATCTCACAGTGAAAAAAATTCAAACCGCAGAGGAATTTTGAGTCTCGATCAGGAAAAGAATACACGCTACTCAACACATCATGTGTCAACATCCTAACGACAATCAAGGATGAAGAGGTTGTTTAGTGGCGAAGGCCACTTAAAAATCCAGATAGTGGTGACCAATCTTAGTATTGTCATTTCCACCAAGCAAAAGGACATTCAATAAAAAGATGTTTTAAATTAAAGAAAAAAATTGAATGTCTGATATGTCAATGTCACCCGAGTAGCTACTTACAAGAACAAGGTGATGGGTACCAGAAGAAAATTGCCGTAATTATCGAATGAGAACTACAACTCCATATTATCTTATTTGAGTAAAAAAACTAGCATTTATAAACTCCTAATATTATTCTAGCAAGTTTTTCATGTTGCTTTAAAAAAATGCTTATTCTCTCACGAAAGGTTTTTGCGTAGAAAGTCCCCTTGAGGGCAAGCGTCTCACAAGGTCTCCATCCGTACTTCTGAAAGTCGAGCCCTAGTGGCAAGACTTAATGAGAAGATATGGTAACCTTCAAAGTCAAGCCCAAGAGGCAAGACTCGATGGGAAGCTTCCACACCCCTATAAGTCAAGTTCAAGAGACTAGACTCGATGGGAAGCTACCATGACCCTGGAAGATGAGCTCAAGAGGCAAGTCTTGATGAAAAGCTATTAGTGAACAGGGTCCTTACTAGAAAGACTCATCGAGAGCAAGTGGTTGACAGGATCTCTACAGAATGACCTCAGATGCCTGTAAGCCTCCGAAGACACAGACATATCAAAGATCTCAGAAATCTACAAGCATCTGAAGGCATAGGTACATCAAAGACCTCAGAATACTAACCTCAAGAGCACAAGTACATCAAAGACTCCAGAAGACAACAAGCCTCAGGAGGTACACGTACATCAAAGACCTCAGAAGGCTACAAGCCTCAGGAGATACAACACATCAATGACCATAGAAGGCTACGAGCCTTAGAAGGAACCAACGCATTTCAAGCTCATAGAAGGCATAAGCCTAAGAAGGCACAAACCTCATAAAATACACACTCAAGACGATAGAAATCTCAGAAGGCACAAGTCTAAAAAGTTACGTGATTATTTTCTTAAAGTGCACATGCTAACTTAAACTGCAAACTTCTGCATGTTTGAGAATCCTAAAAGCCACATAAGACATAAGCCTCAGAAAAGGTAGACACCAATTTGTAGCCCGGAAGTTGGGTAACATCACCCAGAAGTAGGGTAAAAGCATCCTAGAAGAGGAGAAATCACAGCTCAAAAGCTATGTCAAAATTTTTATTGTATCAAGCAAAACATACATATAGACACACTATCAATAAATGGCTACATTAGTTAGATCCATGCAGCAAATTATCAATAAAAATACGAGAAAAGACAAACGAAGACGTTAGTCTACTTCAACATCTTTTTCATCATCAGAAGTATGCTCCCACGAGCTGCCATCAATTTCCCTATTTTTCGGGCCAGAATGGGAATAATTGGCTTCTAGATAAAAGACGTGTTCTCAATGATCGCAGTCTTCTATTCTCTCGTTCAAGGATTAACATCTTCTTTTGGAAAATCTGCAATATCTTTGTATGCTGATTAAGGCTAGCTCGTGCCTCCTTTAACTCTTCTCAAGAATCCATCAATTCTTGGTATAACAGGGAGAGAAAAACGGCTATGGATGATAAGTCATCCCGACAGTTTGCTAGTTAGCATCCCAATATAATATATATATTGCAGGAGAGTAATTCACATCCTTGTAGTTGCTAAGAATGTGGTAGATCACTAAAATCTTTATCTTCAATTCCCTACAAAAAAGGGTCCGCTTGTCTTCAAATGGTGTTGGCATCGCCTCCGGCATCACCCCCTCAAAGTTCAGGCACTTCCTCTAAGTTTCGGCATAATGTGGTTCTCTGGACGTCGACATCTCAGCAATCCGAAAGAATATCGTGAAATGAAATCCCGAAGATCCTGCTGGGCAAGGTCGGGGATAACGTTCAGGACAACTCTATCATGCTTTTCCACGAAAGAAGATCTTGTTGATCGCCTTCTACACATGACGTGGATGACTTTCTTCTGCACCGCAACAACAAAGAAAATTATGTTAATTTGTCAGCTACATATGAGGAGACGACTTTCTTGTGTATCGCAACACGAAAGAAGATTCGTTGATCGCATACTATGTAGGTCGGGGACGACTTTCTTTCTTCTGGGACGTTGATTGGCCGTTAGCGAGTAGATGAAACTCCACTCTCCCTCTTTTTCTTCTTCTTCTCCTCCCACTTCTAAATTTTTTTTCTATTCTTGGTCTCTATTTATATGCTCAAGACGAATTCTAGCATTAAAAACAACTGCATTAAAAAAAATTGCTTGGCGTTCCTAACCTGCCGTTCCTATTCCTTCGCACAAGATTCCCACCATTTCAATATTTTTGGACGATAAGGTTAGCATCCCGCATGAGAAATAACAGGAAAGGCAGACATCGATATGCCTCCAATAAATACTTCATACATTCATAACATACAAATATTAAGACATGATACGGATCTTGAGGCAATCCTTATGGCCTGGACGTGCTTTGACGTATTGGACTGCCCCTGTCAAGAAGATTATGATTATTTTGTGGGTTTCATATGTCGATGAGCAACTATCTATTTGGTATGTGAGATACTCACCTCTGCCCATGACTTAGCGAGTGCTTTGAACTATATAGGCATTCCCACACGGAATAACCCTCCTTGGATGACCTATTTTCCCAGGTACATAATAATAAAGTGAAACTCCTTTTATCAAGAGTATTCTTGGATTTCGCAAGATATAATTAACCAAGTGAGATATGTTTCTTTGGAAGTGCTCTTGACCTCAGAGAAGGCACCTACACCTGACTCTCTGGTTATAGGTAGCCTACATAAGTATTATTTCACAGATATTGATCCAATATGACTCCGCCTAATCTAATTTGGGCGGACATACTTGATCTATCCTTGCAAGGTTTATCGCACGTATGCTCTCCGCCTTTTGTTTTTTTTTTTAATTTTGTATCCGTCATCTTTGTCGCATGTATGTCTTTTCGGTTCATCTCTTCTCCTGGTCATTAATATGACCCGAAAGAGAGATTTATTTGGAGAAGGGAAGTATACGACAATTGACAGGCTGGCGACTCCTTCAAAAACTTATAGTCAAATTGACTAGCTCGACGAGAAGAAGCCAATGATACCAAGCTTAATCTAGTCCAAGTAAAATCAAGCCTTAATCAAGATATTAAACCGCTTTTGGAATCTTTGCAGGTATATTTGGAAGAACAAATAGATATCGAATCTGATGAGTTTATAGTTGAATCGAGCGTCTAGGCAAGACAAATCCAACGAGCCTAAGATCACTCAAATATAAATCATTACGACACTCAAGTATCTAACAAATTTTGTATGATCATGGGAACCACTCTAGGTGATCAGAGTGATTCATATTCATGCATTAATTGCAATCAAAATTATATAAATAGAGTCACACCCCTCTCATGAAGAGGGAGAGAGCTTGAAGCTCGAAGAGAAAGCTTGAAGCTCGAAGAGAAAGCTTGAAGCTAGAGAAGAAGCTGAAGTCCAACATCTCGTCGTCGTCGAATGTTATCGATCAGTAGTCGCCAACTGCCGATGACCACAACTCGGTGGCTGCCGCCAACCACAACTTAGCGACCGTTGCTGACCATTACTTGGTGGCTACTGCCAATCACCATCGGTCGTCGCCAACTTTTTACGACAAGTTCATAAGCGAATCAGCATGTAACTCAAAAGACCATGCAACACTTTCTTTCCTATGCGACAAGGTATTGTACTTGTAATCACTAAGTATAGTGAATCTCTTTAATTGGGCCAAGTCCTATCATTTTTTTCTTTACGGGGTTTTCATATAAAAATTATGGTGTCTCTACTGATTGTTTGCTTTTATCCAAGTGTGCTGACTCTACAAAAATTGCAGATATAATCAACTACATAACTGATTATCATTGTGCATCCACCACTTAACAACAACTAATTTATGTTTTAATATTTGATGATATTACTATTCAGAATATAATTTTGACACGATTTATTTGAAGTTATCTACGTTCTCAAATAAAATCGAGTTTTTACTAATGACTCATTTATGACAGATTATAAGTGCGACAACGTTTTTGAAAACGCCGCGATACTGTTTGGATCACATATTTGAACAACTTATCTGAAAATAAAGTTGAATTTTCACACTAAACACGGGCCCAAATCAAATCCGCAGACGACCTGCTGGTGGCGTTTCAAAATAAAGTAGTTATCCTCGAAAGCACAAACTGCCCAAAAGCACCCTAAACCGTCGGTATCCTTCCATTATACCGCCGTAAAAACCCCACTTCTTCCTTTCTCTCGCCACTTCTCTTCACTCTCTTAGTTTCACCCTAGGCTTCTCATATTCTTCCGGTGGTTTCTCCTCTCTCGGCGACTGTGACGGTGACCTAGCTTCTCCTCTCCCGGTCGTGTCTCCTCGACGGATCTTATTTTCCAGCGGGATCGAGGCTTACAGAGACCACCAAGACCTTCTTCCATCCACTCTGCTCCTACAGAAGCCATTGATTAAGGTTTGATTCTTAGTGTCATTTTCCCTCTTCGCTCGTTCCTCGTCTCTCGACTTCCTGCTCTCCCGATTTCGCCCTAAGTGTGTTTTTCTCCACATAGTCACCATTCGAGCTAGCTGTGGCAAGACAACTACGGGATCGCGCCTTACAGAGACCACCAGCTTTCTCATCTTTCCACTCCGCTCCTACCTGAAACCGACGCGTTAGGGAAGTAAGCTTGCTCGCGCCGTTCTTCCCACGCTTTCATTTTAATACAAATTTTCATTTATATGTAAGGTGGTATGTATGCAAAAAATGAAACTGTAGGTGTTAGATATGTCACTGCATAATAATTAGAAGTTTAGGGTGTGTTTGGTATATACTATTTACGGGATTTAGGCGTTGATTTAACTTAAATCCCGCCGAGCATTATAAAAATAAATAAATAAAAACTAAATCCAACGTTTTGTTTCATAATGTCTGAATTATCGACTAGTAACTTATCTCTAAGATCGCGATCGTATCCCTTACTATCAATCGACGATCTGAATCTTGTAGATCTTCTAGTACACATCAGTTATATTTATTTTAATGTGAAATAAATGTTATACACACCCAAAAATGGCTTGCATTGATCTCGAAGCAGATAGACAGACCAAATCAAAAGCTAAATGTTCAACTAGAGAACTCAGGGTTGACTGGGTGGTGTAAGATCGACCGACCAAGGACTATCTTCGCCGAGCAATTGCAGACAAACATGTATGACGGAAAATATAAATATCTGTGATTCTTCAACCAATCAACTGGAGCCTGTTCTCCCAGTAGGCCGAACATCCCTGGCTAGCCGTTAGCTAAAGACTGACCAACCATCTGTGGCTAACCATTTTCTCAATTAACCATTTGGTAACTGGTCGACCATCCAGACCTGACAACCGCAATGTCCACACTTGAATCGCCACCAAAAGCGTCAATCGGCTATAATCTTGACAGAATGATCGATTGATGACATCTCGGCCAACCGATGGAGAAACATGTTGGGCGTAGAATGCAAAAACATCAAAGGATGCCAAAAGTGATCACCAAATATGAAAAGACTTATATTCTACAACACTCTCATTAAAGCAGAGGTTGAAATATAATTTCTATCTTAGTGACTCTCTATTTTCTATAAATAGAAGGTCGAACACTTATAAAGGAGGGGCTTTTTGGCTCTTGAAAGTAGAACCATACTTCAACGGGAGTTCTTCACTCCTTCCCATCTCTGTAAACTCTTTTTTTGATATATAAATGGGTCATAGAGTTCGAAAATACCCCATTACGCCCCGATAGGGCAAGCCTGTATGTGACCTCTCTATCTTTCCTCTCTGGTCCCACAGCTCTGATCCTTGGGTATGATTCACATCACAGATTTGAATTCAACATCTTAAAAGGTACGTTGAGCGTGAAACATGTCGTCCATAAGAAAGAAAGTGATACAAACAGGGAGAATACATCTAAAAGATATTCCAGACAAAAAATCCGATGAGAACCTGCCATAACAGATCTAGAACTTTGAGCATCATTTTGTCGTTTTCCAGTGAGTCTTCAATTATGAGGCAAATTGCAAAACGAATGACCGATTCCTAACAGTTTAACTAACTGATTGAAAGTATTAATCATCTCATTGGAAAGTCAACACATCGCTTGGATGATCCAGGGTGGCTGAACCCTTCCTGGTGAATGAAAGGTACATCTAAGATTTGTCTAGTCATTTAACATGGATCTCCTTAATGCTCTCCCCAAGCTATGTTGACACTCGGGGAACTTCAGTTTGAGGAATAGTTCCAACGACAACCACGTACAGGTCGACGTACAAGTAACTTACAGAGCTCCCGCATCATAAATTAATGGTTCTAAAACTTGAAGCGGATACAACCCTGGAGGTTTTCCGAACCCGGTAACGACAAACTCCACGAAGGAAATGATGAAATTCGCCCCAGTGGTGAGTCACAATGGATAAATTACTCCGCAGAGGTAGCCGCAAGGTCCTCCTAAGACTTGGCAAAACGTGGGAACTGGTCAAGATTACGATCTGGCGAGGTGACAGAGCTTTATATATATAAGACGTGAGTCCATCAATTAAGACGACCGGTAGCGATGCCAAGATCACCTGTTTGAGCCCAAATATGAAGATTATGGCACCAAGATCGTCCAACTGAGCCCAAATATGAAGATGGCCAGTCACGACACTAAGATCACCCGACTGAGCCTAAACATTAGAACAGCCGGTCTGTCAAAAACATAAAAACTATTGATTGTGGCACTGGAAGTGTGCGGTTGGCCTCGTAGTCGGCCCATAATGAAAACTCGACTCAGAAAAAGCCTTGGAGGAGTTTCCTGCCCAATAGCGATAAGCTCCATGGAAGGTACATCATAAATTGCCCCAGCGTAAAGTCAGGGTGGTGACTTTTGTTAAGGAGACAATGAGATTTGCCTAATGTCTCAACGAGGACGAAAATTGACCCAAGTGATGAATCTGAGAAAAATAAAACGAGGCTGGCAAGGTAAGACTTGAGCCAAGTCCAACATCTTAAAGAATACGTACCTTTATGGAGCATTGATAAAAAAATATACAATCGGGCAAGATTTTCACAAAGGTATGACAAAGTTAAAGACCAAAAGCTATTAAAGGCAACTAAGCGACTTAATTTCATTACAAAAATATACAATTTTTGTATTCACCGAACTTCTATGTTTACAAAAAGTTGTCTATACAAAATGTTTACAAAAATACTTTTCAAAAGAATACTTATGCTTCAGGAAGCTGACTGGAAGAGCTTTGTTTGTCTTTGGCGTCTGATTCGTCCCCGGATGATCCTTCGAAACTGGAGTACAGAGTTGCAAACTTTGTTGGGTCGGCATATTTTGGATCAACCAAACCCGATTGAACAAATTGATTGATCGTCATCAAACTACCTGTATGAAGTTGTTCATTCAAGAGCTTCTCCGGCCTAGGTGAGACGGAAGTGATGCGAAGAACTCCTCCTCAGTCTTTATGGTCATTATTTTCTCTTTCAGATTATAATTTTCCTTCTCGGTGAATGAAAATAATTCAAAAACCAAGGGAAAATCTTCCTCCTCCGCAGCAAGCTTCTTCTCGGCTACCTTAACACTCTTCTCTGTCTTTCTGGCCAGCCCAACCGAGACCCCAACTCGTTCCGCAGCGGCAGCCCATCTAGTCTTGGCATGATCCATGAACATTGAATGAAGATGCGAGGCCTCCCACACCTTCAAGTGGTACCGGCCAGCATTCTTATAAATCTGATTGCTTCAACTTCCAAGGAGACTTCACGATTGTCTGCAACCAAATGACCTCCAATAACATAGAAGGGTAGATTTTGGCAGTTGGGGAGTTGTCGTACCAGTTGATCAACCAGTTGTGACAGTAAATCGACCATCGAAGGAATTCAGATCTTCGTCCAGGGACCCTGAGAAAGAACCCAACTGGAAAGAGAGCCCTTGCTCTTCTTCGGGGGCAAAGGGGGTGGGGGTCTTGACACCACGACTGTTTCTTTTCCTTCATGATAATGAGCATTAGAAGTTTCCGCCTCGGAATCGGTTTCGGATTTGGTCCCTCCATGATTCATGGACCGACTGGCCTTGATTATGGCAGAAAGATCAATAAATGAGGCTCCTTGACCAAGGGCAACCATTTGTTCTCTTTCTTCTCCTAGAGAACCTTTATTATCAATACCTACCCCAGATAGCCTGAGCAGTCCCCCTGCTTCTCGTCGACTAGATGGGGCAGCGTGCAGGAGATAAGTATCAAGTTAGCGTGCACATAACTTTTCTCTGCAAAATGTTCAATTCCCTTGTCGAGACTCGTTGAATCATAACCGTGGTTGCAAAAATAGTAAAAAGGAACTCCTCACCTACTAGGCTGATTTTTTTGCCTGTTACCTCGATCAGTCTCCTTTTAGCCGTTGTCGCTCCCTAATAGATCTCTTCTATACTGGCTTCGACTTTGGCCTTCTTCTTAGCCAACCGGACGGCCACCGCCTTTGACTGCTAGACCTCTGCAGCATCTGTGGCGGCCTATAACTCCGTTGTCATTTGACTGGGCGCTCGTGGAAATAAGACGCAGTTTACGATTGTCAGATTGGTGTACTGGAGAACTGAGAGCAATTGACCCTTAATATCGTCCCCCTCGATCTAGGAGTAGTCAGTTTCCCCTTCGGAAAAAAAGTAGCCAGATGGAACTATCTCAATTGTCAAACCTTTGGTGGACGAGAAAATGAAGAACTTGTGCTTCCAATCTTTGACTTTGTTTTCCATGTCACCAAACTGGAGCCTGCCTAGTGTTTCGAATTTGACATAGTCGTTTGATTCCACACGAAATGAGAACATAGGGCTAAACAGATTGGTGGACCATGGAATGCCCTTTCGCCAGCATAAGATGTCAACATATGCAAGGACATGCATGAAAGTTGTAGCAATAATGAGGTTCATCATTATTAATGATGATGGTCGATAGTTGGTGTTAGAAATGGTTAATGGCGACAACAAACCTATTGTGCTAACAATGGAGTTTTGGGAACTCTCTGAATCTCATAATGCTTGAATTTGAGATTCTTTTGAGGGCTTCTAGGACCTCTTTGATGTTAAAAAGATATCATATTCATAAAAATTTTGAAGGAGACATTATAGTCTTTTCATCCTTAGTAGGACATTTTTCTCTAATCCTATAATATTACTTGAATATCAATCTACCATAGTGATCTCAAAATTGAGTACTATTGACCTAATAGAATTCATCTCATAAAAAATGATCATTTAATTTTAAATTGGCTAAAAATAAAGTTAGGATGATCTTAAAATTAATTTTTGAAGTTAGTTCAAATATCTTTGTGCTATGAGATCTAAACTTTAGCATTAAAATTATTACTTCATCAATCAAGTCGATTGGTGATATTAAAAAAAACTAAACTTTTTAGTGATTTTATTAATAAATATATATATATTTTTTTTAATTCCAAACTATATCAAATTTGTATGTAAAAAAGTGTTCTCTATTTTAGATGCATTAATATTAGTGGTATTTTTACATAGTTGAAGATATTTAATTGTTCTGTAATAAATGTAAAATAGAAAAAACATAATAATTTTGTGTTATATAAATAAATCTCCCTCAAACTGATAAATTCTAATTTTTTAAAAAACACAATATTTTTTTTCACTTGAGAATTTAATTAACATCAAATTTTTATGCTTATAGGATAGGATGACATGACATAACTTTAAAATAAGAAATAGTAATAAATAAATGACATAAATCCTCATCATACACCTCTTCTGTGTTGGTGTTCCATACCTTTCTCCATCAAATTAGCATATTAATAAAATATCACTAATTAAGTATTTCCTACACTAATCTCAACGCTATTTTATAATATTGAAACGAATACTATTCCAAGTAAAAAAAAGCTTGCCTAACTAGAGCCCACTGGAGCCCTCTTAACACCAACTTGGCTTCGAAATTATTTAGTCTCCAACTTCAATTATTATTGCATTTTTTATTTACTTCATAATAGAACATTCTTAACATACTTGACTACAACTTCATATAAATATCACTCAATTTATATGTATTTACATATCACAAATCATATACATCCACATCAACTTATTAAGAAAAAAGGGATATTTACGTACATACCAGAAAATTCTTATATATTTACAGATCTAACAGCTAAACTGTCATATTTATATACACATCACAACAAAGATAAAAATTAACTTTTTAAATTAATGTATGATTAAGAAACAGAAAAATTCAAAGAACATTGGGAGGCCGACTCCATTTTTCTTGAAATAGAGCAGCAATCTATTCAGTAGAGCAACTACATACAGTTGCAGGTTAGAAGCTATCATAACTACAATCAAATCAACAAGAACTACAGAAATTTACAATTTTTTAGCCGTTGGAGGCCTAAAGCCACCAGCTTTTGAACAATTCAGCATTTCAATCCAAATCAGTAGCCGTTTTTTATGATCCTGAGAAGCCATAAGCTGAAGCTCCTTGAGTGTTCCACCATTAGCTAGATCAGCTTCAAACTGTTCTAAAACCTTCACAATCTGCGCAAACTCGGGCCTCCTCTCTGGAAGCGTTGACCAACACCGCTCGATGAGCCTTCGCAGAACCACCGGACAGTCGGCCGGAATAACCGGTCTCAAATTCTGAAAAAAATATCAAACCTTTAGACATTATGCACCATTTTAATCTCAGTAAAGGTTCATATCTCAACAATAGGCCAAACTACAAACAATAAAAATGCTAACTTTGCATGTAGAATACCTTATTAACAACAGCAAAAGCTGCTTGAACTGGAGTCATGTCCTCATAGGGGATGGCTCCAGTAAGCATCTCCCACAAGAGCAGCCCAAAGCTGTACACATCGACTTTACGACCGTATGGCTTGTGCTTGATCATTTCGGGAGCCATCCACCGATATGTGCCAGCGTCGTCTCCAAAACCAGCACAATGTGCTTCTTCACATGCCACTCCAAAATCAGCAATTTTTACACAGAAATTTGCATCAAATAATATATTCCCAGACTTCAGATCACGATGAATAACTCCTTGTGAATGAATGTACTCCATGCCTCGGGCTACATCTAGCGCAATTGAAATGATATTATCTAGAGGAAGGGGCGAGCAATCGAGTTTGCGCAACAATGTCCTCAAAGACCCTCCTGAAAGATATTCAGTGATGATGAAGAGGATGGGAGATTTGTTGCAGGCCCCTGCAAGCTAAAGGTAAAGAGAGATTATGAGAAGGTATTTTCTCTATACATTTAATTCATAGTAGGGGCATTTACATACATTCCACCCTACTCTTATCTATTTACATAACTAGCATCTAAACTTTAAACTCTTTATCTTCATACCACCCAAATCTTTCATATCTCATACAAATTAACTTTTGAAAAGTGAAATACAACTTTTCATGCATAGCTAAGTTAACATATACATAAAAATTACAGTTTAGTTGTCAGATATATATGTGAATACATAGGAATTGAGTGGTATGTATGTCAATCTTCCTTCATATTAAAATGACTCAGCTTTAAACAGATCATCAAAGCCATCAGAGAGTAACATTAATCACAGTTAAGTAATAGAAGAAATGTTTCACGGTTGTTCATTTCAAGCATATTGAAGAAGGAAAAGCTGTAATAAACATAGTTCCCATTACTACCTTAATCACATTGGGATGGCGAAGATGAGATAGAAAGGTCGCCTCTCTCATGAATTGCTTTTCCAAGCGCGCCACCATCAATCCGCTTTCATCGTCGTCAGGCAATCGGATAATCTTAACAGCAACGGGCTGATTCTTATACATGCCATGATAGAGTCTACTATTAGCTCCACTGGCGAATCGAGCTCCGAAGTACAGCTCGGAAAGATTTACAATCCAGTTCTCCGTGGTCTCTACTGCTGTCACCTTAACTCCCCCATTATCTAAACACCTCGTCCATGGTGTGTCCTTCTTCGCCCTTAACTTGGTAATGCCCTTCACAAAACGAAATTTTTGGAGAGGGTTCAATTCATTACAAAAGCTGCCCTTTCCTAAGATATTCTTCTGTGGTTTATTTCTGTAAGGCGGTGGTGTGGAGAACCTCTTTGAATTCGATTTAGCCTCTTTAAAGAAATCAGAAAGAGTGGTGGTTGGTAGTGGGGATACACATCTCTGCTTGGGTTTGGATTTTCTTTTCATTTGATCCAATTTCTTCTTACTGTAAGCAAACCAGACTGCATAAGAATACAGTTTCATTGTTTCTGATGTTGCGGTTAGATTGGGATGGAAGGAGAACTCGACGGATTGTAAATTTGACTCCTTCATTGATGATGAAGAAGACTCGCTGCCACCATGTTGCAGCAAGGATTTCGCAGAAACTGAATCTGAAGAAACAAGACTGAAATCCTCCATCTTTCTTCCCCCATCTCTTTTTCTTGCAGAACCACCAGGCAAAAAAGCTGCATTTGTGGAGCCTGAAACAGACTCCATTGGCACTGATTCGGAGCTCATAATTTCTTTCTTCAGATCTAGGATTCTGTAAGACTGTCCTTCCCATCTGATGGATGGAAATTTAAAAGAACCGGAACGGATGTAAGTGTTTGGTGCAAACTTTGCCCTCCTCACCCATGAACAGCTCTCCTTCTCCATTGCCCCCAACAGACTAAAAAACCGCACCTTTTCCTATAGAAGAAGCCATTATTTAACACAAGAACAAAGAAGAAAAAGACCAATAAACAAGATCTCAGCACACGAAGTCACCAACTGCGATACCTCTTAAGCCCTTCTTTCACAGAGAATTCAATTCAATCCTTCAAAAGCGAAGCAGCTTTAACAATCCAAAGAGCAAAACCTAGAAAAGAGAAAACAAATCAGGAAGCCAAAAATATCTTTTTCAATTAACATCAAGAAAATGAATCAATATTGTTGCCATCATTGACAAATAGCACATCAAGTCTCCACCTTTAGACCAAACAAGCGAAAAAAACCATAGAAAAAGGATTAAAAATCCAACCTTTAACGTGTTTCTCACAGCCGGAGAACAAATTAGTCCAACAAATACAGCCGAAGATAACAAGATGAAAGAAAAAGGAAAGGTGGAGAAGATGAACAGCGCAGATACCCCAATGGATATATTTAGAAAGTATGAATACGAGGCTTGAAGGCTTGAGAGCAGGGCAGGGCCTAATTTGTTCCTTATATATCGCGCTGCTCCTTCAGCAACCGCCGGCGTCGGCGAATCACCAACTCGTACAGATTTTGTCCTCCTCGACACATAATTTTTTTTAAAAAAAATTAAGAAATATTACATACATACCACTAAATTTCTAGATATTACATATCCAAGGGTGTAATTGGAGATTTTTTTAGCGTGATATGAAAGATTCGGTGGTATTAATGTAAATAAAAAGTTAAATTTCGGAGTTAGATACATAATTACATTAGAATTGGGTGGTATCTACGTAAATGCCTATTATTTTTGAGTCATCTAGTTTGGTGGGCGGGGACTATGGTCTAAATTGCACACTCGTCACCGCTGCTTCTCTTTCACGCCCGCTTCCCGGTAAAATACACGGCCACCTTATTAAATTTTCGCTTTGACGCCGAAAAGATATAAATAAAAAATAATAACGAGACAATAGGCACGAAGGTTCCATTTTGATTAAATTATTATTGATAATCGTTAATTTATCTTTTATTTAGTTTTAAATATTTTAACAAATTTATCGTTTTTTTTTTAAATATTTTGAATTTTCAAAATTTGGACTGCAAGGAGATGAACATTCTGAGGGAAAAGTGATCGCATTACAATTCTAGTGAGTTAGAAGATGAGCCTGTCAAAAGATAGTTTGAAGACATATGTTGGGATTAACACTAAAAGATAATTTAGATATTTATTAATTATTTTGTGAGGTATAAATATGACTTAAATATTTTGAGATAAATATTTTGATTTTGAGATTGCGGTGCATCGTGCTAGAAAATTCGCCATGGTAAAGTAATGTATTATCGTTTTAGCGTTACACAATAATTCAACATATATTCACAAGAGAGAAAACAAATAGAAGTTCCACCAAGAGTTTTTACATGGAAAACCTGTAAAGGGAAAAAAACACAAGGCCTGGCCTAATAAAAGTTCACTATAAGTTGATGCTTACAAAGATCTTTGTCTCACATGTGGGAAAGGGTTACAAAGTCTTCCAAATTACAACATCGACGTGCGGATGAATTTGTTGCAAAATCGATCTGATCAGATCGGTGGGGCCGATCGGGTCAATAGATATGTTCCGTCGACTCGCCCAATTGGCCCCACCAACCCGATCGGGGCGACCGACTATCATTTGTCAACTCGACTGATCAACAACATCGGACCAATTGAATCGATCGATACGTTCCGTCGACTCTTCCGATCGGCCACACCGGCCATATCGACAAAATTGACTATCTTTGTTGACTTGTTCGATCAGCCGCATCGACCCGAACAGATCTATCGATGTGTTTCGTTAACTCGCTTGATCGGCCCCACCATTCTGATCGACACGACCGACTATTTTTTGTCGGCTCGTTCGATCGACCACACCGACCTGTTTAGTCGACCGATCGTTTCTTTTGAGTGTTCCACATCATCCATGTTATTATTATTATTATTATTATTTTATTTTTTTGATGGCTTGTATTAACATATTCACCACTTACATCTTTCTTGTGCACTTGTGGGTATATGCCCTCATATGCCCATACCTTGTACTTGCTCCTTCGATGGGCATGCTACTCCACATATTTTTTTGTGACATCTTCATGTCATGTTGCCCTAGGACACTAGTGTCTGCACTTGCACTAGTGCACTCTCACATGTCTGATTTGCATTTTATCTCACATGTCTTTGGTCCTACATGTTTGAATCTTGCTTGGGTCATTGTTCTTGAACACCAACGCCGGACACCCACGTGTCCGTGTCGGGGACGGCTTGTGTATCAATTCACTCCAGTGTGTAATTCTCTTCAACAAGAATTAGTTCACTTCTTTCTTGTGGTTCCACATCAGACTGTTGTAGAATTTCCCTCGGGTCACTGCTTCCACGGCATACCCACATTTTAGGTCATTGCCTTCACGGCACACCCACATTTTCAGGTCACTGCCTCTCTGACACACCCACCCTCTAGGTAACTGCCTCTACGACACACCTACCCTTCCAGGTCATTGCCTCTACGACACCCCCCACCGTGTCACTACCTCTGTGGCACGCTCATTTGCACTTGTGTTGTATGTTTTGCATGCATCATTCCACTTTGGTGGCGCATTAGCTATTAGTATATGCTTCAATAATACTAGTAGTGAATGTTTGTCTTTCTCTCGATTATTCCTACTATGATAGGAAGAACACATCATTTTGGATACGTTGCATTTGCATATGCATTTCCGATCATCTTGATGATGAAGCTAACTGATTAGTTGAGTGATCCTCTGTTGGTCACGACGTGGCATCTAGTATTGCCCGCGAGGATATCTCGGTGGGCAATACTAACTATCACACCGTAGACCATCACGTGTATGTTGTGCTAAGGTTCCAAGGGATCTAATAGGTGTCACTTAGACTTTTCCTTCTACTAGGACCTATTTTAAAGATATAGAAATTTTATATAGTTTTTTTACTTTATACATCATATCTTTCAAAATCTATTTTAAAACTATTTGCATCCCTAACTTAGACCATATGTATGGTCACCTTTTGTGTAAAAAAATAAAATTCAAAGTGTTACAAAACTTGCATATAGTGGCACATATTAGAGTTCTTAGTACCATAGGATGGTGTCGGTGACGACAAACCCGTCGAAACATTTACTAGCCTTCTAACATATCCCCTGCACTCATTTAGATGTTGTGTTAGGACACTTTAATTTAAATGATGTGCTAGGCTAAGGATTAAATGATAGGTAGCCTTTTTAGGTAACCTGGCGGTTGTTTTGTGCTGATGTGTTTGCCCCAGCCAGCGTCATTTTGTGCTTTTGGTGTGCTTGTGTGTTTCCTTTCTATATGTGCAATAATTTATTAGGGTAGTCTTCTGCTGGGGGTCATGTTGTATATATGCACACGCATCGGTATAAAAAAAGGGGGGAACATGTGATGATTTGCATGCTAACATTTGCTTGTAGGTGCTGCTAAGCTCCCCCAAAAGTCACGGCTAAGATATGATTGCTTGTTTGTTGGCTTTCCTGCTTATTGCTTTCATGCGGGTTAAGTCATTCTCTTGATTTTTCTTTGTATTTTTTTGAAGTCCCCAGAAGAGTCATGTATTTGAAATAAGGTTCGGGCATGGGTTTTGAGGTGATAAACGCATCGAACCACGGGCAAAGACGAGGTGCAGCAAGCTTGTGTCCTATACCTTAATTTTAAATCTCATTCATGTACAGAATTAGGACCTACCATATATATGCAAAGTCTAACCTCCTTTTTCTTTTTTGGGATACATTGTCGACCCAGCGACTTTGACCTTTTATTTTATTTGGCTTGTTTTTCCTGTGTTTGTTGCATGTTTGCATTCTTGGGTTATTTTTTTTGTTTCTTTCTATTTTGTCTGGGATATTACAAAAATTACAATTTAGGCTCTTTTAAAGATCTCAAAATTATTAATTTTCTAAGTAAGATCCTTATAAAAATTTCAAGGCTAATTAAAATTTAGAATTAAAGATTCAAGATTTACAAATCTGTCTTTTATTTTTCTGCATGGCCTTCAGGTCTGTTTTAAAATGGTTTGCATAGCATGGACATATCCCAAGTGATACTAATATGACCTCCACGCTTGTGACTTGAATAGAAAACTGCATCGTTCGCATTTCCCAACGAGAAGCCCATGTGCTTCTTCAACTCAACTAGCTCAGCATCGATTTCTACCCGGGTGGTTGACTAGCGTGCTTAGGTCATTAGAAGACTCCCTAACCTAGACAGGTTGTAAATCCTTTTGTCATGAGCGTTTCCATCTTTTTAGTTGAACCTCCATTTCTCTTCCTTTTTAGTCGCATCCTCGCCAATTTGTATGGTATAACTTCCACCTCTTTGAGCTCTGCCTGATAATCATATGGTAGAGTTTCGCTTCTTTGACCTTAGGGTTACCAAGATTCCCGTGGACGACGCAGTTCACGAATTGTTGACCGGGAATTTCAGGGAGTGTTGGGTCGACTAACTTCACAATCGGGTAGACTTAAGGTCCTAGTGGCTTAGGATGACGAGTCTGTGGTACCCTAACCCGACTACCTCTACTTTCTAGGGATTACTCCTCTCTTCCTTTGAATACTCCTGTTGAGCCATATCTCTCCTTTTGTCTTCGTTGGTATCTTCTCATCGACCAGATTACCGATGAGCTGTCGTCCGTTTGGGATACGATGATTTGTTATCTACTCTTATGGCTTGGATTATGCTTTGAAGAATTGGGATTTTCCATCGGAATGATTCGGTTATTTCGCATGTTTCGTATGCCGATGAGTTTGTTACTCATGTGAGGACCGCGAGAGACTAACTCTTTGTTCCGTGACTTAGCTAGAGTTTTGAAAGCATCGGAGTATTCACATGTGAAATAACTGTCCTTTGATAGTCTTGTGCTAGTTATCACTACTAATGTAAGCAAAACTCCTTTAGATAAAGAGTATTTTTGAGCAACCCCCAAGATGTAATTAACCAAGTGAGATAAGTCCTCTTATAAACATTCTAGACCCTAGAACAGACAAACACACATGAATCTCTAGTTATGGGTAGTCTACGTATGTATTCTTTCGTGAAAATTAATCCAAGGTGTCTCCGCCCGATCTTGTTTGGGTGGACATACTTGACCTATCATTACGAGCTTTATCAGACATAGACCCTTCATGTTTTCTTTCTCTTTATTTGTCTTCTTTATATGCCTCTACTTTTCTGGTTTCTTTCCTCTACAGATCATTCTTATGATTCAGAAGAGAGATTTTTTCGAAAAAAGAGAATTATACGACAATAAACATGCTGGCGAATCCTTAAAAAAAAAAAGAGAAAAGAAATAAAAACAGACTTTATCAAAGAGTAATGAGATCGAATAACAACAACAAGCATTTATCCTACTAAGTGAGATCAGACAATTAAATAAAAAAAATTGCAAACCTAATAATTGATGCTCAATTTGACCAATAATGACAAAGTGGTTATACTAAATAGTCATAAGTTGAGTTTTGGTAAAGAACTTTCATGAATAAAAATCTTAAAAGGGCTAAAGTGATTAAGCTAATTGAATGTCTATAAGGAAGTCCAACAAGTGATACCTAGGGTTGAGCTTGGCTATAACATGTTGTATTGGACATCTAATAATTAAGTTGTCTATTGAGTGAGATATTAGTAAACAAGTTCAAGCTTTGTGCTTTGAATATTATTACACTAAATCTTAAATATTTGAAGATGGAGAAAACTTGGCAAACATTAGTGAAAGCCTTTGTTTAGTTATTGAATCCAATGCATGCATAAAGCAAAACCTAAGGTTACTCGAGCTTTGTTTAAAGCATATTTGAGTTAGACAATATTGCTAGTGCCAAGGCATCGAAATTGGTGTCAAAGTGCTATTTTTAAGTATGCTTTTTATGATAGTAGCGCTAAGGCACCACTCCTAATTATACATGGGTGGCAAGCTCTATGTTGAGATTAAATTTTATCCTAAGATAGAGTTGCCACAATGCTTCTTACTTTTTTCTTTTAATTAGGGACCATGCTCAAAATTATCACTACCAACCCTATTCATGTGTAAGGCAACAATATGGAACTAAAATTTTATGATGACCAACTTTTAGTCAAATTTTGAAGCTAATTTTTGGGAGCATCTCTAAGGAAAGTTTTGAATTGAATTTAAGGAGAGAACATACTAATCTTATGCCATTTAGAGCAAGGAATATTGATGAATATGAAAAGGATATATGACAGAGCTCTCTTATTAAAGTTACACTTTCTAATTTTCTTATATGTTTATAAATGTTTCTAATAACTTCTCAACTATTAGGATGCCTAAATAGACTTTTTTTGGGGGTTAAATGTAGCCAATTAATATTGTAATTTCTAATTTTAAATTAATCTCAGGGATATGATTATAGGTTATAGTGAGTAGATTAGTTTCTCATGGTGTTAAAGAGAATGATAGAGAATGCCTATAACTTTGATTATAATAATTTTATTTTTATCGAATGATTATCGAATGAGCACATTAGTTATGAACCAATTATACAATATTTAACTTTTAACTAATGCTCAGCTCATTAAACTACACATATAAAAAAAAAAAGTAAGAAATAACACAAAATGGTATAAAATCCCATAGTTTTTTCCCCATTAATTCATTAAAATATGCATCAAAAACCTTTTTTTTTTACATCAAGATACAATTCATATGCATTATTTACATTATTTTCATCAAGCTGAATAAAACATTAATAATTTTATAAAAAAAATAAAATAAAGGTGTGCTACAAATTATTTAATTAAACTCTAAAATATTATTTCTCATTTGGAAAATATAAATAGAACCTTTCTTCCCCTTCCAAGATAATAAGCTGCCAATGACTCATCAAATAATGAGTCAATTTTTAAGAGAAATCTGCCACACCATTCAATTTATGGCCTAAAATTGTAAATCTTTTGACAAATTCAATTTGCATAAGAAACAAAAGTGTAAGAAATCTAAATATAAATCATGTGCATCATTTATATTTTGTTTATCATGCTGAATTGGATATGATTATAAGACAAAAACAAAAAAAAAATCTAAAATTACTAATTTTGTTGTGAAACATACAGGTGTATGCTAATGATTTGCTGAGTTCTTAGATATAATTTCTCTTTTTAAATAATTAAAGAGAACTTTTCTTCTCCATTAAATCCATCAATTATCAAATGAAAAAGGATTATATATTACAGCCGGTGAAATAATTACTGGGGATTAATTGATGTTGATTGATATATATTTTCGTCTTACATTAGACAAAAATTCATCATAGTAGATAAAAAAGTATTGATAGAGATGAGATCAGAAGTTTTTAAGCGAAAAAACTCAAAGAGAAAAAGGATGGGCCTAGCTCAGTTGAAATATTTCTGTCACTAGGGGTGTAAACGAACCGAACACGAATGAACAGAGCTAGTGTTCGTGTTCGAAATGTTTGAACACATCACTGTTCGTGTTTGGTTCGTTTGCTTATCGAACGAACACGAACTTCCTGGCGAACCGAGCACGAACTGTTCGAGAACAACGAGCTTTTTGATGTACCCTAACTTTGATAGGATACTTCTTCAAAATGAAGCAAATTGATCAGGTATTCCGTACACATCAGGTAACCCATACTTACTTAAAATGAAACAAACCGAATAAGGCGTTTAGGGTTTTGATTAGGGTTTTGATTAGGGTTTTATTTTAATATATAGTATAGTATATTAATTATAATATTATAATATTTATATTAATATAATTAATACTATAATATTATTATTGTTATTAATAATTTATCATATATTATAAAAGTTTAATTATTTAAAATATGATAAATTTTTATAATATATAATTATTTTTAAAATATCATAAATTTTTTATATATAATTATTTTAAATTATTTTATATTTCGAACAATAACGAACCGAACACGAACGAACACATCATTGTTCGTGTTTGGTTCGTTTAACAAACCGAACAAAAAAAATTGTTCTTGTTCGTCTCGATTGCTTATCAAACGAATCGAACACGAACTTTTTGACAAATCGAACACCAAGTGTTCGCGAACAACGAGCTTTTTTGACAGCCCTATCTGTCACTTAGATATTTTATACAAAATCTTAATAAAGAAAACAATATTACAAAAGTGGGAATTATCGACCAAGCTTTCATCAGAGGTGAAACCAGTCTCTTTTCTTAGAGGGGTCAAACTGGCCTTCTAGACCCAACGTGGGAGGGGCTAGGGCAACGAATCAAAGTGATATTTCATGATAGACAAAACTTATATTTTATGAGAGGTAAAAGACTAAATTAACCTTCCACATAAGTAAAAATGTGAATTTAAGGGGGGGGACAGCTGCCTCCTTTGGACCTTACTTGGGTTCACCACTTCTTTCATCAAAAGTAACGACCCGATTATGATAGAAGACTCACGATAGGAATTGTATGGTGGAGTTCTGAACTGAACATTTGTCCTCTATAATTTATGTCTATTATATGTTATATGACCAGTCGATGCACAGTATATTTGTCGATCAAGTAGTGTATAATAGATACTATTTCACGAGAATCTATACAAACTTGGAGTGAAAGACTCGATTATTAATTCTCAAACACAATTTCTATTCAACAACAACAATTTTAAATTGAGTTGTACTCAAACATTCATAGTCAATCAAAAGAAAAGCAAAAAATTCTAATCATCTAATTTCAGCACAATGTATTACTATGTGTTGTTTGATTATCGGAAGATAGAATTCTCAATCCCTCCACTTGTTGCCAAAATTGATGAGAAAAGTGTATGTCGTATCAAATTTGAATTACTTCCTTCGTTCCATTTGTACTCTGTCGAAATCACAAAATTTATAAGAAGTGTCAATCAAATGTGTTGCTATTAAATTTTATGATTGGTTTAGGTTTATTTTATATATATATATATATATATATATATATATATATATATATATATATATATATATATATATATATATTGCTTTCTAATAGAAAATTAATTTGATTTTTGATAAGTCATCAACAAATTCCTGTCATGTAGCATGAATATCGAGGCATGAGATTAATCAAGGCAAATTATTCAAGCTTCAATTAAAATTCATCTAGAGCTCTGAATTTAATGAAATTACAATCAAGCTAAGCAGCTCGATGAGATGGACCTTAATGATATCAAAGTTTGTTCAATTTAAAACAACTGAGGCCCCAATCAAGCCATTAAACCGCTTTAGAAAGATTTACAAGCATATTTGAAAGATTAAACAGATGCTGAAACTAACGAGCTTATAACCGAATCGAGTGCCTCGGTGAGAAAAATCCAAAGAGCTCATGATTACTCAATTCCAACATCGTTAAGACACTCAGTGCAAAGCAATAACTGACGTTGCAGAGTCACGAAGCAAAATGCGAAGAGGCGCATCATCCCGAACACCGGGATGACCCCAAAGACAGTGCAACAAAACAACTTCGAAGATAGTGTAACAACACACCCCAAATACGATGCAACAGTGCATCTCAAAAATGGGGTAACGACGCACCTTGCATATGCTCGCGCAGCTACCGAATTTGGCCCTCGCGGCCTAATGATAACGTTACAAGTCACAACTATGACCTATGTGACCAGCTAAGGCCTACATAGTCCACAGCTTGTGCAGCTCGTGCCGCTCTTGACTCCAGCTCTCGCGGCCTACGGACATTATTACAACTCACCACTACGACCAATGTGTTCCATAGCTCGTGTAGTTCCTGACTCCGACCCTCACGGCCAACGAACGTCATTACAACTCACCACTACGGCTTACGTAACCAACTACGACCTACGTAGTCCGCAACTCGTGCAGCTTCTGACTCTCACTCTGTGGCCCATGATCGTCATCATAGCTCACCATTATAGCCTACATGGCTTACATGTTCTACAGCTCCCGCAATTGCTTAATATTACTTTTATGGTCAATCGACGCTCCTGAAGTAACCATCTACGACCCACTTGATCAACTATTGTCATGATTATCAACTACAATTCCTACAACAAAATGGTGCTACAACCACCATCTACAAAACTCACAACGGGCTAATATCTCTGTGATAATAGACAATGACCCTTGCAGTATATTTTTGCCATGAACTACATCTAAATTATGAATTTATCTTCCCTAATTCAGAAGAAGAGAGAACACGTGTACTCACCATTCATAGTGAATTATTTCAATTGAAATGTAGGCCCCGTGCGCTTTTCCCTTTCAAGAATTTTTCACGTAACCCTACTTACTTTTTAATTACCTCAGACGATAAATACACATTACTCTACCATTGTAAATCTTCTAGCACGCATCAATTATAATCCATAAATTTAAATTTTGATAAAAAAAAGTAATTCAAATTAATTGTATTTATTTTTTATCAACTCAAAACATAAATTCTAATTAATTATTCATATATTTGAAAATAAAGGTTAATCATTTTTTATTTTTTATTTTGAAAAATTAACTTATGAGCCCATTTTAAAAAATTTATAGCTCCATCATTGTCCTAATGTCTCATGGATGTTCCTTATTGCTCTTAAAGTGCGTCGTTTAGATGTCCATATAAGTAAACTTTTTCAGCACAATTTTTTTTTTTATTGTATTTTTTTTATTTGACTTGTAAACCCTTAGTTGGATAAATTTGTCATTAAAATTTAAAAAATGAACCCAAATTAACGAGTCTCCTTGCATTACACATTTACATAATTCTTTAATCTTTTGCATTTATAATTTATATTTTATTTTCTTAATTTTTTTTTATTTTTGGTGTGTATGAACTCTTCATTATAGGACAATAGTAAGTCCTTAAAAAATATATTTATAATATTTTTTTAAGATAAGATTTGTTTTGATTATTTCAAAAGAACTTTGGTCATAATTACTTGGAAAGATGGATTTGTATAAATATATAGCCATTTCAACCTACTTTGACTTCAAATTGCAAATTACACGCGTTTATGTGATCACACGTCCCCATTGAGCTCTCCAATTGCCGTTTACTTTCATACCTAAATTCCTATGACGCCTAAATCTTATCTTTCATATCTACATCACTCAAATTATATATAAGATTGGCCTAGGGCTATTATACGTGTCTTCCAATTAATTTCATGTGCCTAAGAACTACATTGTGCACATATACAGGATCGAACCCGTGACCTCATGAGACTTACAAACTCTGTCAACAAAAGAGTCATCGTATGCGGCATATATAAATATATGTATGTATGTATGTATCAATTTAGTTGTTAGTTATGTAAATACATAGAAATTGATTGGAATGTACATAAATATCATCTTATTATTATTATTCCGCCTTAAAAAGTTAAATGTAACTTGAAAATTAAGTCGACCGACTTTTTCGCTAAATTCAATCCAAACTGAATCGAAATGTAATTCGGTTTAATCAATTCTATTTGGTGCAAATCGAAAATCCGATAAATTTGAAAATTATGAAAATTTAAATAATTTGATAATTTGTTTTGTTTTTTGTTTTTAGTTATTCATATTTGATAAAAGTATTTAAGGAAAAACAATTTGGTTTGATTTTTTTATTTTATTTTTTCATTTTCAAAAGTGAGCAATTTACAAATCCAAAATTAGACAAAATCTGGCTTACTTTTCCTATGGGGTTAGTATTAGTTTGGCTTTACGTGCAAGGCCCAAATCTTTTAGAAATTATAATTTTCTACAAGGGAATTTACATACATACCAACCAATTCTTATATATTTACATATTCAGACCCCAAAACATTACTTTTTAAATTTTGTACCACCCAAATCTTTCATGTCACAAAAAAAAAAAAATAACATTTACATAAATATACAAGATCATCTGTATGTAAATATTTGAAGTTTTAAGGGTTAGATATATAAATACATAGAAATTGAGTGGTATGTATGTATATCTTCCTTTTCTATAATTTTACGTGGGTGCTTGACTATTTTAAGCTCTAAATGTAATAAAAAAAAAGGAAATTTACATATAGAGCACCCAATTTATTGAATTTTACACCACCTTGTCATATATAGGAAAGATGCTTTAGGTGTAATAATCAAATTTTGGGTTTGGGATAAGTAAATGCATAAGAATTGGGTCTCATGCATTTAAATTCCCCTAAAGATAAAATAGTCATTTACATATATATCACCCAATTCTTATATATTTACATATTTAACTCTTAAAGTTTACTTTTCACATTTATATCACCCAAATTTTTCGTATCACATAAAAGATATCACTATTTTAACATTTTAAAAATTAGTCATAATCGCTTTTATAAATTTGAGAGGATTATGGCATATAAATTTGGAATATTTCTAATATATAAATTATTATTTAATTAGATCTCTTCTAATTAGGTTAACTAATATCAATCTTTCTAATATAGAAAAGAACATGCAATTAGATCTTCTATAATTATGTTACATAAAATCAATCTTTCTAATATACAACTACTAAATTTAATACTTTTCAAAACTATCTTCACCTCATTTCTCACTTCATGATGAGTGGGAGCTGACCAAATTGAGCTCAAATACTATAACAACTACACCAAGTTGGTTGTGTATGTTCCCCCCCTCACGAAGGGAGTGAGCCTCTTATAGTTTTTTAAAATGCCCGAATGGGCAATCAATCGTAAGCTCGTATGTTCACTAAATTCCTACAGTATGTGAACTTCTGGACTAGTAGTAATATTGGATTATTCTTTGTATCTTAAGCAACATATTGTCGTCATCAATTAAGTACCGAACAGAGAGATATCTCACATCAATGTACTTACTATGGACATAATGAATTATATTTGTAGCCATGCACATCACACTCTAATTATCACAGAACACCATCAAAGACTCTTGATTAACTCGCAAGTCATCCAGTATGTCCTACATTCATATCGCTACCTTCATTGACTTCATGGCTGCTATGTACCCAACCTCCATAGTAGACTAACCAACAGTACACTGAAGAAACTTATCTCTAATTGGCTAGACCTCCTAACAATATGAATTAAGTCTATCCATATCACATGTATAGTTTGAATCAGTGTAGCCTGCAAACAAATCAGTAATAGATGATTTTCTTTCAGACACCAAATTGACATTAATTGTACCCTTCAAATACCTCATAATATTCATTATAGTCTGCCAATAACTCCTTCCCAAATCATGTATAAACCTGCTCACAATGCCAACCACTTGTGTAATGTTTGGTATAGTACAAATAATGAAATATACCAGACTATCCACTGCACTAGCATAAGAAACCAATCATATAACTTTCCTCTCATAATCATCTTTAGGACACTGAAATGTACTCAATTAAAATTGATATGGAATGAGCAGAATCAGAGCCTTGCTCGAGTCATCAACCCCAAACATTTTTAGCACATTCTAAAAATATTCTCCTAATAAGAGCCAAACCTTCTCAGTTGTCTTGTTCCTAAAAATCTCCATACTAAGAATTCTACTAGCATCACTCGACTCCTTCATCTCGAAATGTTTGGACAGTTGCTTCTTCATACTATAAATATCAATTTGACTAGTAGATATAATCAACATGTCATTAACATATACGAGCAAGTAGATGAACTTGTCATTGTCAAACTGTTTAAAGTATGTATAATGATCGTATTGGCTCCTCGTGTACTCATGTCCGATTAAAAACTGAACAAACTTCTTATAACGCTTCCGTAGTGACTGCGTAAATCTACATAAAGACTTTTCTAGTCTACTAACTAAGCCTTCGGATGCTCCATATACAGGCGGCCACAATATAAAGATTTCTCTTGTAATTCCTCACGTGGGAACACAATCTTAACCTCAATCTACCCCCAAATTCCACTATATTGTGCTACAAAGAACTTATATTTTTATTAGTGTGAGTCTCAATCCACTTTTTCAAGTCGTGAAAATCTCAAGCACCTTACTCTTACTCTTCATAATGTACTCCCAAATATATCTGAAGAGATCATCGATAAAAGAGACGAAGTATGTCCGCCCATAGAAAGATGTTGTCTTTGTCGGACTCCAAATATTTGTGTGAATATACTCTAAAACAACCCTTATATTTTGAATGACAGTGCTAAAGGATACTTTTCTTCTTTTCAATCACACAATTTTTATAGAAATCGAGCTCACAAGTACTCGCTCCTTTGATCAATCGTTACTTCTTGAAAGCCTAAAGTGAAGCCTGTCTAGTATGTGCTAGCAGCATATGCCATAATATAGTAACATTAGAAGAATCATCTGTTAAGGCGATGAAATCTCTTCGTAAAAATTTGTGTTTCACGATATATCCTCAAAACTTGTCTTAATAATTATCTTGTAGCCATTGGTCTGTAAGGCCCCAACTGACAATATATTCTTTCTGATATTCATAACATATCTAACATTAGTAAGCTCCCTCACAGTTCCATCATGTATCCTGGGCACCCTACAGTAATAATATTACAAGCTTGGTCGTTGCTCATAGTTGATACACCGTTATCAAGCTTGTGTACTTGTAGAACCACTTTTGATGGAAATAAATGTGATGGGTAACACTTGTGTCCAGAATCTAACATGAATTTTCTATATACAATTTGGAAGAAACTTTAGATAACAATACATCTGAATTTATCTCGTCACACTTATCCACAATAAGATTAACTTTTGCCTTAGGGAAAACTTAATTTTCATTCTCCTTAAACTTCAGACAATCTTTCCTCCAATGATCAGTCTCTAAACAGAAAGCAAACTTATTTTTTTTTCTAAGACTGAGCTCACAAGACTAATCTCACTCTTCAAAATTATCACTGTAGCCATAGTTCTTTTCTTGATTCTTCTTATTGTCAAATCAAATGCATTGAAGTGTAAGTGCTAGCCCTATCTTTCTAGACTTCTTTTCTCTTTAACGAAGTTCACAGTTCAACAACATCGTAGTATCCTCGCAATAATTCAATATATTCTTCATGAGAATGAGTGTCATTGTGAAGTTTTTGTACCCATTCAGAAGCAAACTTAACAAAAGAAGTGACTTGTTTCCATCTTCAACCTGCTCATCCAAATTTAATAGATTTTTCATTTTTTTTTTTTTTTTTGAAATCATTCAAGTGTTGATAAATAGTAACCACGCCTCATTTGAAATCAGTAGAGTTGACACTTCATATTGAGATGATTCTCCATGTTCTTCATGAGATATTTGTTCTTCAGTATCCTAACACAATTTCCATTGCCACCCAATGTTTGATCTCATGAGATAAGCAATTTTGGATCAATCCACGAATACGTTGGTTCTTCTTCAACCAATCTATTTCTAAAATCCCTTCATGGTGTCTATCATTATGAAGAACTTCCACCATATTCAAATAACACAATGCATCCATCACTTGGCATCACCACATGTTGATATTCCATTTACTCAAATCTTGTCACATCGATCTTGAAGGTTGCAAATCACCCGATGAATTGATATCTTTTCCATCGTTGTGGTGAACATTGAACCACCTGACAACATGCTATTATTCATGGCTCTACCATATCTCATAACATTACTTGCTCCGATCTTATTACCTTATCTCAACAACTTTATCAGAATCACAATAGATTGTTGCTAGAATCATACCAATCTGACTCTAATACCAAATTGTTGTACAAAATAATGTGAAAAACAAAATCACACAAAAAACAAGCAATCAAACACTCTGTAATTTACGTTATTCAACACAAATTCACGTTTATCCATGAAGAAGGATTATTCTACTATCAATAGATAAGGAGAGAAAAATAAAAACGATAGAAACAAGATTATAATACACATAAAAATCAATCATAATCACTTTCATAAATAAGAGATTATTATGATATATAAATCAGAAATATTTTTAATATTGAAAAAGATCCAATAATTAGATACCTCTAATTTAGTTATGTAACAGCAACATTTCTAATATAGAAAAAATCATGTAATGATTCCTCTAAGTATGTTATCTCATATCAATCTTCATAATAAACAATCATTATATTTGATATTTTCAATAATAAATAAATTATGAATGATGACCATTATATTATGATTAAAATTATAAAATAAATTAAATTTAAAAATTAAAAATATTTTACATTTTTTTTGTAAATAGCCTTAGTTCATTAGGACATGGAGAATTTGATAAGTGAGATATTGATATAGATATAAGAGGTGATTTGCACCCTATATAATTTCATACTTCATATAACTGAGCTTTTCACTTCATATTATATTAACTATTATTATTATTTTGTCACTTCAAATTAATATTATTAACATCACTGTCAAAACTAACATTTTTAAACTTATTGCTACTTAATTACTAAAGAAAAAAATAATTAATAAAGTGTATGTTGAAGGAGTTTTACCACTAATCATTCAGTAAAATTATATGAGCAATTTAGTCTAGACTCTTAGATTCTATGGTATTATAAAGATGAACAAGTAAAATAGATGTAAAAATGTTTCACAAATTTTTTCAAGCCCTATAATTTGATGTAATCCAAAGCCGCCAAAATTAATAGCACTGTTAAGTTATGTTTGCGACAGCTACAACAGTTAAGAAACAGTTATTCAAACTGCAACTTGCTCACAACCATCACACTTAATCAAATCAAGTTGCAATATATAAACTCCCCAAATGCACAATCCATATCACATCACACTGCCACGACCGCCAAAATAGGACATCAATCACTGTTATTTGTGTTTTGAACAAATTCCATTAAAACTCTTACCCATCATCAAAATTAAAAGATAAAAGTGCCTCTTTAGGATATTCATGCTTATGACTAGGGTTGTCAAGATGGTTCGTTGTTCACGAATAGCTTGTGTTCGGCTCGTTATGAAACTCGTGTTCAATTTGTTCGCTAAGTTAACGAGTCAATCATGAACACTTTTGTTGTGCTCGATATATAAACGAACTGAATATGAACAAAGTTTTGTTCATTCGCGTCCGGCTCGTTATATATATATATATATATATATATATATATATATATATATATATATATATATATATATATATATATATATATATATATATATATATATTTATTGATATATTGATGAGTTATATCTTTAAAAAAATTAATTGGCTATAAGGCTACAAAGATTTATAATCAATTAAATTATTAATTTAAAAATATAATAATAATATATTAAATTATATTTAAATAATATTTTAATATAAACAATAAAATGTAAATATTGCCTCAACTCTTAACAGTCTACGGTTGCATGATTAGGGTTGTAAAAATGACTCTTTGTTCGCGAACAACTTGTTTTGGACTTGCTAAGCAAACGAGCCGAATACAAACAAATTTTTGTGTTCGAAATATAAACTATCCGAACACGAATAGTGATATTTTTTCTCGAGTCGAGCACGAGCTGAGCCTGAGCTCACTCGTGTTCGGTTCGTTTACACACCTACTTATGACAGATGAAGTCATTATTTAAGGGCATATTTGAAATCATTTTATTCTTTATTTTTTTTAAGATTTTATTTTAAAATCATGTTTATTTAGCATATTTTTTGTATGTTTTTATTTTTGTTTAGAAGAAAAAATTAGTTTGCTTTTAAAAATACTCTAAACAACCAAAAATTATTAAACATATTATATCATATTTAATATTTTTTTAAGTCAAAAACATAAATGAAAAAATTAAAAGTCTTTCCGAAAGACCCTCTTACATACAACACACACATATATATACGTATATCACAAATTAGATAATTTTTCATCAGATTAAATATAAACTATTGACGAATTTTTTTTGTAAATGAAGGAGTTGATGGACCCACTGGAGTATTTTGGTCAATGGGAAATCCATTACGATTTGAAACGCAGCATGATGGGCCTCTTAAAAATCAATAGAATAATGTTCAAGTGGACTAATTAATGGGCTAATGGGCTTTAAAACATAATCGTAAACCTTTTCAAATTTCCTTGGAACTTTTGCTTTTATTTTTATTTTTAAAATTAATTGTATTTGTGCTTTGATTGGATTAAACTATATTGGTTTTGAAATTTATCTTTTTAAATTTTTTGAGGATTTCTAAAAACAAATTAGTTAATCTTTAAAAAAAATAAAAAATTAACATTATACTGATTAAATATCTTTTAAAATTAATAATAAAATACAAAAGTGATGCCGAATAGCCCTAATATTTTTATATAAATCAATAATTCACCAAATTGTCTAATTCTCATTGCAATGTCTTACTGTTTAATTTGGCACAATTTGATTAATAAATAATTCCTTTCTTTTTATTTAGCCCAAAGAAAAATAAGCAAAATTGAAATTTTAAAGAAATAAATATACACCAAAAAAGTAAAATAAGATTTACACACATTTCACCCAATTCTTATATATTTACATATCTAACATCTAGACTTTAATTTTGCATATATGCAATATTATTTTTTCAAAGTTAAAATAGTTATATTTTTTATGCGATATGAAAAATTTGAAAGATACAATTGTAAAAAGTAAAATTTATGTGTTAGTTATATAAATAAATAGAAAATGAGAGGTATATGTGTAAATGCTCCTAATAAAAAAAAAATTATGAAACTAAAAATTAAAAATTAAATGATAAAATCTACACCAATCTTCAGAAACGGTAAAGTTTACATGGTAGATATGCAAATACAAGGAAATTGAGTGGGATATATATGTAAATACCCCTTTAATAAATTGTAAATTGTTGGTATTTGGATTTTTGTTTTGGAGATGTAATTATCGAAGGACTTTGTCTACAATAAGAACAAAGTTTCAATGTGTTGGGTATGGCTCATATATCATAAATTTGGAGTCTCTTGAAATAAAGAGGTGTGTCTCCCGGTGAAAATGAGTATCTCTTGAAATTTAATGGGTTGGGGGGAGCGAGGGTATTTTAGTAATTTATCTGTACGTTTTATCTATAAATAGATTTGTAACACTATGAGTATGTGAACTAAACTTATAACTCTGCTGAAATAGTGAATTCGCCGCTCTGCTCCCGAGGATGTAGGCATCTTTGCCTAAACTCGTTAAATCTCTGTGTTCTTCTAAATTTATGTTTTGTTCGCTCTAAATATTACAGCACAATGAAAGGAAATAATTTCTATTTATTAGATTTGATTTTGTTATATTGATTCTTATGGGCAGATATATTTGATTTGAATCTCGTGGCGATTAGCACAAAAGTCGGAGTATAGTTTGAGTAAGAAATATTCGAACTCTAATTAAAAATTCTTCAGAAATCAAATTTTAGTAAACTTATAGTCAAATTGATCACCAGCTCGATGAGACAAAGATGTTGACATCGAAATTGCTCCAATTCGAGTTAAATCAAGTTCGAATCAAGCAACTAAACGAATTTTTAAAGTTTAGGATGGCTAATTGAAATGTCATACGGATTCCAAATTTGAGGAGCATATAATCAAATCGAGTGTTTCGATGAAAAGAAACCAACAAGATAAAGATCTCTTAACTTCAACAATGCAAAGACACTTAAATGTCCATCAAACGTTGTCCGGTCGAGGGAATTTGTTGGAGTGATCTTATTTCCTTCTTTAATTGTAGAGAGACATTTCCCAACTCTATAAAAGAGCCCTATCCTCTTCATGAAAAGAGACTTAGGCTTTGAACTAGAAGAAGAGTTGTACATAGAACTGGGTATATTTATATTTTCTCAATAAAATAAGTAATTATGGCTTATATAATTTTTTTTACATAATTAATTTGTGCCCCCGAATGCTACAATAAGGAAGGGTTTTATAATTATTAACATTTTCCTCTTTTTTGGATCATTGGGGTCCACTCAATATTATGTGATAGGTATGTAAATTTCCCTATTAAAAGGGAGAGTTTACATTGATAACACACAAGCCTCATGTATTTACATTGATAACACACAAGCCTCATGTATTTACAAGAACAAACACAATGATTTAACGTGGTTTGGCAATTTACCTACGTCCTTGGAAACAAGATCGATGGCTTTTTTATTTCACCAACAGTAGTACATTCTATTAGGGTTACAGTACAACATATATATATATATATATATATATATATATAATCCACCCTATAGTACAATATGTAATTACAGAATTACCCATGTACCGTACTGCGGGGGGAGGGAGGAGTGTTGCCCCTGCGCGCCCAACCCATTTAACGAAATTCCCCTGATTGGACAAATGTTTCTGCTCTGCTGGCTCACTTCATTCCGCTCTAGCATCTATCCCTTGTCTCGTATATGAACTATACATAACAGTTCTTCATGCTCTTTTCGAGATATTTATTCTTCAGCATCCTCCATAATTTCTCTGCATAAGTCTCCACATCACATCATATTTGATTTCCTTGTTCGAGGGATTTCGGATCAAGCAACAAACATCTTTGTTTATCTTCAACCAATCTCTCTCTAACATCTATAAAAAATTCCTCGCTATCTATGACTGCTTCAAGACTCAAAGAACATAACACATCTATCACCTCGCATCGTCGCATGCTAAAATTCCATTTGTCGTCGAATTGCATCACATCAATTTTGACGGTATGCATAATAACTTGATGAATCGACATGTCCACCGTCAAAAATAGATATTGAAGAACTTGACATTGTGCTACCATTCATTGCTCCCCATGCCCGAAAAAATACTCCAACTTTAGCAGAATAAAATATTTCATTCTCTTATTTTGAAAGCTATATATATATATATATATATATATATATATATATATATATTCTTTTGTTTTTTTATAAAATTTTCTCTTCCTTATTTTGTCTCTTCCCGAAATCCTTCTACCTTGATAAGAAATTTTGTTTTTTCTTATTTCATGCAGTATCTCCTTTCACTGTTAAAATTTTCCTGTTCTTCCACGCAGAAATCTCCGGTTTCCAAGAAAAAAACTTTTTTTTTTCTCTGTTTTCCACGAACCTCCCACGTGAACCTTCCCAGCCAGCCCCCCCCGGACCGCCGCCGGAGCCTTTAGCCGGAACGCCACCTGAAGCTACAAAGCAACCGTCGCCCTTTGCTGGAACCGCGGCTCGCTGGATTTCTGCATCCAACAGCCGGCGTGTCGCCGATCTGCCGTTGAACCTCTGAATCTGCCGGAAAAAACACGTTAGATTTGCTGCTGTAGAAAATACTTACAAAAAACCCCAATCACGACCCAACCTTCCGCTTATGTCCACCGGAGTGAGGTTTCACTAGTACCGAATTGTGAGAAAGAAAAAAAGTTAGGAGTTATAACTTCTTTACTTCTCATCATAACTTTCTCAGGAAACTTAGATTGATTTTATGGAGGAGGATTAGGTCTTACAAGTAAATAAAGCCATAAAGACGAAGTTACACCTTAAATAGAAAAAAAAGTCATAAATATAACATGATTGGCTTCGGATCGACAGGATAGGCTCGGGCATCTGACTTAGTATTAGTTGTCAGCTCCTGATAATAGATAGAGGAGTTTCTAGACACCCTCAATATGATCAAAGATACCGAGGGGCTAAATTTTCTCTTAGGTCAGCTTCTTGATGCGGGTTAGCATGGATATCTTTTTGACTTGGTTCTGATCTAGTGGAATTATTTTGAGTCATTCGTAACTCAATCGGATTTGCCCTTGTTTTTGCTTTGATGACTGCATCTAATTGGATAAGTAGGTTTCCTAGTTGTCTATTAGGGGCTTTTCTTCACTTTAATCTCTTCTTTTTTGACCTTTAGATACCTCAATGTTAGTGCTGACATTTCTGACATACAAAGCTCTTATTTTTTATCAATTTTCTTTGGTTCTCTTATTTACATTCACAAAACCTTAATTTTTCCTTTCTCTTTTGCCCTTGCAGTGCATCCTTGAAATATTTGCATTTTATGAAATACATTTTCAGATATTCCCTCAAAATAAAAAAACCATCAATATAACAAGATTAGCTTCAGGCCGACTCGATAGGCTTGAAAGTTTGAGTTATGGTATGTTTAGGGCAGATGCAGCTTATTAATAAGCTGCCGTTTGCTGTTCAAAAATCTGTGGTGGCTATATGATTTTTTAAATAAAAAAAAAAAAAATCAAATCGCAGCTAGAAAGTTACCTCTACACCTAGCTAGGAACAGTGCAAAAACACTTATTTCAGCAGTTTGAAAACGTAATTTTTTTAAAAACTATCAAAATGCATTTTATCTAAAACAGGTCTAGGTGCGTTATAAAACGGATTGCACCAAATAAGTTGCCTCAAAAGAGACCTCAGTCTAGTTATCGACCCCTAATAATAGATAGATGAGTTTTCAAACACCGTCAGTATAATTGGCAAAATTTTCTCTTAGTTCGGCTTCTTCATGTCTGTTAACTTGGATGTCTTTGTGGCTTGGTTTTAATCTATTGGACTTGTTTTGAGTCATTCGTAACTCGATCGATTTGTTACTTGTTTTGACTTGGATGGTTGCATTTTATGAAATATATTTCGAGATATGACCTCAATATTTTAATAATAGTAATAATAATAATAACAAAAGAAGACTGTCAGAGCATTAATTTTCTTTCTTTATTTCAGCGGATCGCAAGAGTGGGGGCATCAACAACAGCCACAGGGACGGCTACAGGGGATGGCCACAGTGCCTTTCGCTTTCCCTCGTTGAAAAATAGGAGAATGTGGCTTTCTCTGCACTACCTGTATGTTCCCAAAGACCGTCGGGTCGTCAACGTTCGCATGGGCCCAAAACAATTCTGGCCGCAGCTGATATAACCAATAAAATTTGATGCTCTATAAAAAAATAAATAATAATTAAAATAAAATATTAATGTGATATATTTTGATAAATATTTACTTACAAAATAATAAAATTATATTATTTAACCCTTTTATTGAATTTTAAATTATTATTTTTAGTTAGAAAAAAAACAAATAAATCGGGGTTTACATACATGACTAGGGCTGTCAAAAAGCTCGTTGTTCGCGAACGGTTCAGTGTACGGTTCGCCACAAGTTCGTGTTCGATTCGTTCGATAAGCGAAACGAAATGAACACGAACAATTTTTTGTCGTTCGGTTGTTAAACGAGCCAGGACACGAACAGTGATATGTTCGTTCGTGTTCGATTTGTTATTGTTTCGAAATATAAAATAATTTAAAATAATTATATATAAAAAATTTATGATATTTTAAAAATAATTATATATTATAAAAATTTATCATATTTTAAAAAATTAAACTGGTATAAATTATAATATACGATAAATTAATAATAATAATATTATTATTATTATAGTATTAATTATATTAATCTAAATATTATAATATTATAATTAATATACTATGTTATATATTAAAATAAAATCACTAAACAAAACCCTAAACGCCTTATTCGGTTTCTTCATTTTGAGGAAGTATGAATTACCCGATGTGTACGAATTACCGATCAATTTGCTTCATTTTGAGAAAGTATCTTATCAAAGTTGAAATTGTCGAAAGAGTCTCGTTGTTCGTGAACGGTTCGTGTTCGGTTTGTCGGGAAGTTTGTGTTCGATTCATTCGATAAGCAAACGAGACGAACACAAACAAATTTTTTTTT
The DNA here is from genome assembly GCA_022702705.1 of Papilionanthe hookeriana x Papilionanthe teres. NCBI lineage: Eukaryota > Viridiplantae > Streptophyta > Magnoliopsida > Asparagales > Orchidaceae > Papilionanthe > Papilionanthe hookeriana x Papilionanthe teres. The sequence continues at coordinate 65,797,274 of CM040427.1, read as the reverse complement.
TCATTCGGTTTGTTAAACGAACCAAACACGAACAATGATGTGTTCGAACATTTCAACCACGAATACTAGCTCTGTTTGTTCGTGTTCGGTTCGTTTACACCCCTATACATGATACTCAAAACTTCTTATATTACAAATTTTGCACTCACCTAATTATCCAAAAAATAAAATAAAATAATTTGGAAGCTATTTTTATTAGCTCGCCCCGTCGTCCTTTTTAGTTTACAATATGGACCGGCAATATTGAAATTCTTTCTTCGCGTGAAGACAAGTCAAAATAATAATTGACATGTTTAAGCGTATAAAGCAAGGAGTGGCATTCTTGTAATTACTATCTTTATATAATTTTTTTGAAATATTATATATATATATATATATATATATATATATATATATATATATATATATATATATATATATATAATTTTGAATATTTAGGCTTGATCATAATATCTCAAGGGTCAAGATAATAACCAAAATGAAGCGTTGAAAAACCCGTGAAGACTATGCTCTGTTCGGTTTTAATGTCAGCCTCTTTGTAGGGCAAAAATAAATAGAAGATGAAGATTTAAAACATCATTTATTTCTCTTTTATATCATCCATCAGGTTGTGAACATGGCTTTGAGATCTTGGGATTAACTCGGATCAAATTGATCTAATCTTCACTATAAGCCAAGAAAAAAAGAGGGATATTCAAGTTTATCATAAGTATAATGGCGAAAAAGTCACCTACTGCTATATTCTTTTCATGCTTTCGAAAAAAAAAATCATGATGTTATAATCACCAATTTGATTCGTGACATATATGTTTGACTCGAATACTTCTTAGGATTGAACAATGATGATGTCACATCTCAAGTGATAGGATAAGACAATATAATAAAAAGAGGCTCATAATATGATCCATACTTTGAATACTATTGATGATACCTAGGGAATGTGCAACCCACTAAGTATTGTTAATGCATATACATATAATAAGCCAAGAAAAATGAAAATAATAAGGAGATCCAAGGTTTGAGATCATTTCTCTCTTTCTCTCTATCCCTCCCTCTCCCTTTTGTAATCCCTTTTCCCCAGAGCAACTTGCTCTCTTTTTCAAATAAATAACTTAATGATAATTAATTAACATTCATGGACATAGAACATTTTTTGGATAAAAATAGATTCCTTGTCTTTTCATTTTTTTTCTATTTTGTTCTTTGATTCTATTCTCCATCAAAGTAATCTCACTTGAAATTTTCTCTTATGAATCATATTTTATCCTTTAAACTTAGAAAGATTTTGAGTTAATTATTTCCACTCATTAATCTCTCTCAACTTCTTATCAAATTTTTTCTAAGATGTTTTCTAAGACTTCATGCTTTACAAAACTAATCAAAATCTTAACTACAAGATCAAGTTAATATTTCTTTTGGAAGTACGTGTATAGCTGTATGTCATAGTTTCATATTTCCTAATCAGACATCTTTTGGGTATACTTTTAAATACATATAATTGGCATTATTAATTATGTCAATACGTTGAAATAAATATTATATAATCAAATAACAAAATAGTTTCATTATAAGGTTAATAATAAAATATGATAGATCAAATCTAATATTGAAGTCTACATAACACAAATAATAAATAAAAATTAAATTATTTTCTATACATGAAACTAACATGACCTTATTTATAATAGATAAAATATTATTAATTAATCTAATTCATATAATATTTTATTTGACATTTCACCAGATGTTACATATCCATTATATTTGAACCTTTAACTGCTTGCACATAAGATGATTGTGAGTTGAATGAAGATTTACAAGCAGAATAACAAAAAAAAATCATTTTTTATCCTTAATCATTGCACCATACATTTAGATTTACATTTAACCTAGTATGATAGCCTTGGTGATGTTGTGCATGTCTATAATGTGCATTATTCCTAGCATGTATGTATGTATGTATGTATGTGTGCATGTTTGTGTGTTTGTGTATGTAGATGTGTATATAGTAAGTAATGTGTAAGTATGAACATGTTATTTGTTTATTAATTGAATTGAATATATTTTTAGATAAAATGTTCTTATGCCTTAGCTTACTACAATAAAATATCAATCCAATTATAAAATATTAAATTATATTTTGAATATTCACTTTTATCTTAACAATAGAATTTCTTTAATAAAATAATTAATATTTTTTTCTACTGAAGTATATTCTTAAATTTATTATGTACTATATGCAATTCAAAAGAAAATATTATCAATTTTTGCATAAGAAAACTCTAGCAATAAATATCTTGAGAACTAAGTCTTACTTTTTGACCAAGAGGCAATGATTTGCTTCATTGTCTAATTCACTGTATGTTGAGGATGAATAATCATTATGTATGTCAACAAATTGGGACTATTCCTTAGACTTCTTAAATTATTTTAGATATTTGACATTACCTACATACGATATGGGACTCTTAAAATTTAAAGTATTGTATTTTTCCTATAGTGTTAAATTATCGGAAAAAAAAAGAGGGCAATGATGCCATTAAATATAACTATGAAAATGTGTGTCATTTTAACTATAGGGAATGCTCTTGGTTATTATACTAATATTTGAGTAAAAAATGTAATATCAATTGTGAATAAAGGCACACTAAGAGGGGATGAAATGCATGTGCAATGAGGGACGAGATTGTTTTGCTAGGATTTAGCTTTCGCTCAAGCGAGGGACGATCGACATTATGTTGATGGGATGGCCCCGACCGAACAAATTTTGTTCGATGCAAAGCGAAGAAATCAGGCTATATAATGACTTCTTCGTGAGGAATTATTCTTTGAACGACTCGGAACGGTGGAATGGATAGCAAGGATGCGTTTGAAACGCCATTTTCGCTTAGGAAGGGCCTTCTAGGTCTTGCCACATGGCTTAAATTACCATAACCAGGAAATAGCCCTAAAGGGTAGGCATGATCACACCCATATGGGGCGTAACCATGCCTAGGAGTGGCCACTCCCCATTTGTGGCGTGGCCACGCTACGCCCTTCAGCTTGTTTTGATTCATTTCATTGTATGGTACATGTTTCTCTGTCCCGACACCTTCCGATCGCCTGGATAAGCCGTTGGACCGGTCCTAAGCCAAAATAGACTCTGAGCTAATCTGGGTGCTTGCCAAAAGAGACAAGTGGTCATTCGAACCTCTCCAACCATAAGAATATCCTTCCTCCGAGGAAGATTTAGGAATCACACTCATTTCACTTGGGAGAGCCAGGAACGAACACAGAGCACTGGGGGAGAGTTTTAGAGAGTTCTTGGAGAGCTTCTTCAACCCTTTTCTTCTTCCTCTTCTCCGCTTCTTTTTTCTTCTTACTATCACATTTTCTTACTCTGTCATCGTCCTGGTCTGCGAAATAGTGGGGAGAGGCAGAGAGCTTAAGGAGCGATCATAGGAGTGCTTTGAGAGTTTTGGAGAGTTCTCCGAAAGACATAGAGTATCTCCATTCTTCTTCTCCTTACTCTTTCTCTCCATCTTCCTTCTTTTTTCTTCCTCTCGGATTTTATTTCTCGGTCACTTTCTCAATCCAAGAAAGAAGAGAGCAAGAGTGAAGCGTGGTGTTGTGTCGGCATAAGAAAACTCCTTGTGAGGAGAGATTCATTACCTGAGGGGAGTGGAGACCAATCCTCTGATCGTTGCCAGAATCACTTTGTGACGAAGAGAGCTTCCCAAACAACGACTAGACATTAATCAATCACCCTCAACCTTTGCATTTTCTTCCTTAGCGAGTCCTAAGATTAAATTTTACTAGGTTTTGTGGTTTTTGGTCACCCACACGAGAAGAATCTGACCGGCCACACGGTATCGTCCGACTCAATCAACCGCCCATGAAGAATTCGAATTTAGGTGGGTTGAATTGTCCCTAATTTTCTTCTTCCCATATATTATTAGTAAAATCACTTCTCACTATGTAGAAAAATTTATATTTAACCACATAAAACACACTATATTTAATTATTTTTAATGTAAAATTTAGTTTCGCATTATTTTGCAGAGAAAAAAATACAATAGTTATTATTAATGCATAAAAGAGTATTGGGATAAAATCTCAGGACATGTAAGGCCAGAAAATCCAAACCAACTTTCGAAGAGAAGCAACCGGTTCAACTCCAGAGCCGTTTGGTTACCTTCGCCGTTCCGTGTGCTGACCGAAACAGCGGATCCAGACATCCTCAGTGACCGGTGACGCATCCGTCACACCGGCCCGTCTTGGCGGGACCCACGACGAGAAGACCGCACCGCAGCTTACTTTTTCCGGTGTCGACCTGGCCTAGGTCACGTGACACATGCAGTGGGGTCACGTGTTTACCACTGGCATCTCGTCCCGGCCTGATCCGCTGATCGGCCCCCACAGCGATTCAGCGCCGCAATCCTTCTTCGTCTTCCTCGCGACTAATTCCTCGCTCTAGAGAGAGAAAATAGCGCATCCATGGTGTGCAGGAAGGATAGAGAAATTGGGGTCTTTTCCCTGTTCGCTCAATTATAGCAATTTAAATACCTCAGCTTCCAGTTCCAGTGATTTCTAAGCTCCAAATTTGTAACCTAAGCAGTAATATTCAATTTCTCAGAAAGTTAAAACAAAATTTATCACTCTGTTCTGATGCAGATGCAGAGCATGAGACGCTGAAGAACACAGAGATCCTCTTTTTATTTTTTGTTTGTCATATAAGAATGCAGAGAGAATGATAGAAAAGGGCCGAGCTATTCAAATCATTCAATTTATCTCATGCTTTAGAGAACTTAGTCAATTACATAACGCAGACAGAAAAATAGGAAGAAGAGTGCTCATATTATAAAATTCAATCAGAGATCAATCAAATGGCAACTCAACCCTTTTCTCCTGATAAGGATAAAGACGACGAACACACAAGCCCGAGAGAGAGAGAGAAGAAGAAACATAACCCCCAATTTCATAACACCAAAAACCTCATCTTGATCAAGTAAACGAAGAAGATAGAACTTCTGAGGAAGAAACAGGAAACAGAGGAAGCAATCTGGGAGGCTCATGAGTCGTCCTCGGTGAAGGAAGAAAGTAAAAACCTTTCTCAGCGATGGCTCGCTCCTCCGCCTTCAACACGTCGCGATCAAAAGGATCGGAGATCAACGGAGTAACGGGGCTCAAGGCCAGCGATGGCAGATCTAGCATACTTGGCGACAAGATCTCCGTCATCTTCCTCGGGGAGAAAGCTGCGGCGGCCGGAGAATTCGGGTTAGATCTTCCGGCAAAGGACGGGATCATCGGATTGATCATTTTGAGATTCTTCATGCTTCCCCTTCGTTCATAGAGCTTGAAAGCTGGCTTCTTGGGACCAGTCGTCTTCCCGTTCGGCGAGATCGAGGTTTTCGCCGCAACAGCGGTTTGCTTCGCGCCGGTGAGCATCTGGACTACTTGCTTGAAGGAGGAGGTGTCTGCTTGAATGAAAGTAGTCGGGTATGGGTTCGAGTCGATGGGTCTCGGGGTTGACTTGGGGGTCGCCGGCGCGACTGATAAAGGCGCCGCCTTTGGAGGCAGAGAAGCTCCATTGCTGCTGCTGCTGCTGGTACTGGAATTCGGGGAGGATGCGTGGGGAGATGGGAGTTCTCTCCCCCTCGAATTGGAGCCGTTTTCCATCGCAAAAAAGCTTGATTTTAGGGGCGGAGAAGACGCCAATTAGGGTAGTGAAGGGAGGAGGAAGAGAGACTGTGTGTGTGGGGGTTCTGCGAGGTGGAAGAAGATGGTGGGTGGGGAGGCTTTAAATCGTCTTCTTCTGCACTCTAATTCTGAAAGTCGGGAGGGGGGAGAGGTTAAAAAGGAGGAGGGGGAGCTGCTTGAGCTGTGGACCAGCGCATAGACATGAACCGGCCGCGCATTCAAAATTCCCTGATTTTGGTATCTCTGCCCTTCTCCATCATTATGCCGATTCAAAGCGAAGCCATTGACTTTGGCATCCCTTTCTTTACTCGCCCTGCTTTGTCGGTCTGCCGAAGATAAGGAATTACACTCATGATGACCCAATTTCAATTTCACCAATATGTAAAAATAAATTTAACTTTGTAGAGAGTAGCAATATATTCAAAATTTAATTTTGATTTTAGATTTGATTCAATCATGTTATATTTATTTATCATATTAGAAAGTTAAATGAATATTACTTATATATATAATGGGTTATATATATATATATATATATATATATATATATATATATATATATATATATATATATATATATATATATATATATATGCATAACAGTAAAGCGGCATCCTTTTCTTAATGTTATACCCTCTATTATTGCTTTGGTTCATCCTGATTTCCGTAATAATATCAAGCTTCAATAATATATCTAAGAATCCTACTCAAGTCATCAGGCAAATTATCGCTTATTTCAATAAATGTTTTACTGTTTATGATTTCAGTAGACACATTAATAACAGATATATTAAATCTATTGCTTATAATCTCAAATTCTGTATGAACTCTAATAACAACTCTGTTACTAAAATTTTTTGGAGCAAACCTACTCCTCCTTTCATCAAAATAAATATCGATGCTGTCTTTGAATACTTTAAAAGTTCGGTATAGGAGGTATTTTCCGCTACCTGGAATGACATTGTTGTGATCTCGGTTTGCATCTCCTCTTCTGCTAGCTTTCTTTAATCGCTAAACCGAAGTGCTATTTTATTTCGCTTTATATATCGCTCGCAATGTAGGTTGGATTAATATTATTTTTGAGATTGATTCCTTACGTGTTGTGGAATATACTTGCTATGCATCATTACTGTCATTGGAGTATTGTTTTACAGATTAAGAAAATTAAGGAGTTGATTATTAAAATGAATGTGATTTGGACGCATACGAAGCGTGAAGGCAACGTGGTGGCAGACTGGATTGCCAAATTTGGATCTTATTTGCACCAACATTTGGTTTCTAATGTTATTCCTATGTTCTTAAATTCGTCATTATGTTAGATCGTTAATATTTTGTGTTTGTTTGTGTTTGTTTGTGGTTGAGTCGTGTGAGTTAGATGTTTTCTTTTTTGGAAAAAGGACCCAATTTTTTTCTCTTTTTTTTGGGGATTGTAGGGTGTGTGCGTTGAGACCTTTTTCCCGTTTTGTACTTTTTATTTTGATGAAATAAAATTGAGTCTATAATGTTTTTTATTTAATATATATATATATATATATATATATATATATATATATATATATATATATCATTTCATTAGTATGAATTGTATGCTACAAATGTTGTCATTGCTAGTAAAATGTGTAAGAAGACTTTTACAATAAGATTTGATTATAGTTATGTAGAGCCTAGTAGGTTATGTCTATAGAGGAGTGTCATATAGTTTACAAAAGCTTGGTTTTTTTAGTGATTAGTATGTAGCCAATACTAGTATGTCAAGTTGATGTATTAATCAAAATATGCCAAAAATTCATGTACATTATGTCAAATCTTAATGAGGATAAATGGTTTTGCACCCAATGAATATCCCATGGAGTATTTTTTTCTTTTTCATTTGAGTATGACTAACATAATGATTACCTTAAACTTACTCCTATGTTGGTGTAACACATTTAGAAAACTTTTGTGAGACATCTGATCCAAATAAAAGTATAGGTCTCACTCGGTTGGCTTTAACCGATTACTCAAATTATCCAAATCCTTTCTTTCTATAAATATTTTCCTCGTATTCTAAAAAGAGTAAGCCTTATATTTCTCAACCCTGTGATATTGAGTTTAAGAATTATATGCTTCTTTTTGTAGTTCATGTATACGAGATCTTTTTGATAATGCAATTCATGTTTAATGGTAAAGAATCTTAGATCAAATTGGTCAACTATTTTCAATGACTATATAGAACTAGATTATGATAACGCAATATGAGGGCATCACATAATCATGATTATGTTATTAGTATCTTTTCCAAGTTTTTTTACGTATACATTATTCTCCTGTTAGCATTTTCATTTATTTTGAAAATATTTTATGGTTAAAATTTTAAAATCTTAGATAAAAGAAATGTAATACAAACTTGGCTGGTTTATTATTTACTCTTGGATATACATTAAGATAAAACTAATCTTAGTTTCCTTAAACTCATATCTCAAGAAAATAAGTAAAACTAATATACAAATGAAATTAGAAAATAAAATTCTTGGTTAAAAATATAAATCTTCTTTGAGTTTTCATGAGCTTTAATGAGTGAAGATCAGCGTAAAATTCTTAATTGCTTCAATAATTTTACAGGATTCTTCTTCATAAAATCTCTTTCATATTTTTCAAAATTATTAATAAATGAGGGTGGATAAATGCTCAATGGACTATCATGAGTGAAATATGGACATCTCTATGGATATATTAGGGAGTATTAAGTCTCCTTAAAGTGCTATATGTATAAAAGTAATAAAAAACTAATAAAAAAATGGAATCATGAGACTTTTTTAAACTATTTCTTATAGAAATAATAGAATTGTAGAACCCTTATAAATGTATCCTTTAAAATTATAAAAATCTATCCTATCAACATCCAAATGGAATATAAATTCTTATGTCCATGTTCATTTTTTCAATGAAATGAGAAGTTGATTCTAGTTTAACTTGAACTATCTACAATTTGAACTCATCAAGCCTAAACAATGATCATGTTGCTTGATAATCTACCCCGCGTAGACTCTTCTTATTGACCTAAACTAAAGTAATAGACCTACGAAGTTGTCCACATGTTAACTCACCCAGTGGTTAGATTTTTAATTGGATTCGAATGAAGTATATTTAATGCAATCATAGTTGTACATCAAGAATGTGATATTGCTAATTTTGAGGATATTTAAAAAAAAAGAGTTGCAAAGGAAGACGCACCAACAAAAGATCATAAGACCCACTTTTTCGACCGAGTGAAGCAGCATGAACCAAAGTCAGTAATGTCGAAGCCAACCAAACTGTGAGACAGACCAAGACAACCAGAGCATATAAGAACAAGACGATCTAGAGAAGATCTTTTTCCATAGCATCTTCAACCACTCTAAAGACATCTAGATGCCAATCGTCAGGGGTCAAGGATCGACGGCCAGACCATATTAACCTGCCAACTCATAACGACAAAACACAGCCAACCGAGTTGATCCCATTCAGTCGAGCTGATCTCCATCAACTGAGACAGACCAAATTAAGCTTAGCCAACCGTCTCAGAGAGCAGTAGGACGATAAACCCATACAATCGTAAAATACCAAGAATAACCTATTCATCCTCATTTAAATCATAGACGTAACATCGTTAGAACTGATCTATAATAATCAGGAAGATTTACATACATCCCACTTAATTCTTATGCATTTTTATATCCAATGATTAAACTTCAATTTTTATAAATATGTAATCTTATTTATGCATTAAAATGTGTATTTCACCTTCTGAAGGTTACAATAGCAATATTTTTTATGTGTCAAGAAATGTTTTCGTGGCATAAATGTAAAAGTAAAATTTGGGTGTTGGATATGTAAATACACAGGAAAAGGGTGGTATGTATGTTAATAACCCTAATAATTAATGAACGAGTCTAATAAAAACCCAACTTATTCACATTAACTTATCCTGCTTGAATGCTGTAAGGGGCCCAACAGAACGTGCAAAGGATGTTATTATTTTGATGAAATTTGTAGCATTGTGGAAGGCTGTCTTTTAGGATTATCTTCTAATTATTTATTTTCTATTTTCGTGGAACATTTACATACATTATCACATATCACTCAATTCATATACATTTACTTATTTAACACTTTTAATTTTTTACATAAATGCCACCTAACTTATGTATGGAAAGTAATATTTTTTTAATTTTTTGAAATGATTGTATTTTGATTATTTGATATGGAAGATTTTGGTAGTACAAACATTAAAAGAAAACTTGGGGTTTAATATGTAAATACAAAAAAATTGGGTGGTATGGATGTCAAAGCCTACTCTTTTTATTGTTACAAGTTTAATTATTAGGCATGATAAGTCCCTTAAAAATTATATTGATCAATGCATATTTAGATCATAAGTTCAAAAATTACATTTGGAAATGCCCATGTTCTAATTTATGATCGAGTGAAGCTTATCAGTGAGGCGAACCGAAACACATAGAAATTAGTCTGAGCAGAGTTAAAGTGAGCCCTGAACATGCACTTGAAACATGAAGAGAAGCTTTAGAACACACTTTAGAGAATCAAATGATCTCCAAATCTGATAATATTATTGTCGAATAGAGTGACTTGACGAGAAGAATCTAAGGAGTATAAGATTATCTAATTTCAAAGTCATTAAAGCATTGAAATACTCGTTTAACTACGTTCAATCAAGAGAATTACTTAGGGTTGTTCGATGGAGTGATGCGGATTAATGCAATACTTACGAGGGATGTCACTCACAAAATCTATAAATATATATCCACTATTTTCACGAGCTTAGGCTAGACCTAAATGAGAAGGTTGAAGAAGCTTCAAGTTCTTGAGAATTCCCGAGCTCCACCACTGTCTTTTGGCCGCTACCACTGTCATACCACCACCATCGGTATCATTGGACCACTGCCATTCGGTTGCTCCGCTGTCATACCACTGCAGCCTGGCCACTAGTTGTTGCCGCTATCAGATCACCACCATCTTGTCGTCGTCGTCTTTGTAGGCAGATCACCAACGCTTGGCGTCGTCAGACCACTATTGTCTAAACACCATCTCACTGCTAGACCACTGTTCTTTAGTCGCCACAATCGCCGCCACAAAACAATTGTTGTCTGGCTGTCGTCGCCATTAGACCGCCATTGCTTTGTCACCAACAAAGCCACTGTGAGACCACTATCAACTCTCGCCTGGCAACCATCATAGCCACATGTCCACCATTGTTTCTGCCACCGGACCACTGCAGTCTGGTCGCCGTAGTCATTGTTTCACATTTGTCCGGCCACCACCATCGCTCTTGCTGGGTTGAATAGCCAAAGTTGTCGCCATTGCTGGACCATCGTCATCGGGCCTCCGACATAGTCGGACTATCGTTGCTTGATTGCCAATATCGCCGTCACTAGACACCGCTGTCTGGCTGCCACCACCGTTGGATCAGTGCTGTTTGGCCTGCACTATCATTACCAGAGGATCACCGCGATCAAGGTGAATCCACCACCCGACCTCCCCAACTCAAATGCCACCATCACTACAGTTGGATTGCCGTCGCTTTTTTATGGCGCAACAGTCTTCGTTGTCGCCACTTTCCCAACATATTTAACCACTCTCCTAACTAAAATCACGTTGATTACTCCCACTTCTAAAATTTTACTTCCAGCAAATCAAAGGGCCAGTAAAATCTCGTAACCTATACTGATAGAATTGAATAATTTCTAGACTCCATAATTTGTATCCTTCTTGATTTTTCACGTGAAAAATTGTTGGGACGTCGTTCTGCAGCCGCTAATTCTCCTTCACGCAACCGGACTCAATTAAATTTGATTTTTCATACAGACTCATAAGTCCTGCTAACATTAATTTTGAAAAGGAACTGGTATGACTCTTTCTTCGTGCCTAAAATTGTCACGTTGGTGTCATGTCAATTTATTTTTCTACTTAAGCGAGATATTTATTGTAGTCCGAGATGTAGTTATGTTTGAAATTATTTCTTTTATTTTTATTTTTATTTTTTAGAATGAACTATAGATAATACTATTTTCTTAAGTACAGTGGATTCCTAAAAATTATGAACTGTTTAATTATTTTATATTGTTTTGAATGGTTTAGTTGAGGTTTATCATCTATTCCGAGTTTTAGGTAGCAGAGTTAGCACACTCTAATAACATACAAAGCTTATAGAAAACTTAAAGATCTTAACAACTCTGGAATTATGCCCTGCAACGAATATCATTTACAACCACTACCAACGATTGTCATTCAACCGGCATCGCTTAAAAACTATCATCTTATTGACATCGTTAGCTGCGAGCATTCAACCGTCATAAGCCTAATTATGACATAATTTTCATCTCTTAGTTATCTATTTTAATTGTCATTATATGATCATTATCTTCTAATCATCAAAACATAATTATCATCACCCGGTCGTTATTATAAATCGTCATCATCTGACCACAGTCAACAGAATATCGTCATCACAAAAGAATAATATATCTTTATAATCTCAAATAATATACTAAATTGTTCTTGTTTGGGCTAAGCCCCAATAATTTTGTCTTTTTAGATTTTTGATGTCAAAATTCAAATCTCTCCACACTATTTTCTTTTATCTATATGTAAATATAAAATTTTGTGCAAAATTAAGATATAGAATAATCAAAATATATGAATTTTCTAGCACATAATAAATATAATTCACTAAATTAAGCTATTCACAAAAATATTTAATCCAAATAAAATAAATGTGGTTGCCATATAAATATATATATATATATATATATATATATATATATATATATATATATATATATAAATATATATATAAGAAAAGTGTATTATATATATCGAAATTGCAAAAACATTTCGTGGATGCCGGAGGAGGTGATGTGGCCACGCAGGATCTACTAAGGACAACCCAAGTCTGTACACTCAGTCGGCTAGTACAACGTACTAGGAAGGCAGTGTGTCTCAGATGAATGATTGGTAGATCACTCCTGAAGAATCCATCTAACCAAATCAGCTCGAACGAACCTACCGCAACTCAGATAAGAAACTGAAATAGATCCTCCAGTCTCAAGCCGATTGGTGTGAACCTTCAATAAATAGTCGTTCGGCCTCATGGCAACCCGACCAAACAGCTGCTCAACATAGCTGTCCAGCCTAGCAACCGATCACCCACACCCATGAGTCTCATGTGTAATAGTCAATAGAATTGGATGTAAATACATAAGAATTGGATGTTACCATTATTAGAGTTTAATAGTCTGATCGGACTAGGAAGTTTGACCGATTCGACGTGAACTGGTCATTCAGCTGGTTCAGACCATATAATCGAGATTGAATCGGGTAGAACCAAAGTTGAACCGTTGAATAGATTTATTTAAATTAATAATATAGAAAATATTTTGTCTTATTTTTTTCCATAATATTGTTTAAAATATTCAAAAATATTATTTTAAATTAAATTATTAACGATTGAGCCGATAAAAATAACATTAATATATTATTATTATTTAATTATTTAAATAACATTAAAATAATTCAAAATTTTAATTATATCATTTAGTTGAACCTTCTTGATCAACATAAATGCCTCTCAATTTTTAGCCGTAGGAAAAGTCCATATAGCACCTTACGGTTGGAAGAGAGTGTTTACTATGCCTCACACGTGTACAACATTCATACTGACTTCTAAAAATAATTTGTCAAAATAGACAAGTTCTCCCAATTTATTATTTTTTTGTTTTTTTATTAATTTACATGAATTAAAACTTATTTGTAATTGTTGAACGAGACGCCTTTTTTTAAAAAAATCTGAATTAGTGGACTGACGGTTGAATTTGTAGATCTGATATTCCAATTATAAAAATATATTTTTAACAATAAATTGATTAAAAAAATAGAAAATAGGATATTGTAAGGTTGACTGGAACGATTCTTATTATCATGGTTGAATGAGACGTCTCAAATGAATAAAAATGTAAAGTTTATATATAGAAAAATCTATTTTAAAAAAATTTTGGCAGACATAATTTGGGGAATATAAATGATGAACGATGATATGTGTTAGAAAATTTGTGTCGGATTATCGTCTCACATTATTGCATTTAATTCAACACACTCAAGTGAAAGAAATAATCGAGAATGATACTTAAGCTTTTACGTGAAAAACTCATGAAGGTAAAAAATCACTGAGACGTAGCGATGTTGTAAAAATCTAATATAAGTTGGTGATTATAGAAAGGGAGAGTTTGAGGCTTGAGAGAAAACTTTAGGCTTTGTGAAAGCTGAAGTCCAGCACCATCCCTAAAACCGTCGCCGACCATTGCTAATTGCCATCAACCACCATCGATCGCCGTCAATCATCAACCACCATCGATCGCCGTCAATCACCGCTGACTGTTGCGACACCCGACGATCGCCGTTAGCCACTGTCGACCGCTGTCTACAACCACCAACCACCATCTATCACCACCAATTGTCGTTAACAATCACCAACCAGACGTCGTCAGTCAACGTTGTAACTTGAAAACACACCCATGCCCATTTGAGCAAATTGTATTTTGGCCGTTGAAATCAGAGTTTTCACACTGTTCCTAGCTAGGTACGGTGGCAACATTCTATCTACAGTTTGGCTTTTCCAAATAATAATAATAATAATAATAGTTGTATTAGCCACTACACCTCTTTAGACAACGGATTATTTTTCAGCAGTTTATCAACAACTTATTAATAAGCTGCAGCTGCCTCAATCAGACCCTAATATTAGGCTTTTCTTATGCCTTTTCTTCTCCAATGAGATATCTTGAATTATGCTCCTTAAAATTAGGTTTTGTAAACATCATAGATATAAAACCTTAGACTATTATTTGTCTTAGCAATACAAAAAAACAAAATGATCATAAAAAAAATTTAATTTTTGACCATTATGTAGTCTTTCCTAAAAGATTTTTTTTTTTCATGGTTTGTGTGGGGCATTTACATAAATACCCCTAATTGTTATGTATTTACATATCAAACACCAAAATTATCCTTTCTTTTACATTTCTACCCCTCAAATCTCTCATATAACCTAAAAATACCACCATTATAACTTAAAAAAAATGAAATACACATTTTCATTCATAAATAAGGTGACATATTGATATGCAAATACATAGGAATCGATTGGTATTTATGTAAATCTTTTTTTCTTTTTTTGGTATTATATCAATCTTCTAATAATCTTCTAATAGAGTATATGCTTAATTTCTTTCAAATTTTAATTTGATTGATTGGAACTCATTTATTGAATTGGATAAAGGTTAATGCTTTAAACCTAATTAGCTTTCATGGCTGACTATTTTTGCAATTACACCCTCATAAATGCTAAAATGCCATTATTTATTATGGTATATCTTACTAAACTATTTTGTTTATCATAAAGTTGTTTTGCAATTTTAAGTTTATCATCCTCCTAACTTTCACTCTTAGGGTCTGTTTGGGGCAGCTTATTTGTTGCGATGGCGTTTTGAAAACACATATGTCCTATTTGGTTAAACTGCATTTTCTTAGCTTATGCGTTTTTAAAACGCTGAAAACAGCGTTTTCACACCCCACCTACCTAGGTGCGGTGGGAGCTTTCAGGCTGTGGTATAGCTTTTTCAAAGAAATAAAAATTTGAAATAGCTATCGCACGTAGCTTATCAATAGATTATTTTTAATCAGTTTATCAGCAAATTATTCAATAAGCTACAGCTGCCCCAAACAGATCCTTAGTTTCAGCCTTTTTATTTTTTTAATTTTTTTTATTCATTAAATAATTATTTGGACTTCTTCTGTCTTATAGATAATCCAATCTATTTTGTAATTATAAAAAAAAAATTAATACCCAAAAAAACAGTGTTCCATTTGTCAGTATTTACTAACCCTAATTTAGTTCTTACTTTGTGAGTTGAAGTAAGAAACCACAAAAGACAAGAAAGGGGTGAAGGAATTGTTGTCTTGAATTTTGAACAAACAAATATGGATCTTACATTTATAATTAGTGCAAATTCTTCAAAAAGTTAAATTAGAAATTGGACCTTTTCAATTTACAATATAGTCATAATAAGAAAAAAATGAGGTTTTGGGCATTTACATACATACTACTTCATACAAATCTATTTACATATCTGACCTGATTTCACCGTCATGTTGCAGCTCATGGCCCGCAACGACCTTTATTGCCGACCAGCGACCAACCGCTACTATGGTCACCATCAGCAGCTTATCATTGATCGCCCAACGCTGCTAGCAGCCAACCACGACCGCCCATCGCCCTCCAAAGTCGTCGTAGCCATCGTCGTCATCACACTGACTTTTCCAACATTTCTCTCGTATAAATCTATTTGATCTGTTCGATGTAATACTTTTGACTTTGTAATTTTGTAGGTATTAGATGGTCAAAAGAAAAAAGTCTTTGATTGGAAATAGAAAATAATATTGTTTTATTCGATAGAAAATGAAAAGTTAGTTTATCCACTTGTAAATTCATCTCCCCTCGGACAACAAACTATGAATTTTGACTTCCGAATCGTACTTTTAAATGATATAATTTAAAATTTGAACATTTACGCATATATCACTCAATTCTTATCTATTTATACATCTAACCCTTAAACTTCAATTTTTTATATATATCATCTTTTCTACGCATGAAAAAAATAAATTTCACTTTTTAAAACTTAAAATAGTACTATTGTAATGATATAATTGTAAAAAACTAAAGTTTAGCCGTCTCGTATGCATAGGTTTTAAGAATCAAAATGCTAAGTATCTAACTCTGAAGTTTAGGCGTGAGATATCTAAAACGATAAAAATTAGGTGAATGTTTCGTTGTCATTTGGTAGAACAGCCTCTCTGAAGATCGTAAGTCCTCAGGTCACGGGTTGGAATCCTCTGGTGGCACAATCACACCATAAGTCAGGTTTATTTGCACACCGAGTCGCTCCCAGACCCAGTGGAGGTTGAGCCCATAGGGTTGGTTGGGCTCCTCATTCCCCGGCCCATTCTTGAAATATATATATATATATATATATATATATATATATATATATATATATATATATATATATGTGAAATGTTCATCAAAGCAACAAAATAAAAATTGCATACTTGCAATCCTACCTTGTTTCCATCGTTAATTCTGTTTGAACTCCTCCTTGTCTGAAGCTGTCAAATAGGCTCAGCAAAACATAGAAAAGTTAAATATAAGCATATATATATATATATATATATATATATATATATATATATATATATATATATATATATATATATATATATATATATATATAATGTTTTTTATGTCATTTTATGCTAATTAATAGTGACAATGAGTTGGCCGCCAGATTAGTTATTTCTTCAATATCTCTCTCTAGCCACACAAATGGCTTCAAAATATATAGCATCATCCAAAATCAAAATATCATATAAATATATTCATGTATGGGGGGTCTGTATGATTAAATATTTTGCTTGATTTATTTTAAAATTAGACAAATAGTCTTTTTTTGGCTAAACCTTTTGACAAGATTTGGGTCACGACATGAGTTACATAGCTGAGCTATCAAGGCAGCTCAACAAAAATGGTAACCTTGAAAACATGACAAGATGATTAGACAATACTAATCGACCAAGGTAACTAGACGAACAGATTGAGAAAACTAACTCGGTCAGGCGCATGTAACGAACTCATGAATGGGTTCCTTCGGACAACTAAAATGACTTCATTTGCTAACCTCTGTGCCGACTAGTTTGACAAGTGTGTTTCTAAAGATGAAATGTTGAAGAAGGAACACTTAGTTACTTAGGAAAGAGTTTACATGATATTATAATATCAAACACATCCGAAAAAGACAAATCAATACAAATATAAGGCGGCCATCCATATAGTTTGTCTTGATTGGGTCGTAGAACAAGACATAAATTCACGTGTGTGATTTGTCATTCCCTTCCACCATTATTCGTAATTGCAGTGTTCGTACGTAATAACTTTTCCTTGATTGACTCAAGCCAACGAAATATACTTTGACGGACATTTGTCAATTGAGTTTAAAGCTTATAATTGGTGCAATTTGACCAAATATCACCATTATTTTATCGTGGTACAAAACAAATTCTTGTTAAAGAGCACGAGAAATTCATCAAAAAGTCGAAAAATCCATAAATTCTTAAGGAGCCGAAGACATTTGTCCAAGAACAAAAATGCGTTACCCACAACAATAATTTTAATCATAAATCTATAAAAATATATACATGACAGCATAACTCCAAATTCTTAATTTTTCAACAGAGCTGTTGGAGACAAGTCAAATGACATAAATATACAATAAATTGACATCAACATATGGATTCATGGTATGATAATGTACCACTTATCAAACAAACATATAATAATTTGTATATTTGCAGTCATACCCTCTCTCAATTGTTAATTGTCAAGTTGATCCTTGTGAACGGTTAAAGGTAAACTGCAAAAATATAAGCATAGACTTATGTTACTTTATTTGAAATTACATATTAATGGGCAGGACTATTTCAGCTTACATATCTCTCTTGATACAAATGACTTTTAGGATAAAATTGTAATTATTTAATTTATTTTGAAATTCTGTTGATTGTTCGTCCTCTAAGGGCTCGAATAATTATGATGATAGAGTGAGAGGTTAATATCTTAGTTTAATATGAATATTCAATACTCAGAAATATAAAATATGATTATCACGAGATACTAAAGTTTATTCAAAAAAGAATGATGAGGTCCGACCAAATTGAAATAATTATACCAGTGAGATTGTTTGTTGTATATAACAATGATCTTCGTCGTAATTAGTGAAGATCGTGATTGAATACAATATATATGAATTGTTTGGTATACATTTAATGGTTAAATTTAGAGGAGCTTTGAGGAACTAAGGAATTAGAGTCATCATCAGGAGGCCTACGTAACAAGTTCTATCCCCTCCAGCATCCTCCCTCCACAGGTGGTACTCGGAAGGATTGTGCTCGCAGATCGTAATACCTCTCGACACTTGGGATCAGCTCTCCTTCAGCTGCTGGAATCTCTCCTACAAACAAAATTAGCTACATTCATGTAGAGCTAACATATATTAACATCAAACTAGTTTAGCTCGTCAATCACCTAGGTCGCACAAAATCTGTCATCGATCAAGGACCAGTCATACCGCCTCTGGTGGGTGCGCCCATGTACATCATCGACAGAGGGCTCTCGTCCTACCTCCACAACCTGTCTATAAAACTAAAGTTTTAGAATACATGTCTGAACTATAGAAAACATTACATAATTAATGAAATCTTACCAGCCCCTATTTGTATTCGTATATGGGAGCACTTCACCAATGAGCTTGGAGGGCCCCATACCTCCACTGTCCGACCGTCTGCTCTGTTTTGTTTGCTCTCTCTTCTTCTGGTAATCCAGATAATCTCAGGCCCTAAGCAACATGACAAAAATATCATCTTCAAGCCACACAGAAAGCTGTGGTGATTTATGGATACTTCCAAACATGTTAAGAAGGTGATCGCTGCCCTTGCGCTCGAAGTTGCGTCGGATGTGCAACTCACGCTCAGAGCGTCAGGAGAACTGTGTTTGCAATTAAGTAGTAGGCAGGCAAAAGCACAATATATATATATATATATATATATATATATATATATATATATATATATATATATATAAACATTTAGAAAAAAAAATGAAAATGCAATTAATCTTATATTTTCTTAATTCACTTATATACATAGCACACAATTCTTCTCTATTTACATATCTAACGCCCAAACTTCAATATTTACATGCATAATACTCAATATTTTAATAATACATCAAAAAAATCATTGCTATTAATCTTTTATTTAAAATTTAACACAGCTTTGTGTATACATTTATCACGTTAAATTGTTACATATAAGTAAATATTAAATATTAATTGATAGATATGTAAATAAACGAAAGTTAATGGGTACGTATGTAAATTATTATTTACAAGTACGATTATCGTGCATCGTGTAGACATTGCTGATTGATTCATAAACGTCGTCCGAATAGAGACAGAGACAGAGACAGAGACAGAGACAGAGTGAGTCACCGTGGACTCCTGTTAACTGGGAGGCACTCCGATGCCTTCCTCTGTTCTATACCGGGCCGATGGGCTCAACCCCATCGCCTGCCCCGCCATGGTTGATTCCTTCCTCCCTCTTCTCACATCGATCACAGACCGATTGACGTTTCATGGAGATGTCTCACTTCTCCGCCCTGATGTCATTCCACCAAATCTCTGCTCTGCCATTCTTGCGTGCAGAACAGACCATGCGATTCTCTTCCTCAAAAACCCAATCTTTTTCTTCCCTTCTCTCTCAAAAACCAGAAAACGACAGTCAATTTTCCATATTTATGTCGAAGTTTCTCTCGCGAGCCTTTGGTTATATGAGGTAGAAGCACTGGTTTTGGCTTGCGGCGGTGCTACACTCTGTTCTTGTTCTGAGTTTTGGGGGTGATGATGGGGAGAGGGAGGTTAGAGATAAAGAGGATAGAGAACCCAACGCAGAGGCAATCCACCTTCTATAAAAGAAGGGATGGACTCTTCAAGAAAGCTCGGGAGCTCGCCGTGCTCTGTGATGCAGACCTTCTCCTCCTCCTTTTCTCCTCTTCGGGCAAACTGTACCATTACCACTCCCCCTCTGTTTCTAAGTATGAATTGCTTTACCATTCTCAAAATCTCTCTTTTATTTTTTTAATCAAATTGTTTTGTTATTCTAACCATGAATGGGTACAGCGTGCAGGAACTATTAAGGAGGTATGAGGTGGCTACTCGAACGAGGATTCCGACGGATCAGGTAGAGTGTAATTTACTCCAAGACTCCATTTTTGTTAAAAGCATAGGAATTTGGTTGCCTGTTGAACTGTGATTTTTCTGTGATTGAAGGGAGGGGAGAGGGTTGAGGAGATGGAGAGGATGTGCGAGGTCTTGGAAAGGGAGATAAGGTTTATGAGGATTGGTGAGGAAGAAGAGTACACCTTTCCTGTTCTTGAGGTGATGGAGCAGAACTTGGAAGTAGCCATTAAGAAAGTTAGAGAGGAGAAGGATAGAAAGATTCAAGCTGAGATGGAGTGTCTCCACAGGATGGTTTGTTCCGCCCCTGATTTTCTTCTTATCCTGATTTCTTCTTGTGCATGGATTTGATCTTTCTGAGTTTTTAATGGTGTGATTAAACTTGAAGGTGAAGGATAAAAGACTGCAGGGGTATGAACCGTGCGAGAAGGTAACTAAGCATTTTATGTCAATTACTTACAACATTTTAGTTTATTATTTCTTACACATCATGCAATTTGATTGTTAACACAACATGTTTGTCTCACAATATGCCTAAAAATTCAATGACTAAATGATCTCACAACTTACAAGTTCAATTAACTTATCTAAATTAAAGTCTAGTGTGGGTCTCTTATGAGATGACAAAGATAAGAAATAAGCACAATTTTACGAAGAATTGACTTGAAATATCTTGTTTACATCAAAAGAGCACGTAATTGTCACCTATTTCATAAATTTGATCATCTTGATAGATTCAAAAATTTATTCAAGTCCAAGAAAAAAACATGCCACATGAAGAGCACACACATAATGGAATTGTTCAAACGAAAAACTATAATAAACAACACCAAATCTTAGCTTAAAAAATCCTTCAAATAGAATAAAAATCAAGGGACCCTTAGACCACTTAAACATCTCAACTAATCAACTTGATGGGTACACAAAGTTCTTATCTAAAACACTAATATAGGAAATCAATTATCAATTATCACGAAGTGTGTGATGCACATCAAATCTATCAAACACAAGGGTTTGATAATTTCACGTAATTCATGAAAAACATAAGTTTCGAAGGTCTTTTTACTTCGCGATCCAGTTGTGGGCTTCCCAGTTCAGACCGCAACTGAGCACCGATTTTTAAGTATGAGTTGTCAAGTACAGGTTGACGGGCTAGACTAGTTATCAATTACAAGTTAGCAAATACAAGTTAAAGAGTCGATGCGCAATTGAGCACCGATTTTTAAGTATGAGTTGTCAAGTACGAGTTAACATAACAAGTTGTCTTGTACCAGCTTCCGAATATGAGTTGATGAATGCAAAATATAAAGTGTATTTTTTGAGTACCAAGTTCAAATTTGAACTTAGGCTGTACGCATACTATCATGAACTTTAGTATTCATGTATAGCTTACTATTCAACTGTAGCTCTCAAGACCCCAAATTTTGTATAATTATAGGGTATTGGAGAGAGTTATGGGGGCTTTTTTATGCTAGGGCTCCACAACCTCAAGAGATATTGACCTAGATAAAGTTCACAATGACTTCTCCCTTAATGAGAGACGGATTTGAGGCGAATGAACCGAGTTATGTTACAAAAAGATAAAGATTTTAGTAGACAAAATAGATGAAATATAAAAAATTGAATCCACAACAACATTTGGAGAACTCGCTCTACAAGATGAATTCACCCTCATGTCAACCAAACAAATAAATAAATATTATGATAATAACAAATAAATAATACAAAATGATCTATCTTATATAACTTGAATTGTACTCGAAATTGGCCCAACTCAAATTTCTTGAACCGAGCCCAACCCAAATATTAAATGAGTCGGAAAGTTTAGCTTGAACTCAACCTGCCTTCAACCCTCCGACCTGAACCTAATACAAACTAGTCTTGTATAACATGTTTAAAACAACATGTATTAGCTAGTTTGCACAATTTCGAGTTGGCGGATCCATTTTGAGTCAATTTCGAGTTAGCGGATTGGTATCAGTTCAATTTTAGGTCGGTGAATTAACCCAAACCTAACCTAAAAAATAAAATGGGTTAAGCTTTCTTCAACTTTCATATACATAGAGACATAATTTCATTAAAAAATATAAGATAAACTACTAAAAATTCTCATGATTATCAAAAATATAGATCTAAAATAATAATTATTTTAAAAAATAGAATTTTTTTTAAGTCAAATATAATTGTAATTACATTATTTGACAAATTTTATTTAAAATTGCAGCAATCTCCCACGCCAATATTGCATGGAGACTCTGCGATTGGAGACCGACCTTTGTTTAGCTACGAGCTTGATCTAAAATTAGGTATTTATCTTTGCTAATTATTTGCATTTCTCATCAAAATAATTTTCTTTTAATTATAGATTTTATATTTTTGTTCTAAAATATTTATATTTTTTAGGTTTTGATTAATAGCTGATGCTTCAGCTTAATGATTATAATTAGGGCGTGTTGGAGAGCTATTAATTGGGATATCACCAATCTTATAACATATGTTGTTTCTATAGTTTTAGTGTTATAATACATTTTGTTTTTCCTTTTTGGTATTATGTAATGGATTTTTTATTTTTATTTGTGTAATTATTTATATTATGTGTTGTTGAGGTTTTCTCACTAATTGGCTTTTGGTAGATTGAGATTTGTGAGTTTTTCTTTTAAAAATTATATATATATATATATATATATATATATATATATATATATATATATATATATATATATATATATATATATATATAAGTAGAGTGCAAAGAAATTATTTTGTCCACCATATGAAACAATTTGTTAATAAGAAATAAGTCAGACTTCCCGCCACCCTTATTTTCAAAAGATTTCATTATCATGTTAAAATCCCCACCAACCACCCAATTCCCAGTTAACATCTCCACCATATGAAACAGTTTATTCCATTATGTGTATTTATCTTGAAGATAGGAGCTAGCATAAACAAGGTTGCCCAACCATGATAGTCATTCATTGAAAAAGAAGAAAGAACAAACTAATCATCATCTTCAACTATGGATATATTGACCCGTGGCCTCCAGAAAACCCAGATTTTATTCTTCTTATTGCAATTGTGTTGATATTGCTTAAAATTCCTCAGAATTTTATCTTTATTTGTCACAACCATTCGATCCAGAATAGTAAAAATAAAAAGTTTATGAACTCTAGCTAAATGTCTCATTCTATTAATGGAGTATGGGTCTGCTACTCCCATAATATTCCAGACCATGATATTAAACATTATGTCTCAGCACACTCCTCCTAAATGTAAAAAAACTAGTATGAATGTGAAGATGATCACCATCAGAATAATAAGTACCCTCAAAGTTAATGTTTCCCTCATTTGAGTGCATTATTTCCTTCTTCTTCTCTCCCTTTTTTATTTGATTTTTACACCTGCAACTCCTGTTCTAGCTCAGCATTAGCTGCTAACACCTTGGCATCCATCCCAACAGACCGCACGACACCCCACCCCTCAAGAGAAGGCGATCTATCATTCAAAGATAAAACATCATTAGAAGGAAATCTGTCAATTTAAGGTAAATAAACATCAGGATCCCTTGCCACAGAGGTCACAACTTCAATAACAGAGACATCAACAACAACAAAAAAAAAAAAAAACATTATGTCAATTAGTAGTCAAAACATTTTATGTATTAAGTTAACCTGGTGGGACAATAAAAACCAGATCTATCGATAAATTGTTTTGCTTCTCTTTAGTAGCCTCAGAAATAACATCGTTAGACATGCGATAGTGAGAACAGTAAAGAGGATGTTGCTCAAGTACCACACATTGCCAATACCCCTGATGTGTTGAACCAATCATACCTCCTCAGGGAAGGGTTGTGTATTTCCCTCACGACAATGACCTTGACTTCAGATGGACTTGAGAGAGTAAGTGTATTCAACTTTAACTAGGGGTGTCCATTTTTAAATGGCTCAATCTAAATAATCAGAGACTATATACATTTATTTATTTATTTAAATCATTTGAAAGTTTTTAAATTGGAAATAATGCATTACTTTAACTTATAACTAAGTCATCTATTAAAAAAAATTAATTAGTTCTAAAGAAGATTAAAGACAATTTTGAATGCATTTTATAATACCACCCAATAATTATTTTGTATTTACCTATCTAATTCATCACCTTTCATATTTATATACATAACATTTAAATCCTTACCATCACACCTAAAGTACAATTTTTATTTATTTTTGAAGTGAAGTACATCGTTTATTTTATCTCTGATGTATGGATATGTAAATTCATAGAATATTTGTGGTGTACATGTAAATTGTGCGGGTAGTTGATGTATTTAGTTTTGAGGTTGACAGCTAGCGGTGTCCTTATCGGGTTTGAGTCGGGTCAAAGATGCTTAGAGCTCGGGAGTCGAACCCTCGATTAATTCGAGTCAGACTGACCTGACAAACTACTCTAGTCACTTAAAATCGGGTTCACCTTAATGTTTTAACTATAATTAAAATATAACCTTAATGTTTTAACTATAATTAATATATATATATATATATATATATATATATATATATATATATATATATTACAAGAAATTGTCCAGAGATTATTATGAGAGCTTCTAATCATGTTTAATGTGTCTAACTATTCGATTACCATCTCCTTAAGGCCACATCATCAGAGGGGATTCGAACTTCCGATCTAAAGAGTCTTATACCGAGGATACTAACCAACACGTACACACACATATATATTTATATATTTATAAATTAACTTTCAAAAAGTAAAAGTAAAAAATGATTATAAATAATTGAGGCTGTAAATGAATCGAGTCTGAGCTTTTGAGTTAGAGCTTGAATTTTATTAAAAAATTGGGATTGAGCTCGAGCTTGATCTTAAATCAATCAGTTAGAGCCAGCTCGCATGCGAACCATTTTATTCAGTATAAAATTTTTTTTTTTTTTTGATTTAAAGTAGCATGAGCATTTAGGAGAGAATTAATGAGTAATGATTTGTTATAAAATATAAAATGTTATTTTTTAAAGAATATATTTTTGAATTTTAATATATCATAAGTATATTTTTATTTTTATTTTTTTGGAACGGGGCAACTTACAATGAATCCAGCTCGAGCCAGACTCATAAGCCAACTTGGCTCACTCACAGCCCTAATTGGATAATTGGTGAGTTGAAGTGTTGTGTCAGGCTCAGTGATTGAATGCGAGTCAGGTGACCCATTTCTTTCAAAATAAAGAATCGTGTCAGGTCATTTTCAATATTTACATATCCATTTAATATGAACACAATACCCAATACTTGGCACATATATGATACTGTCTAGGTCACCTAAGTTTTATTTTTTTAGCTCATTTATAGCAGGACGATGGCTCCATGAGCCCAAGTCTTTCAACAACGTTGTAAGGAATTAGCATTTTGTTATTATTATTGGGGCATCATAATTACTGTTAAAATTAAAGACTTGTGAAACTATCCTAAGTACTTTGATGTATTGACTTATGTGACTTGATGTATGTACTAATCTGGATCTTATTTATGTGGCTCATATAGACTCGAAGCATGTACTAATATGGTTCTTATAACTCTATGCATTAGTTTTCTTACCTAAACTTGAAGTATATATATGTCATGCATTAGGTGCAAATATAGTTCCTAATGATTTATATATGTCACAGAAACTATTCTTATAAATTTTGATCAAATCTAACGGTCTGTTTCAGAGCAATTACGAACTATTCAACTTATTCGGATAATGAACTTATCTTGAAAACTCATTGATCAAGAATGATCCGAATGAGTTGTCTGCCTATTTGGTTTGAGCATTTGAAAAACAGCTGATTTGCAGTTGTTTGTGGATAAATGACTATTTTGCCCCTGTTCGACCTAATTCAACGGTCAATAGATATTTCTTCTAAGGTTGCACCATTAAAGAAATGTTCTTACAGACACATGCTCAGTGTAAAACTAGCTCCATCCAAATCTGATTAACCACAATACTTCAATTAAACATACCCTAATTAAAAGAAAAAAATCAAGAAATCCATATAACCAACAATAAGCAAAAAATGAAACAGCACACACCAAATATTCAATCTCATTAACTACAAAGCCAGTAAGATAAATATAATCCCCCAACAGACACATCCACAGTCTAACCACTGTCGATCGAATCATAGCCCTAGTGCGAGCAAAATGTCTGGGAAGCAAATACAAACTAATTACAATTTGGTTTCTAATCAGGAAGAACAAACCTTCATCACTTTGAAACTTTCTCATCGCGAGCAAAATGCCAGGGAAGCAAACGTCGCTGGTGCGTTGGTGGAGGGATACGCGGAACACTTCGGCCTCGCTGAAGGAGGAAGAACAAACCTTCAGCCTCTCTCGGATAGAGCCTCGCTTCCGCCTCTCTCAATGTCTGCGATCGAGCCTCACTTCCGCCTCTCTCGGAACAGCCGCTTCGGGCCCGTTCAGCTTCTTTGAAGGCGAGAGGGAGAGACGGAGGAGAAGAGAAGAGGAGTGGGGTGAGGGCAGAGGCGTAAAATGAGGGAGCGAACGCGGATGGGAAGGCGGACCACGGGGGTTACCCCGCGATCGGCGTGCTTCACAAATTGTAAACGGGGTTTTTGGAAAAGTTCGTGAAACGCGCAAAACAAACATCGCGGCACTTATAAGTTGTCTCAAACGCAAACGCAGCCTAAATAATATTAGAAACGCCGCCGCACTTATAAGCTGTCTCAAACGCAGACACAGCCCAAATAATATTAAATTATTGGGACTTTTACATACATAGACGCCAAATTTTTTATATTTATAAATCTCACGCAAACATTCTTAATTACAAATATAATACACAAAATAGCACTCATTGTTTTTTTTTTTTAATAGCAAACTATCTTTTAATCCATAACTAAAATATTAGGTGTGTAAAAATGAAAGTATAACTCTGACATAAGTAAAACATAAGAATTGGGTGCCAACACTGTAGTCTATATGTCTCCTTAACCTATTGAAAAAATGGGTTCACTTTTGTAAAGTTTTGATAGGAAATTTAATTGTTATATTTGCATGCAAGCGTACGTAGCACTGCGTACGTAAAATCAGATTACAAGGAGGTTACAACAAGTTATAAGAATATATTTTCAGTGTTTTACCTCATATAACATTCCTGTAACTTCCGTGTAATATCCGTGCAAGATTACAATGAATGTAAGAATTTACACGGAAGTTACAGAAAAATTATAAGGATATTACACGAGATAAAACATTAAAAATAACTTCTTAAAATCTATTGTAATTTTTTTATAACTTGACTTTACATACACAACGTTGGATACTGGACGTAAATATTTTCCGTTTAGTTTTGGTTCTTAGGGTTAGGGTTAGTTCTTAGCTAAGCTGCATTTATTTTGACAATGAAGGAGCAGATGAGACGCTCAGTTCATGGGAAAGGTACACACATGCATGTACTTGTTCCCGCTTCCCCATTCCACCAAAAAAATTAAACTCCTGATTTGAAAGTTGAAACATCTCTAATGCGGTGATCACAGCCCTTCTTCTTCCTCCACCCCCCATCAAAGTTTGATTTTTTTTTTCATGAACAAAGAAAGAAGAAAACTTTGCGCAGAGAAGAGTAATGACTGCCATAAATTCTCCTGCAACAAATCAACTAACTCCTCCTTATTACAGTATTTATGAACCTCTTCACTCCATGGCATGCTGCAATCAAATCTGCATTTATATGCGTGAGGAGTGTTGCTGTAGCAGCATTGCTCCCGCTCAGCTGAGACTGATAAATTTATTTCTCTAGCTTTTGCTTGTCCTTCCTGGTTTAGGGCTTCGTGTTGACATGAGAATGGAGAGGAAGAAGAAGATGGGTGTCTCTGTTCTGTTTTATGTTCTTTCAGTAAGCCATTTCTGCTGGCTCGCAAGCGGCAACAATGTTGCAGAGGTTGAAAACCAGGAGAACAATTCCCCCCATGATCCAACTGCATGGAGCTCGCAAAGGCGTATGGCTTGCCAGTCTCCTCCTATTTTACAATTTTCATAGATATATATTGTAATATTTGTTTAGATTACATTCTAATTTACAGATTCTCACAATAAACGGCCTGATTGCCAATCTCCACCTTCACCTGCTGGCTACGGTAGCACTCCACCAACCCCATCCGGCGGTGGTGGAATCCATTACTCTCCTCCAGCAACCCCATCCCACGGCGGCGGAATACATTACTCTCCTCCACCAACCCCATCCCACGGCGGCGGAATCCCTTACTCTCCTCCCTCCAACCCTTCCCACGGTGGCTCCGGCGGCGATTGCAACTGCAACACTCCCCCCTCCACCACTCCAACTCCAATCATCCCCCTGAATCCACCTTCACCAACAACTCCAACCTACGTATCACCACCAAGCCCTCTACTTCCCCTGAGTCCACCACCCTCCACCCCCAATCCAACTCCCCCTTACATCCCAGTCGACCCAAACTCCCCACCCTTCCCCTGCAGGTAAGTAAGCCAACCTTCTTTCCGTCGAACTCTCCTTTCACCTCCCTGGATTAACAGTACTAAAAATCCTTCTTTTACAGCTACTGGTTCACTCACCCCACCGCTATTTGGGTTGTTTTCGGCTACGTGGGAACAGTAGGCCAGGCATTCGGCACTACTCCGGCCACCGGCATCGTCTTCGGAAGAAACCTTAGCATACTCGAAGCTCTGGGGAACACGCGGGACGATGGCTATGGAGCCCTGCTCCGTGAAGGAACAGCTTCGCTTCTTAACTCAATGGCTAGCAGAAGTTTTTATTTCAGTACTATTCAGGTGAGGGATGGATTCAACACAGCTCTTCAATCGGAGAAGATGGCGGCCGATCAAGCTAAGATCTTTCAGAAGGCAAATGAAGGCCATCTGAAGCATTGATTGAATGAGATTTGATCGCTCTGGTTTTTGAGTTTTGTTAAGCTGTTTTGTGTCGAATCAGTGTTATGTTTCTCTATGATTTTATATTTAGGAAGGTGGATTTGTGGCTTATATGTTCAGTTATGTTGTTCTTGCTAAAATCTTTTGCTTGGTTCTAATGAATTTGTTGTGCTGAAAAGGAAGATGTTTGCAATTTGAGAAGGTTTTTACGATATTTTTATGAAAATATATTCTTATGCATTATATTATATATTATATGAATGTGAACATGTTAGTATTTGGTCGACAAACATTTATTCAGAATAACTAGAACATAAGTCCTCATTAATTGTGTGAAGTGATTGTTACTTATGTATAATTAATGCTCTTAAAAGAAAATAAAATATTTAATGGAACGCAAGATTTATTTATATAATTTCCCTACTGCAAATGTATATAAATATAATTGTCGGTTCATCTAAAAAAATAAATTTTATTTAAAACAATATAATTGTATATAATAGAATACCAGAATGAATCTCGAAGGGAACGAATGATCGAGAAAAGAGCTTTCCTTTGAGATACGCAATCAACTAACGATTCAACATCGAGCATGAGAAACTGCGGCGAACCCGGGATAGGTCCGATCTCTGGAGATGGTTCCCTGCTCGGTAGCGACGAGTTCATTGAGAGTGAGGTGTAAATTATCCCGTCTGTGAGTCTCATTGGATAATTCGCATAGGCAGCGACATGATCTGCTTAAGACCTTGTAAGATAGGGAGATTCAACCGAAGCGACGAACCTTCCAGGTATGCAAGACACAAATCCTCTAAGACTCGAGTTGAACGACAAGTAGGCCATGACTCGCCCGACCGCAGTTGGTCGACCCAGAGCGAATCGCCATACGATATAGCGCCTTGGCAAACCGACACGCACTTCAGAAAACACAATCGTCACTCGACCGATAGCCTCAATCAGTCAAACTCAGATAAGTCAGTCCACCATTATCACTATTTGAAACTTCAAATTGTAATACATATATGATATAAAGTTCATATAATTAATTAGAGCATTTATCATATAAAGAAAAATTTTTATAAATGTTCCCTCTTTATAATTGCACAAAATACACTCCAATAAATAGAAGACAAAAAATGAATAAAGTTGGACTCTCTCACCTGATTTTTTCGACAATAGTTTTTTACCAACTTTACTCTCTTTTCTCTCCTTCACTAAACTCTAGATCTTGAACTTGTTCACAAAATAAAATATGGGATCCAACATTATGAATGATGGTACAGTGAGTGTGAACATGCCCCAGACGAGAAGCAGAGATAAATACAAAGAAAAAACTTCCCAAAGAGAGATAGTACACGCGGAACCCATACAGAGATGTTACGCAACCAAACGTCTATGCGCAAGCGTAGGGCTTACAAGGCCAAATGATCCTCACGATCGAGTAATTCGAGGTCCTCCATGCAGCAATCACCTAAAGAATGACCACGCACCTCGCCTGAAGGCAAAACCTCAAGGGGGTCCCCACCAGGGAAACCACCTATCTCGCAGAACTAGGTCAACAACCAGCAGACTGAAGCATAAGGTGAGTCTCAACGCACTGACACTGTCGCATTTATGCAGGTGAACATGAGGTAGGAAGAGCGGATGCGTGTTCCTGCCCTGGCTACTCGCAGGAGGGGTTTTTACTTGCCAACCCAAAGAGGCAATGCCACCGCCCAAGTTAAGGATCTCTCGTTTGAATTCTTACAAAGGGAGGCACGGCCCAATAAACCATGTAGCGTCGTTCGAGTCATCAATCGGTCTGCTCCAGATCAATGACCCCATAATAGGTCGCCTCTACTTAATCACCTTAAAGGAATCGACTATTCGATAGTTTAATGTTATGTTGATTGAAACCACCCCAAACTGCTACAAGTTTTAAATACTCTTCATTTTGCAGTTCTCAAACTTCAAAACCGAGGAAAGACTATGACACCTTGCTTGACATCAAACAGGGAGAGAGTGAGAGCCTACTGACCAAGCTACCTCTACTTTTAGGATTACTCTACTATACTTGTTGTTGAGCCCCTTTGAGCCTTATCACACATTCGACTTCGTTGATATCATCTTGACGACCCGATTATTGATGAGTTGTCACGCGTTTGGGATATGACGATTTGTCCTCTGCCTTTACGGCTCGGGTGTGCTTTGACGTATAGAGATATTCCCGTCATGATGATCATGATTTTTTTCGTGGGTAATGTGTGTCAATGAGCCGCTATCCATTTGAGATGCGAGAGACTCACTTTCTGCCTAATGGCTTGGCAAGAGCTTTGAAGCCACCGGACATTCCCACACAAAATAACCTTCCTTTGATGACCTATTTCGTCAAGTCCATTTTAGTATAAGCGAAACCCCTTTCATTGAAAGTATTCTTTGGAATCCCCCAATATGTAGTTAACCAATTGAGATACATCCCCTTTGGAGTGCTCTTGACCCCAAAACATGCACCTACATCTAAATTTTTAGTTTTGGTAGTCTACGTAGGCAATCCTTTACGGATACTGATCCAAGGTGTTTCCGCTCGATCTTGTTTAGGCATACATGATTGACCGATCATTGTGAGGTTTATCGCACGTAAGCTCTCCACTTTCTTCTCTTGTTTGTCATTTTTTTTGTATGTCATTCTTTTCCGGTTCCTCTCTTCTCCTAATCATTCATATGATTAAAAGAAAGATTTATTCGGAAAAGGTAAGTATACGATGATTGACAAATTGACGACTCCTTTAAAAAAAAAATAGAAAAAGAACGGAAACATGCTTATATTTTATGATAAACACTTGCTCATCCCTACATCTTGCTAATTACATAAAACAAATTTAAATCTATTCTTGTTGTAATCAATTATATAGATCAAGATTATTAATTAGTAAATAAATCATTAGCTTTAGACAATACTTCAACAATGAAGTTGGTTTGCATGACCACCCAATACTAAGAAGTAGCTTTCCTTGATGCATTATTGATTGTAAAATATAAGAAAATACTTCCTATTTTTAAATTTAGAAATCATGCCCCTCCATCTGTTTGTCTCTCATGCCCTTAATAGTACTCAACTTAATAGTTTTAAATCCCTTCTTGTTATAATCAAAAGATTGTATTTAATAGTGGTCAAGCGATGAAAGTTGAGCAATAACCATTGGATTATAATAATCAGATGATGATGGTAAAGAAATAGAGACTATTCAATTACAATTAAGAGGCCATATTAGTTAACGATCGTCAAGTGATAATAATCAGACACTAATAATCAAGTGATAATAATTAGATGATGATAAAATAATAATGATCATTAGTAGGTAAATCTCTAGAGTTTCTTAGATTGAAAGATTTTCCTATATTTAAGCCACAGTTCATGCTTAGAGTACGATCTGTCATAATTCCTTATAATGATATTTTAATAATCTTAATAAAAGTATTTGAACACTTTATAAATGACTCATATTTATTATTATAAGCTAGTCATTTAACATTTAAATATATTAATAACATCATACCTTATGCACGTTAAATTTCTATCAAGTTGATGTCTTACCCTCAAGTTCAATATATTATTGATCTTAAGAGTGGTTAATGCAGAACCACTCTACAGTGTTGGAAGGCTCACCAACGAAAATTGAACGAAAGTGGAATTGACAACCAAAGAAAGTTGTGATACTAAATTGATGCTTAACTCTTAGGTTTAATATCTCATCGAACTCAAGAGATGGGTTGATGCAGAATCCCTCTACCAATTGATGTCTAACCCTTAGATTCAATATCTCGCTAAACTCAAGAGAAGGGCTAATGTAGAATCTCTCTGCAGCGTCGAAAACTCACCAACATAATTAAAAAAAAAAAACGTGAATTAACAGTGATAACCATTTTTTTTCCTCTTTTCTGCTTACTCCATTAAATAATAAAATCCTATTACAATCCTCCCATCAAAACTGGCAAAGTAATAAACTATAAAAATTATATTAGGAAAGCAAATAAACGCATAACAGAAATGGACATTGAATACTCATCTAGGCCTGTTTGAGTCAAATGTGTTTTGGCACAAAAACCTGCTTTTTAAAATTGTTGAAATCAACGTTTTAACACTATTTATGTTTATGTGTGGTGACGTCATTCTAGTTGCGATCTCACTTTTTTAAAAAAAAATTGTAATTGTCACTGCAATTTTTTGAACATTAAATTATCTTTAACAATATATCCTTATTAATAAGTTGTAGCTGCACATGTCTTATAGATCTGAATTGTGTTAATATCATCACACGAATGGACAATTTTTGAATTGCATTTTATAAAACGCACTTATGTATGTACCAAGCAATAATTCTTTATGTATTTACACATCTAATTCATAAACATTCATATTTGTATGCGACAAGTAAATTCATAGAATAGTTGTGGTGTGCGTGTAAATTGTGCAGGTAGTTGATTTATTAAGTTTTGAGGTTGACAGGTAGCGGTGTCCTTATCGGGTTTGAGTCGGGTCAATGATGTTTATAGCTCTTGAAAGTAGAAAAAAATATTACATCAGGAATTTGCACGTAGAGCTGCATATCAACCAAAAGATATATGGGAGTGGGTCTCACTGTAATTTTTTAATTTTTTTTTAAAGTTAGTTGATGTGTGCTCAGATTAGGATTCTACACGTAACTTTACGTAGAGCTCAGAGTCGAACTCTCATTTACTTCGAGTCAGACTAACCTGACAAAATACTATAGTTAGTTAAAATCGGGTTCACCTTAATGTTTTAACCAAAATTATAATAAAAATTTATGTATATGTATGTGTGTATGGTATGTATGTGTGTATGAGCAAGAAACTTATAGTCAAATCTTGATAATAATTCATCGGAGTTCTAATTTTAGCAAACTTATAGTCAACTGACCGGCTCGATGAGACAGATCTAATGATATAATAACTAGTCTAATCTAAGTCAAATCAAGTCCATATCAAGTCATTAAACCACCTTTTGAAGATTTCTAGACAAATTTGGAAGGACAAGCAGACATCAACACTAGCAAGCATATACTCAAATCGAACGTCTCAACAAGACGAATCCAACGAGTCCAAAATCGCTCAATTCCGACATCATTAAGACCATCAAATACTCCTTAAACGTTGTCATATTGAGGAAAGCCCTCTGGATCGTCCTATCAAAATAGTTGCATTAATTGCATCAAATACACTATAAATAGAGTCATACCCCTCACATGAAAGGGGGATCTGAGACTTCAGAGTGGAAGCTGTAAGGAGCTGAAGTCCAACTCCATCCTGATCGTTGTCGATCACCGCCAGCCGCCATCAACCACTACCGGCCTCTGTTGACCACCGTCAACCACCATCGGCCTCTGTTAACCACCGTCAACCATCGCTAGGCACCGTCACCCACCGTCGGTCTCTGTTTACCACCGTCAGCCTCCCTCGACTACCGTTGATCGCCATCAACCACCGCCGACCGTTGTCAACAGACGACAACTATCAATCGTCGTCAGCTACTGTCGACTGTCACCGTCAATCACCACCAATCATCGCCGATCGCCACCAACTAGAACTGTCAGCTGACGCTATAATCTAAAAATATAGTTACCATTTTCCGTCTGTGAGACAAGAATTTCTGTAATTATTAATCAATAGTGGATTTCTGCAGCTAAGCTAGCCCCCGTGATTTTTCCCTTATGGGTTTTCCACGTAAAAAACTTCTGGAGTCGTCACTACTTGTTTTTTTTTTCATCTGTGTGTGTGCTGAATTTTCATACAACTCTAAGACAATAATCTGCTACTCTACCGCCCCTGAATTTTCTAAAGCACGCATCATATATATATATATATATATATATATATATATATATATATATATATATATATATATATATATATATATATAATTATAATTATAATGATTATGAATAATTAGGAGCTATTGAGATACTCTCACTGAGCTTAAATTTTATTAAATTAATTGAGTTTAAGCTCAAGTTTGAACTTAAATCTATAAATTCAAATCAGCTTGCATATGAATCAGTTTATTCAGTATGAAAAAAAAGAAAAAAAATATTGATTTAAATTAACATGAATATTCAGGAGAAAATTAATGAGTAGTTACTTGATATAAAATATAAAATGTTATTTTAGAAATAATTATAATAATTTAGAATTTTTTTTTTAAAAAAAATATATTATTAGTTATTTTTAAATGAGTCAGCTCATAAGTTGAAGTGTGTTGATATAGGCTCAACCACAAATTTTACCAAACTCGGGCCAACTCATATTCGGACTTGGCTCACTCACAGCCCTAATTGGTGAGTTGAACTGTCGTGTCAGGCTCAGTATATTGAATGCGAGTCACGTGACTCATTTATTTCAAATAAAGTACCGGGTCAGGTCATTTTCAATATTTACATTTTAGCATTGTTAACTAATTGTAAATCGAAGTAGAAATCGATAGTACATTTTAAATAAAATGTGTTGGGAAGATATCTATGTAATTACATATCTAATTTCTAAACTTTAAATTTTTACATGCAAATCATATTTCTTATGCATGAACGTATGTATCTTACCTTTTTCCTTAAGTTAAAGTTGTGGTATTTCACTATTATTTATGTTATATAAAAGATTTGGGGGGATGTAACTGTAAAAAAATAAAATTTATGTGTTAGTTAAGTAAATACATAAGAATGAAGTGGCATTATAAAAAGCTCATTATAAAAAGCCAATCCTCAAATTTAACATATGTGATGGACATCTCAATCTTAGGGCTCAAAAAAATTATTAAATATGATATATGATTGTCTGCATGTGCAGACAGCCAAATTGAGAGTGGAGCATCCTTAGTGTTAAATTTTTCAAATTTGTATAGTCGCGTATGTAATAGAGATTGGCTGTTCGCGTAAATGACCAGTCGCCTATACTAGCAGAGATTGGCTTATGACAACGTATACTAACAACGAATGGCTTATGACATCCTACTTGACATTTAAAAAATCTTCAAACTTCACAATGAGGTGCTACTTGGTTTTAATTTCATCCATTTAATTTGAACCCGATGCCCAATTTTTGGCACATATATGATACTGTCTACGTCGCTCAAGTTCTATTTTCTTCTCTTTGTAGCAGGACGATGGCAGGATAAGCACTAGTGTTTCAAAAACATTGTAAGGAATTAATATTTTGTTATTATTATTAAGACGTCGTCGTGAAACTATTCTAACTATTTTGATGTATTAGCTTATGTGACTTGAAGTATGTACTAATGTGGATCTTATTTATGTGGCTCATATAGACTTGAAGCATGTACTAATGTGGTTCTTATAGCTTTATGTATAAGCTTTCTCAGTTACAGACTTGAAATATTTTTAAGTGGTTCTTATAGACTTGAAATGTATATATCATGTGCTAGGTGCCCAATATAGCTCCCAATGATTTACATGGGACTATTTTAGTTCTCGAGTTTAAATAAGTGATATTTTAATAATCAAACTCATCTTTTAATCCATAATTAAAATATTAGGTGTGTAAAAATGAAAGTATAACTTTGAGACGAGTAAAACATAAGAACTGGGTGCCAACACTGTAGTCTATACGTCTCCCTAACCTATTGAAAAGAATAAGTGGTTACGTTTATAAATGTAGTAGAATAAACACTGATGCTTGCATCGTTGGACACCCCGTCTAATGGCAAGGAATTGGATTGATGGGGGATACAAGCGGTGGTGCCCTTCGGGGTTCATTTAGTGTTGGTGGTTCAATTTCCTCTCCTCTTCCAACCCCTGCCTTTTTAAGATGACGACTTATTCTTTTTTTTTCTAAATACATTAACTGAAAAATGTAAGATTTGACACCCCTCGATCGGAGTTAGTTGTAGGTCAAGTTTCATTAATTTTCATAATAATTTAATCATTCCCCAAATATATGAAATATTCAAGATAATCTAGCAACATGTAGAATCCCTTGTAATAGTTTAATTTTACGTAAGCATTTTTACCAATCAAAACCCTTGAATACATGCAAGCCCGTGCATTTAATTCCAAGTCAAGTCACATGCACATATGTATTTACACATAATCCAAATTTTCATAAGAAAATAGCATCAAATAATAAACATTAGTAGTTCTGCACTTCAAAAAGTAAATATGACATATATCTTGTTCGACAAATTTTTAATCAATGATGCAAACCAACAACTAATCAATTAAATAGGTAAAAATGAGGATAGACATCAAAAGGATAAAAGACTTGAAGAGCACTCACATGTGGCAAGCACATATTTGAAGAAAGAAAAATTGAAATTTTATCAATATACAAATTCTAATGAATTTTTTACATGCTTTAGGCTCGTTTTTATAGCTTACAAATGATCTAAAATAGAAACTTCTCATTATTTGTAGCAATCTATTAAAAAAGTCCTTTTTTTTAATATGTTCTTCATTAATAACTTCCCAATTTGCTTAATGACTTGATAAATAGGAATGCAATCAGCACAATTAGAGTGGTGTTCAAGCAGCAGCACTAGAGTGTTCTTGGAGTCAGGTAAGCAATGGAAGGCATAAAGCGGCAGTATTAGGTTAGCGAGAAAGTCAATGGCAATGGTGAGTAAGGTGGATACAGCTGTTAGCAGCTAGTAGGGAACCTTAGAGGCAACAACAAATCAGTGCCATGAATGCTTGAAACTGAATAGTAGATTTGGAACAGTAGGAATAACATGTGAATAATAACAAGAATAGTTAAATGCCAGAAAT
Source organism: Papilionanthe hookeriana x Papilionanthe teres (assembly GCA_022702705.1). Taxonomy (NCBI): domain Eukaryota; kingdom Viridiplantae; phylum Streptophyta; class Magnoliopsida; order Asparagales; family Orchidaceae; genus Papilionanthe; species Papilionanthe hookeriana x Papilionanthe teres. The sequence continues at coordinate 65,759,032 of CM040427.1, read as the reverse complement.
GAAGGTATCAAAAACAATTGCATCAGAAGGAATACGTTGCAGCTGTAGGAAAAAACAAAGCAACAAGTGCTTGGGAAGAGCTACAAAAATGCAAGCAAACAACAATGGTAATTCAACCTCTATTCAACTGCATAGATAGTTGTAAACATTTGAAAATTCTTTTAGTAGCAACAACAGTTAGGGCAAACCATGGCCAGCCATGGAGAGGTCTTCAACTCTCATCAATTTGCTCTAAGAGTGGGACTAAAATTTTGATGGATTCCGGAAAACGGCAATGAGAAGTAAAGGAAGAAGGATATTCTTATGAGAATTTGGATTTTCTTAGATTGGTTTTTCTTCAATGAGGAAAGCCTTTCAATAAGCAAATACAATAAGGATAATGATTAATCATCTCTTCGATCAAGTTTACAAAAATGATTAAACTTTATCATCTAGTAATAAAGTGGACAAGCTTAAATTTAAAATTTAATTCAAGTATTTGTTTGAATTTTGATTAAACAGTCCAATCTTCTTAATCTTATTCATTAAGTCTTCAGGTGACAATTTATCTTTGTCGTTGTATCCTTTAAATACTCCTCTTCAATTCTAATGATGATATAATAATAACTACCATTTATAATTTTCGTTAAAAATCTGATAATTAAAATTGCAATGTGTTTGGTCTTTTGATCTTTCCATGATGTGATGCCAATTATTAGAATATGTTTATCTATAGATTTATTTAGGTAAGGCAGAACTAGGAAGACTTGGGTTTGTTGTATAAAATTTTTTCTTAATTTATTATAATTAAATGAAAATATGAAACTCAATAGGACAAAATGTTGAAAAAGGATTCTTGTAGCCCAACCCACTTAGTGGGACAAAGGTTTGTTGTTATTGTCGTTGAATAGCCGGGTTATTCATCTCCTTATTGATCTGATCCCTTAATTTCAAGTCTCTCTTTTAGGAGAATCTCAATCATGTGAAATTATAGCTTAAGGTGGGGAAAGGCTAATTTTACGCTATACACTTTGTTGTGTTTGTTAATTAATCTTTTTGAATGTTTTTAGCATATTTTTTGAACATTATAGTCTTTTTTCAGCTAGAAGGTTTTCAAAATATATATTCAAAAAGTGTTTGTTCATGGAATTTAGATAATATTTCATGTTTAAAATTCTTCTTCAATTATTGTCATAACTTAGGTGTACTTTTTGGTTTGACTTGTTTCTATGGTTGTATCTCCTCTTAAACTCCTTTTAGCTTTTGCTATTTTGGAATATTTTATTTTTTTCTTTTTGGATATGTTTGTGTATTTGAAAACATGTTGTTGTGAGTATTATCTGGTCTGACTTCTTCTTAGTTGCATTTACTTTGGTTCAACTTTGATGAACGGGTTTTTTGTACATCGACATATTCAATTTTAGTGCGTTGAAGAGAATTATTCATTCTTCTTCAATGAGACTTAACCAACATCGACATGTTCAATTTGCATAAAGCCTTCAGTATCATTTACAATGATTATTTCGATATTGGCCACCATTTTAATATGGTGTGATTATAAGATCCCACCAATCGGACCTTCGATCTTTGGCCACCATTTTAATATGGTGTGATTATAAGATCCCACCAATCGGACCTTCCTCTAATTTAGAGGCCATTAAATTCCACCTATTCATGTAGCTAATTTGGACCTTCGAAGATTCACCTAGCTACCTTGTGTTTCTCCTGTTTGAAGAGAGTATTGAATCCATATTTCGTGGAATAGGGGGATAGGGTATAAATTCATAACTCTTTACATGCATTTTCAGGGCAGGTCATAATTTTTATGTCTCGCATGCATCACTTGGATAGCCCATAATCCATCAATTTCACTTTCTTGCCACTCTCTATATTGAGTGCCAAGCCTTGGCTTTCTTAATATTGAAATTTGCTTGCATGGATGATCCCTAAACTCATTAAAGCGGACACCATTTTATCCTCCATATTTTGAAGTGAACCAACTTGTTTTACCTCAGGGCTTCTTACTTGAGGTAACACGTTGAATTGAACATGGGCATTTTACTATATGGATGCTAATCTTCACAATGATAGTACTTTCAGGATTAAAACTCATAAAGAAAGTTTCCCTATAGCATATAATCTTTATCTCGTGTGCTTTAGGTCAGACGAGTCCAACTTTATCTTCGAAAACCAAATTGACTTTTGTTAATGCAACCAAGCAACATATAGTCGTATGTTGATACCTCTGCTTACGCTCGGCAATTTGATATGCCTTTAAACCTACTTTGATATGAATCAATCGAACCTAGGGTGTAACCTTTGGTGGTCACCAATGTTAATGCAACCAAGCAACTAGGACCACAATACCACTATTTTTTTTACTTTCCAGAGTATGAAATCCCACCCTTTTGTTCCATCTCAAAAACAAAATTTTTTGTTTCTATTTTGCATTTTCATTCTCTAAATCTAAAAATGATAAATTAGCATTTTCAGTTGAAAGCATCATGCAACTGTCCATTTCTTCAGCATAATTGATCAATCACCTCATGTTCACAAAAGGTAAAAATATTATTTCTAGGGTATAGGGCTTGGGCTTAATTTGTTTTGTTTCTACATTTTTATCATTCATCTTTTGTAACTTATTATTCTTTTGGTTTCATGAAAACAAATCCCAAGTCCCAACTTATTTGGATCAGTAATTATGTACACGAGATTTGCAAAGATGAAAATCAGGTCAACACATAAGATTTCATTTTTATATCAAAATGTATCATCTAGATTTTTTAGATAGCAATTATGTTAAAAAAAAAAGGCAATTCTTCTTCAGTTGTTTTATTTGAGACAAATATCATTATATTTTTTACTTTCCAGAGTATGTAAATCCCCAACCTTTTTTTCTGTCTCAAAAAACAAAGTTTTCTGTTTATATTCTGCATTTTAATTCTCTAAATCTAAAATTTTTTTCCAGGAGTTTGGTTCCGCACTCTCAGCTTGAAAAACTTTAGATATATTGTAGCAACCAGAAAGCAATGGAATCATATAAGTCTAAAAGCATCCTCATCACCGGGGCTGCTGGTTTCATCACATCGCATGTTGCCAACAGGCTCATCCGCAACTACCCCGATTAAAAAATTGTGGTCCTCGACAAACTCGACTACTGCTCCAACCTTAAAAACCTTTCCCCTTCTGGATCTTCCCCCAACTTAAAGTTCGTTAAGGGCGACATCGCCAGCGCTGATCTTCTCCACCACCTTATCATCACGAACTCCGGGTCAGCAAAGCCGGAGACCTTGCTTGAGGCTAACATGGATAAATCTTCTTATTTGACCGGAGACCTTGCAAGAAGGTCTCCGGTCAAATAAGAAGATTCATCAATGTCAGTACAGATGAAGTTTATGGGGAGACCGATGAGAATACGGCAACCACGAAGCCTCTCAGCTCCTCCCTACGAACCTGTATTATGCCACCAAAGCAGAAGTTGAAATGCTCATAATGGCTTATGGAAGGTCCTATGAAATTTTGAAAATACTCCCCTGACTCGTAAATTATTTTAGTCCCACAGTCTATCAAAATGTTAAATTCCCACAGTCTTTTAATGAGCTGAAAGAGTACCTAGCGACGTGTCTCTCTCTCTCTCTCACACACACACACACACACAACTTGAGCGCTTGAGCTTGAACTTGAGCTCATAGACTATAAAATATGATTTTTTAAAGAATATATATTTGAATTTTAATATATCATAAGTATATGTTTACTAATTTTTTAAGAAAGAGCCAACTCACGAGCAAATCTTTTTAGCTCATTGTGCTCAGTTCACAAGATTGAATCTAACTGAGCCCGAATCATAAGCCAACTTGGCTCACTCACAGCCATAATTGGCTAATTGGTGAGTTGAAGTGTTGTGTCAGGCTCAGTGTATGTGATTGAATGCGAGTCACGTGACCCATTTATTTCAAAATAAAGAATCGTGTCAGGTCAGTTTCATTGATAGCAATTATAAATAGAAGAAAAAATCGATCATACATTTTAAATAAAATGTGTTGCGTAGATTTCTATGTAATTACATATCTAATATCAAAACTTTAAATTTTTACATGCAAATCATATTTCTTATGCGTGAAGATATGTATCTTACTTTTTTTTTAAGTTAAAATTGTGGTATTTCACTATTATTTATGTTATATAAAAGATTTGGAAGGTGTAAATGTAAAAAAATAAAATTCTCTCCTCCTTAACCTGCTGGCTACGGTAGCACTCCATCAACCTCATGCGGCTCCGGCGGCGGAATCCCTTACTCTCCTCCCTCCACCCCTTCCCACGGCGGCTCCGGCGGCCGTTGCAACTGCAACACTCCCCCCTCCACCACTCCAACTCCAATCGTCCCCTTGAATCCACCTTCACCAACCACACCAACCTATGTGTCACCACCAAGCCCTCTACTTTCCCTCACTCGACCACCCTCTACCCCCAATCCAACTCCCCCTTACATCCCAATCGACCCAAACTCCCCACCCTTCCCCTGCAGGTAAGCAAGTCAACCTTCATTCCCTCGAACTCTGCTTTCACCTCCCTCCATTAACAGTACTAAAAATCCTTCTTTTACAGCTACTGCTTCGCTCACTCCACCGCTATTTGGGTTGTTTTCGGCTATGTGGGAACTGTAGATCAGGCGTTTGGCACAAATCCGGCGACCGGCATCGTCTTTGGAAGAAAACCTTAGCATACTCGAAGCGGGAGGATGGCTTTGGAGCCTTGCCCCGTGAAGGAACAGCTTCGCTTCTTAACTCAATGGTAAACAAAAGTTTTTATTTCAATACTGTGCAGGTGAAGGATTCAACACAGCTCTTCAATCGGAAAAGATGGCGGCCGATCAAGCTAAGATTTTTCGGAAGGCTAATGAAGGCCATCTGAAGCACTGATTGAATGAGATTTTAGCACTCTGGTTTTTGGGTTTTCTTAAGCTGTTTTGTGTCGCATCTTTCTTAATGGTTTTCTATGGTTTCATATTTAGTAGGTGGATTTCTGATTTATATGTTCAGTTCTATTGTTCTTCGTAAAATCTTTGCTTTGTTGTTGTTATTATTATTACTATTATTATTTTCGTGATAAATATAATATATGTCTAAATGTGAACATGTTAGTATTTGGTCGTCAAAGATTAATTTATGATAACTTGACATATGGCCTCATTAATTCTGTGAAGTGATCGTTACTCATGTATAATTAATGCACTTAAAAGAAAATAAAAATATTTAACGGAACGCAAGATTTACTTATATAATTTCCTACTGCAAATGTATATAAATATATTTGTAGGTTCATCTTTTTTTTTTTTATATCAATAATTTGCCTCCTTTTGCAATGAAAATTTATTGGTTTTCTTATTCAGTTTTATCAGTGCTGAAATTGGAGGAAGCAGTGGCTGCTGCAAAGAAATTCTCTTCTCAACGTCAATTTTTGCTAACTAAAGTAATTAAACCCATGTTGGTTCTATTTGCTGGTTGCTTAATAAGTCAATGTTGTCCATGTATTTAATGCCTGCAGTGCTTTTTTGCCTTATAGTTGCACAAGAGCTTCGTAAAAGTACAAGAGTATACTGAAAAGCTCAAAACATATGAGCAAGGACTCCAGGTCAGCTCGTATTTTCTCTCTCTCTCTGCTGAATTAGTTAGAATCTTGTCAACCAATCTTGCTTATTTGCTGGTTTCTTGACTTTATGTTTTATATAGTGTTCTTTTTCTCTACACAAAATTGGTTTCAATGTGTTCTGACTATTTGGAGATTGTTATATTCTGGTGGTATATTCTGGTTGGTGAGCTTACAGTTCATACATGTCATATGGGGGCCTTTGGTTTAATCTTTCCTGGAGCTGTGGTTCTACCATTCGCAGTTCCACGTAAAATATTTAGAGCTTGTTTGGGATCAGTTTTTTTCTTTTATTTCTAAAAATATATTTGTTTAGTGTATTTTCTTACATGATTTTATTTTTTGTTTCTATACAAATTAACATATTTTTGAAAATACTCGAGATAATCTTGCATGATTGAATATTTTATAAAAGATGGAAGATTAAGACGTCAATGGTTGAGAACATGTGAATGTTTAATCTTTTTGATGGCATAAAGGCGAATTTGAGCTTTAGATTTCTCATTTCCTTGTCTTAGTTTTTATTTGATAACCCTTTTTGTTTCTGAAGTTACGAGAATGTGGTGCTTACAATCTTCTTTTAAACAGTTTTACTAAGCAGGGGTAACATGGTTATTTTTTCAGAAACAGCCTGCCCACAGTTGTTTTCACACAGCTGTGCCAAACAGGCAGCACAGCTGCAGCTGAAAAGTGGAGAAGCTGCAGCCGCACTAAACAAAGCCTAATTCTTTTGACTATGAGGTTTTAACTTATCAATTATGACCAGCAAGCCATGAATATAAAGCAAGTTCAATGGCAATGCATAGGATGAAATCACTTGGAATCTCTTCTGCAAATCTGAAACAAGTTCCTCCTCTTCATTCTTATCTTCAAGATGATCAAGCTGCATGTGAAAAGATATTCAATCTAAAGAAGCAACCGCCTCATTGGCATGCATTATAAAATTTTCTGTGACTACATGAAGTACAGCAAATTCAAGTTTGCTGTATGTTATATAGAAATTTGTAAACTAAACTGAATTCAAGGAAAAATATTGGAATTAGTAGCTTATATTAACAGATATTACTAACAAAATGAAAGTAATTTAAAGAGGCCAAACATAGTCAAATTCAGGAAGCCAAAAACTCAAAAAATAGAAAAGAAAATCACAGCACAAAATAAACTAAAATTTTATATAAGTTCACTAATAGATGGCTTCACGCTGTCATCCCTGCAGATTTCACTAGGTGATTATGGAGAATTACAACTCTAATTTCTGACATAAAAGCATAAGACAGTGCCCTATTTACAAAGAAAAACTTAAGACAGTCAAAATATAATAAAATTCACAAAATGAAAAGCAACTACATCTGCGTACTGCATTATCTTCGCATAACAAAAAATTAAGCTCCATAACATTTTAATCATGACTCAACATGCCAAGTTAAAAAAATATATATTTCTAATAATTGCAATACACTGAAAAAAAAATATTTTTGAAGCAATTTTTTTCCCAAGAAACATCAATCTAAAATGAATAAGATGGAATTAGAATTTCAAATATGCTATGATATTTAATAGGAACGAGACAACTTTACATAGAGATTAAGGCAAAATAAAATAATTTACTCCACTAGTACAAACCAACATAATCTCAAATACGTAAATGATAGATCTACAATTCGAGAGGTAGTCAGTTCTCACCCAAAACCTAACTCTTAAAATCAAAGATGACAATCAACTATTTTTAGTATAGACCTACAATTTTTGCAGTGCCAGCCTCTCTAGCATCCTTCACATTTTCCAGAAAATGCATTTTTAATTTGCGCATCTCGCTCATATGTTCCAACCCCGCCAATTCTATAACCATTCTCATTCTTAACATTAAACTCATTTAGTTCTTGAAGTGATCTTAATTTCTCAAAATTGGCAATCACCTTTTTTGCATCAAAGTCGTTGGAAACACAAACCCACATTTTCAGTTCAAATTCTTCTTTCAGATCTTCATAGATGTGTTGTAGGAGAGTTGTCTTGCCCATGCCACCATGACCCACTATGGATAGAAGAGAAATGTTTTTGTACGGAGTAGGGCTGTTAATATGAGTTGCAGCTTCATTTCTTGGCTTCCTCAACCACTGCATAACAAAATCCTTCTCCTCGCATTTTTAGGATCCTGCTTCACGATCTCTGTACAACTGAAGCTCCAGCTCCTGCGGCTCCTGCTTTGTGTTATCGATGACATTAAGGAAAATATTGACCTCAGCCGGCGATCGAGAGAGCTGCAAACCCAAACCACGTCATCCGACCTGCCTTCCACTTCGACAATGGTCCGTCGGCGGTCGAGAGAGGCGGAGGAGACCGACGTTTGGATAAGGAGTAGGAAAAAGAATAAGCATGCAGCAACTGCCATTGCTTTTCGGCAGTCGTCGACGAGGGAGGGGGGTTGAACGAACGCTGCGAAGAAACCAAGCAGAATTGGATCGAGGGGCAACTGGAGTAAAAATCTGTTGTGGAACGCCGGCCGCGGGATCGATCCTGCGGCCCGATTTCCTCCCAACTTCACGGTCGAAGCTTGTCCGCTGCGGCCCCAAACGATTAAAATTCGCGGTAAGGTGCCGCGAAATTGGTCTGTCGTGCTCCCAAACAGACCCAATAAAATTGTATGCATTAGAAATATCGATATGAATCTCAAAGAGAGCGAAAGACCGAGATAAAAGAGGTTTCCTTCGAGGTAAGCAATAAATCGATGATTCAACATTGAGCATGAGTAATCGCATCATCGAGCCCGAGATAGTTCTAACCTCTAGAGATGATTTTCCGCTCGGTAGCCAAGAGTCCGCCTAGAGTGAGGTAAATCATCCCAGCAGCGAGTCTCATCGGATACCTTGCATAAGCAGTGACAAGATCCGCCCAAGACCTTGCGAGATAGGGAGATTTGGCCACGGTGATGAACCTACCAGACATGCGAGACGCAAGTCCTCTAAAACTCGAGTTAAAGAGTATGTGAGCCACGGCTCACCCGACCGCAGTGTCAAAATTTTGAGAAATATAGATAGAATCCTGAATAGGCTCGATCGATGTCTTTTCCCTTTGCTTTCACTCAATTAAATAATAATATTACTATCTATTGTAGGTATAAAATAAAATGCATAATCTATTTTAGGTAACTTAGTAATACATATTCCTAATTTAAATATTTAGCTAAAAGGGAAATAAATCAGAATAAAGTCTTTGGAAATAATTTAAATAAAGAACCTCCTAATTATAAAAAACTCCTAAATTAGCTTACTGATTTTCATCTTTCCTAATTGACACGTAGATGACCAATCGACTCGGAACAAGTGAGACCGACATCTCGACCGACCGAAACGCATGTTAGAAGACAATCGTCAGTCGACTGACCACCTTAATAAGCCGAATTCGGATAAGTCGGCTCGCCGATTACCACTGTGTTATCAAAATATAATACAAATATGATGCAAAATCTATATAATTAATTAGAGTATTAATCATATCTAGAACGGTTTTCATAATTGTTCTCTTCTCTCTGTAATTATACAAAAATGCTCAAATAAATAGAAGACAAAATTACGAATAAAGGGGACTCTCTCCCTTGTTTCTCTTGACAGTAAATTGTTGACCAAATCTACTCTCTTTTCTCTCCTCCACTCAGCTCTAACTCTTGAAGTATGTTCACAAAATGCAATATGTGATCCGACATCCTAAAAGATGGTGCGGTGTGTGTGGACATGCCTCAGACGAGAAGCGGAGCCAACTGCGCAGAAACTTCCCAGAGAGAAATAACATGCATGGAACCCAACAGAGATGCTACGCAACCAGACGTCCATGCGCAAGTGCAGGGCTTACAAGCCAAATGAACATCGTGACGGAGCAATTCAAAGCCCTTCGAGCGGCAATTGCCTATAAAAACAACCACACGCCCTTGCCTGAAGGTTGAATCTCAGGGGGTTCGTCCCCAAAGGCCCCCACAAGGGAACTCGCCAATCTCGCACAACTAAGTCAGCAACCAGCAGACAGAATTACAGTGTGATTCCGAACACACAGACACGGTCACATCTATGCAGGCGAACATGCAATGGGAAGAGCAAATGTGAGTGCCTGTTTGGCCAACCACAGGAGGGGCTTTTAATTTCCAAATCAAAGAAGCGGTGCTATCGCCGAAGCTAAGGATCTCTCGCTTAGACTTCTACAATGAGAGGCACGACCTAATCGACCATGTAGCGTCGTTCAAGTCGTCAATCAATCTGCTCCAGATCAATGACCCAATAATATGTCGCATCTTCTTAACCACGTATAAGGAATCGACCCTTTGATGGTTTAACGGTCAGCCGACCAAAACCATCCCAAATTATTGCGAATTTAGACGACTCTTCATTTTGCACTTCTCAAACGTGCACAAACAAATGAAAGTCTTTAACACTTTGCATGACATTAAACAGGTAGAGAGCGAGAGCCTACGCGACTATATCACAAGCTTCCATAACTAGATACTAGAAGTAAGAAATCTGAAGCATGAAATAGCCGAAACAACTTCAAAGCGAGTCCTAAGCAGACAATTCAGGTATGACCTAAATTTGTTTAATCTTATTTTTGCATAAGAATTAGAGATGATAAACGAGCACGTAATCGTCGAGGCAGACCTTCAAGGCTCCCTAAAGGGTAAGCCATAATCATTTGACACCCGTCAAAGAAGCGAAAAGAACGGGGAGAGCCACGAAGGGCGAAGGACAATCAGTCCTCCACCGATCATGATAACAATAACTATTGGTCCCGATATCAGCGGAGAAACAACCGAAAGCAATGTTATAGTCAACGGTTGGCTTAATATTATGAGTGACAACATGTTTACAAGAAAATGTAAGGTTTGACACCCCTCAACGTGTTGATGGCCGAAATAGTCCAGGCCAACCAAAACAATAAGTACTTCAAATCGGCCATGCCATTGAAGGCGGCCTCGACCTTAAGAGATTCGAAGATGTACTGTCAGTACCACCGGGACCACGGTCACAACAAAGATGAGTGCCATCATCTTAGAAACGTGATTGAAGAACTCATCCGCGATGGGAAGCTCAAAGAGTTTGTTGATGTGAGTGCGTGCAAACAATGACAGGGTAAAAGCACCAATAGGAGATGCCTTTAAAGGATATGTCTGGGCAAACGAGCTCCACATAGCTGGGATAATACCTGCCATCTTTGTGGAGGACCCCCACCCTCCGGCTTGAAGAAAAAGCGTTTGGGAGAGATATGCTCCATCATCCCCTATATACACAACCACTTACCATTTATCTTTACAGATTCATGGGTCACATCGAAGGGGAACCCCTAAAATGAGACGAGTGTGTCAGAATGATGATCAACAACTACTATATGGGTTGTATTCTCATTGATACAGGAAGTTCGTTCAAAATAATGTTCAATAGTATCGTCTTGAGGGCTGACCAGTTGACAACACTAGACAGTCCATTGTTCGGATTCTAAAGTATCAAAATTTTATTGATCAGATTAGTTTTTAATTGCATAAGTTGTAACTCTTATATTTCATAAAAAAACACAAATAAAAATTCATATATATATATATATATAAATCTTTTCATGCATACATAAAATGGTACGTAGGTAAGAAAATAAAGTTCGGAGGTTAAGTATGTAAATACATAAGAATTGAGTGGTATGCATGTAAATCCTCCAAAATCCTAAAACAAATTGAAATAAACAAAACCGAACTTTCCACGTTTTTATCAGTCACCTCTCTGATCTGCCACGTGGCGTTTTTTCATTTGTGAACTAAAAGCTCATTTATGATTATTTATTTTAAATATTTAAGGAAAAAACTAATTTCTGTTATTGACAATAAAATTTGAATATTAAACACCCTCATTTAAAAATATAATAACTTGATGACAATTTACATATATACCATTAATTTCTATCTATTTGCATATCTACCTTCTAAATTTTTCTTTTCACAATTATACCATCAAATTTTTTTATATAACATCATTAATATTATTTTTTTCAACATAAAAAAATAAAATACACTTTTTTATGCATAAAAATGGCACTAAATTTATTTTGAGATTAACATTAAAAAATAAAATCATTTTGACATCAATAATTATTAGAGGAATCTATATACATACCACCCAATTTTGTACATATTTACATATAAACACCTAAACTTTACATTTTTACATTTATATCATCAAAAATTTTTGTATCACATCAAGATAAGGCTCCGTTTGGGGTAGCTTTACACAGCGGTGGCGTTTTGAAAACGCCGTCTCACCGTTTCGAAACTTCTTCACATAAACGGCTTATCTGGATAAGCACGAGCTACCCCAAACACAACTATATGTTTTCATACGTTAATGAATAAAAATGGTAGGTTAGGATAGGGGTGTAAATTAACCGAACACGAACGAAGAGAGATTGTGTTCATGTTCGGTTCGTTTGAAATTTAGTTGGTTTGAAATAAGCACGTGTTTAAAATTGTTCTTGTTCGTCTCTTAACGAACGAATCAAACACGAGCCGAGCACGAGCTGTTCGCGAACCACGAGCCAGCTTGACAGCCCTAATATTAATATATATAAATAATATATTATATTTATTATATAACTTGTATTACAAAATATATAACATCTATATTAGTATATTATTAATATAACATACTAATATATTATTACTATTAATTTATTATATATTATAATTTATAAATTTTAATTTTTAAAATATCATAGATATTTTATATATAATTATATTAAATTATTTTATATTTCAAATAATAACGATTCAAAAACGAACGAACATATCATTGTTCGTGTTTGGTTCGTTTAACTAACCGAACTAAAAAAAATTGTTCGTGTTCGTCTTGTTTACTTATCGAACGAATCGAACACGAACTTCTTAGCCAACCGAACACGAATTTTTCACGAACAATGAGGTTTTTGAACAACCCTAGTTTAGGAATGCTAATTTTTCTTTTATATTATATTAAAATTTGTCATGTGACATTAAATAGTTCTTCAAACAACTTAAAAATTAGCAGTTTATTGAGATGCATTTATTCTATGATAATTATTCTTTCAGTTATAATTTTTTATAATAAACTTATAATAAATATTTTTATTAATTATCACTTTTTAAAAAATATAAAAAAAATCATTTAAAAATGAATTTAACGTGGAACCTAATTTTTTCCGTTATGGCACCGTCTCCTCTTCCTTTCTTATATACGTGCCCATCCATCTTCTCTCCCTCTCCACTGTAGAACGGGCTGGAAGGAATTTGGAGCTCGGCGATCGATTTGCCGGCGATCGATTTGTCTCTTTGGCGAAATCTGGCTTGATTCTTTCCCGCGGATTGAAGAGAGAGTCGGCTGCTCTTTCATTCGCATCGTACATTTTGATCGTGAGTGCTTCTTGTTCTTACCTGTCGATCGTTCTTATATTGTAGATCACGATATTCTTGAGGCCATTTCTCGCATCCTTTTCATCTAAGCAGGGATCTGTGCGTTTTTAATCATTTTCTAAGTCTTGCTGTGTTTATCTAGAAATTCTTTGAAGATAGCGCGTTCTTATGATGGCTTTGGTTGTGAAATTGGTGTTGAACTGGGAGTGGAAAGGGAGAGTAAGTTTTTCTCAGATTTGTTAAGAAAATTAGAAAAGAATGTGATTGCCGTATACCGGATCTTGAACAGAGAAGTCTCCTTTCTATTTCGTTTATCTGAGGTTCATGGATTTACTCTATTTTATGCATAACAAAGTGCATTCATCAACATTGTTAATCAATTAAATTTATAAAATCGAATTGAAATAAAATTGAATTAGATCCACAAACCTATCTATCTCTTCCTTTCTACCGGTTTCATCGGAAACTGTCGTCTTGGCGAGCTCACCTTCGTGATGCAGTTGCGATTTGAGCTAGCTGAGAAGGCAACGACGGGATCTCGGCGTGCAGAGACCACCGAATCGCCCATCTTTCTCCTCCTTCTGCTCCGCTTCTACTCGAAACCATCGAGGAAGGTCACCCTCGTCTTTGCGTTCCAGGTTAAATACTGCTCTAAATCCGCCGAACAGTGGGATTTGGTTACCGTTTAGAAAGATTTAGTTTAAATGCAGGTTACATCCTTCTCTAAATCGGTTACCAGACATCCCCTTAGTATGATTTCATTCGTGTTTTTCTTAAAATACAAAATGTGTTGGTGGAGCAGTGGATCTCAGTGAGCCTATTCATGCCTTAATATGAATCCATTGTTACTTTTGACACAATTTTGAAATGAATTTAGGCTTTTGTTATGAATCTGTTGTTACTTTTTTTTTGTCTTGTTCAGTGCTTACTGGTTCAATACAATTTCTTCCAAGATAAATACTTGAGAAGCCATTTATGGCTATATGATAAGAAATTCCACCAACAATTCATTTAACAGTCCATTTCTTCAGCATATTTGATCAATCACCTCATGTTCACAAATGGTAAAAATATTATTTCTGGGGCGTAGGACTTGGGCTTAATTTGTTCTTTTCTATATTTTTATCATTCATCTTCTCTAACTTTATAATTCTTTTGATTTCATGAAAAGAACTCCCAAGTCCCAACTTATTTGGATCAATAATTATGTACATGAGATATGCAAAAGATGAAAACCAGGTCAACACATAAGATTCCATTTATATATCAAAATGACTCATTTAATTTTTTTAGATAGCAATCAAGTTTTTTAAAAAAAGCAATTCTTCTTCAGTTGTTTTATTTAAGACAAAGATCACTATATTTTTTACTTTCCAGTGTATGTAAATCGCCACCCCTTCTGCATTTTCATTCTATAATTCTAAAATTTTTTTGCAGGAGTTTGGTTCAGCACTCTCAGTTTGAAAACCAGAAAGCAATGGAATCCTATAAGCCTAAAAGCATCCTCATCACCGGGGCTGCTGGTTTCATCGCATCGCATGTTGCCAACAGGCTCATCCGTAATTACCCCGATTACAAAATTGTGGTCCTCGACAAACTCGACTACTGCTCCAACCTTAAAAACCTTTCCCCCTCTGGATCTTCCCCCAACTTGAAGTTTGTTAAGGGCGACATCGCGAGTGCTGATCTTCTCCACTACCTTCTCATCACTGAGTCGATCGACACAATAATGCACTTTGCAGCTCAGACTCACGTCGACAATTCTTTCGGCAACTCCTTTGAGTTCACTAAAAACAACATATATGGAACTCATGTTCTGCTTGAGGCCTGCAAGGTCTCTGGTCAAATAAAAAGATTTATCCATGTCAGCACAGACGAAGTTTATGGGGAGACCGATGAGAATGCCATCGTCGGCAACCACGAAGCTTCTCAGCTCCTTCCTACGAACCCGTATTCCGCCACCAAAGCTGGAGCTGAAATGCTCGTGATGGCTTACGGAAGGTCCTATGGCCTACCCGTCATAACCACCCGCGGTAACAATGTCTATGGACCAAATCAATTTCCAGAAAAGTTGATTCCAAAGTTCATCCTTCTGGCAATGAGAGGACAAACCCTTCCAATTCATGGAGACGGTTCTAATGTTCGAAGCTACCTCTATTGCGAGGACGTTGCTGAGGCTTTTGAGGTTATACTTCATAGAGGGGAGATCGGCCATGTTTACAATATTGGGACGAAGAAAGAGAGAAGGGTGATTGATGTAGCGAAAGATATCTGTAAGCTTTTTGCGCTGGATCCCACCACCGCGATTAAGTTCGTCGACAACAGACCATTCAATGACCAAAGATACTTTCTAGATGATCAGAAGCTAAAAATTTTGGGTTGGTCAGAAAGAACTACTTGGGAAGAGGGTTTGAAAAAGACTATGGATTGGTACACAAACAATCCGGATTGGTGGGGAGATGTCTCAGGAGCACTTTTACCACATCCAAGAATGCTAATGATGCCAGGCACTGAAAGACATTCCGATGGCCATGAAGCGATAATAAAGAGCATGTCGCCTCCGCCAAACATTGTTAACATTCCAAGCCAAGTAATAACACCACCAGTCTCAGAAACCTCATCTTTTTGTACCAAAACGCAGTCTTTGAAGTTTTTGATATACGGCAAAACCGGATGGATCGGCGGCCTTCTCGGGAAGATATGCGAGAAGCAAGGGATATCTTTCGAGTACGGAAAAGGCAGATTAGAAGATCGATCCCAACTCCAATCGGATATTCACAATGTGAAGCCGACACATGTTTTCAATGCCGCTGGTGTCACCGGCAGGCCGAATGTCGACTGGTGCGAATCTCATCGTCAAGAAACTATCCGCACCAATGTTGTTGGAACTTTGACACTAGCTGATGTTTGCTCCGAGAATGGTTTGTTGCTCATGAATTATGCTACTGGGTGTATTTTTGAATATGATGCTAATCACCCCGAAGGCTCAGGCTATGGCTTCAAGGAGGAAGATAGCCCCAACTTCACTGGTTCCTTCTACTCGAAAACAAAGGCCATGGTAAGGTTTATATATAAGAGGGTAAATTGTGAAAATACACCCACTCTTATTTTATTTTAGCCCAGAGTCTATCACAATGTCAAAATTATGTTATATATATATAACATAAAGGTAGTTATTACTCATCTATTTCGTATCGATACAGGTTGAGGAGCTTTTGAAGGAGTACGATAATGTATGTACTTTAAGAGTTCGAATGCCGATATCATCTGATCTAAACAATCCTCGTAACTTCATCACGAAGATCAGTCGATACAACAAGGTGGTTAATATCCCAAACAGCATGACTGTATTGGATGAGTTGCTTCCAATATCAATCGAGATGGCTAAGAGAAACTGTAGGGGAATATGGAACTTCACCAACCCAGGTGTTGTGAGCCACAATGAGATTCTGGAATTGTACAAGGCTTATATTGATCCTGGCTTCAGTTGGGTCAACTTCTCACTCGAAGAACAGGCGAAGGTAATCGTCGCGCCTCGCAGCAATAACGAATTGGATGCTTCGAAATTGAAGGCCGAGTTTCCGGAGCTGCTGTCGATCAAAGAATCTCTCATAAAATACGTGTTTGAGCCCAACAAGAAGCAAGGGAAATGATGCATTGTGTCGAGCACTATGGATGGGATAATCTTTTTCTTTTGAAATGAAAGGAAATAGTTATTTTTAGAATGAATTTCGTAGTTAGCCTATGTCTTGATCAGTATGAACTCAAAGATAATGACTATACTAACTAGAGTATTTGTTTATGTTTGAAGAAGTATTTGGTTGGAATTTATTATGCATGTTCAAATACTATTGTTTGATATGGGTATTTGAGAATGAATGGGTCTGATGGTATTTTTGTGTTTGAGCTATAAATTAATATCGACTTCATATTCAAACTATTGCGTGCTAAAAAATTTACAGAAAAACACGATATAATAAGCGAGTTAAATGGATGATTTGTTGTTGTTGTTGGGTAGATTGCGATGTCGACGAAAGAGAATAACATTAAAGAAAATAATTAATGAAAACAGATGAACTTCTTTCGATGAATAAACGCGTCAATATTTTTTATTATGTGATTGGGAAACAAGTAATCATCTTCATTCCACATCTAATGCTTCAAACTCTACATTTGATCTCCAACGACATTTACATACATACCACCCACCTCTTATATATTTATATATTTAACACCTAAAATTTGCATTTTACATTTATACGTCCAAATCTTTAAAGCTTTTAGTTGTTAGATATGTAAATACATAAGATTTGAGTGGTATGTATATGAATCTCTCCAAAAAGAAAGTCTAAACAATGTAAATACATAAGATTAAGATTAATAACTTGCCTGATTTTTTAAGAAAGAAAAAAAGGAATTAAAACAAGAAAATAGGAAATACTCTGCAATTAAAGCAAAGTCAGTGAATCATCCTAATAGCAGATTTTTTGCGATTTCCATTATTTATAGCAGGCTGAGTTTCCCTCCTTAACTTATCACTCAATCATTATGAATTTACATATCTAACACCAAATCTTTTGCATCGCATTAAAATATACCACTATGCTTCTCTTTTGATAGTCAATGACAAGTATGACAAACCAAGAAACAACCAATTCCAGATTTATAAAGGCAAAAGAATGTCCCAAAAACACTGCATAACCAAGTGGATCAATTCAAACAGTCCAAGGTGTGTTTTCATTTATAACAGGAATGATCATAATATCGTCTACAAATATACAAATAGGCATTGCTTATGTACATTATGGGAAGATTCAAGAAGAGCATAAACCAAAGACCCATAAAGATTTTCAAAGCTTAATTAACCAGGGCCTCAATTTGCCAAATATCAACTGACTCCAACATCTGCCGCTCACCATACCACTGTCCAGCATCAATAAATAAAAGAGGTAGTTCAGATTCAGATCAGTTCAGCTTGCTCAATGGAAGCAGTGGTCGCCCTCAAACGAAAAGGCCTTCCAAACGGCTCTATCTCACTGCATGAGATGAGTGGATCTCCCAAGGACCGCAAAATATTGCCTTTGATGATGGATTTCACACCATGACACTCGACTGTAATGTATAACACCAAAACTTTGATTTCATCAAATAACATTTATCCAACATGAGTTAACCTAAACAAATCAATTAAGGATTTTTCTCACAAAATCAATGGAAATACTTCATTGATTTGGAGATAAATAATAGAAAGTATGCGCGGGGACAAATTTGCGATGGTTGTATGGAGGAAGAAAGGGTTGCAGTGATAACCAGGGACCTCCTAAATAGTTATCTTCAGGTGGTTTGCTATATATAAGTTGATACAGGGCAGTATTTTAGGTAACATGAAAAGTCGTTCCAATTATAAAGTACAAAATTGTTATGTTTGTGCTCAGTTACGACTTGTTCATGTATATAGGGATAAGTGGATTTGTTATAAAAATTTGCTACTATATTCTTCATGGGCACCAGTTCAAAATGTGAGAGAGGATATATATAATTGATGTTTAGAGAAGCTTAGGAGTGCACCGCCACTGCGGCTTAATAATTACAACAAATTAAGATCCATGCAACTCTTCAAGGATAATGTTTCAAGCCAGACATATCAGAATATCAGGGAATTGATACTTAAACATGGTGGATCCTGCATCTTTTTTTAAACTGCAAACGCAGCTCCAAGCACAGGCAAACACTGTGTTCAAAGAGAAAAAGAAAGCATTCCACTAATTCGTATACGTTTATGAAGCTGAAACATAGAAAAGGATCAATGAAGCACCATGGCCTTACAATATGGCCTTCCACAAGCAGAAAAGCATCAAAATTTTCACAACCTTAGAAACCTAAAACAAGCAAACTATAACTTCCATTACAATATATTGCATATAAATTAAGCTCCATCTGTATTCTCTCCTCTATGGCGAGGAGATCAGCCTAATTAACTAATGGTTAAATAATGAAACCCAAATTCAATCTCAGAAAAGCTTTCAAGACCACAACTTGTCCTCAAATTTTCAATTGTGGTAGATCTATATACAATAATTATATTGATTATTGTTTTAACATCTTAATGTTATCATCCTAACATATAGCCTTCTCTTAACTTTTGACAGCTTTTATTATATTCAATTTGATTCCTCGTAATACAATATCAAAATTTCAGAGATTTTATTTTCTTCAAAGTTCTTTGTTTTTAATGAACCCTATTGGCTCGGTTTTCACCCAGGCCCTCTCAGCAACTCAACAAAATTGAACGTCCCTCCACTTTAAATACATCCAATAGTGCTGGCACAAGTTATTGCATTTTGCAGCCGCTATGTCTTGTTTTAGCTAAAAGTATTTCAGATTTATGGTCCCCTTTTAAGCTCTCTTTATTTAAATCGAGCTATTTAACTAGATTCATGGACTAGTGTTTTGTAAATCTCTCAGAAAGAGTATAACTCGTTGAGATTATTCAATTTGATGTATTTGAACTCTCTCCCATACATTCAAAGCAATGATATAACTTTCTCTATAGATGACTATCGTGTTCCCTATGAAATTAAAATCTAAAACAACAATACTGTCACTTTGATTTAAACATCATAACAAATGTTAATTCAAGCATATAACCGATCCCTGAACACGATGGATCCTTGAGCACTCTTTTCCATTCTATAATCCGAATGATATAGCTTGGTAGCAGTACAAATCCTTAATTGTCTGGATGTAGGTGGCTTTGTCGTCTCTCAAATTCATCTTCATTTGATTGTATCCCGAGTATGCATCCATAAAATTGAGCATCTGGTGCTCGAACATGACATCAATGAATTGATCTATGCACGGGAGGGAAATTGTTTTTTGGACAAGCCTTGTTGAGGTCGGTGTAGTTGACATGCATTCTCGATGCACCGTTGTCTTTTTTGACCATGTTGACATTGGCTAGCCATGCAGGTTGTACTTCC
Organism: Papilionanthe hookeriana x Papilionanthe teres; assembly: GCA_022702705.1. Taxonomy (NCBI): domain Eukaryota; kingdom Viridiplantae; phylum Streptophyta; class Magnoliopsida; order Asparagales; family Orchidaceae; genus Papilionanthe; species Papilionanthe hookeriana x Papilionanthe teres. Next base: position 65,739,016 of record CM040427.1, on the reverse strand, counting down.
CATATGAAATTTTACCCCCATAAGCTTGTTGACTTCCTACTCAATGTCTTATAAGTGATCTAGGGTGAAGTTGCACTTCTTTTGGATGACTGGTTCAAAGGTCAGATTTACCTTTAAAGGGTGCATGATTATTGTTGGGTCGACTCCAGACATTTGCGAGTATGTCTTGGTTCCTCTGAAGGAGATATACATATTCTGATCTTTGCTCATCAAAGTTTAAGGAAACATGCTGCACAATTCATGTGCGGTGTTCATCGGAGAGCGGGACATGAATCAAGTCTTCCACAGGAGAAGCACATTGAGATGCACCTTCATCTCGATGATCAATGATCTCAATGCAAATGTTACCGATAGGTCTGGCTAGGCTTTCCTGAGATAACATGATTGTGCTATCTGCTGATCCCTTCATACATCGTTTAATGCTTATGTTAATGATACTAATATTTTTTTAAGTGTAATATCAAAATTTTGCTAATTAGTTTGTTTTTCTGGTGCAGAGATGACATCCTCCTTGGATTCATGGATGAGAGAGGTTAATGATGCTTCGAAGCTGGCTGATGATATCAATTCCATGATTTCGGAAAAGGGTTCCTTACCTCATCAGGACTTGAAACTAAGTGCCATATGTCTGCTATTCGAAGGAGAATAACAATTCAAAGATATTATAAGTTACTCTGTGTGAAAATGGTACAATAGCAATAGTGTTGAATGTCTCAAGTTAGATTTAAATGTAATCTAAAAGAATAAAATCTAAGAAGAGATTGATGATATTATACATCATTTTTTTATTGAAGAAATGATAGTTATTAAATGTGAGTTCAATGGGCATACATGTAACTTAAAGAAGCAACAAACACGAAATTTTTCTCGGTTAGTTCCGGCTCGGATGTAACTTCTTCAGTGGTATTCCAAGTTAGTATAATCTTCTTGTTAAATATTTCCATTTCTGGCGAGAGTCAATGATCAATATTTAACGAATATTTTGATAAAAATTAATATCAAATCTAATAATTTAAATATTTTACGAGTCAATGGTCAATAATTTGCTCGTTAAACGGCTTCGGCCGAACCCAAATAACTTCTGACACGACTGTCGACGAACTTGTCCGGATGACCTCGAATGACGAAATAGACCGTGCTGATGCATCCGGAATGTCAATTTTAGCAGGAAGGATGTATATTATGATAAGTTTCTGAATTGGATTGAATTGTGCGTAAATTAACGAATTTAAATAAAACAATAATACTAAAAAAAAAATTCTTATTAAAAAAAAAAAAACACATAAAACTCACGCGCGCCTCCCCTATTCCTCACGGGCTCCTCACGGGCGGAACTCACGCGCGCCTCCCCTATTCCTCACGGGCGGAACTCACGCGAAGCCCTACCCTTCTTCTCTATGGCGAAAACCCTCATTTTGGAGCCTTCGACCGGGTTCTCCGGCTGTCTCGGCCGGTTATAGCCGCCGGTCTGTAACCATTTTCCCGCTCAATGGTACGGTAACCTTCCTATTTGAAATTTCTTTGTTTTTGGGGCGTTCCCCTCACTCGCCGGTCTTCACCGCCTATAGCTTCCGAGGTAAGATCAGGGTTTCGGGACCGATTTTCTTAGGCGAGCTTTTATATTTCCTGGAGAGTCCATAGCTTTCTCGTTTTCTCTGGTTTAGGGTTTCTTACGAGATAGTTCGGGTAAGTTCTTCTCCTCCTCTTTGGTTGTCGCAAGGGATTCTCGATTTCAGGATTGCATTTATATATAAAGTTACTTTCATCTGATGGGTTTACAATTCATTGTAATGAAGTAGATAGAAATTTTAATTTCTCTTAATTTGTTTCTACATTTTTTGCATTCATCTTCTGTAACTTATAATTCTTTTTGTTTCATGAAAAGAAATCCCAAGTCCCAACTTATTTGGATCAGTAATTATGTACATGAGATATGCAAAGTTGAGAACCAGGTCAACACATAAGATTCCATTTATATATCAAAATGGCTCATTTAGATTTTTTAGATAGTAATCATGTTTTAAAAAAAAGGCATTTCTTCTTCCGTTGTTTTATTTGAGACAAATATCACTATATTTTTTACTTTCCAGGGTATGTAAATCTCTACCCTTTTTTTACCGTCTCAAAAACAAAATTTTCTGTTTCTATTCTTCATTTTCTTTCTCTAAATGTAAAAGTTCTTTTGCAGGAGTTTGGTTCCGCACTCTCAGCTTGAAGAACTTCAGATATATTGAAAGCCATGAAATCCTATAAGCCTAAAAGCATCCTCATCGCCGGGGCTGCTGGTTTCATCGCATCCCATGTTGCCAACAGGCTCATCCGCAAGTACCCCAATTACAAAATTGTAGGCCTGGACAGACTCGACAACTGCTCCAACCGTAAATACCTTTCCCCTTCTGAATCTTCCCCCAACTTTTTAAGTTCGTTGAGGGCGACATCGCCAGTTCTTCTCTTCTCCGCTGCGCTATCATGATGGAGTCAATTGACACCATAATGCACTTTGCAGCTCAGACTCACATCGGCAAAATTTTCAGCAACTCGTTGGAGTTCACTAAAATCAATGTTTGTGCAACTAATGTTCTGTTTGAGGTCTGCAAGTGCAATGATCAAATAAAAAGATTTATCTACGTGAGCACGGTCGGCAACCACGAAGTTTATGGGGAGACCGATGAGAATGCCATCGTCGGCAACCACGAAGACTCTACGCTCCTCCCTACCAACCCTTATTCCGCCATCAAAGTCTGTGCTGAAATGCTTGTAATGGGTTATGGAAATTCCTATGGCCTACCCTTCATAATCACCCGCAATAACAATGTCTATGGACCAAATCAATTTCCCGAAAAGCTGATTCCAAAGTTCATCCTTCTGGCAATGAGAGGACAAACCCTTCCGATTCATGGAGACGGTTCTAACGTTCGAAGCTTCCTCTATTGTGAGGATGCTGCCGAGGCTTTTGACGTTATTCTTCATAGAGGGGAGATCGGCCAAATCTACAATATTGGGACGAAGAATGCGAGGAGGGTGATTGATGTAGCGAAAAATATCTGTAAGCTATTCGCGCTGAATCCCACCACCGCGATTAAGTTCGTCACCATCAGGCCGTTCAACCACCAAGGATACTTTCTCGATGATCAGAAGCTAAAAAGTTTGGGTTGGTCAGAAAGAACTACTTGGGAAGAGGGTCTTAAAAAAACTTTGGAATGGTACAGAAACAATCCCGATTGGTGGGGGGATGTCTCACGAGCACTTTTACCACATTGAAGATTGCAAATGGTGCTGGACACTGAAAGGAATACGTTCTGTTGCTCTTTGGAAAGATTCTTTTACTTTTGAAATGACGGGAAATGAACATTTTTAGAATGAATTTGGTATAACTAGCCTATGTTTTGAGCAGTATGACCTCAAAGACAACGACTTCAATGAATCTGGTATGATTAGCCTATGTTTTGCATTTCTGGTTTTATATGGTGCGGTTTTTGGTCATTTTATGAGTCTTGCTGTGTTTTGCTTGAAATTCTTTGATGACAGTGTGTTTTTCTATCAGTTTTGGTTCTGAAATTGATGTTGAATTGGGGAGTGTGAAGGGGGAGCAAGTTTTTCACAGACTTGTTGGGAAAATGAGAAAGGAATTTGATTGAGGTATGCTGGATCTTGAACAAAGAAGTCTCCTTTCTGTTTTGTTTATCTGAGGTTCATGGATTTACTCTTTATGTGCAGTTGGAGCTTTTTTAGATTTTCATGCATTCATCTACATTGTTAATCAATTAAATTTATAAAATTGACTTAAAATGTAAAATTAAATTAGATCCACAAACCTATATATGTCTTCCCCTCTCCCGGTTTCGTCTGAAAAGGGAATGGGGGCATTTAAATACATACCACACAATTCTTATGCATTTATGTATTATTTCTTCTGTGTCGAAGAGTTGGTGACGACAGTTTGATAATTTGATGTCTTATCATTGCACGAAAGTCCAACAAAAAAAAGAAAGGAAAATTTTCATACTCATGTGAGTACTTCAATTTTTTTTTTTTTTTCAAAATTGATGTGATGGTATTTTTGATGTGATATAATAAATGTTGGTCATCTTATTGATGCATCTTATATCATTTATTGTGCATGCCCAAATCCATTTTGTTTATTTTCACAATTCTGAATTTTCAATAGATTTTAATTTCCATCATCTCTCTCTCTTGTATAATGATATTTTAATGCATTATTTCTAGTATTTTTACACATAGTTAACATTCTCATTTTCGATAATCTTAAGATGGATATTAATGTCTTAATACTCCTCAATCCTCATATAATACATAACATTGTAGCCCACCTTATTGCATTTTATTAAAGTTTATCTTTAAGATTACTTGCTATTCTCTTATTGTACAGTGCTTACAAGACATCTCTCTATTTTAGCTTACCTAAATATTCTCATTTATTTTCTCATTCATATATAATAAATTTGAATTACTTAAAAACCTTTTATATTCTAGCCTTAGCATCTCATTCTCTAAAATTATATAGCATTGGGGTTTCTGTTTGGTTTACAAATATAATAGTAAAAAGTTCAACAAAAACTCTAGGATGGAAAACAACATCATACAATGAAGCCAATGTCTAAACATAAATCTATTTTGCTTTAAGATGTATAAATTATGTGATAGTTGTAATTTTATGAATTTTTATATTATTTTTATTCACTTCCTATAAGGAAAATGACTTTTTGCTCTCGTTTTATTTTAATATCTACAACTTTGTACAATATTCAAGCTTTAGATCACATCATTTGATTGTGTCAATGGCCTCCGTGTTGAGAAGGTGGTGAAGAAGATCAGCGCTGGCAATGTCGCCCTTAACGAACTTAAACTTGGGGGAAGATTCAGAAGGGGAAAGTTTTTTAAGGTTAGAGCAGTAGTCGAGTTTGTCGAGGACCACAATTTTGTAATTGCGGTAGTTGCGGATGAGCCTGTTGGCAACATGTGATGCGATGAAACCAGCTGCCCCAGTGATGAGGATGTTTTTAGGCTCATAGGATTTCATTGCTTTCTGGTTGTTGCAATATATCTAAAGTTTTTCAATCTGAGAGTGCGTAACCAAACTCCTGCAAAAAACTTTTAGATTTAGAGAATGAAGATGCAGAATAGAAAAAGAAAGAAATTATTTTTGACACAAAAAAAAAGGGTGGGGATTTACATACTCTGGAAGATAAAAAAATATAGTGATATTGTCTCAAATAAAACAATTGAAGAAGAATTGCCTTTTTTTTTGAACATGATTGCTATCTATAAAATGTAAATGAGCCATTTTCATATATAAATAGAATCTTATGTGTTGACCTGATTTTCATCTTTGCATATCTCATGTACATAATTACTGGTCCAAATAAGTTAGGACTTATGATTTCTTTCGTGAAACCAAAAGAATTATAAGCTATAGAAGATGAATGATAAAAATTTAAAAACAAAACAAAGTTCCAAAAACAACAGAGATTTTCAAATCATATGTCGAGAAGAGGAACACAGGGAAGCCTTCCAACGTTAAAAACACCATGAGAGTCTCTCATGGGAGGAACCAAAAGGCCTCCTTTTCATTAGAAAGGAAGGCTTCGTCATCATCTTTTTCGTCTTCATCATCATCACCATCACTAACATCTTCATCATCTAACCACAACCACCACCACAATAATAACAATCTAAACCCTTCGAAATCTGCTCAAGACACCTCTTCCTGGCACGAAGGATTCTCCGTGCTCGATCTCAATGGCGACAACTACTTCTCCTGCGCCGTCGGAAGGAAGCGATCGAGCGCGAGGTATCTTCTCAACTCCTCAGAGGACGTGGTGCTGTTTTTGAAGGAATTAGCAGAGTCATGCACCCAAAATGGTTTTGTTAATTCTAGCAACCATTTCTTGAATGCTGATAGAATGAGATGAGAGGTATTGTATTGCAGAAGGTGTCATTATGCCCCCATTTGACTGTGGAAAGACGGGCTTGGTTTTTGCAGGCAAGGAAAGGGGCTTTAGAGGAATTGAGGATTCTTAGGTATTTTATAATGTGTTATATTTCATCTGTTCTTCATAATGTTAGACACTATTAATTTGGTAACATTATGTGTATAATTGTTGGTGTTGGCTGTTTTTTGTAAGTCTAGCAACTCATTGTTTGTATAATATTAAAACTCTCATCTTTTAGGTTCACAATAAGCATATGCTAGTGTTTATGTGGGCCCTAACATGTACCTTTATGGTAAGGGTGTTTGAAGGTGTGGAATTTTTAGGTTTTATTTCTTGAATGGGATGATATTGTGATTATACCATTAGTGAGTAGAATTGGAAAAAAACTTGTGGACGTTGTTCGGACGCTGTTGCATTCGGACAACGGTTGTGATGGGCACTGATCGCGACGATATATTTTTTTTCCTCACGCGTGATCAATGCATCGCAGCTGTTGTTTAGACGCAATTTTGTGGCCGGACAACGCACGCTAGTTTTTTTAATGAAATTGTTGTTTCATCCAAACTTCAATTTATATCACTTTTATGAAAAGATGTATTTCACCTTTTAACATGACAAAAATATTGAATTTTAGGTGAGTTAGATGGTATGTATGTGAATCTATTCAAGATGTTTTTAAGTCGAGATAAAATCTCAAAGAATATTTTTATCAAATTCAGAATGGTTTCATCATAGCACGAGTAAATAGACGAGTTTGATAATTAAAAAAAAATATACAGGTGTCATTCTTATAAATTGGAATTTATTTATTGATAATTATTTCTTCTATCAATATTTGATAATAATTGTAATAACAACATAATAGTAATAAGAAATTATCATTATTGTTATTTTGTGGACACATTAAGAAATGGAAAGCTACATAACACATGAATTAGTTGCATTTGAATTAGGTTGTATGCTTCCAGTTTACAGCAGACTCCAGCGAGTAGGCTGCAAAAGCAGAGTTCATAAATCTTTCATATGACATTTTAACTACACTCACTCTATTTTTCTCGTGCAATATAATCAAAACCAAATTAAATGTTCAAATATTATTTTTTATAAAAATAAGTGAATCGAGCTAACTAAAGAAAATTAACTTAATTCAATCTATTTTTTTCTTTAAAAATTTTGGAGGACAATTTGTTTTATTTAAAGCATAAAAAAGAAAAATAAAATAATTAAAGTCAAAATTTATTTTATTTTTTTAGAGACTTAAGGTTGACTATGGACTTCTTATCTCATCAAATTTAGCTTTTACTGTTTTTTTACCAAAAAAAAAAAAAATTAATTTGATTAAATCAATATTTTATTTAATATCGGCATAAAAATAAATTTTAAAAATTAAATGAATCAAAATTGGGTTTGATTTATTTATTTATTGATCCAAATGTAAATTTTCATCATATTTATTTAATCCTAGAGTTTATATAACTGTCAAATTAGTCCTCAATCTCTTTAATTTGAAATTCTAATAATCATCGATATGGACTAGTTGAGCTCAATTTAAAAAGTTTGTAAATCAACTTGATACTTACATAAATTATGAGACTATAATGACTCAATAAAAATAATTAGAGACTATTTGGACACATTACTCTTTTATTATTTTAGTCTTATCCTTTAGTGAGAAAGGAAAAAATCTTAGCATGACAACATTGTCTGACATGCCGTTATAACGAAACGTAGTTCAAAATTTTAGAAAATTAGATAAATGTAAATAGGGATCCTCCGAAGGAGTTCTTCCATACTAGTTGTTCTGCACCAGTTGGATAATCGCTGGATTTAGTTGAAACGAATCAGCTTCTACGATAAGATTTTATATACTCGAGTTCTAATTTTTATTAAATTTAGAAGCGGTATAGAAATTTATTTTTTAAACAAGATTTAACTTAAATTCAGACAAAAAAAAGTATAATTTAAAACCTTAATTTAGCAAATTCAATATATATTTTTTTAATTCATATAAAAAAACAGTGTTTAAATATAGGATTCTATTTAAAGTAAATTGACCTCTGGGTAGAGCAATGAGGACCGTCAATCTCCATCCGAACCATCTTTTTATAACCTATAGCTTCTTCTTTCCCAGCAGATCGGAAGGCCGACCGGAGCGCAGCAGCGGGCAAGAGAAACGGTAAATCTCACTTCATCAAATTCCTCCTATATCAATTCCTCTTCCATTCTTCTGTAGGAGTAGATTCATGGGAGATTTATGTCTGTTTTTTTGTCAGATTTGTTGGGAAATTGAGAAATGAATTTGATTGCGGTATACTGGATCTTGAACTGAGATTGGAACTTTTTTAGATTTTAAGCATTCGTCGATATTGTTAATCTATTGACTTGAAATAAAATTAAATTAGATCCACAAAACTATCTATCTCTTCCCCTCTCCCGGTTTCATCGGAAACTTTCGTCTTGGGAAGGCAACGACGGGATCTCGGCGTGCAGAGACCACCGAAACTCCCATCTTGCTCCTCCTTCCGCTCCGCTTCTACCCGAAACCATTGAGGAAGGTCACCCTCTTCTTTGCGTTCCAGGTTAATTCCTGCTCTAACTCCGCCGAACAGCGGGAGTTGGTAACCATCTAGTAAGATTTAGTTTAAATGCAGGTTACATCCTTCTCTAAATCGGTTACCAGACAGCCCCTTAATATGATTTCGTTCATGTTTTTCTTAAAATACAAAACGTGTTAGTGGAGCAGTGGATCTCAGTGAGCTTGTTCTATTCATGCCTTAAGATGAATCCATTGTTACTTTTGACGCACTTTGAAATGAAATGAGAATTTTGTTATAAATCCATTGTTGCTTTTTTTTTTCTTGTTCAGTGCTTACTGGTTTAATACAATTTCATCCAAGATAAACACTTGAGAAGCCATTTATGGTTATATTATAAGAAATTTCACCAACTTTTTTCTAGAGTCTGGTCATATAGCTAGCTATTGGAATCCTCTGAAACACCTTTGTGATAATTAAGGTAGGGAACACAATGATTCATTTGTCTACTTGTTAATTCTAGCATTTGAAAACCAGGTCTACACGTAAGATTCCATTTATATATCAAAATGTCTCATTTAGATTTTTTAGATATCAGTCATATTTAAAAAAAAAAAAGACAATTCTTCTTCAGTTGTTTTATTTGAGACGAAAATCACTATAATTTTTATTTTCTAGTGTATGTGAATCCCCACCTTTTTTGTTGTCTCAAAAGCAAAAATTTATGTTTCTATTCTGCATTTTCATTCTCTAATTCTAAATGTTCTTTGCAGGAGTTTGGTTCCGCACTCAAAGTTTGAAAACCTTGGATATATTTCAACATTCAGAAAGCGATGGAATCCTATAAGCCTAAAAGCATCCTCATCACCGGGGCTGCTGGTTTCATCGCATCGCATGTTGCCAACAGGCTCATCCGCAACTACCCCGATTACAAAATTGTGGTCCTTGACAAACTCGATTACTGCTCCAGCCTTAAAAATCTTTCTCCTTCTAGATCCTCCCCTAACTTGAAGTTCGTTAAGGGGGACATCGCTAGTGCTGATCTTCTCCACTACCTTCTCATCACAGAGTCCATCGACACAATAATGCACTTTGCAGCTCAGACTCACGTCGACAATTCTTTCGGCAACTCTTTTGAGTTCACTAAAAACAACATCTATGGAACTCATGTCCTGCTTGAGGCCTGCAAGGTCTTTGGCCAAATAAGGAGATTCATCCATGTCAGCACAGACGAAGTTTATGGGGAGACCGATGAGAATGACATCGTCGGCAACCACGAAGCCTCTCAGCTCCTCCCTACGAACCCGTATTCTGCCACCAAAGCTGGAGCTGAAATGCTCGTGATGGCTTACGGAAGGTCCTATGGCCTACCCGTCATAACCACCCGTGGTAACAATGTCTATGGACCAAATCAATTTCCTGAAAAGCTGATTCCAAAGTTCATCCTTCTGGCAATGAGAGGACAAACCCTTCCGATTCATGGAGATGGTTCTAACGTTCGAAGCTACCTCTATTGCGAGGACGTTGCTGAGGCTTTTGAGGTTATACTTCATAGAGGGGAGATCGGCCATGTTTATAATATTGGGACGAAGAAAGAGAGGAGGGTGATTGATGTAGCGAAAGATATTTGTAAGCTTTTCGCGCTGGATCCCACCAATGTGATTAAGTTCGTCGACAACAGGCCGTTCAATGACCAAAGATACTTTCTCGATGATCAGAAGCTAAAAATTCTGGGTTGGTCGGAAAGAACTACTTGGGAAGAGGGTCTGAAAAAGACTATGGATTGGTACACAAACAATCCAGATTGGTGGGGTGACGTCTCAGGAGCACTTTTACCACATCCAAGAATGCTAATGATGCCGGGCACTGAAAGACATTCCGATGGCCCTGAAGAGATAATAAAGAGCAGGTCGTCTCCGCCAAACAATGTTAACATTCCAAGACAAATGATAAAACCACCAGTCTCAGAAACCTCATCTTTTGGTACCAAAACGCAGTCTTTGAAGTTTTTGATATACGGCAAAACCGGATGGATCGGCGGCCTTCTTGGGAAGATATGCGAGAAGCAAGGGATATCTTTCGAGTACGGAAAAGGCAGATTAGAAGATCGATCCATGCTCCAATCGGATATTCACAATGTGAAGCCGACACATGTTTTCAATGCCGCTGGTGTCACCGGCAGGCCGAATGTTGACTGGTGCGAATCTCATCGACAAGAAACTATCCGCACCAATGTTGTTGGAACTTTGACTCTGGCTGATGTTTGCTCCGAGAATGGTTTGCTGCTCATGAATTATGCGACTGGGTGTATTTTTGAATATGATGCTAATCACCCCGAAGGCTCAGGCTATGGATTCAAGGAGGAAGATAGCCCAAATTTCGCTGGTTCCTTCTACTCGAAAACAAAGGCCATGGTAAGGGAGGGTATATATAACAAGGGTAAATTGTCAAAATACTTTTCTGACTCGTATATTATTTTTGGTCCCAGAGTCCATGAAAATGTCAAATTAGTTCCCACAGCCTTTTAATGAGCTTAAATAGTTCCTAGAGATGTGTCATATATATATATATATATATATATATATATATATATATATATATATAACATAAAGTCTGTTATTATATAGTAATCTCATCTATTTTATATTGATACAGGTTGAGGAGCTTCTGAAGGAGTACGGCAATGTCTGTACTTTAAGAGTCCGAATGCCGATATCATCTGATCTAAACAATCCTCGTAACTTTATCACGAAGATCAGTCGATACAACAAGGTGGTTAATATCCCAAACAGCATGACTGTATTGGATGAGTTGCTTCCGATATCGATCGAGATGGCTAAGAGAAACTGTAGGGGAATATGGAACTTCACCAACCCAGGTGTTGTGAGCCACAATGAGATCTTGGAGTTGTACAAGGCTTATATTGATCCTGGCTTCAGTTGGGTCAACTTCTCACTCGAAGAACAGGCGAAGGTGATCGTTGCGCCTCGCAGCAATAATGAATTGGATGCTTCGAAATTGAAGAGCCAGTTTCCGGAGCTGCTGTCGATTAAAGAATCTCTCATTAAATATGTGTTTGAGCCTAATAGGAAGCTGGTAAAATGATGCATCGAGTTGAGTACTATGGATGGGATAATCTTTTGGCGAGAAGATTCTTTTTCCTTTGAAATGAAAGGAAATATTTATTTTTAGAATGAATTTGGTAGTTAGCCTATGTTTTGATCAGTAGGACCTCAAAGATAATTACTTCAATAAGTAGAGAATTTGTTTATGTTTGAAGAAGTATTTGGTTGAAATTTATTAAGCATGTTCAAATACTACTGTTTGATGTGGTTTTATTATTATTATTATTATTATTTTTATTTTTTATATGCTGTGTTAATAGTGCTGTTGGCTATCTACAATTTGTTTTAATGAGAATGATTGGTTTTGCTGGTAACTTCATATTTGATCTATTGTGTGCTAAAAAATTTACAGCAAAATATAATATAAAAAGCAAGTTATAGGGATGATTTGATCTTGTTGGGTAGATTGAATCTTCAATTCAAATTGTTCATGGAGGACGGGGGTTAGATATGTGAATATGTAAATATGTGAAATTAAGTGCTAGATGGTGAGAAACTCCCCCAATTTGCTCCTTAGATGAAATATGGTTTTGAGTTCTTAATCCATTCACCTTTTTTCATCTCTACTGGATTCCTCCCTTGCATGAATGAACATGCCCGCATCTGCCCTGATTATATTGTGGTTTTCAAGCCTCCTGCTAAATCCAAAGGTATTTTCAATGACTTACTGGCAACATTTGTTTACTGTGCTAGCAATCTTTCCAATGATACCATAAGTTTTCATTTTTCCATTTTCAGGAAGGAAATGATAATTCGTTTTTAATACCAGCTATAACCAATCCCAAGGCAAGGACCAAGAGTTTGGTAGAGTCCCTAAGCCAAGCTCTCCCAGGATGCCTTTTTCAATGCTGTTTGCTACAATTTCAATCAAAGATCCTGCTAAAGATAAGGATCTTGTCAATACATGTTATGAAGAATTCAAGGTGACCGATGCAAGTTTGTTTAAACATTAGTTTTATCCTCTAGGGCTGTATAGATGATCTTTTTTCCTTTTAACCAGAGAAGAAAAGTAAACATGCATACCTCCCAATTCCTATGTATTCACCTATCTAACATCTAAACTTTAACTTTTATATTTATCCCAAATCTTTCCTATTACATAAAAAAAAAAAACCACTTCTGATGCTGTTGTAAGACAATTCCTTTCCCATCTGCCTGCAAAGCTTAGTACATATTTCTCCCTTCTTACCTGGATCTATGTTTGGCTGCTGCTTGTTTGCAGATTCTGAAATTGCTATTGTGTGCTGCTTAATGCACATGGTGGAGCAGCTTTTCATGAAGTCTCTTGCGGACACTTATAGCAAGAGAGCAGCAGCAACAGCTGCAGTTGCAGGAATTTCAGTTCATGCAGGTTCTCGGCCAATAGAGAGGATGAGAGGAAGCATCATTTTAACAATGTCTGCTACAACTTCTGGATCTGTGCATCACAATCCTTCAAAGAGAGCACCACAAAGAAGTTTGAGACTGTCTCAGTGCAGATCCAGATTTTTGGTAGCTTTGATTTTCATTGTAACTGCTATAATTATTCATGCTTATAAGGATGCTTGTTATGACAAATGATGCTTTTTGCACCATTTAATGTACTTTTGCACTTATGATATATGAAACTTTTTGTTCTGTCTCAGCCATCTGTTGGGAGAGTTTTTTCGAGATTAAGTTACTTACTGTTTAGTGCAGTTGCAGTTTATCCAATTTATTCAGATAAGCAGCTTATCTGAATAAACTGTTGATCAGCAGCTAATTTGGATAAGCAGACTGGCTGTTCGATTTGTGCGTTTGGAAAGCAGCTGATTTGCAGTTGTTGCTGGATAAATGATTAATCTGCTCTTATGCGTACATTTTAATTTAATTTAGTAATTTTATACAAAATTATGCATTAATTTTTTTCAATTATAGTTTAATAAATTAATTTATAATTAAGATATCATTATTTGTAAATTAAGTATTTATTAGTATTTATTAAATTTAAAATAAATTAACATAGTTAACATTAATTAATAAATTAACCCCCGCTGCTGAGGCGCCTAGCAGCCCTATTCGCCGATGATACGGATCGCGGGAGATCGCGGGAGGAGGAGGAAGAAGACAGGAGGGGAGGGATCGCGGGAGGAGGAAGATCGCGGGAGATCGCGGAAGTGCAGCAAGCTCTAATCGCGTTCGACGGGAGCCAAAGGAGGTGCGGGTGATGATGGGAGCCGAAGGCGAGTGTTTTTGCGCGGAGCCGGGAAGAAGTGGGCGAGGCTTTTCGGGTGGAATCGAAGGAAAGGCAGAGATAAACGAAGAGGGTAACAGCGTAAAAGGTCAAACGAAACGCCAGACCGCGGGGTTTCACCTGCGACCCGCGTTCAATTAAAATCGAAAAACGAGTTTTCAAATAATCTCTTCAAAGCAGGATTTTTTTCATAATCACTAATGACTTGACGTATTTCATGGTGCTACATATTAGCTGCCTTTCAGTTTAAATGCATGGGGTAATTGAATATTGAAGGCGTACTTATCCATGTTCATGTTGCTACAGGTTTATCTGCTTTTAAAAAAACTGAATACACCTTTTCATGCATAGAGAAGGTGTTATATATGTAAACAATCAAATTTTAGGTGTTGAATATGTAAAACCAAATATAAATACTAAAATGGTTAAATCCCAAAAAATGTTTCACGAAAAGATTTATTAAATCCGGTGAACCGTTTAACAATTTCTATCAAGATTTAAAAATTTATGATGATTGATATATTTTTAGCACCAAATCATTATATTATTTAGTAAAACATGTAAATTTAACTTTTTATGTCGCCCACGCCGGCTTCTTGGTTGGCAATTACGTTAAAAGATCTCTCAGATCATGAGTTCAAATTTCTTCTGATACAGCTGAATTTAATAAGTTAGTACTCGAATTGTTCGACACGTTAAGGATGGGTCGATGTCGTATAAAAATAAATTTAACTTTAAAGCATTTTGAAATAACTAAAATTTACCAACTGAATTAAATTCTATTTTAAATTATAATAATAATTATATATTTATTAAACTAATAATTAATAATATAAATTTTATTGAACTAATTATTAAGTAGAAGTTTAATATTTATAAAAAGAAATAATTAATTAGTTATTAATGGTATTAATTAATAATTAATTAGAAATTTATTAAATGATTAATAAATTAATATTTATTTTTTATTTAAGTGTAAATTTATTGAATTATAATAATTCTGATAATATTTTAATTTCTTGAATTAAAATAAATCTGATAAATATTATAATCCCTCCCTCAACTCCCCGCTCTGTAACCCTAGCGACACAATCGCAATCGAAGCTTGCTGGGAAGGGAACAAAGAGACCCGAAACTCCCATTTCTCTCTTCCTTCCGCTCCCCTCCCACCCGAAACGATCGAGAAAGGTAACTTCACGTCTTCTTTTTCGCGCGAAGGGTTCGTTCCGGAGTCACTAAATCCGTCGATTCACGGAATTTAAATCCGAAATCCGTGAAATCCGGATTTATCAAATTCGGGGCTTTATTTTGTGCAAAATGACCGTCAGGTAAGATTTAGGTTAAATCCAGCTTTAAATCTGTTTCCAGACAGCCCCCCTTAGATCCGACCAATTATCAAATCCGTGTTTTACAGGAAAATCGAGTTACAAGGAGATTTGTAAAACGTAGCTTTCATCTTTGTTTTGTAACCATTTTTCAGGATTTGACGTAAATCTTAGTAAATCCTGTGTACAATCAGAGCCCCAAAGTCTCTACCTGGGAGAAGAAGAGGTTGAAAGGGGGAGAAAGTGGTGGAAGACGATTTTCGGATCCCGTAGGGCAACCAGACCCATCTCCATATCGAATCTCTTCTTCTGCGCCTGAAAGGTCAGCGCTTTTCCTATGCTTCTTTGCTGTACCAAGAACTAGTCTTTTGATTGTTCAAAGTTGCTGGTTTATTCATGTTTATGCCCGGGATTTGAATTTTTCTTCTCTACCCTTTTTCTCATCTCTCTGTGGAGGGGTAATTGAATTTTCCTTGGTTCCAGTTTTTAATTTATCTGCCTGATTGGGGTGTGTTTTTTTTTTTTTTCGGTTGCCCATTTTTATATGGAGCGTTAGCTTATCATCTCTCTTATGGTATTGCGGGATAGGAGATGAATATATTGCTGATGCGGCCGTGCTTCTAATTTGTCTTCTTAAGCTGCTCCCATTTTCCCTAAAATATTTCCTTCGTAAATCCTGCCATTTCATTGTCATATGTTTGAATGGTAAGGGACAAAGTGAAACAATGCCATAAATAAGTCATTTTGCATGATAAACAGGCTCTCTAGGTTCTTCAAAATCTGCTCTGGCATGCCATTACGTTCTGATGTCATTTTCTTTGTTTTTGAGATTATATTATTCAATACATGTTTTTCTAGTCATACTTCTAAGATTTTATTATAGTCAATGTTGTTCTCATATGGTTATGGGTAATTGACGTGTCTTTTCTTTTTGGGGCATTTGCATACATATCACACAATTCTTATGTATTTACATGTATAACACCAAAACATTCATATTTACATGCATAACATTCAAATCCTTAACATGATATGAAAAATATCACTATCACTACCTTTTTAAAAGCAAAATACACCGTTTCATGCTTAAGTTTATGATACCAAGAATTTTTAGTGTAATATAAAGCTTTTGTTAATGAATCTGTTTTTCTGGAGCAGAGATGGCATCCTCCTTGGATTCATGGATGAGAGAGTTGAATGATGCTTCGAAGCTGGCTGATGATATCAATTCCATGATTTCGGAAAAGGGTTCCTTGCCTCCATCAGGACCTGAAACTCAGCGCCATTTGTCTGCTATTCGGAGGAAAATAACAATTCTTGGGACAAAATTGGATAGTTTAGAGTCCATGCTATTAAAGCTTCCAAGCAAGCAACTGATGTATGAAGCTTCTCCCTAGCTGTTTTTTTAGCAGAAGCAGTCCATACATTTTTATCTAATAACTAGCTCTTGTCCATACGTGCTACTCTCTATTTGTTTGCTATCTGTTATACCAATTTTGATTTTGCAGAAGAATATCACTTGTTAATTTTATTTAAAAAGGCGATACAGAGAAAAGATATTGGATTAGGGCTTTGTTTGTGTTGGTTTCTGATTTTTTTTTTTGTTGTTGCTGTTGATAGTGTTTCCGTCAACCACAATTTTAATTCTCTCTCTACAGAATTTTTTTGAAGGGAAAATTTTGTAAAAGCTGTCATCCAAATGTGCATTATTTTTTGTTAGTTTGATTTCATATAAAAAAAAGTAGAGAAAAAAAGTGTCCCATTCAGAGTGAATTTTGAATAGAAATACAATAGAATTAGTTGACAAGAGAAAATTCAAAGATGTTAGGGAGTATTATAAGTTATTATACCTGACAAATGTACAATAGCAATAGTGTTGAATGTCTCAAGTTGGATTTAAAGGTAATTTAAAAAACCAAATCTAAGAAGAGATTGATGATATACTACAACATCTTTTTATTGAAGAAATGATAGTTATTAAATGTGAGTTGAATGGGCGTATATGTTCTAGCAATATGAGCTATGAGAAGAGTCATAGTGGTTATGTAGTATGAGTTAGAAATATAATGGAAGAAGTTGTACTTTATTTCACGGTATCCAATGATCTTGCAATAATAAACATGTGCTTTAATTACAAAATTTTTCCAAATAATAAATATATTTCTTCTAAGTTAGTGATGGAAAATCTTGCAAAGTTTTCAAGGTGATTTAAACGGGAGCTTAATCACACAATATAGGATAAGTATGTAATCAGTTATTAATATATATCCCAAGAATATAAAGTAAAAATCGCAACAGATTGTGCTCTGGTATAAGATGGTCATTTTGACTGGCGAAAATATATTAATCTTGAAAGATATATTGCTAAAAGAGGTAAATTAGAATTTTTGGTTGATTCAAACTTGATTTGAAATGAGTGGCATTTTTCATTAAGAAAATTTAGAAGTTATAATATAGTCTAGAAATATATGATACATTGATAAGGAGATTTGGTGGAGTGAGGAGGTGCAACGAGTTACTAAGGAAATGGCATGTTATTTTAAAAGATGACAAAAATTGAATATTAGTATGTCTTATAATGTTTTCAAATAGGTAAGCACTTTTCTAAAAGGATAATTAGTAAAGATGCATAAATGTGAAAAAGGATATGCATGAATTAACTAATGATAAGTGATAATAGATTCAAGGATTTTAATCATTTTAGATGTATTCAATAGGAAGGTAATAGAACATTGTTTATAATGAAAGCAAAATGAAATATTATTCTGAGAAATTATCAAGTGAGAGCTTTAACGAAGAAATTATTGTTCGAGATCACAGCATTTTAGTGAAGTATATTATTGTTTGATAAAAAAAAATTGAAGTGGATTTAGCTTTAAAAAGATGCATAATGATAATTTTCTAGGTCTAGATGAGTTTTATATTAAAAGTTTAAAAGTTATGGGGGATATTACATTTTTTTATCTAAAGAAATTGAAGTGGATTTAGCTTTTCAACAGAGTTTTAAGATTAAGATGATGCCAAATAATTAGAGAAGAAATATTATGTTATTAATTTTTAAGAAAAAAGATGATATTTATGATTCTTTAATATCAGCAATTTTTTATAATCAATTTGTTTTCACGTTAGAAAGATCTTTCATTAAGTCAGTTATTTTTTTTGTCAAGACAATTACATGGAAGTAGAGAGAAAGAAATATTCACGTGTTTTCTATTAATTTTGAGAAGGATTATAATTGAGTATTACAAGAACTAATTTGATGTACAATAACAACAACATGAAGAAGCCTTTATCTGACTAATTTGGTGTGTTTTACGAAAAGGAAAATTGTGTGAAAGAGATGCTTACATTGTTAAAGATATGCATGATTGGTCACTGATTAGTATTTGAAGGAATTGTGGAATATCTCAAGATTTTTCAGTTGTCAGAGGTCTATGTCAATGTTTGACATTTAGTTCATATCCTTTTGTATTATGGCCATGTTTACAAAGAATGTTTAAAATGAGATGCCTTGTTTATTTATTGTAGCTAATATACTTCTAATGAATGAAACATTCACTGAAAGTGGAAAAGTAGAGTAGTGGAGGGCGTGTTGGAAGATTGGGGTCATAGAATTAGTAGAAGGATGACTTGAGTATAATTTTATGGCGTATTATTTTGGCAATCGACATTTCATATTATTTAATGATAATTTTATATATAAGCATGAAATGTTTAGGTATCTTTGATCTGTTATAATGCCTAATGAAGATATTTATAAGGATATATTTCAGGTAAGTTCGGATGATTAAACTGAAAAATGTCTAGTTTTGTGTAATAAGATAATATCATAGATTTTTAAGGTAAATTTCATAATATTATAATTAAGCCGATGATGTTGCATGAATTTCAACGTTGTGCTGTCAAGATGTCATTAATTTCGAAGTTGAGTGTGGTAGAAATGAGAATTATAAGATGTATGTGTGATAAAAGTAGGAAGGATAAATTGCGGAAGTTAAATCAGGAGGATAAATTGTGGAATGATTCTATCAGAAGAAATGGTGGAGTTACAACTATTGAAAACAAGGTGATTAAAATAGACTTGGGTGATTTTAGACATATATAAAGTGCCGCTATTAGAGAAGTTGATTTGGTTAATGCCAAAGGATTAAGTAGAAAAGGATTTAGACCTAAACTTATAAGAGTAGAAGTTGTTCAAAATAATTCAGGGATAATATGTTTAGTATTAATATAAGGCCTTGAGAGTTGAGGCCTACTTCATCACATTAAAACAAAAAATAATAATAAAACAATAATAATAATAATTGCTATGAGGCTTACGCCTCACTATCCCAAGATAAGGCATACACCTCACCCAGGTTAAGTCAAGCCTTGAGGCATCCTCGGCTGAAAAAGTAGCTTAAATTGTTTAGGCTATACTCAATTTAAAAAAAAAACACTAAAGGCATGCCTCGCAAAAAAAAAAAAAAAAAAGCTCTCTATTTTTTGAGGCTTTTCTAATGAAACTAAATTTAATATGAATATACCTCATCTATCCCTCACACCTCACACACTAAAATAACAAGAGTAAAAGGAAAATGTATCAATAAAATAAATGTACTTGAAATTTTAACTGTCAACATAGTTATTATTTTAATTGATAATTTTTATTGATTATTCATTAAAAATAGAAGATAGTTGTAATTAAATATAATGATGAATGAGAAAATATATATATGACTAGGGTTAAGGCTCAACATAAACAATTCATTATGCTGATCAATCGAGTGATGAGATTAGTACGAATTTTTTAATTTAAAAATTCAAATATATATTATTGTTTAAGTGGGGGGGGGGGGGGGGGGTGTGGGAGAGAGACTTATATTGAATTTATTTTAATCGTAAACTTTTGATATTTAGGTATTTTATTTTAATATATTTGTTTGCTTTGATAATTTAATGTTTGTCTAACTCATATTATTTCATAATTTGATGTTAGGATATTAAGTGTTACTTCTAATTTTATGTAATTTTTTATTTTTTACTTAGAATGTTGTTATATTATTTTATAATGTTTTAACATGTGAGAATATTAATATATTATTTCTTGCTTCACCTTTGATAGTTTATATAATATTTATCACTTCACTCAATGTTTTAAATTTGGGGCTTATGCCTGGCCTCCTGAACGAAAGAAGCCTCAGTACTTAATTGAGCAATTTTAAAGCTGGCGAGAGCTATGAGGATTTATAGTGTTGACCCCAAATAATAGATGGTGCTAAGGATGATGATGACGATGAATCAACAATATAGTATCTTCTTCTAATCCAAACTGTCTGCTGCACATATCAAATTTTTTTCCCATCTTGATTCATACTACACAAGTTCTGCTTATATGATTTTTCAGCAAGGATGATTCATTATGATTTACATGTTGAATACAAAATGATTTGAGATTTATTACCTAATAAGTTCTTCTGCAGGACTGAGAAGGAGCTCCATAAGCGCCAAGACACACTTTCGAATTTGAGATCGAAAGTAAAGCAAATGGCATCTCAATTAAACATGTCAAAATTTGCTACTAGGTAGTATCATCATTCTTCATTGCTATCATTTTGTATAATTTTTAAATTTTCTTTTCCTGGTTCTTTAATATAGGTTTTTCCATTGAAAATAGGGGCATTTACGTGCATACCACATAATTCTTCTGTATTATACATATCTAACATCTAAACTTTCATATATATACACATAACACTCAAATCTTTAATATCACATAAAAAATAGCACTATTGGCACTTTTGAAAAGTGAAATATACCTTTTCATGCATAGGTTTAAAGCACCAAAGTGTTATGTATGTAAATATGAAAGCTTTGGTGTGAATTTTATAAATACTTAAGAATTGTTGCTACATATGTAAATTTCTCTTTTAAATAATGCTTTCGTGTCAAAAACTCATATAAGGCTTCCGATTTTAACTGACCTCAGATGTGATTAATTGTCTCATCAGGGAAGAGTTACTTGGACAAAGCAAAAAGTCTGATGAGATAAACAGAACTATAGGGTTGGATAATCATGGTATCGTTGGTCTGCAACGACAAATTATGAAAGGTATATTTAGGGAATTTGAGTTTCATTTCTGTGTTTTCTGTGTTTGATATTTATTTATATTTTTATTGATAAATAGAGCAAGATGAGGGCCTCGAAAAGCTGGAGGAAACAGTGTTGAGCACAAAGCATATTGCATTGGCAGTTAATGAAGAGCTGGATTTACAAACTAGATTAATTGTATGCACAACATTTTATAGATTTTTAGACCCTTATTATTGCTGTATTTTTGTTTCTCACATCATATTTTAAATTATTTTTAGGAAGCTTCACATGCATACCACTTAATTCCTATGTTTTTACATATCTAACTCCTATGCTACAACTTTTACAATATGCCACCTAACTTATGCATGAAAAGGTGTATTTTACTTTTTTTGAAAATTAATATAGTAGTATTTTTTATGCGATATGAAAGATTTGGGTAGTATAAATGTAAAAGTAAAATTAAGGTGTTTGATATGCAAATCCATACGAATTGGTTGGTATGTATGTAAATGCCCCTTATTTTTAATGCTTTTCTTTTCAGGACAACTTGGACGAGCATGTTGATATTACCGACTCTCGGCTTCAGGTAACATTATTCTAGTAAGCTATGATTTTATATTTGAAAGATAAGTGAATCAATTAATAAAATTTATGATTGAATTTTGGTACAATGTTGTGTGGTAAGTAAGTTTTAGTAAATGTACTGGTGCTTGATTTTTGAGTTTGAACCAGATTCAACAGTAGAACCTGTGTATTTGCATGTTGATTTTTCAACTAGTGTGTGAAATTCCTATATTTTTTTTCGAGTAAATTGTCAAGATAGTTCCCAGACTATTTATGAGGCCATTTTAGTCCAAGATTTATAAAAGTGCTAAAATTTTCCCTGTACTCTTTTGATGGGTTATTAGTTGGGATTATTTTAACCCATACTAAAGAGTCCAGTGACTAAATTACACTTTTATGAACTTTTGGACTGAAATGATCTCCGATAATCAGATGACTATTTTGTTACTTACTCTAATCTTATTATTCATGGCCATAGCGATGCAACATGATATCAATATCTAAATGCAATACAGAAATAAATCTTTAAAATTATGAATGTTTGAAACAAATCAACCAATTAATCAAAATGGGGAAAATCATGTCATATTATTAAGGTTGAAGTTGACATTAAGGAAGTAATTTCCGAAATTTCTAACAAACAAAATCAAATGGCAACACAGTCGCCTTTTCTAATTAAGGTTCTAAATCGTAATACGTCATGATCATCATCATTATCACAATCATTTGGAGTTTTCTTTATGAGTCTCTTCTTACATTTATCACTATAATGTTGCATGAGGTGTTAATAGCAGATTAATAGGTGAATAACCTTTCTTTCGAAATTTAGATGGTTGATTCAGTTGCCTAAGTAATTTAGTCGAATGTGCCAAACCTTGCGATGATCGCGTCATATTTGATCGAGTCACATTTTATGGTATTTTTTTCATATTTGGTGCCATTTTATGGCCATTTTCGTGATATGCTCTATAAGAGTCAAATAACATAATAATATGACTTGATTAGTTATACCACAAATCCATACAATTTGAAATACAAGAGGCGCGCTAGAAAAATACAAAATTGTATCTTATATGGAATTTGTTTAATAAAGTTGAAGAATTTAGGGCAAGTTCACATAGTAACACTTAATGATGGTTGCACATCGGTCAAACAAGAAAATAATCTATAAGATTCGAATAACATAATAATATGACTTGATTAGTTATACCACAAATCCATACAATTTGAAATACTAGAAAAATACAAAATTGTATCTTATATGGAATTTGTTTAATAAAGTTGAAGAATTTAGGGCAAGTTCACATAGTAACACTTAATGATGGTTGCACATCGGTCAAACAAGAAAATAATCTATAAGATTCGAATAACATAATAATATGACTTGATTAGTTATACCACAAATCCATACAATTTGAAATACAAGAGGCGCGCTAGAAAAATACAAAATTGTATCTTATATGGAATTTGTTTAATAAAGTTGAAGAATTTAGGGCAAGTTCACATAGTAACACTTAATGATGGTTGCACATCGGTCAAACAAGAAAATAATTTTGGAGGAAAAAAAAAAGATGTTTATTGAAAGTCCTCCAATATTAATATGGTGTTTACTCGAGGGCTGTCACCCAAACAAACGTGATCTAAGCACTCCAAGGCGTCTCAGGTGGCACTTAGTCATAAGTGCGTCGGGTCCTAAGATGCGAGCTTGTTGCTAGGCTTGAATATGTGATTTGTTCATTGCAATTTTTTAACATTTTGAACATATTAAATTTATCATGAACATTCTTGAGAGCAACATCAGCCATGAAAACATGGGATTTCACCCTAGTTTCTGGTTTGGAGGATTTACATACATGCCGCTCAATTCCTTTGTATTTACATATCTAACACCTAAACTTAAATTTTTACGTACATGCCACCTTACCTATACATGAAGAGGTATAATTCACCTTTTAAAAGCTAAAATCGTGGTATTTTAGATGTGAGATGAAAGATTTGAGTGGTATAAATGTAACGAGTAAAATTTAGGTGTTGGATATGTAAATACATAAGACTGCGTATGTATGCAAATTTCCCTTCTTACCAGAAGTAGATTCCTGTCTGTGGCTGTATTGTTGATTGCCATTCTGATTCATTAAGATGAGGATAGGATGAAAGAGAAAAGCTGTGTTGATTTAATTAAAAGAGATGATGTGATAAATTAAGGAGGATAAATATATGAATTGAATCACCTAGGATATAATTTATTACAATTACTTTAATGGAATCCACTTATAGGATTTTACCAATTTAATTTGTTTGGATGAGATATTACTGAGTTTCCCTTTGAGAATTGGCATAAGGTGCGATATCACTTATAGAATATTTTTAGGATGCTTCAATACTTAGTTGTAACCGCAAATATATTTTGTATGAATTGTAGCTTAGTTCATTTGTATACTGTTGCTATGTCATTTAATTAAGCAAGAGTGATAACAACAATGATTTAAAGGCAAATTATGTGTAGTTATATGGCGTTTAAATCTTCCATAATATGATTTAAACAATGCTGGAATTTTTTTATGTACGACTCTGAGTTTGATTATGCAATTCAGTTTGACATTTACTACCAATTGTAGGATATTGTTCTTTAAGTATATATTTTATGCTAGTCGATGTTTATTTTATTTTGCTTAAAGTACTATTGCTACGTCACCTAAATAGTTGCACATGCCCTTGTCATTTTGCTTTAGCATTTTCTAACGTTTTTGGAGTAAAATAAAATCTTTCAAATTATTGATCCACTTGAAAATTTCTTAAGATTTTACCCACATCAAATGTAGGAATGTTATGTTACCTTCACCCTTGTTTTCTTGTTGTTAGCTAGAACAATAACCTGCCTATTTTTTAAAATTGTATATTTGTTAATTTTTTTAATTATCCCAATTTATGTGTCCTAATTATATTTGGCTTGAGGATGCAGTCATAAGTTTAGATAACAATTTGTTGCAGGATGATTCAGGATTAGAATTCTTGATGCATATTTAATGTTGAGATGTGTAAATCATGAGAAATTCTTATTCACTAATGACAAACCATTAAATAACACTTGACAAATTATTTTTTAAAAAATGTAAACAATAAACAAGAGATCTACAACCCAAGCGATATTATGATAATCAATTAAATGTAAAGAACTTGTCAAGAAATTTGAACTATACAAATCCATGTGTATTTGTTATTTAATCACCACAAGCTTTAGTGTCAAATTTGAATAATATAGGAGCAATAATAAGCCAAAAACAAGTAGTTGCATTTATACCAACAATTGAAGAAGTCACACATTCAATTTGTACTCACAAAATTATAAACTAGAAGAGATTTTCTTTTCAATCCAAATAATAATTTACATGCCTAAAAACAACTATTTATATAGACACCTGGATATGATATGCACAAAGATTAAACTAATTCAAATTCATATAGCCTTCTAGTTCATAATTCCAACCTTCTCCATAATCCATAATATGAAATTTCAAAACAACATTTAATAGTTAATGAAATTTCGATAACAGTCATAGGGGAATAGATAGATAACCATCTTGAAAAATTGGTACTATCCCAGAAAGGTAAAACATGGGAATACAGTCTGTGTCAGCTTGATTGAACTTGAAGGTATCATATAACCAAACGAACTTAATTTCATAATAGATTTATATAAACCAATTAAACATTTGAAAATAGAAAATACTCATCTTAATGCCATCCATCATCACCTACTGAAATTACAAAATAACATTAAATAAAATAATTAATGAAGACAAATGAACTTCTTTTGATGAATAAACTCTTATTTTTTTTTTTTCGTTATGTGATTGGGATCTAAGTAATCATCTTCATTCCACATCCAGTGCTTCAAACTCTTTACATTTGATCTCCGTAAATGTAAGCTTAAAAAGAAAGGTCATTTACATACATACCACCCAATTCTTATATATTTATATATACAGTACCTAAAATTTGCATTTTACATTTATACGTCCAAGTCATTCCATATCACATCAAAAGTACCGTTATTTTAACTTTTAAGAAGTTAAATGCACATTTTCATGTATAGATAAGAAGGCGTATATGTAAAAAATTAAAGTTTTTAGGTGTTAGATATGTAAATTTATAAGATTTGAGTGGTATGTATATAAATCTTTCTAAAAAGAAAGTCTAAACAATGTAAATCTAATTTCAAATTTCAAACTTACTTCAGATTAATAACTTGCCTAATATTTCAAGGAAAAAAAAAAGGAATTAAAACATGAAAATAGCAAATACTCTGCAATTAAAGCAAAATCATTCAAGATTTCCATTATTTATAATAGCAGGCTGAGTTTCTCTTCTTCTCTTTTGACATTTCACCCTTTAAATTTTATGTTTGTATACATGCAGCGTGTGCAAAAGAGGTTGGCCATCCTTAACAAGCGTACCAAAGGAGGCTGCTCATGCATCTGCTTGCTCGTATCTGTCGTCGTCATCGTCATGTTGGCTGTTGTTGCTTGGCTTCTTTTCACTCACTTGTAAGATAACATTTTCTTGCACATTTCTCCTCTGTTTGATCTGGATTTCAAAAGCAGGCACTGTGTTTTCCTTATTGTATCTGCAAAGATTTGGTTTTTATACGTTGAAAGTGTGTGTGGTAATTCTGTAAATGTGTTGTGTGAAAAAAAAGAAAACTATGAAATTTGTTTGTGAGCTTGTTTGACTGTCTCAAATGTTTGCCTTTTTATCTGGGGGTATTTACGTACATATCACTCAATCATTATCAATTTACACTTTTTTGGTGGTATGTATGTAAAAGTTGAAGTTTCAAGTGTTAGGGTATGTAAATTTATAAGAATTGAGTGGCCTGTATTTAAATGCCTTTTTTTGTACACTGTTCCAGCTGAAGGAAAGGTGAGGAATACAGCTTACACTTTATGAACTCTGCTTCTGCAGCTTATTCGCTGGAGTCTGCTGTAAACTGGAAGCATACCACCTAATTCAAATGCACCTAATTCGTGTGTTATGTACCTTTCCATTTTCTTAATTTGTCCACAACAGAATAATAATTATATTTAATATTGTTACTATTATTATCTTTATTATAGTTATTATCAATATTGATATAAAAAATAATTTTCAAAAAATAAATTCCAATTTATTAATATATTGAAATTGTTAAACAACACTTTGGAACATTGCTATTTACAAGAATAACACCCGTGTATTTTTTTTTTTTTTGAATTATCAAACTCATCTATTTACGCATGCCACGATGAAAGCATTCAGAATTTGATAAAAATGAAAAATATTATTTATGAGATTTTTATCTTGAATTTTGATATTTAAAAATTTGAAAAATGGATATGAAATGGGTAGATTTGCAAATAGCAATGGATGACAAGAATAGTTTGTGTAATTTTTTCAATATCATTACAATATAACAAATCTTTCTATATGGTTTTAACTTATTTCCCTGGAATCATTTCAGTAAAAATAAGTTTGAAAGAAAAGAAAAAAATAATTTAATTTGCACAAACATTAAGTATACAAAATAATAATAGTTATCATGTCCTAAAACATAGGATAATAATTTAATCAGCATCTCACAATTCCTAATGTATCGTCCATTGTTTCTTTCAATATATAGTTTGGACGTTAAATTTAAATTTATAATAAAGAATTTTTTACTTTAAAACATCTTTAAAAGATTCACATACATAACATTCAATTCCTATATATTTACATATATATATCGGACACCTAAAATTCAATTTTTTCGTCACTTTAAAAGGTGAAATATAACTTTTCATAAAGTGGTATAAATTGAAGTTTAGATGAAACGACAATTTCACGAAAAAAACTAGCGTGTTGTCCGACACAAAACTGAATACCAACAATGACTGCGATGCACTGATCACAGGTGGGGGAAAAAAAACCGTCGTGATCAATGCCATTGCAATCGTTGTTCGAACGCAACAGCGTCCAAACAACGTACACAAGTTATTTTTCCAATTCTACTCACTAATGGTATAATCACAATATCATCCCATTCAAGAAATAAAACCTAAAAGTTCCACACTTTCAATCACCCTTACAATAAAGGTACATGTTACTTCTTCAATTTTAAATAAAAAC
This sequence comes from Papilionanthe hookeriana x Papilionanthe teres, assembly GCA_022702705.1. NCBI lineage: Eukaryota > Viridiplantae > Streptophyta > Magnoliopsida > Asparagales > Orchidaceae > Papilionanthe > Papilionanthe hookeriana x Papilionanthe teres. Next base: position 65,711,079 of record CM040427.1, on the reverse strand, counting down.
CTAATGGCCGAATGCAATCCTACATATAAAAGCTCTATGTCTATCACAACAGGCCCACATAAACACTATCATGATTCTTGTGAACCTAAAAGATGAGAGTTTTAATATTATACAAACAATGAGTTGCTAGACTTACAAAAAACAGCCAACACCAACAATTATACACATAATGTTACCAAATTAATAGTGTCTAACATTATGAAGAACAGATGAAATATAACACATTATAAAATACCTAAGAATCCTCAATTCCTCTAAAGCCCCTTTCCTTGCCTGCAAAAAACAAGCCCGTCTTTCCACAGTCAAATGGGGGCACAATGACACCTTCTGTAATACAATGCCTCTCATCTCATTCTATCAGCATTCAAGAAATGGTTGCTAGAATTAACAAAACCATTTTGGGTGCATGACTCTGCTAATTCCTTCAAAAACAGCACCACGTCCTCTGAGGAGTTGAGAAGATACCTCGCGCTCGATCGCTTCCTACCGACGGCGCAGGAGAAGTAGTTGTTGCCATTGAGATCGAGCACGGAGAATCCTTCGTGCCAGGAAGAGGCGTCTTGAGCCGATTTCGAAGGGTTTAGATTGTTATGGTTGTGGTTGTGGTTGTGGTTGTGGTTGTGGTTGGATGATGATGATGATAGTGATGGCGATGATGATGAAGACGAAAAAGATGAGGACGAAGCCTTCCTCTCTAATGAAAAGGAGGCCTTTTGGTTCCTCCCATGAGAGACTCTCATGGTGTTTTTGATGTTGGAAGGCTTCCCTGTGTTCCTCTTCTCGGCAGATGGTTTGAAAATTTCTGCTGTTTTTGATCTGGAGCAGGCTAAGGGTTCGGATGGGAGCTCCGGCTCGAAGAATGTGTAGATATCCTCATCCTGAAGAATTATTTAAGCACCAGAAAGAGATAGTATTACTGATCTTTAGAAAATTGTCCTCTAAAATGATAATGATTAAAAAATCTGGCGCGATAATTGTTTCCAATCATTCTGTAATCTTCATTCCAACACAAGAAAGAAGACAGATGGACAGAAGGATTTTTGAATCATAGATTAAAGTGCTAACGGCAACAAATAGAAGAGCCCAACATTGCAAAATTTTTCTAGGGGCATTTACATATATACACCCAATTCTTATGTATTTACATATCTAACACCTAAACATAAGTTTTTACTTTTATAGGACCCAAGTTTTTAATATGACTTCAAAAATGCCACTATTTTAACTTTTAAAAAGTGAGATACACATTTTCATGCATAGACGTGTGTGTGTGATAATTGAAGTTTAGGTGCATGTTACCGTTTTAGATATGTAAGACAGAATGGTAGCAGATTCTAACTTTATAGAACAGTTTTTTTAAGACGAACTTGCACTTTTCAAGAAAATTAAATTTTCATGATCTTTTGAAAGCCCAAATGAATATGATGGCCAGCTTCATCCTGGTGCGACAAATTTAAATCGTATTGGAAGGTGCACAATAAAAACATTTAAACCAAACCGAAACCTCAAGGGTATATAATTAGTAGAATAGAGATTCAATTTTAGAGAATGTGACACTTGCATGTAAGAAGTTTTCAAGTAATTCAAATTTATTGTATGTGAATGAGAAAATAAATGAGACTATTTAGATAAGTTAAAATAGAGAAATGTCTTCTGAGCACTGCACAACAAGAGAACAGCAAGTGATCTTAAAGATAAACTTTAATAAAATACAATAAGGTGGGCTACAATGTATGTTTTATATGAGGAGGATTGAGGAGTATTAAGACATTCATAGCCAACTTAAGGTCTTTGAAAATGAGAATGTTAACTATGTGTAAAAATACAAGAAAGAATGGATTAAAATATCATTATACTGGAGAGATGATGCAAAGTAAAATCTATTGATTATTCAGAATTGTGAAAAGAAACAACATGGATTTGGGCATGCACAATAAATGATATAAGATGCATCAATAAGATAGTAAAAAAATTATTACTGAAGGAAGAACAAGGAATTGACAAAAAATATGGTTAAACTTTGTGCAAAAATATATCAGCAAAGCAGGTTTAATACCATGCAACGCTCAATGAAACAAAAAAAAAAAAAAAAAAAAAAAAAAGGATTCAAAAAAGCTAAAACAAAATAATTAGGACAAAGTTAATGATGATTATGATATGACCAACCTTAAAGCTTGCTTTCTTTTCACCAAATTCATGATTTTCCCATTTACATATTAATTCTTATGGATTTGTTCTTAACAATCTACATAAAAAAACACAAGATAAAATGATTTTGAAAAACTAGCCAACAAATAAACAACATGAGAATATTAGAAGTTAGAGAAAATAAGTGTTGAGAAAAATCAACCTTTCCAAGAAAGTGGCCAATGCATAAAACGTAATCTATAGGTGTAATCATGTTCTTGCTATGAACAATTTCTCCCAATATCCGATCGATTGCGGCACCCTGTATGCATTAAAATATTAAAAATTCAGTAAATTCCATAAAGATGCAATAGATGAAAACAAATATGCATCAACATAAAGATTGGTCTTGGAATAACTTTTTTAATACAATTCGCCAAGAATAGCCCTTGAAAAGCATATGATAAATTATTAATAAATAAACCAAATGAACCATGATCACTAATTAACATATGCGCAGCTAAAACTTGCTATATATTTATATTCATTCAACACTTAGTATTAATAAATTAATAATTGTTCAATTGTTAGTATTTCGATATGTTAACATGTGATCATGGGTTCAATCCCTCCCTCCAATACATTTTTATTTTAATCTCTAGTCAACTTGGAATCATCTTTGATATGAATTGGAATCAATTGAATTGGAGTCCGAGCAAAATCTACTCAATTATTTTGAGTCGCAACTAAGATGAACTCTAGAACTCTGCTCACTGATGATGATGAAGAGATGAACAAATTAATTAGGTATAAATGAAATATTAATTACCGAAAAGCACCATGTTTTCTCTTAATTTGAACAAATGGTTTACAACTACCGTCTGACAACTGAAAAACTAGCAATAAAAGAACCTTAGAAGTCAATTTTCTTTCCTACTATTTATATCCAAAAATAGATTATCATGAATCGCCTCTATTCTGTAACTGCAAGTTTCTACATCAAGATGTTTCGAAGAGGTTGACCCACCTTTGTCACTCCCACGGAACGAACCTCAACAGACCGGCTACCTTGGACAACATCAAGAGCTGCATTAGAAATTGGGCCTGTCCACAGATGTTGTAGCATATCCCTTGCTTGGAGCCTTCCAAAATCAACATCTTCATGAATAGTGAAGTGAACAAGGGAAAAACAAGGTAGCATTAGCATTGAATGTGCAATATTGTAGAAAAAAATAAAGGAAATTTACATAGCACACAATTATCTCACGCCTATATATATATATATATATATATATATATATATATATAGAGGATACTGGAGTTAACCCAAACCACAACGGACGACATAATTTTATTAATGACTTGAACAATTGTATAACAAAGACTCAAAAGAAAGAAAGAAAACACGCAAAACAAAAGCGTAAAACAAAGATTTATAAATAAAAACTCGACAAAAGAAGACATAACAAGCTTGATGAGGAGGGAGCTTGAGCAGTGGTGCAAGGCACGCAGCTGCGGTGAAGGTCGAAGAGGAGTATTTGCTGCTGTGGAATGGATGGGCAGCAAATCAGCGAGTGTAGGGGCGTCGAACTGCAGTTGGAGGAAGCTTGGAAGGGCAGCAGTTGTTGTGGCCTGCAGGGAAGCTGCTGGGAGAGTTCGTTGGTCTATTGTTGGAGCGATGCTGTCAAGAATAGCGGTGGTTGTGGTCTGCAGGGAAGGAACCCAAGGGGTCAGTAAGGCTGGTGGGCTGATGAGAGAGCTGGCCGGGGGCGGGGAGGAGAGAAGGGTTGTTGGTAGGTGCTTAACGAGAAAGACAACAGCTGGATGGAGTCCTGAGGGAAGGAACAGGGTTGGCAGCAGTGCAAGAGGGGCTGCAGTGGCTGGACGAAAGCAAGAATGTGGCTGATAGAGTGGAAAAGGAGGCTGCAGCGGCTGGATTCTGAAGTGGCAATAGGGAAACAAAAGTATTGTAAGATAAATGTCTTGTCGGGGTCGAGCTATAGTCGGAGCACCACTCAGACCTTTAGAGACGATCAGACGAGGTACAGCCGGAGCACTACCTCGACATCGATACAACCCTCGAAGGGAAAATATGAAGGTAAACTTGAATTCAGATATAAAAACCAAGACCCTTAACTCTAAGCATATCATCATCTATATATAATGAGGCAAGCACTATCTTAGGCAATAATTAAAATAAGAGAGAAGAATCAGATCAGGATTTCAAATTTAGGTAAGGAAATAAAGTGAGGGAAAATCAAATTTAGTAAAGGGTTAAAAAGTAATCAAAATTCAGATTTTGGAAAGGACTTAAAATAGGAATGATTATAAAATAAGACATGATTTTAAAATAAAGTAATCAAGATTTTAGATTTTAGGGCATGATTTAAAAAGGAAAGTGCTAAAAAAGAAAGAAAGGAAAGGGAGGAAATGAAAGAGGAAATAGAAGGGGAAGAGAGGAGCTACAACCCGACCAGTCGGTCCTCCATAGCCCCCGCGTCAATAGCACTTTGGTACTTTAAACCTATGTGTTAAAAGGTGTATTTCACTTTTTAAATGTGATAATGGTGCTATTGTTGATGTGATATTGAAAATTTGAGTGCTGTGTGTAAATATGAAGGTACATGTGTAAGATATGTAAATAGATCAGACTTGTGTGCTATGTAAATGCCCCATAAAATAAGTCATTGATTGCATGAGAACTACCTGCATACTTGTAGTTCCAGACTAATGAAGTCTCCCGGTGTTCAAAATGAGACCTTGGTGTTCTTTCCGTGAAATACTCGAAAACATGCTGGTAAATCCGATGAAGTTGAGAAAAATAACGACTAAGCACCAAATGTTCATCAGGCATGCAATAGACATCATAGAACTAAAATCACCTTTACACTGTCAACCCAATCCATATTTAGATGCTCTGGCATTGTTGTCATCCAATCTCCATCAGTAAGACGCAAAAACATTCCATTTTCTGCTGCCAACCACATGTTATACTCACCAAAATTCTGAGTAGAGAAAAAAAGTGTAAGGGGTAGAAAATATCTAATGAAACAGAAAAATGAAGTAATGAAAAAGGTGTACATCATCCAAAACACTTCTATCACTTCCACTAAGGACAATAATGGTAGTCTTTGGATCGTTACACAATGTCGCCAATGGGCCTTTTAATTCCGGGTGCAACTTAAGCTCCATTTCTTTGATTTGATCTCCACCTCTCCTTCCAGAAGACTCAACCGGTTCTGTTAGTGTTGAATTAAAACCCTGCAGTTTTGAACATGTGCAAGACTCACTCAAAAAATCTTATTAACAAAAGCATACACGAATAAAAACTCAAACTAAGGCCTTCAAATTCAAATTGTTATAAAATAAAATAGAGTAGCCGGGTCAGTTAAAATGTTGCCATTAAATTGTTTCCAAAAAAAAAAACCATTCTATATTAACAAAAATTTTGGCAATTCTTTAGCATTATTGCATGCGATCAGTAACACTATGGATTTAGTTTATAACTTCTAATATTAGGTTTAATCCCCTGAGAGACGGGATAAATATGCATCACTTTATAGTGCGTGTTCACGTATTCCTTTTTGAACAAATTCATTTGGCTTTTATAACATCTTACACTGTAGTAGTCAACCAACAAAGCATAAACTTGTAGTTTGAGGCCCAAAAATAAATTTTGCATTCTAACAGCTACTCTCGTGTCTCCAACAAAAATTCACTCATGCTCCAAATAAAAAAATAAATAAATAAAAAAAAAACATTGCATGCAATTTTTTTTTTACGTAATGAAATCTAAACATGAAGTGTAAAATCAGACAATACCAGTATCAAAAGTCGATTCCTGGACTGCAAATATTGACTAATTGCTAATTCAGAAGGCAGTGCTGGTGGAACCTGTCTTGTTCTTAGCTGAGCTTCAGCAACAGTATCATTGAGTTCACTAAAGGGAAACAAAAACAGAATTAAGAAAAAAAACTTTCATGAGCAGGGATGTCCCAATCAGGGAATCAGAGTTTTGACTGTGATGTAAAAGATGAGAATATGAAGAGTGGATACAAAGACAAGGCACAATGAGAAAGCAAATCTTGCAAAATATAAAACATACTTGAGGGACATGATAATTCTATTTGTGACTATGAATCAACGCACATAACTGGAAATAAAATTAAAACCAATAAAATGTGTTTAATAACTGTCAAAGCATAGAATTCATTTTACAGTTTAAGATTTGTGGATGAAATATAGAAGCCAAAACTTAGGAGCACCTCAACCAATGGCATAGTTAGGGGAACTGATCAGAAGAAACAAGAGTCTAACATAGAAAAAAAAAAAAAATTGTGCCGTAGAGCCTCGTGGAGAAACATTCAAGTACCTGAATTTTATTAGAGAAAACAAAAAAAGATAGATCATGATCCTATTTTATTAGAGAACAAAAAATGAGAGAAAATGATCTCCATATAATGTTCCAGGGCATCAAAATGCCTGTGAAAAAAAGTTCCTTTATCAATAAATACATGCTAATACATATACGGAATCATTTACTCATTTGTAACAAGCGCTTAGCACAGATATTGAATGGGACGAAAGGGCATGTGATGTGTTCACACTTCTCAGTCATAAATAAGAAAGTTTGTGTTAGATAGGTTAATCCATAGAATTATGTGGTATGTATGTAAATTTTTCATGTAAAAATAGTTTACTTATATCATATTTGGCACCATCGATTATATCCGTACCTTACAAAAGTTTCTGCCCAGTCTTGAGCTGTATGAGTAGTTACATGGGCATAATTGTGCCTGTGGCGCTTTTCTCTCTCATCAGGAGGCATGTTCAATGCATAGGCTATTGAATTAGCAACCTCTGTGATGTTCCATGGATTTACAAGTAAAGCACCAGCTCCAAGAGACTGTGCTGCTCCTGCAAACTGTATAAGAAATCATATAACAATGCAAATTGTTCCAGAAGAGCTCTGGAAAGCATGGAAATAAGAAGAAACCTAGAGGAGTTGAGGAACAATTCTGAAAATTTAAATGCACTGATTGTATGTGTGCAAGGGAATACACAAACGTAGAAGAGAAACCCTAACGATTCCAGAAAGCTCAGAAACAAGTAGAAACAGAGATGTTGCAGCTAGAGACTTGTCAATTCATATCAGTTACAACCATATGCAAAAATTCCTGCTTCACTAAACTCTGTAAACGAGAATAATTTAAATAAATAAATTGGGAAATGTAACAAGAAAGAGCTGACCTGATGCCGCTGATAAAAGCAACATAACAAAGATGAAATGTGAGAAGGAAGTTTTTCTTTTTATCTCCAGTGAGCATAAATGTTGGAGGACTCGTGCTCAAATTTAGAGAGGAAATTTGAGAGAGGAGGAAGAATGCTAGTGAAAAAAGAAGAAAATATAGCATCATGCATGTCTTTGAATTAGTCCATATTTATTTATCAAAGTCGCCATGGACATAAGTATATTTCACACAATATGTAAAATATCACGTTCTTTTTCTGGTGTTCTCCATGAAGGTTATTATTCTCATTCTTATGATTGCCATTACCCTCGAGTATGCATTTTTTCCCAACATTTGGTAGCATAGCAGGATTACCCTTAGAGTAAGCAAGAAATTTGTAAATAATGATGTATATAAAGAAGGTGAAGTCAGAATCGATCAATTCGATGGCAAAAGCTATGGGTATTGGAAGATGCAAATTGAGATCTGCTTATACCATTAAAAGTTGCATCTCTCCCTTGGTGAAGAAGCTCACTACCATAAGCCAAGAAGACATAAGATCCCCTGGGCGTAGAATGCATGTCACTGGCGAAAAAATATTGCCTTCATTTTATTTTTTGAGAAAACCATAGTGTGTAATGGAAACTCTACCATATTTGTACAAGAAACCAACAACAATAAAGAAGGTTCATTTAATAAGAAATCTTTCAAATAGGATGGTTGAGGATGCTTCCATAACAGTCCATATAATTGAGTTCAGTATAAGTACAATTCAAGTGAGCTTAGTGGTGATCAACTTTACAATAAAATATTAAGCTTATTATCATCATTTCTAGAGAGCTGGTTTTGAACTGTGATAGTTGTCACTAGTTCATGTTAGTCTCAAAAGTTAAATCTAACTGATGCTTCGGACCAAAACTTGTGTGTGAACACCGAAAGACATGAATCAGATGAGGATCTTCATCACTTGCTCTAAAATTTGACAGCAAAGGAAAAAGTGCAAGAAGATGAAGATATTAAGGTCGATCCAAATATCAACAAATAAGCCATTTAAATGATCATATTGGTGATGGAGATGGTGTGGTAAGTCCAGTCAAATGAAAAGAGTATGTCACAAGTAAAGGGTAGACAAATTTAGATAATATATAGAAATTTATGAATGATTCAAATAGAGAGATATTTAATGCATCAATCCTTATCGTGGATAGTTTAATGGAGTCCTGGATCATACAAATAGATGCATTTTTCATAGCACTCCATAAAAAAAGTTTACAACTAACTATAGGAGTTTGTAATAAAGTTTATCAATTTGAAAGTGAAGTGCTAAGTAATGTGAGAGTTGGAGATGTATAAATCAAGATTGATAATGGAACTACTTCAAAGCTTAAAATGTGAGCAATATTCCTAGCTTCAAATGAGTGAACTTGTTCACGAAAAAGTTGACGCTAAACCCGCGAAGATGTGAAAATTATTTTTAATCCAAGTCATCTAAGCTTTTATCCACTACCATATATCTAACTCCTAAAAATTCATTAGCTACTATCTTCTAACATATACATTATAATACCAGTTATCATCCACCTAATAAATTCAACCTTATCACCAACCAACTCGAAGCACTATTTAAGAAGATTGATCTAAAATATTGAAACATTTCACAACCACAAACAAATATAAAGAACAAAGACAGCGAACAGAGATGCTTAAAATTTCATTTATAATAAATAGAAGCTCTTGAAGTAGAATAGATATGCAAGGAAAAACCTTTAGAAGTCAAGAAGGAAAGACAGTAATAGCAGCAACAACAATACCTTCATCTACAAACTCAACACTCACTTTCACAGCAAACAGGTGCATTTTTCTCTTAATCAATTACATAGGGAAAGTGATATCTCATAATTATATTCTATATTCAACTTTTATACTTTAATGGAATTTCGATCTTTATGTAGTCATAGATGTAGGTAAATATCACCTAAACACATAAATGTATGACTTGCGATTATGATCTGTTATGTGTTTGCTATTTTTATTTGAATTTGCTCAAATTTTTATAACTATCTTTTCCGCAACCTTCTATACTAATTCTTAAAAGAAGAGTAAGGGTACTATAATGATAGCATGTCAAAGCAACAATAAAACAATGTGCATATAGTCAAAAACCGAAAGAAGGGAAGTAACTATTAAATGTATTATTGGTGATTTTAAAGGTGCAATGCATGATTATATTTTTTTCAACTTGGAACTTCCAAAAAACAAATAGGCATTGCAAGGTAAACTAAGCAGAAAGATAACAAAGCGATGATGGTGGTAAAAGATAAAAGGTTTATCATTGATGAACTGGTGCACAACAAAATCTTAATCAGCCGTTATAGATGATGAAAAGGGGATACCAAACAAAAATAACTCTCTTAAGACATTAAGAATTTTCCAAGTAGAAGATTGAGACTAATTTTCATGTCTATTTTAATTAGAAAGTCAAAACCCCCTAATGTATTTGTTACATGTGCCTTACATACATTCTTAAAACATTATCTATACTCTTTAAAAATCAATTAAATGTCATCTACCCAACATTTATAAGTTTGCCAACTATCCATTCTAAGAATACAAAAAGAAGTCAATTGCATAGTATTGTTGTGCAGTTTTTATTATTATCATATACATTAAACCAAGTGAAGAGGCATAAATTGGAGAGTGCTGGTTAAGTGATTGGAGATTGCTAACTCCACCAGTGCCATACAAAGACATTTATCTATGGAATAGTGAATAACGAGCTTTCAAGGCTGGAGAAGATGGTTGGAAGTTTCAACTCTTCACATGAAAAAACGATGACCATTACAAGAGCTGGTGAACAGTAAGATAAACCTGCATAAAAGAGGTCAAGCTTTCATGTATCTTTAATGAGCATAATCGGTGAAGATATCATGCTCAGGTTTGGAGAGACGGATGTGTGTGTGTGTGAGAGAGAGAGAGAGAGAGACAGAGAGAGGAAGAAGAATAAGAATTCTAGTGGGATAAGAAGAAGAATATTAGTGGGATAAAAATGAGAAAAATATTTTAACGAACAAATAATTATATTCAATATGTGTCTTTAGACTAGCAAATATCTCTCTTTTGTGTGGCTATCGACCTTGGTAAATTTCACCAAATAATTCTCTTGCACTATTTTATAGAGTTCTTGCAAATTATTATTTTCATTCACGTGATCTTCATTGTCCTCCAACGCTCTCCTTCAAAACACAATGCTGTTGGTTTTGGCAAGTTAAAGGACAGACTTAATCTCTCGTTTCCAGCCACGGAGAAGTCCGAAACATTAGTGGTTAAATCAGCGGGGCTGCAATCTTCCAGCATTTTACTATTTAGAGACATAATAGTGAGCCATCCATGACTGCCACTAGCACCAAGGCAGTGTCAATGGAAAAGCTGGGGATAAAATCAAAGGAAAGAGTGTAGTAGAGCATAATTAATAGGAATTTTACATCGCCTCTAACCAAAATTTACATACATAACACTCAATTCTTATGTATGTGCATATCTGTAATAACTGTATTTTAAAAATTTTAATTATCAAAATTATTAAAAAAAGAAAAGAAAAGAAATGAATTACCCGCGTAACATGCACTGCAGCACAGGTGTCGATCGAGGAATCCTTCCACCGCCCGCGGGAGATTTAATACGACAATTGTACACACTCATTTCCTCCACTTCGAACCGAAACAAACCAGAAAAATAGAGACAGAGAAGGAGTGAGGCCAATAGAGAGAAAGCACGAGAGAGGAAAAGGAAGAAGGAGAAGCAGCGAGGCCCTAATCGAAGGACGAGGAGGAGGAGACGAGCAGCTCTGTCAACTGCCGCGAGCCGCGCACGAGGGAGAAATGGAGAAGGCGAGCAACCAAGCAACTCCTCTCCATTAGGGGCACTGGAGAGAAGCTCGAAGGAGCTCCTCAAGCTCCTAGTGCAAGGAGCAGGTCAAGCAGGGCTTTTCTTCGTGCAGAAGCTTGGGATTCCGAGCGTTTACGAGCAGAGAAAGGGGAAAGCCGAGCAGCGTCTTCCGCAGTATTGCGCGCGTGCGGCATTTCTCCGCGGCCGGGAGAGCTCGACCAGAGTCCCTACATGCTCGGTTCGTAGAAACGGGGCTAGACGGCGAAGATTTGGGGAAGTTTGCGGCTTTTAGGTGAGCTTCAGTAACTGAGATTTTAAGGTTTTTATTTATTTATTTATTTATTTTTATTCCTGGATCCATATGACTGAAATTTAGAGGTTTTATTAAATAATTAATATTCAGTTTCTTAATAAATTTATATTAAACCATCCATTAGAACCTTCTTAACTTAAATGCACTATAAGAAATGGTAGGGAAATTTCCAATAAAAAAGCCGAGAAGTTATTGAATAAATAATAATATATTAAACTATGTATTAATACCAATGAATAAAATAAAATAAGTTCAGATTAAGCATCAGACATTAAAATAATTAATTAAATACTGCAAAGAGCTAATTAAGTAGATAAATTAAAAATAAATGTACTTAATTAATAATAATAATAACAATAATGAGGTTAGAATTAGTATGAAATAAGCACAAAAAGAATGAATAGAAGCTAATCACAACTAAATTGTTATTAGATGAGTCAAATGATTAGTTTCATCAACAACAACAACAACAACAAAGCCTTAATCCCACTAAGTGGGGTCGGCTACATGAATCCTTTTTCTCCATTGCGTCCTATTTAGTGTCAAATTTTCGTTTAATTCTAATAGATTAAGATCATTTTTTATGCAATAAGCCCAAGTTTTCCTAGGTCCGCCTCTCGCCTTTCTTAACATAAGTTGTATTTAAAACATCTACTCTCCTAATCGGATCATCGAGTGGTCGACGTTTAATGTGACCAAACCATCTAAGGCGACTCTCTCTAATTTTATCCGACACCGGTGCAACTCCAACCCTATTACGGATATATTCATTTCGCATTTTGTCTCTAAGTGTAAAGCCACTCATCCATCTAATCATTCTCATCTCGGCAACACTTAACTTAACATTATGCTTCTCTTTTAAAGGCCAACATTCAGCACCATAGAGCATTGAAGGTCTCACCACCATCTTATAAAATTTTCCTTTCAGTCTAAGCGGTACTTTTCTATCACACAATAGGCCGGACGCATTCCTCCACTTCAACCAACCAACCTGAATTCTACTATTAACATCCCCATCTATATCACCATCGCTTTGAACAATGGACCCAAGATATCTAAATCGTTCACACCTTTTAATAATTTGATCACCCAAAGTTACACTTCGTCACTAGACCTACTATTACTAAAATTACATTCCATGTATTCGAGTTTTAGTTCTACTCAAACGAAGACCTTTAGACTCCAATGTAGACCTCCATAATTCAAATTTTTCCTGGACTTTTTCTCTTGTCTTATCCACCGGGAGGATATCATCGACGAAAAGCATACACCAAGGTACATCCTCTTGTAAATGGCCGATAAGACCATCCATAAATAAAGCAAAAAGATATGGGCTTAAAGCCGATCCTTGATGTAAACCAACGAAATAGTAAAATACTTGGTCAATCCTCCTTCGGTTCGAACACATGTAACGACTCTAGCATACATATCTTTAATGACTTGAATATAAGTCAAATCAACACCTTTCTTCTCAAGGACTCTCCAAAGAACATCTCTAGGAACCTTATCGTAAGCTTTTTCTAAATCAATAAAAATCAAATGTAGATCCTCCTTATTATCTCTATACCTCTCCATCAAACCTCTTAATAAATGTATAGCTTCCATGGTAGACACTGCCAGGCATAAATCCAAATTGATTGTGAGAAATCTTCGTAATACGTCTTAACTCTATGTTCAATTACCCTCTCCCATAACTTTAAAGTATGACACATCAATTTAATTCCTCTATAATTTGCACACTCTTGTGCATCTCCTTTATTCTTAAAAATGGGGACCAAAATGCTCTTTCTCCACTCCTCGGGCATCTTTTTTGTTTTTAAAATAATATTAAAAAGTTTAGTAAACCAGAAACCCCCAAATCACCTAAACATTTCCACACTTCGATTGGGATATCATCGAGTCCTACGGACTTTCCCCCTTGGTTTTCTTTAAAGCCTCATCAACTTCTTTTTACTAATGCGACGGTAAAAGTGAAAAGTTTTATTATTATTAACGATATTAAGATCACTAAGGTCGATCGTACTTTCAGCATCATTAAAAAGTTTATCAAAATAACTCACCCACCTATGTTGAATATCTTTTTCAAGAAAAGCACTTTTTGATTTTCATCTTTAATACACTTTACTTCGAGTTAAATCTTTACTTTTCTTTCTCTTTGTTTGGTTAGTTTATACGTATATTTTTCACCTTCCTGAGTATCTAACATGTTATAAAGATCACTAAAAGCAGAATTTTTAGCGTCACTGATTATTCTTTTACACTCCTACGTGGCCATTTTATATTTTTCCCAATTCTCTACGCTTTTACATTTAAACCAATTTTTATAACATAACTACTTATATTTTATCTTTTCGTACATTATTATTCCACTACCAACTATTTTTATTTATGAAACTTTTCTTTTGATTCTCCAAGTACATCTTTAGCAACTTGTTTAATAGTATTAGTTAATTTTTCCCACATAACGTTCGCGTCTTCACTGAGCATCCCAAATATTTAAATCTTGAATTTTACTCATAAAAATAATTTTATTTGTCTTTTAGGTGCCTCCATCTTATTCTACGATGTTGAATCACAGTATTCTTTATTTTACAACTCTTACATCTTAAAATCTGAACTACTAATCGATGTTCGATACTTAATTCGTTCACTTGGAATGACCTTACAATCCTCTACAATCTCGACGATCTCTTCTTCTCATAAGAAAATAATCAATTTGTGTTTTATTAGATCCATTCTTATAAGAAATAAGATGCTCATCTCTTTTCTTGAATAAAGTATTAGTAATAATCATATCATACGCTAAAGCAAATGATTAGTTTCATAAAAAAAAAAATATATATCAAATTGGTCTGAACATGTGAGTAAATATATATTTATTTTATAATAATTTTTTTTTTATTTATGAAAACAATTACGTTTTGTATTGCTTTTAGCACTTCTTTTAAAATGCAATTTTCAAGTATTCAAATGTTAAATAAAAGAAAGATACAATATATGATATAAGCATGAATATATGTAGTCACCCTCAAATGATACTGACAGTCAATGTACTAGCAGACATAAAATGAAATAGTTGCATGGCTTTGTGGTAGATTTTAGAAAATAATAAACATATATTTTTAGTATACATTAAGACAATCATTCCAAGTGGTGAATATAGTAATAAAAAAAAATAAAAGTACATAGACAACTAATTTTTTATTATAAGTCTTTTACTACTTATTGTCTTTTTATAAAATATTTTAAAATGACAATTATTATAGTTTAGAAATATTTTAGCCACTGAATAATCTAACTAGCACCTTCAGTTGCTCACATATTTCAAACTTCAGTTGCTCACATATTTCAAAAAATATGACATAGAATAGAAGGATCCCAAGGAATATGTACACAGACACCCAAAAGCTTGGACTAATAGTTATTGCAATTTAGTTTTTTATTTTTTTGGTAGTTATAAGAAATCTAAAATCTATATTAAACTATATATAAATTAAAATTTTATGAAATGGAATGAGTTATGTTTTCGATTAGATTTAAATATGAAATGAAAATATTTAGACAATTAATTTCTTCCCTCCGATTGTCTGTTCCAGTTTTGGTATTCCAAACTTTCGAGTCGGGTCATGCTAACATTTTATTGTAGTTTATAAACATTTTATTTACTGAGTAGTTTAACTCACACCTTCAACGGCTCATATTATTTAGGAAAATCTGTTGTAGAATAGATGAAACTTTGAGAATATGTACACATATGGAAAAACTTAAGACTGATAGTTATTGCAATTCTGTTTTTATCTTATGCTAGTTATAAAAATCTAAAATCTGTATGAACTATTTGTAAATTAAAATTTTATGAAATAGAATGACTTTTTTGTGTTTTAGATTAAATTTAATTATGATATGAAAATATGTAGATAGTTTATTTCTTTTGTCCGTCCATTCTCATTTTGGTATTCTAAACCTTCTGGCTAGATCGTGACATCTAAACACTTAAACTTCAACTGTTACATATATGTCACCCTAACTATGCATGAAAGGGTTCATTTAACTTTTTAAAAGTTACAACAGCAGTATGTGATATGAAAGAATTGAATGATATAAATGTGAAAAAGTAAAGTTTAGGTGTTAAATATATAAATATATAAGAATTGGGAGGTGTTATAAAGCACAAAGACAACGCATGCTTAAAAGATCATAGATTGCACCATTATGCCAACAATAAAAAATCATTAAAAACAATTTCCAAAATTGCTTGGGAAGTAAAAAAAAAAGGGGGGAATTAGTCATAATGGTCACAAAGAGATGGAAGGAAATATGGAACCAACAAATTTAGTTATACTACCCAAGGAAATAGGACTTGTGAGAAATACACTAAGTTGTTTTGCAGGTAAAACAAGCCTAAAGCATGTCAGTGAGAAATAGAAAACATCAAAGTTACGACTATAGAAATAAGGCTAATATTAAACAATATTATAGTTAAATCTAACTCAGTAATGATGAGGTTCTTACCTCACTTAGTATCAATACCCCTTTTTTGGCACCTTGGCAAGCTACAAACTCATAACTTACGAGATTCATACCATCTCTTAGTGATGTTACGAGAGCAACATCTGAAATATTTTGTTAAACACAAAGAATTAATATAGATGAAATCTGCGTTAAGTTATCTGACATCAGAGGCAAAACTAGCAACAAACCATAAAAGAGTTGTGAAGATAGAAGATATAATAAGGTGTGATTTGGATAAAGTAAAATGGCAAGATGAATAAAATAAATCTAAATTAATGTCATAGGTAATTTGAACATATGCCCCTCATTTTAACTAATTGCCAAAGTAGCCTGTTGACTATTTACATGGAATCATTCTAGTCTTAGAATCTATAAAAAATGTCAAATTAGTTACTTGATTCTTTTAATATTGACCGAAATGGTCAACATAGAGAACTATTTTGACCTCAAATAAAAAAAAAAAAAGGTAACACTTTAAAATGAACCTTTACAAAAATAAGTCAAAAGGACCATTTTGACACTTTCTCTTTTTACTAATACCTGCAAAAATGTCACCCATATTATTGAACCAACACATAATTTATCATTTTCCAAACAGTTGAGAAAATCGCTTTCATGACTAGTATTGTTGCATCCATTTATCAAAGCGTTGGTGTTAGTCACTGCTATGGTTTTTTGCATTATAGATGGAACCTAAAAGCGCTCCAAGGACGATGTATGCATCTTGCATGGAAGCCGAAATGACAAAAGCTTATGCAGGTAAGCTTATTAAAAAAAATAATAAAAAAATTAAAGGAAAATTACTGAAAACATTAAAATGGCTCTCCTTGTTAACCGGATGAGAAAAAGAGGATTATCTAAAGAATTTTAATAAAAGAAAGGCCTGGTTTTATGTCGTATCCAAATATAAGAGACCATAAACAATAATGTGGATTTTTCTTGTTCTATTGACAACGATATGAGATCAATACAGCATCCCATTTTCCTTTTGAAGAATGAAGTTAGATACACCCATAAGCATCACAGATTCCATTGAATATCTATGAATATGAGTAGAAAATTTTGCATATGATTAGATGCAACCTTTTAAGAAAATATTGTGCTTTGCAGATATTTTCCACAGTTGCGGTGAGTCTACACAAAATTTCCATCATGTTTCATACATAATAAGAAAAAGAAAAACATAAATTTCCAAATAATAAGAATTGATTACCAGTAACAGCATATAGAGCACATAATGCGTGAAAGTCAAGGGAGCGATCCTGCAAGAAGGAAGAACAATAAGAAATACAACATTCACACCAAATGCTCGCATCTTAAATTCTCCTAATACCTTGAAAGAAAGACTCTTTTAATATGAGCTGAAATAGTCGGCAAAAAGAAAAAAATTGATAGAGTTTTTACGACACATGATAGCTAATGTAAGATTTCTTCAAACTGGACTGTATAACACATTATAAAACTGGACGAAGGGATTGGTAGAGTATTGGGTTTTTTTTTTATTCTCTGATCAATAATGTTATAGTTGCATCAATTTCAAAGTTTTCCACTAGTCTTTTATAAGATTTGTCACTTTTAAATATTACTACTGAGTTAATTTGTGAAGGAACGCTATCAAAGATATAAACTCTTTTCTATTAGTTTATACTCCCCTTTTGAAACACAATTAAAAGAGTTAAGGGGCCATTTAATTTGCCGAAAAACTAAAATAATGTAAAATGAATAAAATAAAGAAGTAATTAATTGTATTTGAAATACTTTAAAGTATTTGGTTCACTGTAAAATAAACGTAGGATTTTTTTTCTTGTTTGAAATAGGTTATATTTCAAAATATATAAAATATTATAAGAGGGTGGAGGGCGCCATCAAACAGCAGCGACCGACAATTGATGCCAACGACCAGTCTCTGTGAAAGATGGCGATGGACTGCGGTGGAAATGGTAGTGAGCGGCTATAGTGACGATAAGCGTTGGCGGGCAACGATGGATGATCAACAGCAGGCGGCACCGTACGCAAGCAGGTGGACAACTAGCAGTGGACAGCGGCGTGCAGCGGGCGGTGGGGGTGGGGTGGGTGGGTGGGTGGGTGGGTGGGTGGGGGGCGCAGCGGGCTGCGGCTAGCCTGCGGGCAACACCACATTCCGATAACATTTTACATTAATGAACCATGTAAATCTCAAATTCCGCCAAAGCAGCCGAATTCTAAATTCATCTAAAAATCAATGAGGTATAAACTTCAAATTCATTCATATTTTTACATTATATTTGTAATTCTTTGTACCAAACACATACTTTTCTAAAATCTCAACAAAAGATTTACAATACACTACAAATTCCCCAACCAAACACCCGTATGGCAATTGATTTTCACATGTGCTCTCGTCACACACCTTAAATGTAACTCTGTATCTGTAAAGGTATAAAACAAATTCCAACTAGGTCTAACTAAAGGTAGTTGAAATACTACGCTAACAAAGTCCAGAGACATCAATTTTATCCATCTAGGTTTCATTGCTTGGGTTGCTTGAGCTTTCTATCAAAATCAATTGTCAAAGCAGACCTCTGACTCTTTGCCTCAGGGGGTCATTTTAGTCTCAAAATTTATAAAAAAGTCAATTTAATCTCCATACTCTTTTAATATGGGCTGAAATAGTCCCAACAAAGGATTATTTTAGCCCTGAAGTTTAGAATCGTCGACTAATTTGGCACTTTTATAATTGTTGGGACTAAAATGGCCAACCGTGGGCGCTATTTTAACACTTGTTATCTTACCTTCCAACTCACAGTATATCAGTGATTGGTGGGAAAACCTATTTATCGCTTCAATAGTTCAATAAAAAGATGCGTGCATGAAGAAATGAAATAGTGTTAACAATTAAAAGAAACATGGATTAAAATTAATGAGTTTGTTTGTATTAGTTCAATAACGGATCAAGGAATAGGAAAATAATCACAACAAACAAAATGCATATAGTTACAATCCAATTGTATAAACACTTGAATCCAAAAAATAACAAATGGTTCGATTGAATTACAGTACAACCTAAAACATCAGGAATCAACTAGCATAAATTTGAAAAATTCAGAATGAATAGGCCAATTAAGAGAGTAGTTAAGACAAACCAAGTGATGTATAGGAACAGCAGTTAGAGTACCGAACCGTCCATTTATGCGTCCAACTATTTCATGTACTTGACTGGTAAGCTTTTGATCTGTTTGAAAGGGAAATAAATGAGCATGCCTAAACAATACTCTTTGAAAGAAAAGTCAGTTTTTTATTACAGTTTCCCTTAAAGGAAAAAAGAAACCCATCCAAAGCTAAATTTACGTGCAAGAAATGTAAATAGAAAAAAATGAGTTGATAAGTGCAAGAACAAGAACACAAAAAATCTAATGCAAGGGAATATATATATATATATGTGTGTGTGTGTGTGTGTGTGTGTGTTTATTTATTTGATCGTTGGCAGATTGCCTAAAAAAGACGCCGACCAGAAATTCAGAATAGTGGGGACTATTGGCTGGTATGCATTAAGATGCTATAAGAAAAACTAGTTAAAGTAATGATGCCCGCCTTCTCAAATATCTATAAGAATTATCGAGTTCTCCTATTTATTACACGTAATAAATATAGATTTGGAAATATATGGCAAATCCCTTTTGTAAGCGAAAATATATCTGTTGACTTTTAAGAGATTTTGTGGGATCTTAACATTAACTCCATGTTTTTACACTAGGCATGTTATCACTAACATAGAAGTTTAGGAGTTTGGCATTCCCACACCAAGAAGCAAACAAAGTGAAGAGAGAGAGAGGAAATCCAACGGTGCCAACCAACATAGAAAAGGTGGAGTGTTTTTTAGGTGGTTGCAAGGGAGAGGTCATCAATTTCTTCAGGAGGGAGGACATGCTAGTTATTCAGTTTCGACAAGAGAAGTTTCGGCCATAGGAATGAGAATCTTATTTAACTCTTATAGAAGAGATAGCAAAAGATAATTGCAACAACTATTTCTTCTTCTCTTCTATCCCTAGTCTAGCAGTAGCTAGTTGTCCTCTCTTTCAATCATTGACAAATATAAAATGTGTCGCTATCATTATCTCCAATTTTTCAAAAAATCATTCTTTTCAAATACAAATTATTGAAGTTTAGTGGTTTATTTGATCAGTGTGTGTGCCTGTGAATGTATGTGAATGTCATTGAAAAACAACAATTTTGTGAGCCTATGTTTTTTGTATTTATTATATTTGATTTCTCAGCTTCATATTTTTTATCGTTAATATTGCCCTAATAACTTGTATTAGAGTTTTAATTTGACAAGCTTTCAAATTCGAATATTGAGAACGTTAGGTCAAAATCAACAAATTTATAATTAAAACTTCAGTTTTGGAAGATGCATATAGAATGCTTCATCAATTATTGAAGATGGAGAAAACAAACTCAAAATGATCTAGAAGAGAAGGACCTAACGGACAAACAAAATCAAGGGGTTATTCATCCATCATAATCCTGGAACATTGGCGTTACTTTCAACATTCAGAACAAGACTACCACAATAGGCATCATGAAGACATTCCCTAATAGGGTTGTAAACGGCTCAAGATGAGCTGGCTCAATCTTGACTCAATGAATGCTCATGTACTAAGCTCAATGAGCTGTTAAGCCAATCTTAAGCCAATGTGACTTCATTTGTTAGCTCGTGAGCCAACCTATTTAAAAACATGTTGACATAAAAAACACTTCAAATAAATTAAAATTCAATAGATTAAATATATAAGATTATATCACACTTCCATATATAAAGTGATATATTACAATTTCTCATCTTCTTATCATTTTATTGCAATAAATACTTGAATCAAAATTAATTTTCTTTTTCATAATAAATGAGCTAGCTTGTGAGTCAAACCAGACAAGTAAGATTGAGCTCAAGCTTGAGACCAAACTCAATAAATTAATAAAGCTTAAGCTCAAGCCATCGAGCATAGCTCGACTCATTTATACCCCTATTCCCAAACATTAAAAGACTTTCCAAACTCACGATTTCAAAGGAATTTGTTACGTTGGTGCTAGCCTATGGGCAATTTGGTATTTTGTACACTCAAGGGCAATTAGTCTTTTATTACTATTATTTTTGGGTATAAAAAAGCTTCTTATATTTAGGGTTAGATTTATGCATGAGATTTTGATTGCATTGAGTCTTAGATTTAGGGTTTTGGAAATATTTTCTAGTTCTCGAATTGTATAAATTGGGGAGATCGCCTACCTCTCGAGTTGTATGTGTTTATCTTTTTTGTATTGAGTTGTTTGGGTTATTAAACAAAAATATTTGCTTTTCCCTAATTTTTGTGGAAATTTATGCCGATTGCTAAATTGGATCGTAAAATATGATATCGGAGCTCAAGTTTATGGGAATTAGATTGATAGGAGAGAGGATCGACTCGACGGAAGCTGAAGCAAATCGTGCCTTAGTGCGCGAATGACGGTTTGGGACGTAGTAGGGATCTGCGTACATAAACACAAAACTCTTATTTTTCTTTTCCTCTCGCACCGTCTTCGCATACAATCACAATCAAAGCTAGTCGGGAAGGCTCCGACACGAAGGATCACGGCTTATCGAGACTCAAATCTCCTCCTACTGCATGGACACGATACAATCGCAATCCGACCTAGCTTGGAATGCAACGACTAAGAAGTAGCATACAGAGATCCAAAACTCCATCTTTTGTCTCCTCCAGTGCCACTTCAGGTACAGTCGCGATCAAACAGCTTACAAAGACTTGAAACTTCATCTTTAGCCTTCTCCCGCTTCGTGGGTGCAATACAGTCATGATCAGAGCTAGCTGAAAAGGAAACAACTGGGAAGCAACATACAAGACTTCAAACTTCATCTTCCTCCTCCTTAGCCATGTGATATAGACACGATCATAGCTTGTTGGAAAAGCGATGATGGGATCGTATAGGGCCGTGACTGAAGCCTTGCGATACGATCACGGTTCAAGTTATCTGGGAAACAGAAGGGATAGAGGGATGGCGGGGAAGGCTGTGACGGGATCAAGCGTGCCTTAATTATGATCTTAGAAGTGAGCAACCAGAACTAGGATCAAGTGTGCCTTAGCGACAGGAAGTATTAGTGGCCAAGAAAATAGACGATTTGGAGAAAAAATTGAAAGAAGTGGGAAACATAAAGGTTCGCAGATCGGAACGGATGTCATGAATTCTGTACTTTATTTGATCGAGCGATATCGTCAAGTAGGGTGTCTATTCTTCAGAATAAATGCGTTACTTGCAATATGACACTCGTTTATTTAAACTACTAAATGAATGAGATTCGTCCATTCTCATCATTTTAAATTCAAAAATTTTATTTTCATAAATCCATATATATATATTAAATTAAATCAAAATATTTGTTTGATAAAACTACAAATCGCATTTTTCAAAAGTCTCAAAATCCCCCACAAACGCATTTCAGCGGCCGATAAGGGCGCCTCACACAACTTCGTAGACAAGTGGTGCTTTTGCTGACCAGTGCGTTCATTGTTATCATGATGTCGCATGAGCATGTATGGTGCTTTTGCTTATTAGCCACAAAGTAATTTGTGACTAGAGATATCACACAATTTCATCTACATATGTTGTTGTTTTCTATGCCGTTTCGGCACAAAATCTTACAGGCCTTCCATGGGTCTATTAATGTCGATGAAAGCATCGACGACATCTCACCCTCTTATTGCTTCTTTGGCCCTTAAGGTAGTGCTCATCAAGTCATTCTCTTCTCTTTTGACAACAGAAATTTTTTGTTATGCGGTTTCTTCTAGGGCCTTAGTTGAGCCAATTTGAGGTTGACACTTACATCCTTTGTGGCTTTTGATAATTCAAAGGTTGCTTCAATTCCTTCCTCCCCCATGATTGAGCCTCAACCATCGCTCTCTTTTGGAAAGATGCAAAGGTTGTTCTTGGTTCAATTGTTGCAAATGTTTTCCCCCACCCCATTCGCTGTTTCTACACTATTCTCATCAGAATTCAATGATGCAAACAAACATCCTTCAAATCTTTAAGGCAATTCTGCACTCCTCTTTTCTAATGAAATAATATCTACACTTGCTAGCCCCTTACCCTCCTACTTATTGGCAAATTTTTCATGGGTCATCCTATTATAGAGGCAATTCATAAATGATTTATTGATTTGTAATTGTTAGGCAATTATTTAGTAGTGCTTATTGATCCTGTCATGTCATTATAAGGCTTTCCTTAAATGCAAATTATATTAGACTATTCTCAAAATAATGGGTTCCCATTGCACTGTCGGCCGCTGAAATGCTGAAGTGCGTCTTTGAGATTTAATTTAATTTAATATGTATATTAGTTTTGAAAGTAAAATTTTAAAATTTTAAAAAAAATGAGAATGAGAATGGACGGATCTCATTCGTTTAGCAGTTTGAATGAACGAGCGTAATATCACAAGTAACACATCTATTCCGAAGAATAGACACACTCTTAACGATATCGCTCGATCAAATAAACTACGAATTCATGACATCCGATTACAGTCACGAACGCTATGTGGACCAACAAATTCTCCTATTTAATACAAAAAGAATTAAATAGAGTTTATATTATACGAAGTCTTTAAAGCTCACTATAGAAGCGAGCACTATAGTCGATTACCCTCAAATGACCGAAGTCACTCGAGAAGCTCTCGATTTAGATCGGGGGTTTATCTTCGTGAAATAAAATGGTAGGGTTTTCGACGAAGTGTGGTAATAGGAAATCCAACAGGTGAAAGACGCAAATGTAGAACATTTATTTTCCAGAGTCAACGAAAAGAGAGGTAGGGGATGTCGCGGATCTCGAGGAGAAACTCGATGACTTCCCAGACTATCATATGGTTAGGCTTTAAATTTTGGAAATGAATTTATTTAAGTTTCAATCTTGCCAATTAATTATAGAGATTACATTTGCATAATATCCGATTATGCAAACAACCTGGAAGATAGGAGGATTTACGTCGTATCGGACGACGACCTCGGAATCCTAAGCGAGTTAGGGCTTATATTGCACTAACAGAGGTTGTCAGAAGGCTAAAAGAACGAGTGAGGATTTATGTCGCGGCTAGACGGATCTACTCGAAGTCACAGGACTTGTTATTTAGACTAAGGAATGGTTTTGCTTGATGTCGACACGAGTTTTCTTTGTTGAAGATGGCCGTCTTGCCTCGAAGTCCTGCTTCCGTGCTCGCGTCGTAGCGAGGTTGCGGTTAGATTTAGGTTAAAGTGAACATGCAAATTGCTTCATTTCGTTTATTATTATTATTATCATTTTTTATTACAAGTGTGAGTGTGTCTTTGCGATGTGACGGGAGTAGCGATGAAGAAAACGATAAAACAAGTAAGCGAGGAGCGTCTTATAATGAACAACGAGGAAGCAAGTATCACGAGCGAGTTATCTTGCGCTAAGCGATAGAACATGCTTAAACTAAGCATGAGTGTACGCTAAAAAAAACTAAAACATGTTATACTAGCAGGAGCAGGTACTAGAATAAGTAAAACATGTTGCGCAGTAAAGGAAAGAAGTAGAAAAATGCTGTAAGTGTACCGTAGGCGATGATTACCCGCGGTGTATCGTTACCTGTTTATTGTTTTCATTTTATTGTTTTCCTGCAGAAAAAGCATTAGTGCAAGAAAAATGACAAGAGTAAATATAGTAGGGCAGACCTAACTAAGCAGGGGTACTACTGTACGTGCACAGTAAGCAACGTGCGAAAACCCGACAATAAAACAAAAGAAAGACGACAAGAGAGCAAAGAAAATCGTAAAAGAAAATCAGGAAAATCGAGAAAAAGAAAAGAGCGTTCGTAGAAAACCTCGAAGAAAATCACGAACGAAAGCAAAACAAAGTCGTAGTGAAAACCGCAAAACATCGAAAGAAGAAACTCACAGGTGTCCCGCTAAACTCACCGCGAACAGTAGGAAAGCCATGGGGCATCTGGAAAAGGGCCCGTAAGCGCGGTGGTGTTAAGGACTCAGAGCTGTGCTATATGTCCCACCTTAGGTGCTGACCACTGGACCGACTTTCTGCAGAAGGCAGCCCTAATCCAACTCGAGTAGCCGACCGTGGACCTTTGTAAATTTTCACACGTTTCATTTTAGGTTTGCATGCAAGTAAAAGCTGTAGGTAAGTAGGCTGTGTCGTGGTGGAGGTATTTTTGTATTTTTTAAATGCATGCATTTTGTTTTGAAATATTTTAGTCCACAGGTTGGCTACCCTAATCGGACTAGGACTACTAATATCTTTAGACAGCTAGACGAGTAGAAACTCCGAGGACGGGCGAATGGTGCCGTGATTCTCGCTCTACTCTCTGCGAGTCTGCGAGTCGGGCGACGTCGTTCTACGATTTTATCGTAACCTTCTCTTATGCGATATTATCGGTGTCCTCACCGCACTTACAGCGCTGGCTGATGGCCACATATAGCCTCAAAGGGGCTATATGTGCACACTTACACGTCCTCGTAAGTGTGGGCGTTGAGCCAAGAAACAAGGAGAAAACTAGGGACGAGGGAGTAAGGAAAGAAAGAGTGAAAGCGGTCCACTTAACACAATTTTCGTAAAAGAGGTGAATCGTTTTCCAATGACAGTCAAAACAAGTAAGTCACCCTGAACTCCCTGACCGTCCTTACACGATCTATGAAAAAACCTAAAGGCACATCGGCGCTCTCGGAGAGGACAAGGACTAGACCCCTAGGGAAAACACTCCCTTTTCCCAAACGAGTACGTAAAAGTATGAAAACGAACATAAAGATATTGACCAAGCCCTAGACTCTGGATCACTGCTCGGGATTCCTCCAAACTCCAAGTACCCGCATTAATTTTCAATTCCTGAAACACAGACTCCCCCAGTAGGTAGAAGCATCGGTAAACTTCCAATACATAAGAAAGTGAATGGACAAGCCAAAAGCCACCAAACTAGCATCAATTCCACCAAATAAAACCTCCAAGAAGTATTTCAAGTATCGTGCTCAATTTATTTCCCACAAGTAAATCGGGAGGCTCTCCCAAATCCATTAAATCAATTTCATAGATAAGTGTAGCAAGAAGCAAAGCCACCATCACAATAATCACCCCAATAAGGTTCTCGGCCAAGGCCACAAACAAGAGAAGAGGCTCACGGCCAAGGCTACAACAAAGAAGCAGCAAGAGGTAAAGTCCCCACAATCCGAATCACCTCCAC
Source organism: Papilionanthe hookeriana x Papilionanthe teres (assembly GCA_022702705.1). Lineage (NCBI taxonomy): Eukaryota > Viridiplantae > Streptophyta > Magnoliopsida > Asparagales > Orchidaceae > Papilionanthe > Papilionanthe hookeriana x Papilionanthe teres. Next base: position 65,684,786 of record CM040427.1, on the reverse strand, counting down.
GAGGCCCGAGGCCAAGCTCCCATACAAGCCTCGACCCAACTCTTCACAAATGCGTGGAAAAGCCCTCACTAGAATCATAGCCTCCTCTTTTATACATTTGAAAATCGACGTCACCTTTACTAGAATTGTAACCTCTTCAATGCCACAGAATCAGGCCCAAACATACCATCAATAACACCCCAAGTGAATACCACAATTTAAGCCATATAACATCGTAATCAAGCCCAGAAACATATGTCCAAACACCACTAAAGCATGGATCCAACACAAAGAACCCAAGTCCACCAAAAAGGCCAAAACCGAGAAGTAACAAGAGGGAAACCAGCCCAGCAGGTGGGGCAAACCGAGAGGCAACAAACCACAAAACAGCCCCAGCAAGGGGCAAAACCGAAAGGTAACAAACCACAAAAACGCGGCCCAGCAAGGGGGCAAAACTGAGAAACAAACAGCCATAAAAACACAGCCCAACAAGGGGCAAAACTGAGAAACAAGAGCCACCAAAACAACCCCATAATTCTCAAAATCAAGAGACAGCAATAACAAAACCGAGTAGCACAACAGTGCCCAAACCGCCCCTAACTCCTCCACATACATATAAAAGAACAAGAGACCCTTCAACAATTCATAACAATAGGAGCAAGTGAAGAATTTTGTTCAAAGCATTGGTTAGAGAAGCTAATAGTTTGCCATGATAACCGAACCTATAACATGCTTGCAATACTCAAGTGATCCCTCTCCAAAGTGAACTACATAAGGGCCAAACTTGAGCCTCAACAACATCCTCATGTTTTCCATATATTAAAACATAAAGCTACCACATGCTTTATATGAGAACAAACATGAATTCTTCCAAATTAAGCTTAAGCTTCTCCCTAGCATGCAATCTTTGTGAGGGAAAGGTATAAAGAGCAAGAAACAAGCCCCCACATGTATATTGAAAAAGCCAAATAAATCCTTCCATGATTCATGCCAAGAAAAAGTGAATAGGAAGCCTTGCAATACATATCCTAACATGCTTGAAAAAGGAATCATCATTGTCCCAAAAGCCACATTTTAATCACTTCAACTTGCTTTTTTGAACAAAAGAAAAGAGAAAAGCTAACATTATTCCAAAGCCATACTTCAAGCCCTTTAACCATAGGAAAATGAAAATGAACCGCATTTTATCATTTGAAGCAAATAGGGAAAAGAAAGGAACCAATATCATGCCATGTTTCCACTACTTCAAGCAAATGATCAAGCTTATGCTCTAAAACATGCTCAAATCTCTATTCTTATTCATGTTTCAAGCAATAAAACACTCCCAATATTTACATGGGATCATACTAGCATGCCACTATGTAGAGGAAACAAGGAACTGTCATTTAAGCAAATAAATAAACTTTCCATGGCACATAAGTGCTCAGCTGAAATAGTAAACAGGGAAAATCAAACCAGCGGCACAAAATACAGTCTCCCTGGGCCAAACCGAGAAGTAAATAGGGTGAGGGAGGAAGGTTACCGACTAGTGTAGAGTACACAAACAAAGCAAGAAGGTTAAAGCTCAATCCGGCAGCACCTCCCCACCTCCACGAAAGAAAATCGGCCAGCCCTAACTCCTTAAACCTAGGGCTATTTATAGGCAAGGGAGAAAAGAGATGGGGAGAGCACCTGCAGGGAGACCTCTATCCGTGTAAACAGAAGAAACAGGCGCGCAAGTGGCCCGGCACAAGGCATGGAATGCCGCGAGTGATAAGAGTCGCGGCGAGGATAGGATCCGACGACGAGTAAGAGCGCGTGTATGCGTGCGGCTCGAGGAAGGAGCCGCAGGGAATGGGTCGCCTGCTGCTGCGAAGATGAGGGAGAGAGAGGGAGGGCTCGACCCGACGTGCGAGCAGGAGAACAGGAGAGATGGGCCGAGCAGGAGAATGGGGGGTTTTAGGGCTTAGGAGGAAAATAAATATATAATAATAATAATAATATCATTGTTATTATAATTATTATTATTATACAATTTTTCGGCGTTTCCTCCCCGACGAGCTATCGTCGCGAATTAAATATCAATTTTAGGCAGAAACGACGTTCCGGACGCAACGGCGCAGTCCGTTTCGTCATCTAAGTTCGTCCGGACAACCTCGTCGACGATCGCGTCGAAAGTGTGTCAAATCCGGCATTTTACGAAGTTCGACCCGAAGTTGGTCGTCCCGGCGTTCTAGTTTCAATCTTGATCCGCCGCGAGGTGGTTGAAAGCGTCGAGGCCGTGGTTCGAGGAATTTGTGCTCGGTGGTGCAGGAAACGTGCACGAGGCTGTCCTAAGGTCCGGTGGTCCTATAGGAACTCAATTTGGATTCCTAACGTCAATTCCAACCTGCTATGAGCTAGCGGTACGGAATTTCGTCCGGGATTCCAAAAGAGTGACGAAGTGGCTTCGAGCAAACTAAAACGAGGTAGGTCCATTGCTAAGAATCTAAGATCGTCGGGGGAGCTCCTAAAGCTAGAACCCTAAATCCTAGAAGGAAAACTAAACCTCGACAAAAGTGAGGTCAACATGCACATGTTAAAATGATTCCCCATTTTGACTATTCCATGGAGTCTTCTATCACTCTAGTTTGGATTTCATTTCTGCGACCTCGACTTTATTAGTTTAACTAGTCAAAATTATTCTATAGGCTTTAGTATTTGAAAATCCTCTACATATGAATGCTGCAACAGCTCGTGATGCTAAGTCCTCTGTGGCTAGAGTGTTAGAATGAACTATATTGCCCTATTTCATAATTTATAGATTGCAACATCATCTGACTATTGGCAGAAAGCTAAATTTCAAATCGTTACTCCAAATCACTTTTTTTGTCATATTTTTGGATATAAATACTCTGATTGTTTCAAGGCTCACATGACCCTCCACCTGTCAACCTTTTGGTAAAAGACCACCCTTTTCATGTTCATATTTGTTCTCAAAACCTAATGTCTAGTTCAATTTCTCTTTCAAGAAAATAGTTGGTGATCCTAGAGCTACTTGGTGTTGATTACTTCATCAATAGCTTAAATTATCGCAACAATTCTATTTAAGTTATAGAAAAATAAATACTTCTGCCTATTGATGAACAAAATGACAATTATTTATCACAACACATCTGATTATGAGTGGAGCATTCAGAGTGTGAATTTTCTAATTGGTAGAATATTTTTGTTCATTATACTAGAAGTGGCAGAAAGTAAAATAAAATTAATTATCATTCTCGCATATTTAGTAGGCTTCAAGCTAGATATTCCAAATGATTTCTTTGTAGCATTATCACACATTTTCTCTGGCATTTCTTAGTAAATGCCCTTGAAGTACTTATATGATAATCAAGTTAATATATTTTTCTTTTAAGAAAAACCAAAGGCTTGGTTGAATCAGGAAAAAAAGCCTTGTATGCCAATTTAAAAGAAGCATTTGTGTAGAAATAAGTTTTTTGCCAATGTTATAAAACATTCGATGGGTTCATGCTCATAATTAGACTTCTCAAAAGCAATGCCAACCAGTGTTGCTATCTCAATAGAAAAAGAAAAGATTATTACAATATCACTTTATGTGGATCAAAAATCTTTTACAAAGGTTGACATTCAAATGATCAACATGAAAAAATAATGGTCAAAGAGTGATATGAAAAATTTTGCAAAGTCAAAAATATTGTCAAGTTGAAAAATAGATGGAAAATATCTCAAGTCAGTTTCAATTACAATATATTGAAGAGTCGTTGGATATGTTCAATATGATAAGGGTAAAGATTGTATAGTCTTCTTAGTCACTTGAGAATATCAAAAGAACAAATGCCAAAGACAAAGAGGAACAAGAGCACACGACCAAATACACATGTGATCCACTATTCCCTACAGTTTTAAAATGATTTGACTTAACATTGTAGGGCCACGTTGAATTTCATCTAGGAAGAGAACTAGAGCACCATTAGGTATATCTATACTATATGGGACAGAATCACAAGATGTCGAGTTTTACATCTGCAGTAGACAGCCATATTATCAATTAAAAAAAAATTAAAGATGCAACTACCTCTAAAACAAGGAGATAAGTAGTGTTGAATTTCTACTCTAATGACAACAAAAAGCTTAAGACACACTAATTGAGGCTTTGTACTGTTAGATCAATGCACACAGATCGAGGCTCTATACCATTAGATCAAGACACATGGATTGAAATTGTGTACTGTTAGATTTGTCTTTCTACGACCCTCAGATTGTAATTCATGCGCTTTCTTATAAGATCTATTCTCATTTTTTTAGTTTATTCATAATTTATAATGCCTCTGAGAGTTGTATATATACATTCCCTCTTTCTACAAAGAAGAGAATAAAAATTATTAAGATTTTTTTCATTACTTATTTTTCATATGGTATCGAGAGAGGTTAGAATGTTCCTTCCAACCTTTATTTTTATTCTTTAAGGTTATGGTTTCCACTTCCAATCTTTATTCTTATTCTCTAAGACTAGGATTTACAATTCTAAAGCTTATTCCTCTTGTCAAGTTCTCCTTCCTTTCATGATCTATGAGTTCCTCGACTTTATTTCAAAGGAATCAGAAATTATTTATGATGAAAATTAGACCAAAGGAAAACTTTAGATGTTTCAAGCAGCTTATCGCTTGAACGGGAAAGATTACTTAAATGATCTCAAAATGCGAAGCCCTTTTTAAAATTAAAGAAAAATATCTAACATCTTGTAGATCCATCTCCGGAGCCCAAAGACTCAAACCTTTTAGTTTCGGAAGAAACTGATTCCATGATCGTTATATGGTTATGGAACACCATGCTATAGAAGGCTGGTAAACCTTTTATATTCTCTAAACTTCAAAAGAGATTTGGGATGCAGTAAAACAAATATACTCAAAATTGAAAGATGTTGCACGCATCTACGAAATCAGAACAAAACTTGCCACTATCAAACAAGATAATCTTTCTATCATTTAATATTTTAACACCATGAAAATTTACTAATTAGAGTTAGACTACTACCAAGATCTCAAGATGTCATGTTATGACGATGTGGTGATCCTTAAAAAATTTGTCGAGCGAGAGATGATCTTTGAGTTTTTGGCGGGACTCAACAATGAGTTAAAAAAATTCGAATTCAAGTCTTATACTGAAAAAATTTCTCTTCTTTGAATAAAATATTCTCTCTCACTCAAGCAGAAGAAGGAAGGACAGTGATGGTCAATATTTCAGCTCGCAAGATATCTGTCAAGAAAATTTTTAAATTCCAAGGTAGAGGACTTCCTATCACAGAACATTCTCCAAAAGAATGACAACTTCATCTTTTTAATAGAAGATATTATCCATCAATCTTCCCGACCAGGCACTCTCCAATAAAATGGAGAGCCAAAAAGGAAAATCGTCGCATTTTGGAGAGAATGATGATACTTCTAAACAATCAAATACCAAAATAATGCTGAGGAAAAACTATTTTAACAACTACATATTTAATCAATAAAGTACCCTCAACAGTAATTAACTCTAAAAGTTCATTAAACTATTTCATAAAATTTTTTCTTATGAAAATCTTCTCAAAGATCCTTTTAGAAATTTTTAGATGCATTACTTATGTTCATAAAGAAAAATTTGACCTAATAACTCTCAGAAACATATTCATCAAATATTCTGTTACAAAAATGGTATGCTATTATTCACCCACAAAAAGGATTTTCACTTCAATGGATGTCATATTTGATGAAGCTCATGGCTTCTTCACTCAAACTCATCTTTAAAAGGAAGAAATCCTATTTTGATAAATTTTATGACATCTTTCATCTTGATATTCCTGTGACAGAAAATTCTTCAAAAATAAATTTTGCATCAACTATTACCCTTCAGGACTATACAAGAAGCAAACCCAAACAATATCTCGGTAAATCCAAGACTCGAAACACTTACCAGATAACACTACTCAATCCACAATCACTCATTTATATCTCATCTCTCAATAGAGCTCATTTCATAAATTTTCTTCGTCTCATAAAACCTTTCTAACCACATCAATGTCAAATATATTTCTATTCCATAAATTTTATTTTAAACACTTGAAAATTAGAAGTCATGAAAAAGAGATAAATGACTTGTAAGAAAATCTTACATGGGAGATCACTGAATTACCCAAAAAAAAAAAAAAAAAGACAGTAGATTTCAAATAAAATTTCATAGTGAAAACTAAATGAAGCTGGGTAACTAGAAAGATATAAAACAAAATTATTAACAAAAATATATAATTAATCATATGAGATTGATTATCAACAAAAATTTTGTTGTTATTGCAAAAATGAATCTTATACTCATTCTGATGTCCCTGACAATTGATTATGGGTGAACTATATAACAATATGATGTACAAAATGCTTTCTTGCATGATAATGTCGAATAAGAGGTCTATATGCATCGACCGTCAAGTTTAATAACTCTTTTAAAAAGAACCAGATATGCAGATTGAAAAATGCTCTATCCACTAAAACAATCACCATCTTAGTTTAACAAATTTGCAAAAGTTATGGAAGGAGTTGGAAATAAATAGAATTAAGAAGGTTATACTCTCCTCATATGTACTCTATTGATGAAAAACATCAATACTTACTGTGTATGTTGATGATATGATTGTAATAGAATGTGACAATCAAGTGAAAGAAACTTTCAAAATAAAAAACTTACTGACAGTCAATAGGTTATGGGTCTTTTTAAAGAGTTGAGAAAACTCAAATACTTCTTAGGAGTAGAAGTCTCAATCTAAACAAGAGATGCTTCTCTAACAACAGAAATAGGTTATGGGTTTGTTGAAAGAGACCAAGATGATAGTGCAAGTCGTATGAAACTCCAAGTGAACCAAGACAAAAATTGGATCTTGAAGGAGTTGATGTAGATACAAAGCAATATTAAACATTAGTTGGAAAATTAATCTATTTATTTCACACTCATCTTAAAATTGCATTTGTCGTAAATATAGTTAGTCAATTCATGCACAAGCTTAAAGAATCACACCTTCAAGCCACTTATAGAATTATCAGATATTTTGAATCAAACACAAAAAAATTTATGCAAAAGTCATGATACCTTACAAATTGAAGGATAGATAGATGCATATTATGCAAAAATCACTAGTGGATAGAAGGTATGCTTTAAGATAATGTACATTCTTAGGAAGAAATCTTATAACTTTGAGAAGCAAGAATAGCCCCTGATTTCAAAATCAAGTGTTAAAGTCAAGTTTAGAGCCATTGCACAAAGGTTTTGTGAGCTTCTATGGGTTTATATTATATTAGAGAAATTAAAAATCAAGTAAAAAGAGCTTATAAAATTATAGCGATGACAAATCAGTCATCAACATTGCACACAACCTTGAAAGTTGTTTGATTTGTACTCTATGTGTCAATTGAAAATCAACTAGCTGACATTTCACCAAAAAACTCTGTAAGCCAACAATTACAAATCTCATAAGCAAACTTAGAATGGTAAATCTCTATTTGAATTTACTCGAATGATAACAAAAAATTTGACACACGAATTGAGGCTTTGTATCGTTAAATCAAAGCATACAGATCGAGGTTCTATACCATTAGATCAAAGCACACAAATTGAGGCTTTGTATCATGAGATCTATTTCTCGACAACTCTCGGACAACAATTCGTGTACTTTCTTATAGGACCATTGGCCCCTAATTACTTTTACTTTTTCTTTATTTCTATTTTGTGATACCTCTAGGATTTGTATAAATACATTCCCCTTTGTAAAAAAAAAGAAAAAAATTTAGATTTTTTCTCATTACTTATTTTCTACACCTAGCAAAAAAGTTTTTTGGAAGAGATAGAGAGGTTGCAAGAATTCTACTTATTTGTGACAACCAAAACACTATTTATATGGAAAAAACATTAACTTACACTCCCAAAAAGTGCACGCAACTCGAGTACCGCTACATAAATAGTATGCTTGAAGCTCATACAAAAATAGCTTGTCAAGTTTAATAAACATAGAAAACTGAAGCTTTGCGATGCATGAACTAATCTCAACGAATGGACATAAATATCCTATTAAAGGAGGTACTAAAAATTGCACACTAAATTTTATATAACTAAGAGAGATACTATTAAAGTTAAGAAATCAATATATTATAATCTTTAAATATCTATAAGTCATGAGTGAGACTATCTATTTATCGTGAATATTGAATTTGGATTTGCAAAAATATAGATAAATCATTTATGGGAATTTTGTTGAATTTAAGAAAATTTATAAAACCATTAATTCTATGTTTTTGAGACTTTTTTGTATTGCGACTACAAATTTGTTTGAAGGAGGGGCATCCTGCAGCAATACGCAAACAAAAACAAGAGACATAAAGATAAAGGAGAATCAACTATGAGCAGCTTTATCCCACTAAATGGGTTTGGCTAAATGAATCATTTTTCTCCATGTGTCCTACCGAGTGCCATATTTTCATTTAATTCTAATAGTTTAAGATCATTTTTCTTACAATATGCCTAAGTCATTTTAGATCTACCTTTGTCTTCTTAACATAAGTCGAATCTAAGATATCTACTCTCCTAATAAGATAATCAGATGGTCGGCCTTTAATGTGACCAAACCATCTAAGATGACTCTATATAGTCTTATCCGCCACTAGAGCTGCACCAACCCCATCACGGATTTATTCATTTTACATTTTATCTATAAGTGTCAAGCCACTCAACCACCTAAGCATTCTCACCTCAGCATCACTAAACTTTATTTTATGCTTCTCTTTTAAAGGCCAAAATTATGTGTCATAGAGCATTGTAGTTCTCACTACCATCTTATAAAATTTTCCTTTTAGACTCAGCAGTACTTTTCTACTAATAACATCCCCATCTATATCACCATCATTTTGAACAATAGACCCAAGAAATCTAAATCGTTCACAGTTTTTAATGATTTGATCACCCATAGTTACAAGTCTGCCACTAGAGCTACTACTACTACTAAAACTACATTCCATGTATTCAGTTTTAGATCTACTCAAATAAAGGCCTTTAGACTCCAATGCAGACCTCCATAATTCAAGTTTTTCTTGAATTCTTTCTCTAGTCTTATTCACAAGAAGGATATTATCAGCAAAAGGCATACACCAATGTAAATACACATGCAAATGTCCAATAAGAGCATCCATAGCTAAAGCAAAAGGATATGGGCTTAAAGTCGATCCCTGATGCAATCCAATAGAAATAGAAAAATACTTGGTCAATCCTCCTCCTATTCGAACACAACAGCTTTACATATCTTTAATAGATTGAATATAAGTCATATCGTCTTTCTTCTCTAGAACACTCCAAAGGACTTCTCATGGAACCTTATCGTAAGCTTTTTCTAAATCAATAAAAATCATACGTAGATCGTCCTTTTTCTCTTCGTACTTCTCCATCAAACCTCTTAATAAATGTATAACTTCCACAACAGACCTATCCGACATAAATCCAAACTAATTATGAGAAATCTTTGTATCAAATCTTAACCTACTATCAATACCCTCTCCAATAATTTTAAAGTATGACAAGTCAACCTAATTTCTCTATAATTTGCACACCCTTTTGCATCACCTTTATTCTTAAAAATGGGAACCAAAATACTCTTCTTCCACTCCTCAAGCATCTTTTTTGTTTTTCAAATAATATTAAAGAGTCAAATCTCCTAAATATTTCCACATTTCAATTGAGATATCATCAGGTCATACTGATTTTCCACCCTTCGTTTCGTTTTCCTTTAAACCTCCTCAACTTACTTTTTACTAATGCTATGGTAAAAATAAAATATTTTATTATTATTAATGATATTAAGATCACTAAGATCGATCGTATTTTCAGAAACTTCATTTAAAAGTTCATCAAAATAGCTCACCCACCTATATTGAATATCTTTCTCTAAGAAAATCACTTCTTGATTTTCATCTTTAATGCATTTTACTTGAATTAAATATTTACTTTCTTTTTATCTTTGTTTGCCTAATTTATACATATATTTTCACCATTTTCAGTATCTAATTTATTATAAATGTCAATAAAAGCAGAATTTTTAGAGTCACAAATTATTCGTTTATATGACGCTCGCAGCACGATTAAAGAAATTCTTAAATCCGCCTCGCAATTAATTGAATTTACATCGTAAATGAGATAGAATGCGGGAAGAAAAGAAGGAACATGAAAAAAATTGATTAAATGGAGCGTCGGATTTTTTTTATGTTTGGCTAAATTTATGTTAAATCCTATTAAAACTATGCTACCAAATACCCCCTTAACATGGACTGAAATAATCATCATAGAGGACTCTTTCAGCCCAATATAAAGAGTATGAGGACTACTTTGACACTTTTATAGACTCTGGGATTAAAATGACCCCATGTAAATATCCAGGATAATTTTGGCACTCAGACAATAAGAAAAATTTTATCCATAGCACAAAGAAGCTCTGGTTTCTCATACAATAGAGAGAAAGAGTAATTACGACATCTTCCACTCCACTTTCATCCCTTGCTCTCATAGTAGATATATTCATTTTCTCTAAACTATTGACATAGATAAAGTGGTACCAATCCGTGGGTCTCATTAAACTACATAAATTTAATGTGTCTGTGTTTGCATAGTTGTTATGTTTGGGTTCATCTTTGTGCTTTTGCTTGTTATTTTTGCCTTAACAAAGCTTATCGAGGGCCCCACCAAGCCATGCATAAATATAGCTTGGACTATCTAATAATCTTCAATCATTTGTAAGGGAATAGCTTATGATTAAAAATATATGTGCACACTTGAGTTTACTATGAGACCATTTCATCGTAATATAATATAAAAAGAGAAGGATGCATTAAAAGAAATACCCTAGCATAAAACGGGTGAAAGAACAATCAACTATAATAAAAACATACACTCAGGAACATCCGTTCTTGTAGGAACTGCAATTTGTAGTAAGACAACTTTATCACGCCATACTGGATTTTCCTCAAGGAACTTCTCAAAAGCCAAAATTTTTTGAGGAATCCCTTTTATCATATCAAGACGATCAACACCAAGCATGACCTAGAATATCAAGAAAAAATGATAGCACAATCATGTCAAATTAGTGAGAAAAATCTGTTTATTATTACAAAACTTTAATCTAGCACTAAGAACCAAATTGACAAAATTTATGAAGGTTTCTGAAATATAAAATGGTCATACTTTTAAAATCATCTATTTCCATTAAACTAAGTAATAAAACTGTAATCAAGAGACTATTTTTATTCCTGCAACATGTTTTGCTCATTGGAGAAGGGACGTATGTCCGTGCATGTGAATTTACATGCTTAGTAGGGAAGCAAGCGGACAGATGCAGGTAGTTGACATTTGTTGTGTTCAGCCAAAAATGAATGACCGGCTATAAAGATAATAAACCAAATCCTTTTAATTATTAATATAAAGAGGCATTTACATAAATGCCACACAATTCTTACGTATTTACATACCCAACACCTAAACATTCATATTTACATGCATACCACTCAAACCTTTAACATCATATCAAAAATCCCACAATCAGTATTTTGTAAAGCCAAAATGCAACTTTTTCATGCATAGGTTTATGATAGGAAGGTGTTGTAAATATAAATATCAAACTCTCGGTCTTAGATACGTAAATAGAAAAGAATTTTGTGGAATGTATGTAAATTTCCCAAATAAAAATTACTTTTCACGCTGCCTGAATGACATAAGAAAAAAAAACTGTCATACCTTCCGACCACTAAATCTTTGAGTTAATTCATTGATATGAACTTTAACTGCTGGGAGCTCAAGAGCTCGCTTAAACCGGTCGGAGTCTATGCCGATGGGAAACTATCGTGTGTACCAAAAGAGAGAAAAAACAAAAACAGCATTAAGGAATCAAGGCACTTCTAATCAAGAATATATCTAACTTTACAAGGAAGTAAAAAAAAAAATAAAGTGTCAAAATAGTCTTCTGATATTTATATGAGATTATTTTAGTCCCAGAGTTTATAAATGTGCTAAATTAGTTCTAGACTCAATTAATAAAGGTTATTTTAAATCATATTAAAATAGTGGTGATTAAATTAACATTTTTATAAACTCTAGAATCCTTTAAGAAATCAGGGGGTCATTTTGACACTTTTCTCTTAATAAAAATAATATAATATGGGATTATTCAAATAAAAATAAGGACGCAAACTATACCGCAGCCACCCGTGTCAGCTTTCCCTGATCTTCTACTCCTTCTGGTGTACCCTCGAGTCCAAGTATTCGAGTGCAAGCACTTACAAAGTGCCTTGCATAGTCGTAGGTGTGAAAACTGTATATCATCATCAGAGAAGAAGGTTGTATCAATAGAAAGATTAGTTTGCCAACAAAGACAGAGCTCACATTCAAATGAAAAGCAAATGGCAGAACAAAAGAAAAGTTCAATCTTTCAGCACAAAATGACACATTTTGAGCTGTAGACTATTGCTGGTTCATGGCAATTCTTTTGGCCAGCAATATTGACGCAAGTCTTGGCTTGGGCTGAACCGATCGGTTCAGCAAGTGATGTCAGTCCAGCATTGAGACTGGACCAGCTGACTCTCTGTTGTGTTAGGGTTTAGTTTTATTCTCTTATTTCAATTTTTTGTCTCTAGGCGTTTCCCTTATTAGGATTGTATCTGAAGACAAGTAGTACTCCGGCTGCATCTTACTCTGAGGTGGTCATGACCTCTACCTAATCCCCCCACGCAATCCCTCTCCTGCTCATCGCCCTTCACTTTGCATCTTTCTTTCTTGCATCCAACCGCCGACTAGCCTACCATCTCCCCCATTCTGTTTCCAACCGTCGGCCAACCTGTCATCTACATTCTCCCTACTTCCAGCCGCCAGTTACCCTACCACCTGTTTCCAGCCGCCGGCCAGCCTTCACCGCCCTAGTTTCCATCACAAGCCATCCCCCCTCACTCCCCCTTATCTTACCTAGCAACCAACATTTCTCCCCCATCCGACTCAACTCCAACTGCAGCACCACCACCCCAACCTACGCCCTAGCAGGGTGTCGTGTCATTGGTTTTCTTATTTTCAAATATCAAGTTTGTGACCCCTTTTTAATTTCAGCTGTAAATTATTCTTCAATTGTGGATTTTAGGTTAATTCTAGTATAATTTGGTATTAGAGTTAGCCTAGCCCCGCTCCTATCCTAGGGTTTCTCCTAGCATCTGCCTTACCCATCCAACATTTTTTTTTCTTTCTTTCTTACCCTCAGCCGCACCTTCCAATCCCTAAACTCTAATCATGCCACCAAAGAGATACATGCTCAAATCTACCTGACACGAGATACAGCAGGAAAACCGTCAGCTTCAACAAAGGCTTGCGGAGATTAGCGATGGAACCCAGATAGATATTACCCTCGACCGTGATCTACAGAGTTGAAGGGGAGACAGGAACAATGATCAAAATCCATTCCAGAGGGAAGAAGTCAACGATGAGGAATATAGCCCGAAGCTTCAAAACATAGTATCAATGGAGGCCCCATATGGATGTCACAGGGATTTCGTCATCAAGGTGGACCTACTGGTGTTCAATGGATGTATGGATCCAGATGACTTTATCGACTAACTGCAAACTGTTGGGTGAATCTTCGAGTACAAAGAAGTGCCAGAGAATACCTCATTGTAGTGGAAAAATTTAGAGAGGCAAAGAAAGAGGGAATATAGTGATAAGATTATCAAGTAGGAAAAGAAGAGAAAAGAGATGTAGAGAAAATACCCTCCACCTCATTATCACTAGGATATGTTTATGAAACTATCAACTGTAGAAGAGAGACATATCAGTGGATGAGTTCACGATACTTCTGACCAATTGCAGATGAAGTGTGAGTTCATCGAGCTAGAGGAATATACCATAACCCGTTATCTGGGGGGACTCAAGCCTGTCATTAGCAATATGATGCAGTTACAACCATATTGGTCACTAGGAGATGTCTAAACCTTAGCATTAAAGTTGAAAAAAACAGAAATGGAGCATGCAGCAGTCCTTATTCAGACAGCAGTCCTAATTCAGACAGTCACCTAAAGCTACAACAATCGACAAGGGTGCTTTTAGAGGAATTGGCAAAGCAGGACAGCGAAATGATAAGATAGGTATGAGCGGAAAGAAGCCATAAAAGGGTATAACTCGCCCAGTACAATGTCTGTCAGGAGGTGTTTCAGATGCCACAACTAAAGACGCATAGCCTCTAGTTGTCCCATGAGCCCAGTTGTTTCATTCACGAATCAGGGCGTCTTCGAGAAAGTGGAGAAAGAGGACTTAGAGAACAATCCAAAGGAAGAACTTTAGCTCCATGGTGACGAGAGAGTGATGTCAGTCATACGGAGAACTGCAGACATTACCTGAGAGAGATCAGTTATGGTTGAAGCACAGTGTCTTTCGCACCAAATGTATGGTGAAGGGCAAAGTTTGCATATCGATTATCGATGGTGGGAGATGTGAAAATGTAGTATCCATGCTGATGGTGAATAAATAGGGATTAGCCGCACAGAAACATCCCCAGTCCTATTCTCTTACCTAGTTGAAGAGGGAAAAATAGATATGTGTAGATCAGCAGTGCTTAGTTCAATTATTAATTGGGGATTAGCTACAAGAGGGATTAGCGGCACAGAAACATCCTCAGTCCTATTCTCTTACATGGTTGAAGAGGGAAAACGAGATATGTGTAGATCAGCAGTGCTTGGTTCAATTATTAATTAGGGATTAGCTACAAGAGCAAGTGTGGTGTCTCATGATTCTGATGGATGTGTGTCATATTCTATTGGAGAGACCTTGCCAGTTCAACTGCAAGAATTAACAAAACAGCTTCAAGAATGCCTATTTATTTAAAAATTATGAAAAAAGCATCGTGCTATTATTACTTCTCAAGGATGCGAAAGTTGTAGACGATACAGAGGAGGCATTAGCCTCAAATGCCACCCTCATGCAATCAGTTCGAGACGCTCCAATCGTGATGCCAATGGTCTTGCTAGAGGAGACTGAGGAGGAGTGAGATACCAGCATCGATAAAGCTATTGCTATGTGACTTCGAGGGTGTAATGACCGACAGTCTTCCAAATTGATTTCCGCCACTGAGAGACATTCAACACGTCATAAAGCTCATACTTGGATCAGTATTACCAAACCAACTTGCCTATAGGTTGAGACCTGTAGAGTACAAATTGCAGCGACAAATACAGGATCTCTTCGCGAGAGGGATGGTTAGAGAGAGTATCATTATGTGTGCTTTTCCTGCTATGATGGTACTCAAGAATGACAGTTCAAGGCAAATGTGCATTAACAATACAACCATCAACGAGATTACTATCAGATATTAGTTCTTCCTCGCCTAAACGATCTCTCGGATCAGTTGCATGGGGTCATTCTCTTTTTAAAGATCAACTTGCGCAGTGGGTACCACGAGATCCAGATAAGACCAGGGGACGAGTGGAAGACTACCTTCAAGGCACGAGTTGAACTATACGAGTTATACCCTTAGGGTTGTCTAATGCACCCAACACATTCATGAGATTAATGAATTAGGTGTTCCAGGCTCACGTTGGAAAATTTGTGGAGGTGTAATTCGACGATATTCTGATATACAACCGATTCGATTAGCACTTACAACACTTGAGGGCGATATTCGAGGTGTTGCAAGCAGAAAAACTATGTCATCTAAAGAAGTGCCACTTTATGATAACACAGGTATGCATTTTGACTTATATAATGTTTAATGCAAGCATTCAGATGAACCCTACAAAAATCAAGACCAATGTGAGTTGAACCACACTGCAGTTTTTCACCTAGCTGAGACACCTATTGAGACTAGCATTATTTTACAGTTAAATCATCGGGAGCCTCAATACCAACATTGCTCCCCTGACAGATCTTCTGAAGGAAGAGGCATTCCAGTGGATAGATAGAACTTAGAATAGTTTCTACGCACTGAAAAAAAAAGGTGACTCGGGTACCAGTCTTGGCATTTCTAGATTTCAATCAGCTATTTGAGGTGGAGTGTGATACATTCGTTGTGGAGATAGGAATAGTGCTAAGCAAGGGAGGTCACCCCATAGCCTTTTTTTAGTGAAAAGTTGAATGAGTCCATGAGAAAAAATTCGGCACACGATAAGAAGTTCTATGTTATTGTGAGAGCTCTTAAGTATTGGATTCATTACTGACTGACGAGTGAGTTTCATTGTTCACGGACCACGAAGCTTTGAAATTCTTAAGCAATTAAAGTAAATTGAAGGGTCGACATGCGACTTGGGTTGAGTTGTTAGCGTCGTGCCAGTGCATGCTTAAGCACAAAGATAGTCAAAACCGAGTAGCAAATGCACTGAGCAGTCAACACTTGCTGATCACTACGATGCAGGCTCGAATCGTAGGCTTTGAGGTAGTGAAGGAGCTGGACGAGCCAAACAAAGATTCGGGAAAATCTAGGAGCAATGTCGGGAGAACTCTACAAGGCAATATTACAGAACTGATCATTGTACGTTCTACCAAAGTAAGTTATGCATTCCTAGATGTTCACTGAGGCAGTCTATTATTCAGGAAAGCCACAATGGAAGACTTGCAGGGCATTATGACAGGGGCAAGACTCTTGCACTCGTGAGAAAACACTTCTTGTGGCCCCGATTAGCAATATCAAGCAATGTCAGATTTATCAGTGACAAAATCAGGGCTATACACCCCATTACCAATACCAGAGTCACCATGAGTTGATATTAGTATAAATTTTGTGGTTTGTCTTCTGAGGACACAATAGAACAAGGATTTATTTATGGTCATGGTTGATCGATGTTCGAAGAGGACACATTTCATATCCTGTCACTAGACGTTGGATGCATCGCATACCGCCGACTAATACTTTAGAGACATTGTGAGGCAACATGGAATACCCAGGACCATCACTTCAGATAGGGATGCCAAGTTTTTGTATCACTTCTAAAGGATTCTATGGGCAAAACCATCTGCTAAGCTTCAATTAAGTTCTGGGGCTCATCCACAGATGGACGGTCAGACGAAGAAAGTGAACAAGAGTTTTAGAAATCCATTGAGGTGCTCGAGGTGCTCTGTTGTAAGGAATATTACGCAGTAGGATCAGATTCTAGCCAGACTAAGTTTGCTCACAACATATCCATGAGTTAATCTACGGGACGCACCGCTCAAATTGGTACCACTCCCGCAGACGTCAAAGATTGGAGAGGATGCTGAGGAACGAGTGCATGAGATTCAGAAGCTCCACGAGGTTAAAAAAGAGATCACTAAGCAGAATTAGAAGTACAATGCACAGGCAGACAAGACAAAAAAGGTGAATTTCCAAGAAGGAGGCCTATTGTAGATCCAACTAAAGAAAAAGAGGTTTCCAGTATTAGCATTCAAAAAACTCAAGCTCAAAACATACGGACCTCTCAAAATACTTATGAAGCTGAATGATAACGCCTACAAAATCAACCTGTCAGATTGCTATAATGTTTCTATTATGTTTAATGTGGTGGACTTGACACTTTGCTATAAAGACACAGAAGCTTTGACGAATCAAGCTCCCCTAACTCCAGGTAATTGAAGCCTTAGGCTGAACCGATCGGTTCAGCAAGTGGGAGTCGATCCAACAAGGAGGCTAGACTGGCCATCTATCTATTAAGCGGAAACTGTCACCCTCCCCCACCCCCCTCATCCTATTTACCTTAGTACCTTAGTATAAATATGTTGCTAGTTGTGTTAAGGTTTAGTCTTGTTTTCTAATTTCAGATTTCTACCTACAAACGTTTTCTCTTTCTAGGGTTGTATCCGAGGACAGTGGTGCTCCGGTTGTATCCTACTGCGAGTTGGTGACGACCTCAACCTAATTGCCCATGCAATCACTCTCCTACTCATTGCCCGTCACTTTGCATCTTCATTTCATGCTTCTAGCCGTCGGCCAACAACCATCTCACCACCCAAGGTGACTGAAGCCTTAGGCTAAACCGATCGGTTCAACAAGTGGGTGTCGATCCAGCAGGGAGGCTGGACCGGCCAGCTCCCTATTGGGCAGGAACTTCAGCGCTCCCCCACCCCTTCCTCCTATGTACCTTATTATAAATATGTTGCTAGTTGTGTTTTAGTTTTATTTTCTTATTTCAAAATTCTACCTCCAGACGTTTTCTTTGTCTAGGGTTATATTTAAGGACAGATGGTACTCCAGTTGTATCCAACTCCGAGCTGCTAATGACCTCAACCTAATCCCCCCATGCAATCCCTCTCCTACTCACTACCCTTCACCCTCCATCTCCATTTCATGCTTTTAGCTGCCAACCAACCAACCATCTCACCTCCTAGATGACTGAAGCCATAGACTGAACCGATCGGCTCAGCAAGTGGGTGTCGATCCCGTAGAGAGGCTGGACTGGCTAGCTCTTTATTGGGCTGGAATTTCCGCCCTCCCCCACGCCCCCTCATACTATTTACCTTATAATAAATATGTTGTTAGTTGTGTTAGAGTTTAGTCTTGTTTTCTGATTTCAGATTTTTACCTCTAGACGTTTTCCTTTTTTAGAGTTGTATCCGAAGACAGATGTTGCTCTGATTGTATCGTACTCTAAACTGGTGACGACCTTAACCTAATCCCCCATGCAATCCCTCTCCTAAACGCTGCCCTTCACCTTGCATCTTCATTTCATGCTTCTGCCAACCAACCATCTCACGCCCCAAGTGACTGAAGCCTTAGACTGAACCGATCGGTTTAACAAGTGAGTGACGATCCAACAAGGAGATTGGACCGACCAGCTCTCTTTTAGGCGGGAACTACCGCACCCCCCTCCACCTATTTAGGTTATTATAAATATGTTGTTATTTGTGTTAGGGTTTAGTCTTGTTTTCTGATTTCAAATTTCTACCTCTTGACAATTTCACTTTCTAGGGTTATATCTGAGGACAAATGGTGCTCCGGTTGTATCCTACTCCGAGCTGGTGACGTCATCAACCTAATCACCCCATGCAATCCCTCTCCTACTCATTGCCCTTCACCCTGCATCTTCATTTCATGCATCCTGCCGCGGCCAACCATCTTAAGCAATTAGAGTAACCTGAAGGGTTCACATGCGACTTGGGTGGAGTTAGCGTTGTTCCAGTGCATGCTTAAGCACAAGGTCAGTCAAAACCGTGTAGCATATGCACTGAGCAGTCATCACTTGTTGATCACTGCGATGAAGGCTCGAATTGTAGGCTTTGAGATAGTGAAGGAGCTACACGAACAAAACAAAGATTTTGGGAAAATCTAGGAGCAGTGTTAGAAGAACTCTACTTGGCAATACTACAGAACCGATCATTAAACGTTCTACCAAAGTAATTTATGCATTCCTAGATGTTCACTGAGGCAGTCCATTGTTCAGGAAAGCCATAAGGATGACTTGCAGGGCAACAAGACTCTTGCACTCGTGAGAGAACACTATCTTTTGGCCCCGACTAGCGACATCAGATTTATCATGTGGCAAAATCAGGGCTATACATCCCATTACTAATACCAGAAACACCATGGGTGAATATTAGTATGAATTTTGTAGTTTTTCTTCTGAGGACACGACGGAACAAGGATTTATTTATGGTCGTTGTTGATTGATTCTCGAAGATGACGCAATTCATACCCTGCCACTGGACGCTGAATGCATCACATATCGCCGACTTGTACTTCAGAGAGATTGTGAGGCGACATGGGAAAGCCAGGACCATCGCTTCTAATAGGGATGCCAAGTTTCTGTGTCACTTCTGAAGAACTCTATGAGGAAAACTATGTACTAAGCTTCAATACAGTTCTGCGGCTCATCCACAGATGGACGGTCAGACGGAGGAAGTGAACAGGAGTCTTAGAAATCCGTTGAGATGCTCTGTTGTAAGGAATATTAAGCAGTAGGATCCGATTTTAGCTAAACTGAGTTTGCTCACAACCATGAGTCAGTCTACGGAACGCACAGCTCAAATTGGTACCACTCCCGCAGACATAAAAAATTGGTGAGGATGTTGAGGAATGGGTGCACGAGATTCAGAAGCTCCACGAGGAGGTTAAAAAAGGGATCACTAAGCATAATTATAAGTACCACGCACTAGCAAAAAAGACAAGGAAAAATGTGCCTTTCCAAGAAGGGGCCTACTGTGGATCCAACTAAAGAAAGAGAGGTTTCCAGTAGTAGCATTCAAAAAACTCAAGCTCAAAATATATGGACCTCTCAAAATGCGTATGAAGCTGAATGACAACGCTTACAAGATCGACCTGTCAGATGATTACAATGTTTTTGTTATGTTCAATGTCGTGGACTTGACACATTGCTATCAAGACACAGAAGCTTTGACGAATGAAGTTCCCCTAACCCCAAGTGACTGAAGCGTTAGATTGAACCGATTGGTTCAGCAAGTGGGTGTCGATCCAGCAGGGAGGCTAAAATGGCCATCTCCCTATCAGGCGGAAATTGCCGCCCTACCCCAGCCCCTCATCCTATTTACCTTAGTATAAATATGTTGTTAGTATAAATATGTTGCTAGTTGTGTTAAGGTTTAGTCTTGTTTTCTAATTTCAATTTTCTACCTCTAGACGTTTTTTCTTTCCAGGGTTGTATCCGAGGACAGATGGTGCTCTGGTTGTATCCTACTGCAGGCTGGTGATGACCTCAACCTAATCGCCCATGCAATCCCTCTCCTACTCATTGCCCTTCACCCTGCATCTTCATTTCATGCTTCTAGTCGTCGGTCAACAACCATCTCACCACCTAGATACTGAAGCCTTAGGCTGACCCGATCTGTTCAGCAAGTAAATGTCGATCCAACAGGGAAGCTGGACCGGCCAACTCTCTATTGAGCAGGAACTTCTGCCCTCCCCCACCCCTGCTATTTACCTTATTATAAATATGTTGCTAGTTGTGTTAGGGTTTAGTCTTGTTTTTTTTTATTTCAAAGTTCTACCTCCAGACGTTTTCCTTTTCTAGGGTTATATCTGAAGAGAGATGGTGCTCCAGTTGTATCCTAATCCGAGCTGCTGACGACCTCAACCTAATCCCCCCATGCAATCCCTCTCCTACTCACTGCCCTTCACCCTGCATATTCATTTCATGCTTTTAGTTGTCGACCAACCAACCATCTCACCCCCCAGATGACTGAAGTTATAGGTTGAACCGATCGGCTCAACAAGTAGGTGTCGATCCAGTAGAGAGGCTGGACTAGCTAGCTCTTTATTGGGAGGGAACTGCCGCCCTCCCCCACGCCCTCCTCATCCTATTTACCTTATTATAAATATGTTGCTAGTTGTGTTAGGGTTTAGTCTTATTTTTTTTATTTCAAATTTTTACCTCCAAATGTTTTACCTTTTTAGGTTGCATCCGAGGCAGATGTTGCTCCGATTGTATCCTACTCTGAGCTGGTGACGACCTCAACCTAATCCCCCATGCAATCCCTCTCCTAATCGTTGCCCTTCACCCTGCATCTTCATTTCATGCTTCTAGCTGCCGGCCAACCAACCATCCACACACTAGTCGATTGAAGCCTTAGGCTGAACCGATCGATTCAACAAGTGGGTGTCAATCCAACAGAGACGCCAGACTGGCCAGCTCTCTATTGTGCGGGAACTGTCGCAACTCCCCCACCCCCTCCTATTTAGCTTATTATAAATATGTTGTTAATTGTGTTAGGGTTTAATCTTGTTTTCTGATTTTAAATTTCTACCTCCATACATTTTCCCTTTCTAGAGTTATATCTGAGGACAAATGGTGCTCCAATTGTATCCTACTCCAAGCTGGTGAATACCTCAACCTAATCACCCCATGCAATCCCTCTACTACTCATTGCCCTTCACCCAACATCTTCATTTCATGTGTCTAGCCGCCAGCCAACCAACCATCTCAAACCCCCCCCCCCCCTCCTCAAGTGACTGAAGCCTTAGGCTAAACAAATCAGTACAACAAGTGGTTGCGAGCCAACTCTCTATTAGGCGAAAAATGCCACAGAAGCTTTGAAGAATGAAGCTCCCTTAATCCCAAGTGACTGAAGCCTTAGGCTGAACCGATTGGTTCAGCAAGCAGGTGTCGATCCAGCACGGAGGCTAGACTGGACATCTCTCTATCAGGTGGAAACTGCCGCCCTCCCACACCCCCTCATCCTATTTACCGTAGTATAAATATGTTGCTAGTTGTGTTAAGATTTAGTCTTGTTTTCTGATTTCAGATTTCTACCTCCAGACGTTTTTTTCTTTCTAGGGTTGTATCCGAGGACAGATGGTGCTCTCGTTGTATCCTACTGCAGGCTAGTGACGACATCAACCTAATCGCCCATGCAATCCCTCTCCTGCTCATTGCCCTTCACCCTGCATCTTCATTTCATGCTTCTAGTCGTGGGTCAACAACCATCTCACCAACCAGGTACTGAAGCCTTAGGCTGACCCGATCGATTCAGCAAGTGGGTGTCGATCCAATAGAGAAACTGGACTGGCCAACTCTCTATTGAGCAGGAACTTTCGCCCCCCCCCGCCCCCCCCCCACCCCCCACCCCCCCACCCCCTGTTATTTACCTTATTATAAATATGTTGCTAGTTTTGTCAGGGTTTAGTCTTGTTTTTTTATTTCAAAATTCTACCTCCAGACGATTTCCTTTTCTAGGGTTATATCTGAGGACGGATGGTGCTCCGGTTGTATCCTACTCAACGACCACAACCTCTCCTACTCACTGCCCTTCACCCAGCATCTTCATTTCATGCTTTTAGTTGTCGGCCAACCAACCATCTCATCCCCTAGATGACTGAAGCCATAGGCTGAACCGATCAGCTCAGCAAGTGGGTGTCGATCCAGCAGAGAGGCTGGACTGGCTAGCTCTTTATGGGGAGAGAACTGCCGCCCTCCCCCACGCCCTCCTCATCCTATTTATCTCATTTCTCATTATAAATATGTTGCTAGTTGTGTTAGGGTTTAGTCTTGTTTTCTAATTTCAGATTTTTACCTCCAGACGTTTTACCTTTTTAGGGTTGCATCCGAGGCATATGTTGCTCCGATTGTATCCTACTCTGAGCCGGTGACGACCTCAACCTAATCCCCCATGCAATCCCTCTCCTAATCGTTGCCCTTCACCCTGCATCTTCATTTCATGCTTCTAGCTGCCGGCCAACCAACCATCTCACTCCCTAGGTGACTGAAGCCTTAGGCTGAATCGATCGATTCAGCAAGTGGGTGTCAATCCAACAGAGAGGCTAGACCGGCCATCTCTCTATTGGGCAGGAAATGTCACACTCCCCCACCCCCTCCTCCTATATAGATTATTATAAATATGTTGCTAATTGTGTTAGGGTTTAATCTTGTTTTCTGATTTCAAGTTTCTACCTATAAACATTTTCCCTTTCTAGAGTTATATTTCGGACAAATGGTGCTCCAACTGTATCCTACTCCAAGTTGGTGAACACCTTAACCTAATCACCCCATGCAATCCCTCTCCTACTCATTCCCCTTCGCCCTACATCTTCATTTCATGTGTCTAGCCGCCAGCCAACCAACCAACTCAAGCCCCCCCCCCTCCCCCCACCCCGCTTATTTACCTTATTATAAATATGCCGCTAGTTGTGTTAGGGTTTAGTATTGTTTTCTGATTTCAATTTTCTACCTCTAGATGTTTTCCCTTTCTAGAGTTGTATCCGAGGAAATATGGTGTTCCGATTGTATCCTACTCCGAGCTAATGAAGACCTCAACCTAATCCCCCAATGCAATCCCTCTCCTAATCGCCGCCCTTCAACCTGCACCTTCATTTCATGCCTCTAGCCATTGGCCAACCAACCATCTCACCCCTCCAAGTGACTGAAGCCTTAGGTTGAACCGATCATTTCAACTAGTGGGTGTCGATCTAGCAGAGAGGCTAGACCGGCCAACTCTCTATTGAGTGGGAACTGCCGCCCTACCCCACCCCCCTTCTCTTATTTACCTTATTATAAATATGTTGCGAGTTGTGTTAGGGTTTAATCTTATTTTCTGATTTCAAATTTCTACCTCCAGATGTTTTACATTTCTAGGTTTGTATCCGAGGATAAATGGTACTCTGATTGTATCCTACTCCGAACGAGTGACGACCTCAACCTAATCCCCTCATGCAATCCCTCTCCTACTCGCTGCCCTTCACCCTGCATCTTCATTTCATCCTTCTAGCCACCGACCAACCTACCAACTCACCCCACCCCCACCCCCTCGCACCAGATGACTGAAGCATTAGGCTGAACTGATCGGCTCAGCAAGTGGGTGTCGATCCACACAGAGGTTGGACCGTCTAGCTCTCTATTGAGCGGGAACTGCCGCCTTCCCCCACCTCCTCCTCCTATTTACCTTATTATAAATGTATTGCTAGTTGTGTAAGGGTATAGTCTTGTTTTCTCATTTCAAATTTCTACCTCCAGACGTTTTCCCTTTCTAGGGTTGTATCTGAGGATAGACGGTGCTCCGATTGTATCCTACTCCGAGTTGGTGACGACCTCAACCTAATCCTCTAATGATATCCCTCTCGTGCTTGATGTCCTCCACCCTGCATCTTCATTTCATGCTTCTAGTGGCCGGCCAACCAACCAACTCCATTTTCCCCCACATCCCCCCTCTCTTTCTGTTTCCAGTTGTCGACCACGCTGTCATCTGCTTTCTCCTTACTTCCAACTATCAGTCACCGTAACACCACCTTCTAACCTGCCATCAGCCGTCGACAAACCAACCCCCCTTCGTTCCCTATTTAAAGCCACCAAACCATCCCCTCACTCCCCCTCGCCCTAAATAGCCGCCAACCTTCCTCCCTCATCTAGTTCAACCCCAAAGAGGACAATACCTCCTTAACGGGTGAGTCTTCGAGATATCACAAATGGTATCAAAGCATGAAATCAGCTAAAAGATGGGAACTAAGTGCAATACAGAACAAAGTGTAATAAACAGCTACATGGTGGGAGCCACCTTTTGAATCGATACAGGCCACCACTAGAATATTATCGGTCTGGTGGATGATTCCGAGTATAGAGAACAGATGATAAAGTCCAACTTAAGTAGGTTAAAGCTAAATTCTTAAATATAAAGAAGTCATTTGATGCAACGGTGAAATTTCATTGGAAACTCAATAATTAAGCATGCTCATCCTACAACACTCCTAGGATGAGTGACCTCCTGGGAAGTTACATCAATAGGGCAAAATCATGAAGCCACTAGGCCAAAGCGGACAATAGCTTGATGGGTGAGAGTTCAAGGTTGTCACATCATGTATAGGCTTGTGACACCAATGTGTGGTTTGTATTTAAAGTTCCCTTTATATTTTCCCTACCATAATATGTTAACTTTTGTCTCTCAAGTGTTAATGAATTAAATTTTAAACTAGACATTAACTTCAAGAAAATATGTCTTCATTTGGCCACCCAACAGCCTTCGCTGTGAATCTTTAATCATGAAATTCTAAATGATGCCATCTCCTTCCATCATAAAATAATATATTATGTAATGAAAATCCACAGAACCCATCGTCAGAGATGTCCCGAAAAAATTAAGATGGAATTTAAAGGTTTGCATCCCTACACTTTTCACTCATCAGAACATATTTTCGATAAATATCGTTCATAAAAAACTTTTTGCTGCAGAAAAGCATGCAAGAAAAATGATTATCACGCACCTCTCCAAGAATAAATATTATAAAAAAACACTCCATGCATAACCATGCGAACTGATTGGAAGGAAGAAGGAATCAAAAAGGCATTCCTAGTAGTACCTAACAATTTTATATTCTCAATTACACGAGAACAATTAGGGTGGGATAATGACACCAACACCTTTAACTAGGCGGGCTACTAAACATGCGCATGGGTAGGTGTACTTGGTTGCAAACAAGTGGATTCTTTTAATTAGTCCAATTCTGCCACCATTTCAAGAAAAGAAGAAAAGGTAGAATTACATACATACCACTAAATTACTAAGTATTTGCATATCTAACACCTTATTCTCAATTGTTACATATATGCCGCCTTACCTATGCATGGCAAAATGTATTTCACTTTTTAAAAGTAAAAAAGGTGGTCTTTTTGACGTGATATGAAAATTTTGGATGATATAAATGTAGCAAATAAAATTTAGGTGTTAGATATGTAAACATGTAAGAATTGAGTGGATTCTAATTCCAATTCAATTTTCGGGCATTTACATACATACCACTAAATTCCTATATAATTTACATATCTAACACCTAAACTTCACATTTTACATTAAAACTGCAAAATCTTTCATATTATATTAAAAATACACTATTTAAACTTTCAAAAAGTGTAATATTGCATGCACAAGTAAGATGGCATATATATATAAATTAAAATTTTGGTAATCGATGTGTAAATACATAGAAATTGAGTGGCATATATGTAAATGCCCTTTCATTTTTTACCATTGTCATTATGAGTGTCCCCCATGTGGATAAGAGTTTCTCACAGTGGAATACAGAGTGTCATGCATGCTTTATGAGATCATGTGCGAATCACACATTGCCCGAGCCATCAAAATGAAAAATATATGCTTACCCAACTAAATCAGCCGCAAGAACAGATCTAAGCAGCTCGGAACGAGATGGCAGCATCCTATGAATCTCCGAGGAAGGAAAAGGTGTGTGAAGGAACCAACCAACTTTCATCCTGCTGTCAAAATCCTTGAGGCATTTTGGAAGAAACATAAGGTGATAATCATGGCACCACACAACGTCGCCCTCTTCATAGTGTTTATTCACCACTTCAGCAAACATCTGGTTCGCCCTTTTATATGCGTCAAACTGAGACTGGAAGCTGCGAGTTGTGGCGAGTCGTTCTTCTTGGGGAAGACTCAGATAGTGAAAAAGAGGCCATAGAATATTATTACAGTACCCATTGTAATATTGATGAACTATTTCTTCATCAAGAAAAACCGGAATACATCTCTGCTAGCAAAAAAAACATTTTTTTTCTGAACAATAAGGTAAGAAAGACCAAATCTGAACCAAGAAATTACAGCAAAAAAAAAAGATAAAAAACCTAGTTAAAACTTGAACAAACCTTCTCAGCCAGTGCTTTTGTAAGTGCCCTTTGCCCAACTTCATCCGGCACATTTACACCAGCCCATCCAATCCATTTAGCATCAACATCCCTCACACCTGTAAAACCAAGCAAGGGAGTTAAAATCTCAGAGCTCCAATTACTTGAATGCATAAAATTAGGGAGATGAAAAAAAAATGGAATTTACATATATATATCACAAAATTTTATATATTCTTATTTGTTTAATATTTTAATGTCACAATCACATCAAAAATATAATACTAATAAAAATTTTGATGCGATGCAAACAATTTAAATAATATAAAAATAAATACAAAATAAATGTAAATAGATAACGGTAACATGTTATCCAAAAGGAAATCACATAGCTTTGCAAGCAAATCCGATTAGTTTACTGCACCAGTATAATTCACTAAAAAACGAGAAATATTCTCCGATAATGCATGTAGTATGTACAATATAGAACTGTTCTATCACTCCACTTACCGAGCAAAGCACTGACAAGACCCCCGGCGCTGATATCCAGTGACCAGGAATCTTCACCACGACGAACAGCCGACACAGGTAGCCGGTTCGCCACCACCAGCAGCCTCTGCTTCACGGGCTTCCCATCCGAAGCTCTGCATCCATCCCCCAGAAACCTCATGGCAATTTGGGGAGCCGTCTCTATCCCTGCTGCCTCATGCTCTCGTGTGTACTCTGCTCCTCCCATCTCATCCTCAGGCAGGTGATCAGCCTCCCGGGAGCAATCAATTCCATTATTAAACTCCCTGCTTCCAGCTGCATCATCTTCATCGATGTTAATTGCCTTGCTAAGCTTCCTGAGTTCCCTCACTCGCAGCAGCCTATCAACCCTGTTCTGACTCCGATTATTATACTTGTTTCCCGGCATAAGATCGCTATGCTGGCTGCCGGAGGCCAGATTCATTAAACCAAGAGCCTAACAAAGGAGCGGCTCCCCTGCATTTAAACAGGGGAGAGAACCATTAGCTATAGCGAAAAAAAACAAAGGGTAACCAAAGAAATAAATTAATCCTAAACAAACGAGTGGGAGACTAGCAAGAGTAACATGGCATCCGACGAAGCTTCTCCACCATTAAAAAAATCAACTCCCACTCCTTCTCACATCTGAATTAAACCAATCTATCCAGATGTCGAGCGCGCGATTAAAGAAAGGGGGCCGTGATAGAGACATAGAAAGAGAAACAAGAGAGAGAATGTGAGGGTAAAGAGGAGGAGAGTGGTGGGGGCGAAGAGGGTCAGTGATCCTTTACCCGTCCTCCTTCCTTCTTCCGTACAACCAGTCCCATTTGAGTCGAATGTTTCTTCCTCACACTCGGATCACAGACACGAACGTATCAAAGTTGAACCCCGAATCATTAATTCCAGATCAACACCGTACCCCCCAAAACCCCTAACTCTTTAACCCGGCAGTAAAATGCGCCATTCCCTCACATTAAAAACACCGAATCTTCACGAAAACAATCTACCGGATGAAAAACGGAGATCACCAGCAGTAAAAGCTTAAAGTAAAAAAGGGTAAAACAGAAAGTCGGAGGACCACAAACCGATTAAAGTTTAGGGTACGAACGGAAAAAAGTTATCCAAAATTATTGTTCAAATAAGAAACGTTCCGTCTCTTCAATCAGGCAATTGCGGTTAAAAAAACCAACAAATCTTTCACCCTTTTCCCTCTCCCCGATCTCTTGCCCTACACATCAATCCATCCATAGAAATTTACAGATAGCACTCTCCATAAAAAACAGAAGAAGAAGCAGATGGAGAGCGATGCCGCCTTCTCCAGTTGGGGACTAGAGCAACTTGCCGATATTTTGGGTGCCGAGGTCTAGAGAGAGAAAGTGGATGAAAAAAGGAAGTAAAGGATGAAGAAATCACCGCATCTCCTCCTCGAATCCACTCCTCTCCAATTCTTATCCATACCCGATATTCGCCGGAACCTGCTCTCAATGAGAGAGACCGCCATGAATGCGGCGGATGAAATCTAATGATCAGGTCATGTGTTATTTTTAGAGAGAGAAACACCAGAGCTTAGCCCCTGATAAAGTTTCATGCAGGTCATACGCCCGCTATCATATATATACACACACATCTGCAGTCCAAGCGCTATATTACAGTTTTACCCATCAATTTAAAAAAATTACACTTTAGCCCCCAACTTGATCTGCTTGAATTTAATTTGTCCCCAAAAATTACAGCAAAAAATCTGGTTGAATTGATCTCTACCAAAACAGTATCTACGTGACATTCCATCACTTCAATTTTTACATATACGTCACTCACTTTATCTCATTTTTTTCTTAATTAATATTGATATGATACGGATTCTGAGACGATATTTTAAGTAAGAAATATTCAAATCTTGATAAAAATTCATCTAGTCAAACTGACCGGCTCGATGAGACAAACCTGATGATATAAAAACTAATCTAATCCGAGTCAAATCAAGCTCAGATCAAGTCATTAAACTACCTTTAGAGGATTTTCGGACAAATTTGGAAGGTCAAACAGATGTCTATACTAGCAAGCATATACTCAAATCGAACATCTCAACAAGACGAATCCAACGAGCCCAAAATCGCTCAATTCTGACATCGTTAAGATTATCAAATGCCCCATAAACGTTGTCTGATTAGGGAAGCCCTCTGGACCGTCCGATAAAAATGACTGCATTAATTGCACAAAAAACACTATAAATATAGCTCTACTTCTCACATGAAATGGAGACTTGAAACTTCAGAGTGAAAGCTGTAGGAAGGAGTTAAAGTTCAGCACCATCTCGATCGCCGTCGACCACCACTAGGCGCCATCAACCACCGCCGGCCTCTGTTGACCACCGTCGGCCTCTGTTGACCACCGTCGGCCTCTGTTGACCACCGCCGATCGCCGTCAATCAGCACCGGCCTCTGTGGACCACCACTGATCGCCGTCAATCACCGCCGGCCTCTGTTGACCACCGCCAATCGCCATTAACCACGGCTAACCATCGTCGAATGCTGTCAATCGTCGTCAGCTACTATCGGTCGTCACCGTTGATCATCACCAATCATTGCCAGTTACACCAACCAGACACTTTTAGTTGACGCTGTAATCTGAAAAATATAGTTACTCTCTCTCGTATGTGAGACAAGTGATTTCTGTAATCATAATCAATAGTGGATTTCCGCAACTGGACCAAGCCCCGTGGTTTTTTCCTTACGGGTTTTCCACGTGAAAACTTTTTAAATCGCCACATTTTTTTTTTTTTTTCATCTATATGTGTGTTGAATTTTCATATAATGCTGAGACGATAATCTGTAACTCTACCGCTTGAATTTTCTAGCACGCATCAAATACAGTGATATATTATGTAATATGAAAAATACGGATGATACAAATGTAAATAATTAAATTTAGGCGATAGATATGTAAATATATAATATTTGTGCGGTATGAATGTAAATATCCTAATAGTTAAATAATAATAATAAATGATACATTAACCAATGATCAGATTTATGCACAAATATTTATAAACTCATAAATCTGAAAAGATGTATTTGATTTTTAAAAAAAATAATAATTGTGATATTTTTTATTGGGGTGAAGCTTGAAGATTTGAGGGTATTAATGTAGATATGATTGTTTAGGCATTAGATGTGTAAATACATAATAATTGTGTGGTGTGTAAGTAAATGCCCTAATATTTAAATAATATTAAATTGTTACAAATCTTAAAATAAAAATATTAAATACAAATAAGATTGTCATTCTTTTATTTATGGATGAAAAAATGACTTTCTTCTAATTTTCGTTTAGAGAGTGTTCGGGTCCTTTTGGGTAAATTGTGTTTTGGTGATTTTTCAAAAAACAGGCGTTTTCACACAATTTCTGGCTATCTGTGTTGGCAGTTCTCTACGTGCGGTCTTATATTTTCAAAAAAATAATAATAAATTTAATAGTCACAGCAGCTTTTTGAACAACAAATTATTTTTCAGTAGCTTATTAATAAGTTGCTACTGTTCTAAACAAACTCGTTCGCGTGATTTTAAGTCAATAATCTAATATTTTGGCTAAATGTTTTCTCAAAACTTAAAATTTTCCATCAAAGCTCTGTATCATTGCAAAAATAATTATTTATGACAAATTACTTTTTACCAAAATATATTTAAAATAATTAAAAAAAATCTGAAATTATTATAATCACCACCAAAACAAAAACAATAGAGAAGAACCAAAAAACAAGAGGAGAAAAATATAAAGATAGCAATATATTATTTGCAAATTGGGTTGCAAAGAGGGGGCTAAAAGAAATAAAATGATTTCACATGAGTTTTTAATAAAATTTAAACCCTAGCTTAACTTTGAATTTATTTAATTTTTTTATTAAAATATTTTTATATGGTTAGGATGGTATTTTCAATGGCCTAGCTAAATTTACACAAAAAAAAATAATAATAAAACAAAACAAAATTAAACTCCAAAACAAGTTGAAGTTTTTATTTTAATAATATGTTGATAAGTTGATTAAAAATAATCTGCTAATAAGTTAGATGCGGTAGCTATTACAAAATTTTATTTTATTTTTGAAAAACTAGACCGCAGCCAGAAAGCTACAACTAGGTGCGGTGTGAAAAACCTGTTTTCTGTGTTTTGAAAACGCATAAGCTGTCAAAATGCAGTTTACCCAAACAGTTCAGGTGTGTTTTCAAAACGCCACCGTACCAAATAAGCTGTCCCAAACGGACCCTTAGGCCTACACAATTCTTAGGTATTTACATATCTAACGTCTAAATATTTATATTTATATCCATAACATGCAAATATTTAACATCACATAAAAAATACCGCTTTTATTAACTTTTAAAACTCGAATGCACCTTTTTAAGTTTATAATACCAAAATGTTGTATATGTAAAAATCAAATTTTATATGATAGATATGTAATTGTGTGGTGTCGACCTAAATTTTACTTCTATTTTTTTATCAAAAGATTAAGAATATATTATCTTTATTACTTCATCAAGCAACCCAAGAGAAAATAACTTCAATTGAATAAATAAGAAAATAGACAAATACAAGAAACCTATCTACTTCAATAGCTCCTTAGAAATGCATTGTCAATGTGAAAGGAATTGTGGTTGTTAAGGTTTGAAAAAATGAAAGAGGATTTGAAGAATATTTGTTCTTTTCGATGTGATTTTCATTAGTGGTGGGGAACATATATATAAAGCTGTAGAATCTTCTTAAGTGATGTTGGATGTTGTTATGATCTGATAGTAATGGTTTATCGGGTAGTGGGGGCTGAGCCGGGGCAGTGGATGTTGGGAGCTATGTCGAGTAGTGGGGTTGGACTTACACATCTTGTATTGATATTTAATCTAACGTGCTATCATTTAGTGTTAAATTGGAGCGAAGACAGATGAATCGAGTGAAGCTGAGAGACCTGGTGAAGAGACTAACAAGTTGATCTTGAGTGTTGATGTGGCAAACCGATATTGTTTGTGCTCGAATGCATTCTCATATAAAGTGATGATTAAATTCGATATGTTTAGTACTCGCGTAAAATATTGGATTATGAGCAAGTGTGATGACAGAGGTAATGTTGCTTAATATATGGGTGGTTATGGAGCTGGGAAAGCCAGAATCCCAGAGGAGACAACAGAGCCAGATGATTTAGTTGTTGCTGTCGTATGTGTCTGATATTCAGCCTCTATGGATGAGCGTTCAATCAAATTTATTTTCTTGGTGGTCCAGGAGATAAAATTATTTCCCAAGAGGATGTAGTACCCTGTTGTAATCTCGAGCCCATTCTGAGTAAGTGAATGCCTGGAATTTGAAAGAGGTGTGGCTTATGGGAATGCCAAGATTTAGGGTTCCATTAATGTATATGAAGGTTCATTTTAGTGATTGGTAGGATTTTTCATAAATTGATAGGGTTGATTAGTGATGAAGGTCAGAACATGGTGTGTTAACGTGAGAAATAGGAGAGAGCCAACGAGCTGTCATTATAGTAAAGTTTGGGAGAAGGGGGTGGAAGGATGCAGGAGAAGTGATTCTCGAAGATGTAGTGAAGAGACTTTGTTTAAAATTTTACATGTCCGCTTTGAGCCAGATTCAACAAGCATAGTGGTTTGATATAGGTGAATGTCTTTGACAATGGAAGCCATATGGAGGCCAAGGAAGTTGGAGAGAATCCTAAGTCATTGATGAGAAATTTATGTTGGGGAGTGGAGAGGATCAATGTTAGTTAAAATCGCACAAGTATTGCCAGTAAATAAGATATCATCTAAATATAAGAGGATGTAGACCACATTAGTTGAGTGACGGTTTGTGAATAAAGATAGATAAGTCAAGGTAGAAGAGAAACCAATGTGGTGCATAAATGTGGTAAAAATGGAGAACCATCGTCTTAGTGATTAGCGAAGACATTAAATGGCATTTCTAAGAAGACACATGTAGGTTAGATATTAAGGGTCAATGAATCTTTGTGGCTGCTTTGTGTATACGATGTTCTTGAGTTGTCCATGAACATGAAGAAAGGCATTTAAAATGTCGAGCAAACAAATTTCCTTGTTGTTAGAGACTACAAGAGTGAGTAGCACCTCGGATTATGGCAAATTTTGTTGCATGACTGACTTTGTCTTGATAGTCAAGTCCATATTCTTGCTTGAAGTCTTGGATGACCAACCTAGCTTTATATTTTGCAATGGTTCCTTTTCTATGATACTTAGTTTAATATGTTCATTTTTAGCTTAGATAAAAGGTGGGGGAAGTGGGACTAGTTCCCAAGCTCCTTGTGATTGTAATGATTGAAATTCAATGGACATGTCATTCCTCCATTGGGGTATTTGATAGCTTGTTTGTAACAGTTAGGGTTGGTAGGTATGTTGGTGTGGTAGAGATGGAGGATATGTTTAGGCTAGCATTTAGCCTCATTTGCATTAGATGAGAGTTTAATTTTTATGTGTGTACAACTGATAATAATGGAATAGATTTGGGGTTATTGGGTGGGGTAGTATATGTGTCTAAAGAAAAAATAAGTTGTATAGGTGCAGAAGCAGTGGCGGGGTTGCTATTGGCATTTGAGGTTGATGATGATTTTTGGTTTGCTGGTAGAGATGGAGGGTGGTACGAGACTGATGGGTGGAGGGATGAGACTTGATGTTTGAATAGTTGGTTGTGAATATGGAATTATGTCTTCATCAAAGAGCACGTGTCGAGAGATGTATATTTTGTTAGGGGTAGGGTCTAGACAACAGTAGCCTTTTTTTGTTTTCGTGTATCCAAGAAAAATGCAGGGAAGGACAATGGTGAGAGTTTGTTGGAGAGATACGAACATAGCCAAGAAAAGCATTGGCAT
This sequence comes from Papilionanthe hookeriana x Papilionanthe teres, assembly GCA_022702705.1. Taxonomy (NCBI): domain Eukaryota; kingdom Viridiplantae; phylum Streptophyta; class Magnoliopsida; order Asparagales; family Orchidaceae; genus Papilionanthe; species Papilionanthe hookeriana x Papilionanthe teres. Next base: position 65,650,373 of record CM040427.1, on the reverse strand, counting down.
CCAAGAAATTTGAAGTGTGTGTAAGTTTGAGGCTTGCTGTGGAGAAGTTGGTAGGGAGGGAGCATGTTAGTGGTTGGAGAGGAAAGTATGTTGTTGAGATAATTTACAATGAGTAAGGCATCAGTTTAGAATTTTGATGGGGTAGAGGACTCAATTAGTAAGGTGTGTGTGCTTTCCACATTGTGTCAGTTTTTTTCTTTTAGAAGAAACATTTTGCTCATATTTGTAAGCACATTTGTGTTGGTGAATTATGCCAAAGTTCTTAATGCAAAGGAAAAGTGATGACTCATGAATTCTCTCCTGCCATCTGTTATGAAGATTTTAAGATGTGTTATAAGGTGATTTTCAACTAGTTTTTTGAATTCAATGAACTTAGAGAAGGCCTCATATTTATGGAACATTGGGTAGATCTTGCTAAATTTAGAGAATACATTAACAAATAATACATAGTAACAAAAACAATGAATAGAAGTACTAAGGAAGCGTCTGTTAGTGATAGTGCCCTAGGCCTATTATATGGATATTATATGGATATGTATTTTGAACTTTTTATGAATATTTTTCTATTTTAATTAGCATGTTTATGATAGAAGAAGAACCTCGAATAGTTTCATGTTTATTATGAAGATTATTCTAAATATCCATAATCGCTTATTGTTGTGGAAATGACAATAAATAAAGATTAATATAAAGTTTGATGGATATTCATGAGATGAATATATGTATGGGGATACACATCGATTTATATGTATTTATTGGAGAATAAATATTGGATCGACTCGCTTCGAGATTAAATCATGGATATAAGTCATATGTTAATCTCAAGTCAGTAGTGACATCGAATCCTTCGACTCGAGATTGTCATGGTTCTCAACATGAGGAATATTATGTTTTGACATAACCCAACGTTGTCTTTCGATCGGATGACCATAAAGATTATGACTGGGCATAATGTGAATCATGTAGTGAGATATGAGTAATCAAGATGGAATTTATCCCTCTTATAATAAGAGAGATATCTCTCGGCCCTCGAATGATTTAGACCGAGAATCGTGCGGCCACACTCAAATGAATTGATGGAGATCAATCGCATTTATTTAATCGATCTAATCAGAGTCGAGAAATTAAAGATAGAGAGATATAAGGTCGACATTAATCCATGTCTTATATTCTATCATGATATCATGTGATAAAGGGATTATGTCATTAACAATCAAGTTGTTCTCGGATCTTCGAGACTATTCATACTAACTCGGGTAGTTATAGTGTCTTGCTAGAGACCAACTATAACTCGTAGGTTTATAAATGGTGATTTAAGCCTACCGCCAATGTTAATCGAACCTATAGGGTCGCACAAAATTTGAATGGACTAGAATGGTCGATGAACACTCTTCACTCGAGTAATTTATAATAATAAGATTATTTTAAATTACAAGCATGAATTAAAAGAGTTTTAATTCATCATATATTTAAAAAGGAGTTTTTAAATATATATTAAAAATGACCTCTTTAATGAAGAGGTGCCATGAAACGGTGTCACTTCAATTATAAGGAGGGGTCATGGCTTATGAAGTCAATTTTTATTATTTTCCTTTTGAAATCCACAAGAGAGGAAGAGAGTTCTTTGGGCTTTGGAGAAAACCCCGTTTCCGATCTAGCAGCTGGAAGCCATTTGGAAATCCGTTCGAGTGTGGATACCGGTAGAGGGCGGTGGTTTCGGCTCCTTAAAGATCCGAGGAAATCTAAGAGTAGAACTCTCGCATGGTATGATTTCTCGCACTTCTTTTCGGGTTTATGTTTTTGATTTGTATGAGCACATGAGATCCTTTGTGGTTTTTTGGGGAAATGACTTTAATATGCGTACATGATTAATTTCGCTTCCGTTGCGCATGATCCCCAAAATCCAACAGAGTGGTATCAGAGCCAACTTGTGTTTTCATAGAAATCAATTTAACGGCGTTTTGGACGTCGGCTGCGGCGGCCATGGCCGCCGGCGGATTCGGCGGCGGCGGCTGGCCGACGGCGACGGCTGGCCGTTGCGTGGAGGTTATGGCGGGCGGTCAATGTGGAGTCGACACCAATAGGTGTCTAATGGTCGGCACCACTTGGCTCGTGAGACCCAACTCCCTCGTGTCTATTCGTTTGAATGGCACATATTCGCATTAATTAATTTATATGATTAATTAAATTATGATTCAATGCGAATTTAAAATCTGGATTCAAATTTTAATTAGATTAAAGTATTGAATTTATATCGCAATATTTATAATTTTTTGCATGAAATTCCTTTTAAATAATTTATGAAATTTTGGATTGTTTTTGGCAAAAATATAAAATTTTAGTATTGCGTTGTACAGATTTTAATTAAGACTCGCGATGGGCGCCGCCCTCGACCCCGTCCGCTAACCGGCTAACGGAACCGCCGTTTTTATTCCTAACGCCTCATAAATTTAATTGTTTTAGAAACATCGAGCCAATTATCAAGTAATTTTATTATTTTTATTTTTTTTAGTTTGTCAAACATGGATGTATTAATTAGATTAATACATGATGTATTGACTTGCGTGACACATAATATGGCCCGATGACTTCTTCGAATTGCATGGTTGTAATATTTTTAATTTTTGCAATTGGATGTAATTATTAGTTATGGCTCGCGTGTCATTTTCTTTGTTGTAATTTATATTACATGTATTTATTCTTGGTGAGATAAATCGTGAGAAGACAAAGCAAGGCACTTGAAGTACACTATCCACCATAGTGATGGAGGAGCTAGAAGTCCATGCAGGAGATGGTAATCTCGAAGGCTTTAGAAGTTACTTTTTACCCTTAGATTGGACTTTTAATCTTCATAATTGGCTTATGAAGATCATTCGGTTTTGGGGCCATATTTCGACACGCTTAATTATGCTTCGATTTTGATATTTTCTGTGATGTAGTTTAGTATATGATACTAAAATAAATCATAACATCATTATAATTTAAAATCTATAACGATCCCTCATTTGAAATTTTAAGTTTTTCATGCCATCCATTATTATTAAACACCTGTCAAAACTAATATCAACATGATGTGGGTTCTACCAAAGTAGGAGTACATTAGATAATATTAGCATGGCAGGATGAGTAATGGTGCTACTCATGTGTTTAAAATGGTAAAACTTAATTAAAGCTTACAAAATGGTTTTAGGCCTAAGGGCATAAGATGAGATTTAAACATGCTACGACATAAGATGTCAAAAATCCCATTAAGAATTGCATTTGATGCAATTGGTAATAGTTACCTACCTAAATATACTTGATTTTAAGTGTCATGCCAAAGCTGACTTAAAGTTAAGTATAATTATGGATCTTATACCACTAAAGTTAATATAATTTTAAAAGAGGGATTATTAATTTAGTGGGAGTTTTTCATAATTAATATACTTAAACTTTGCATTTATTGTAGATGGCCAACAACAATAATAACAATTCCGCATTTTCATTGCGATCGGTCCTCGAGAAGGACAAGCTTACGGGGCTAACTTCTTGATCGGTTTCGTAATTCGAGAATTGTTCTCAAACACGAAAGGAAGTTATATGTCCCGGATGAACCTCACCCCGAAAAACCGTATGATAATGCCACCGTAGCAAAAAAGAATGCTTATGAGAAGCATCATAGTGACTCTGTAGATGTTGCTTGCTTCGATGTTAGTTGCCATGAGTTCGAGATCCGTAAAGATTTAGAACATATGGAGGCTTATGATATGATCATAAACCTAAAGGAAATGTTCCAAGCAACAAGCAAGGCAAGAAAGATATGAAACTACCAAGGCATTGCATTCTTGCAAAATGATCGAAGGTAGTTCCGTTAGTGCTCATGTATTGAAAATGAAAGGTTACATGGAGCACTCCGGCAAGGCTTCGATTTCCATTAAGCCAAGAATTGGCTACCGATTTGCTCCCGAATTCACTTCCTCGTAGTTATGATCAGTTTGTCATGAACTACAATATGAATGAGATGGACAAATCAATATCGAGTTGCATACGATGCTTAGAACCGTCGAACAAAATATAAAATCCAAGCCCGGGCAAATCTTAATGGTTAAGCAAAAGGGTAAGAGTTTTAAGAAGAAAGGAAAAGGAAAAGGCAAAGGTCGGGGTGGAAAGTCCAATCCTAAACATAAGCCCAATCTTAGTTCCAAGGCTAAATCCTGAAGGATGATGTCTGTTTCTTTTGCAATGAACCCGGTCATTGGAAAAGAAATTGCAAACTTTATAAGGAAGATCTAATGAACAAGAAAACCGGTGGGACCAAGTGCTTCGGTATAAATGTTATACGCATTAATTATACTCCTTCTAGTTCCCGGATAAGTGGATATCGGATTCGCATCTCACATTTGTTCAAATGTGCAGGGACTAAAGGGGAGTAGAAAATCGAAACGGGCGAAGTGGATCTTCGCGTAGGCAATGGAGCAAAAGTTGTCGCTTTAGCCGTAGGAAGTTATGAACTTTCTTTACCCGATGGGCTTTTGTTAGTATTGAACAATTGTTTTTATGTTCCTACAATGTGTAGAAACATTGTTTCAGTTTCTTGTTTGGATAATGATGGTTTTGCTTTTATTATTATGAATAATATTTGCTCCATTTATCATAAAGATATGTTCTATGCAAATGCTCGTTTTACTAGATGGTCTTTATGTTTTGAACCTTCAAATATCCAATGATTTTTCCGTATGTAACATTACTACCAAGAAATTTAAGTCAAATGACTTGAATGTAACCTATCTTTGGCATTGTCGTCTAGGACACATAAATGAGAAACGCATTTCAAAACTCCATAAAGATGGACTTTTGAATTCATTTGATTATGAATCATTTGATACTTGTGAATCATGTCTTTTGGGGAAAATGACAAAGGAGCCTTTTATCGGACACGGTGAAAGGGCTAATGAATTATTGGCCCTAATACATACGGATGTATGTGGACCATTAAGTATAGAAGCCATAGGAGGTTACATGTACTTCATTACCTTTACCGATGATTTCGGTAGGTATGGTTATGTCTATTTGATGAGACATAAATATGAAGCATTTGAAATGTTCAAGTATTTTCAAAATGAAGTACAAAATCAACTTGGTAAGAGAATTAAGGTGCTTCGATCCGATCGAGGTGGAGAATATTTGAGCCAAGAGTTTGGTGATCATCTTAAGAGTTGTGGAATTGTTTCACAACTTACTCCTCCCGGAACACCACAATGGAATGGTGTGTACTGAAAGAAGGAATCGAACTCTATTTGATATGGTTCGATCAATGATGAGTGCATCGGATCTTCCACTTTCCTTTTGGGGTTATGCACTTATGATCATTGCTTTTACACTAAATAGAGTTCCATCCAAAAGGGTTGAAAAGACACCATATGAGATATGGACTGGGAAGAAGCCTAGTTTGCTTTTTCTTAAGATTTGGAGTTGTGAAGCTTATGTAAAGCGTTTACATTCTAATAAACTTGAACCTAAATCTGATAAATGTATTTTTGTGGGTTATCCTAATGAGACTAAAGGATATTACTTTTACAATCCCATTGAAAACAAAGTGTTTATTGCTAGAAATGGTTTCTTTTTGGAAAGGGAATTTATTTCTAAAGGAATCAGTGGGAGTAAAGTACAACTCGAAGAAGTTCGAGAGTCACAAAATAACATTGAAATACCTTTGGATGATGGTGGTCAACAAGGAGTTATCGACACACCGGTTGTAACACAAGAACTACGTAGATCCGATAGAATACGTTATGAGCCTCGAGAGATATGGATTTCTCATGAATAATGATCATGATGTATTGTTAATGGATCATGGTGATCCTACTACCTATCAAGATGCTATGTTAAATCAAGACTCGACAAATGGTTAGAGGCCATGAAATCGAAATCCAATCCATGTATGATAATCAAGTTTGGAACTTGGTTGATCCACCAAATGATATTAAGACCATTGGGTGCAAGTGGGTTTTCAAGAAGAAAACCGACATGGATGGTAATATGCATACTTATAAAGCAAGACTTGTTGCAAAAGGTTTTAAACAAATTCATGGTATCGACTTATGATGAAACTTTTTCACCGGTAGTCATGCTTAAGTCTATTAGAATTCTCATTGCCATTGCTGCATATTATGACTATGAGATATGGCAAATGGATGTTAAAACTGCGTTTCTTAATGGAAACTTGTTTGAGGATGTGTATATGACACAACTTCGAAGGTTTTGTTCATCCCGAGAATTCGCAGTAAAGTGTGCAAGCTTCTAAGATCCATTTATGGTTTGAAGCGAGCTTCAGGAGTTGGAATCTTCGTTTTGATGAGACAATCAAAGAGTTTGGCTTTATCAAAAATGAAGATGAACCTTGTGTTTACAAGAAAGTTAGTGGGAGCACTATTGTTTTTCTGGTCTTATATGTCGATGACATATTACTCATCGGGAATGACATACCTACCTCGCACAATGTCAAAACTTGGTTGGGTAAATGTTTCTCAATGAAGGATTTAGGAGAGGCATCCTATATCCTAGGGATAAAGATCTATAGAGATAGATCTAAAAGGCTAATTGCTCTAAATCAAAGTACATATATAGACCTTATACTGAAAAGGTTCTGTATGGAAGAGTCCAAGAGAGGATTCTATGTCACATGGCATAACGCTTAGCAAGACTCAGTGTCCTAACACTAATGATGAGCGAGAGCGTATGAGTAAGATTCCTTATGCTTCTGCTATAGGATCTATCATGTATGCCATGTTATGTACTGGACCGGATGTTTCTTATGCTTTAAGCATAACGAGCGGATACCGATCGGATCCCGGTGAAAGTCACTGGATAGCTAGTCAAGAACATTCTTAAGTACTCGAGAAGAACTAAGGATGTGTTCTTGGTGTTTGGTGGATTAGAAGATGATCTGGTTGTAAGAGGTTACACAGATGCAAGCTTTCAATCACACAAAGATGATTATCGATCGCAGTCGGGATATGTGTTTTGTTTAAATGGTGGTGCTATTAGCTGGAAGAGTTCAAAGCAAAGCACTGTTGCTGATTCTACAACTGAAGCTGAGTACATAGCAGCATGTGATGCAGCGAAAGAAGCGGTTTGGATAAAGAAATTTGTTTCTGACCTTGGAGTGATTCCTAGTATCACAAATCTCGTTGAGATTTATTGTGACAACAATGGTGCTATAGCACAAGCAAAGGAACCTAGGTCACATCGGCGATCCAAACATATACTCAAGCGTTATCATCTCCTTAGAGAAATTATTGAGAGAGGTGACGTTAAAATATGCAAAGTTGCAACGAGATGACAATGTTGCGGATCCATTAACTAAACCTCTACCACAAGCAAAACATGAGGGTCATGTAAGGTCCATGGGTATTAGATACATTGATAAATGGGCCTAGTGCAAGTGGGAGATCATTAGTGATAGTGCCCTAGGCTCTATTATATGGATATTATATGGATATGTATTTTGAACTTTTTATGAATATTTTTCTATTTTAATTAGCATGTTTATGATAGAAGAAGAACCTTGAATAGTTTCATGTTTATTATGAAGATTATTCTAAATATCCATAATCGCTTATTGTTGTGGAAATGACAATAAATAAAGATTAATATAAAGTTTGATGGATATTCATGAGATGAATATATGTATGGGGATACACATCAGATTTATATGTATTTATTGGAGAATAAATATTGGATCGACTCGCTTTGAGATTAAATCATGGATATAAGTCATATGTTAATCTCAAGTTAGTAAGTGACATCGAATCCTTTGACCTGAGATTGTCATGGTTCTCAACATGAGGAATATTATGTTTTGACATAACCCAACGTTGTCTTTGACCGGATGACCATAAAAATTATGATTGGGCATAATGTGAATCATGTAGTGAGATATGAGTAATCAAGATGGAATTTATCCCTCTTATAATAAGAGAGATATCTCCGGGCCCCTCGAATGATTTAGATCGAGAATTATGCGGCCACACTCAAATGAATTGATGGAGATCAATTGCATTTATTTAATCGATCTAATCGGGAGTCGAGAAATTAAAGATAGAGAGATATAAGGTTGACATTAATCCATGCCTTATATTCTATCATGATATCATGTGATAAAGGGATTATGTCATTAACAATCAGGTTGTCTCGGATCTTGAGACTATTCATACTAACTTGGGTAGTTATAGTGTCTTGCTAGAGACCAACTATAACTTGTAGGTTTATAAATGGTGATTTAAGCCTACTGCTAATGTTAATTGAACCTATAGGGTCGCACAAAATTTGAATGGACTAGAATGGTTGATGAACACTCTCTCACTCGAGTAATTTATAATAATAAGATTATTTTAAATTACAAGCATGAATTAAAAGAGTTTTAATTCATCATATATTTAAAAAGGAGTTTTTAAATATATATTAAAAATGACCTCTTTAATGAAGAGGTGCCATGAAACGGTGTCACTTCAATTATAAGGAGGGGTCATGGCTTATGAAGTCAACTTTTATTATTTTCCTTTTTGAAATCCACAAGAGAGGAAGAGAGTTCTTTGGGTTTTGGAGAAAACCCCGTTTCCGATCTAGCAGTTGGAAGCCATTTGGAAATCCGTTCGAGTGTGGATACCGGTAGAGGGCGGTGGTTTCAGCTCCTTAAAGATCCGAGGAAATCTAAGAGTAGAACTCTTGCATGGTATGATTTCTTGCACTTCTTTTTGGGTTTATGTTTTTGATTTGTATGAGCACATGAGATCCTTGGTGGTTTTTTGGGGAAATGACTTTGTTGACCTCATTTTTGATGAGGTCTTCCCTTCTTCTTTTTAGTGCTTAGGATCTAGCCTTAGGCTTTTCCTTTGACTATCTTAGAGGAGTAGAATTGGGACCCGTCTTTTAAAAATTCAAACCACTTCTAAACTCCCTACAAACTCCACAAACTTGACCATAGACCCCTAATCACCTAGAGGGTTGAAATCAAATGTGGAAGTTTAAAGGATGAGTTCCTATGGGACTCTTCGGCCTTAGGACCGTCCCGGTGGCTCGGTCCGGTGAAGGGGCTGACTTACACTACACTTATACACTACATTTCCACACACTTCCTAAAAACCACACCCATACCCAACTTAATCTCCTGACTCATGTAGGTGATTCACATGGATGGTCCTTAACCCCTAAGCCCTCAGCAAGAGGGTTAGGAACAACATAAGTGAATGCCTCAAATGAGTCCTCTCATGGCTCATATGGGCTTGAAATGACTTCATGGCTCAACCAAAATGACTTATTTCCACTTACATCCACCCAATCTTCAATTTCCCAAATTTTCAATTTTGACCTCCGGACCCTACACCTACTAAACCTACCCAAAACCTCGAAATTACCCAAATTTTTGCAAAATTTCCAAATTACCTAAAATTCTTCAAAATTATTCCCAAACATTTCTACACCACTCAAATTGACCATCTATATCCAAAAATACCAAAAATTCCAAGAAAACCTCCCAATACCCTCCAAATACCCAAAATACCCTTCTTGACCCAAAAATCCAAAAATTCAGAAAATTCCCAGAAAATTCCAGAAAATCCTAAATATTCCCAATTTCATTTTGTCCAACTACACCATGGGCCAATTTTGTCAATTTACCCTACTTTTGTCAAAACCCCCAAATTGACCCATTTTAACCCAAAGTGAACCCAATGTCAAACCAAACCTACCCAATTGACCCCAATTTTGGTCCAATTCAATTCTAAACTTCAATTCAACATCCCCAATACCAATCTAGACCAAATCCAAGTCCAATTTGATTGACATTTGGATCCAATTCCACTTTCGACCTTAAGGCCCATTTTTTGACCTAAGCCCAAATCCAACCCAATTCAAGCCCAAACTACCCCAAATTTGCTTCAAGTTACTCATGACACATCCATGAGCTAAACCCAACAATTATTTGGCCCAACCTTTTACAAAAATTTTCATCCATGAACACATTCATAAACTTAAAAGCCCACTTCCCTTAAACCCTTCTAAAAGCTCCATTTCCTTCAAAATTCAAAAGCCCATATCTACCCTAAAGCCCACATGACATCTCCATTTGTCATCCATTTAATTAAATCCATTACCTAAGTCCTAAAATCACCATCAAATTATTCCAAATCAAGTTTCATACAAATTTCCATCAAAACATCCAAAATTCTTAAAACCCATTTTCATGAAATCGACCCAAGCTTTTCCCAAGCCAAATGGAGCCAAGGATGAGCCATTCACAAGCCATATGAAGCCATGAAAGTTTGGCATGTGACCATGCCATTAATGGCAAAAGGAGGAGGTCCTTTAACCATCTCCTAAAAGTCATTAACCTTAAGCATGTCTCCCCTTAACCAAGATTTAATCCAAATATTCTTGGATAAGGACATCACCACCTCTCGACCGGCTAGCCTAGCCGATCTTCTCAACCCAAGACCAGCCATGGGGAGGTGAACCCAACCCAAACCAATGGGTTGACCAATTTCAAGCCAAAATGACCCCCTCCCCATTCCATTTTAATTCAAACACTTTACACATGTCCAAACCCGATTGACTTCACCATTGCCAAGCCCCGACCTCCCCGGTCAAGATGGTGACCCATGCCTGCCGGCCGACCGCCCGGATCGCCGGAAAACACCACACCCGAGAGCTCACATGTGAGCCAACTTTGGAATTCCACCTTGCCGAGCCGCCCCATGCCCAATGGCCACCATGGCCGTTCTTCTCCTCACCGCAGCAGATCGATCCCAAGCCCTAACTCCCCCTGGGAGGCCCTCCACCCTCTTCTATTTAAACTCCACCCCTCTCGGCCATGAGGGGAGCCAAGCACAAACCTTGCCAAAACTCTGCCAAAATTGTTCCAGACCCTTCTCCACTCTTAGAGCACTTGATCCCCAGTGAGATCCCCCGCCATTTCTCCTCTCGTAAGCTCAATTTCGGAGTCGAAATTCCACCCAAAACCAGGACACTTCTCCACAAGTGAGCCAATTCCCAAATTGATTGGCTCTACACCTTCACCGGACCAAGGGAAAGTGTCCACCATCAAAAGCCCCATCTCCGAGCCACCCAGCTTGCTCCAGCCTCCAAGCTTTGTGATCGGGCTTGGTCGAAATCATATCCGGACAATTCACTGCGACCGGGAGACTTCATCCGGAGCTTGCTAGGACCCAATCGAAGGTGCAACAACTCTCGGATTGAAGCCACACTTCTCCGAGCCAAGGTATGAGCTAACTCTTCATCCCGAGCTTCCGAAGATTCTCTATTTCAAATGCCTTAGTTTCAATGCATGTTAGCCGTATAGATGTGTTCGTCTCTTCAAGACGAATCCATAGTAGCATAAGAACATAAAAATCCATCGAGAATCGAGTGAGATCTTAGGGATTTAGTGTGGACGGCTCTCGGCGAGAACACTTGGGGACGATGAACGGATGCCGTCCATTCAATACACGCGCGGACGAACGGCTCGGATGGCGTCGGACCAGAAACGGTGCGAGAACCGCGGGGCCCGGCCGGCCGACTCGGATGGCGGCGCCCAATCACGGCGCAACACGTACCCCTTCGGAGCTGCCGATGTTTCGCCGGCGCCGCGTGGATAAGTAGATAATTAGGGTATTTAATGTATTTATTAAATATCGAAACTTCAAAAATCCATATCTTTGTGTAGAAAAATCACAAAAATAAAATAAAAATACCTCTTGCTCAGATGAACGAGAGGAGAATAATGTGAAAGAGAAATCATTTAATTTCATCAAGTATTTTATTTTTTATAATTTATTTACTCTCTCGCATACATTTAATTCTCCATGCATGTATACAATTCACCATGGCATGAGACCATAGAGCTTTAAGCCTCCGAACTCGGGAACATTCCCCGAATTTTCCAAGGTCGGAGGCCATTTCGTGAAAAGTTATTTATTTTTCAAATGCATGTTGCCGTTTTCGAGTATTTTAATTCCAAAAATTAGCATGTTGTGAAATAAATTCTAGGAAAATTTGGTGATGTTCCTTATGACCAGAGAACCCTAGGAAAAATAGGTTTTGACTTAGTTCATTCAAAACAACCCTAATCGACTTAAACACCCAAAATAGGTCTTTAATTAATTAGAGTTAACCAGGTATTAAATTGACTTGAAATCAATTCTCCACTGATCTTTAGGATCAGGGGAACCCACCATAAAAATTTGAAGTCAATTGGACTTGGTTAGCCCCATTAATCGGGTTGATTAAGTCACTTAGCCATTTTAAACTTTAAAAATTCATAACTTTTAAAATACTTTTCAAAAATTCACCAAATTGGTTTTGGAGCCTCTCTAATATCAGGGGAATCTAAGAAAATTAAAATTTCAATTTTCTAAAAAAGTTGATTTTTAATAATATTTTAATATTTTTAATAATTAAAAAATAATAAAAATCACAAAAATAATAAAATTCACCAAAATGTCACATTTTGAATTCTAATCACTTAGGAACAAATCCCACATTTTTCCTAGGTCTATTTAGTGAAATATTGAATTTTAAAGCCCTAGGGTAATTTTAAAATTAAAAAAATGTATTTTCTAGCATTTTCACTAAAATAATTATTATAAATCATAGAAAAATCAGAAAATTGCAAAATTTGTTTCTCTGATTTCCTTGATATCAGAGAGATTTTTGAAAAATATAAAATTCATTTTTCAATATTTATTTTATTTTTAAATTAATTAACACTCCAAAACTTAAAATAATTATAATAAAAATAATATAATTCAAAAAATCACCAAAATTGGTCCAAGTGCTTCTCTGGTCATTAGGAATGTCTCCTAATTTTCTTAAGGACAGAAACTTTCCTTTGGTCATGTTATCAAATTTTCCTTGAAAATTTCTATTTTCTACCAAAAATAATTATATAAATAAATTAAATACAGAAAAATCACATTTTCTCCTCTCATGTCTTTATTGACATATGAGTGAAGTCACATAAAAATTTCAAGTTCATTTGAATTCAATTTAGTGAGTTATGAAATTATTAAGCTTAAAGGGTAAAATGGTAATTAAATTTTAATCCTTAATTAAAACTTTAGGTTTAATAAAAATTTAACAAGTAAAATATTTGAACCTAATCTGATTTGGATGATTGAAATTTAAATGATTAAAGGGGAGAAATCCATTAAGCAATTTTAAAATAATTAAACCTTAATTAAATAATTGATTAAATTTGGAAGAATAATAAAATTGGAATTATTAAAATAGGGATATTATTAGGAAGAGATTTATTCTTTAATTTAAAAATCCCTAAATTAATTATCTCATTAATATTCAATCCTTAATTAAAATGATAACTCAAATTCAAAATATTAAAAGACTTAATCATTAAACTAAAATTAAATTATTAAACTCTTTCAAAAATTTCAATTAAAATTAAAGATAAAACTTAATTAAAAATTAAATTAAAATTAAATTAAATAATTGAATTAAATCAAATTAAAACAAATTAAATTAAATTAAATTAAATTAAAATTAAATTAAATCAATTAAATTAAATTAAATTAAATTAAATTAAATTTAAATTAAATTAAATTAAATTAAACAATTAAATTAAATTAAATTAAATAATTAAATTAAATTAAACAATTAAATTAAATTAAATTAAATCAAATCAAATTAAAGTTAAATCAAATCAAATTGATTAAACATCAAATCAAATTAAATTAAATTAAATTAAATTAAATTAAATTAAAACTCAATTAAAATTAAATTAAATTGAATTAAATATAACATCACCTAAAACGAAAGAAAATAAATTTAAAAACAACTTGAACACTATTCCAAATTTAAACTCTTTAACTTAAACCAAATCATTTGAATACTAACTTACCCTCGAAAGCTTTAGTTATTATAACTCCTAAATAAAACATTAAATGAAGTGTCACTTCACTCATAGGATATTCAAATGTCCTAATTCATCGAGCAAGTTAACAAAACTTGAAATTCTTGGACAATTAATTCATTTGTATAATTAAATTCATTTGGACTTAAAGCAATCCTAGAAATATCGAAAAGATGTTTAAGATCCTTCTTAAGCACTTTCTCAATATGATAGGACATTTATAAGAACAATTGAATTTGATTATTCTTCGATGAAGAAAATCGTCCTTAAACCAAAACACAAAGAACCTAAACGTCATAGGAAATGACTAGCTATAGGATTAGGAATTTGGTAGAAAACCATAACCTTTCCCTTAGCTTTACCTAGAACTTGCTTAAATATGCTAATTGTGTTTTAAGTGCAGCTTGGGATGACGGGAAGACCCTCCGAGTACGCATTTGTATTATTGCAATTTACTTTCCTGCAATTTATTTTCCAAGCAATTTACATTATCGCAATTTACTTTATCAGTAATCGCGTTTATTTTTCTGCATGATAAAACAATCGTTGCATGAAAACCCACACCTTTAGGATAGCCCCTAAAACCGAAATCAAAATTAAGTTAAAAGTCATCGCAAGATAAAATTCACCGCCACAACATTTCAAAATATAAAACAACTCAAAATTTAATCACAAACGAACACAAAACTACAATTACAACTAAATTAAAACGTCCTCGTTGGATGATCGGAATACCTCGGATGATGTAACCTACGTGTTGCTAACGGGATTTCCCACGGTCTAAATGAAAGTGTGGAACTCATTCAATCGAGTTTAGCAAATTCATCCGGACTAAGTGAATCCGATAAAAATAATGATGCCGAAGGATGGAACCGTGGGATCTTAACCGTGTCGTTATAATCAACTTTAAGATTTGTTTTAATCAAAATACAAAACACTTGGAAATTAAGACTTCTCTAAACCAAAACACTTTTCTCATCCCCTGATTTATGATTTCTAAAACTAAACCTCTGCGACAACAAGGAACTTGGAGCATGGTGGGCAGCACGGCCATCGTCGTCACAGAAACTCGAACCTATTTCAAGAAAACTTTCCTAGAATTAAACAACCAAGCCATAGGATTTCGAGGTAGCTTCGCCTAGTGCAACATAAATCCTCAACTCTTCGTTAGGCATTTGTATTGCAAATTAAGCCCTAACCGGTCTTAGGATTCCGAGGTAATCGTCCGATACGACAATAAACCCTCACATCTTCTAGTGCTATTTGTTTGATTTTATCATACAAATATAAGCCCTAATTAATTAAAATCGGCAAGATTGAAATATCAAATAAACATTAGGACTTTCTTAAATTCAAGCCAAACAATAGGATAGTCGGGAAATTACCGAAGTTCACTTCGAATCAGTGATTTCTCCTACCCCTCTTCCTTTGGATTCACAAAACAAAATGTTCCAAAATTTGATCCATTCCCTATTGAAATTCCAAAATTCGATCTTTGAAAACCTTAAACTTTGAAATTCTTGAGAGCAGAATTATTGGTTATTATCGAGAGTTTTCTTAGGTGCTTCCCGTCACTTAAGATGTAATTAACTATAGGGGCTTGCCCTTATAGGGAATTTTAAAGAACCTGAGTAATATAAACCTCGTTTGATACTTTCATATTAAGCGAGGGAATTTGTCGGCTTATAAAATTGGTTCGCGGACCAAACGGATGTCACAAAACTTCTAGTTTATTTGATCGAGCCCCACCATCAAGCGATGTGTCTATCCTTAGTGGATGGATATACGGCTTGTGGTGCGGTGCTCGTTTATATAAACTATTTGGGGATGTGAGATAGGTTTAATCTCATATCTAAAAACTTTCAAATTTAAAAATTATTTTCAAAATCAAATACTACTTTCTAAATTATATATATTTAAATTAAATTTAAAATAAAAATTCGCCGCACAACTTCTGTTAGGCGACCACTTTTCAAAATAAAACACACAACCTAAAAAAATATATGCCGACAGACTTTAATATGCGTACATGATTAATTTCGCTTCCGTTGCGCATGATCCCCAAAATCCAACAGCGTCCCCATACATCAATATGTATTTATTGAAGTAAGAAAGTAGTACATTATGTAATTTAGCAAATGGTAGTTTAGTACTCTTAGATAAAGTATGAGGACACAATGAGATTGAAGTGGTTGCTTTTATAGATGTTAATTCTGGTTGTCAATGCTTGAAATGAAGATGGCATGAGGGTGACCCAATCTTCTATGCCATAATGTTGAAAGTAGCATAATAAAAAGGAGAGTAATAAACTTGGAAGGTTTTTGAGGAGTGGCAAAAGCTTTAATTGTGTGGAGTCTACTAAGACAAGTTCTTTGAAGAGTTAGATGCCCAATCATCTTGTTTAGATGTTGAAAGAGTTGGAATCAAAGAAAATGTTGCAAGAGTTATCAGAAATAAGTTTGTGGATAAAAATTGGGTTTTGAGAATTATTAGGAACATGGACAAGTTGATTAAGGTGGATTCTATTGAGTGGTGTGGGGAGGAGACCTTGACATGTGTGAGAAATAGTGAGAGTTTCTCCATTACTGAGAGAGATATACTGATAAACCCATTATAAGATGTTGAATTATGAAGGTTATGGGTGCTATGATTAAATGAGTGGTGGCTTCTGTCTAGTATCCAGTTGGTGGAGGAGGAGGAAGGCTGAGTTGAGATGACTATAATTAGGGCTTTTTTTAGGGAGTTCTGATGTAACTGAGGTCTTGAAAATGCAAACTGTTGGATGCGGTGTTACCTCTCTTACAATAAGTTTGATAGGTGGGAGCATACAAGGCGCTGTAGTTAGATTTGGTGTTTTATGCATATTGAATGACCAATTTTTGAGGAGAAGTTTTGCTTTTCACATCCTCTGTCTTGTGTAGTAGCTGAAGCTCTAGGTTGGGTTGTCTGTTGAGAAAGTTGTAGATCATTGAGTGTTTCAAAAGCTATGTTGGTCTCTACAATGCAGAGTATAGAACATAACTCATCCAAAATAATATGTTGAAGATTAGTAGGAATTATAGTTTTGATGGAATAATAGTTTGCAAGGAATCCATTATGGGTATATAAGATTATATCTTCATGTGGCTGGGGAGATCCAACTGTGGTTAGTGCATCAGTCTGTTGCTTGATTTGAATAAGGTATTGTGTCATTGTTCTCCCTTACATATGAATGTTATGAAGTTTATTTTTCAGTTGAATGAGTTGAGATTCGTTTATTACTTATAGTGGAAGGTTGAGTGTGCTCCAAATGTTAGAGTATATGTCAAGGGAGAAAATATAAGGAAGAAGTGGTCGGGAGTTGGTAGCTCATATAGATGTTGTGAGATCTAGTCTATCAAATTACATAGTTGATCTGGGTAGGGGCTAAATAAATCTTCAGATATGTCAATGTGTTTAGCTGGAGAAGTGATACTTTGGCTTTGAACAATTTGAAGAATTGAACACTCCAGATGGAATAGTTGTCTGTTGAAAGATGCATAGTAAAGAGTGTTTTTTAGGGCGATCACGGGAAACTTGAGTGAAGATGGTATAGGTGTGTTCAATATGATGAATGCGGCGTTTTTAAAAATTGAAGAATCTGTAGAACTCATATGGTTAATGATGAATTGATAAATTTGGAAGAGAAAATGCTAGAGGGATAGTATTCTGACGAAAATGCTAAGAAGGATCATAAAAAATGCTTCAATACCACGTTAATGTTAGAAAAGGAAAGAGGATAAAAAGAATATTGGCGTTTATCAATCTGATTTTCATTAGCGGTAGGGAACATATATATATTGCTACAAAATCTTTTCAGTTGAGTGATATATAAGGTTGCTATGATCCTGAGATTGTGATTTCTCAGGTGGTGGGGGTTGAGCCAGGGTAGTGGAAGCTGGGAGCTATGCCAAGGTAGTGGAGTTGGACTCCTATATATCTTTTAGTGGTCCAATGGAGTGATGATTAGAGCATACACACTTTAAGATTTATTGTTCAACATTGAATAAAAGGAAGATTTACATACATACCACATAATTCCCATGTATTTGCATATCCGACGCCTAAATTTTGATTTTTACATACTTGTCACTTTACGTATGCTTGAAAAGGTGTATTTCACTTTTTAAGAGTCAGCGATTGTGGTATTGTATTTGATATAATACGAAAGATTTGAGTGTTATGAATATAAAAAATAAAATATTAGATATGTAAACACATAAGAATTGTGGGGTATTTATCTAACTTTTTCTAAATAAAAATGTATCATCAATTAATTAGGATGATACTTCAAATTATTTTAATTGAACTTCTTATGATTTTCTTCTTTCTTATCCCTCTCCTTCCTCAATTCTCAATTCCATCTAAGCTCCATCACTTTCAGGCAACTAAGCTTTTATATGTCAGCTTATATAATCATCAAAATTGCAAAAATATATAATTTTTCTAAAATTTTTGTATGAGTATGTATATATCTTTTTCATCAAAAACTTATTCATATGAGACTAACAGATCAGTATATTTTTGATGTGTCATAAATAAATTTTATTATTTGACATAAATCTCGAGACGTCTTTTAAACAATAAATATTTCAGATTCAAATTCAAGATCATCTAGAATCTCAGTTTGAACAAGTTCATTGTCGAATTGACCGTCTGGACAAAACGAACTCGGTGAGATCAAAATTGGTCTAATCCGAGTCCAATCAGCCTATATCAAGTCATTAAAACATATTTGGAGGCTTTAGATGATTAATTGCTTGGAAGAAAGAGCTCTAAATTTGACATACTTATAGTTAAATCGAGCGTCATTAAGACTTGCTTAAATCTGAGGTCATTAAGACCTTCAAATCATTAAAAAAACTCCGCATATGATCAAGGGGGATTAATATTAGTCATCAAATGACCAAAATGTTCTTCCTCCAAAGGCTATAAATAGACCCCCACCCTCCACTTGAGAGAGGGGAGAGGAGGAGGTGTTACTCTAGTCTAAAGACTCGAGGAGAACTACTGATCCTCATAGTTGTCGCCCCAGCTCGCCATTTTCGACCACTCCTGTTTGTCACGATGATCATATATAAAACAAAACTGTAACATATAACATCATATTGAAGATCTAACAGTAACTTACGACTATTTTTTTTCCAGACTCCTAAAGTTTTACGTAGCGTTATATACAAACAATTGTTTTAACTGATGTAAACTATTAACTCTGCTCTCCTAATTGTGTGATAAGAGTGTATTTTTATAATTACACACTTATATTAGATTACTTTAACTATGATAGGCCCAATGATTTTTTTCCCTTTCCAGATTTTTTCACGTAAAAAATTTTGATGTCTCGCCCAACTACTTTTCAATTATTTATGTGTGTACTGAACTTTCGTGCAACGCTAAGACATTAAATTATCACTTCATCGTTGTGACTCTCCAGACACGCAATAATTATAAATCACCTAACTCATTTCAAATTATGAAAAAATTTTAAAATATATTTTATCATATATGATTCATACAAAAATATTGAGTCAATAAACTACCATATTATAAGATAGGATCTAGCCAAAGCTTGGTGAGTGGACAAGAGAGCAATAGATGTAAGAATGACTTAGCACAACTCATTCAATATTGATAATAATTGATTATGGTTTTAAGGGGGAATGAGGATAAGGGAGATTTGTCTCCAAATTATTAATTATTGCATAGTTGTCGGTAAAATTAAAAAAATTAAATCCAATTTGCGGTCCTGATGATATTCAACAACAACAACAACCTTTATCCCACTAAGTGGGGTCAGCAACATGAATCCTTTTTCTCCATTGTGTCCTATTTAGTGTCTTATTTTCATTTAGTTATAATAAATTAAGATCCTTTTTATACAATATGCTAAAGTCTTCGTAGGTCTACCTCTGCCTTTTTTAACATAAGCCGAATCTAAAACATCTACTATTCTAATCAGATCATTAGATGGTCGACGTTTTATGTGACCAAACGATATAAGGCGACTCTCTCCAATTTTGTCTGTCATTAAAGCTACACCAACCCTATCACGGATATATACATTTCGCATTTTGTCTCTAAGTGTAAAACCACTCATCCACCTAATCATTCTCATCTTGGCAACGCTTAACTTAGTTTTACGCTGCTCTTTTAAAGGCCAACATTCAGCGCCATAAAGCATTGCAGGTCTCACCACCATCTTATAAAATTTTCCTTTCTGTTTAAGCAGTATTTTTCTATCAGACAATATGCCCGAAGCATTCCTCCACTTCAACCAACCAACTTGAATTCTATTAATAACATCCCCATCAATATCGCCATCACTTAGAACAATAGATCAAAGATATCTAAAGCATTCACATCTTTTAATAATTTGATCACTCGTAATAACATTTCTGTCACTAGAGCTACTGCTACTAAAATTACATTCCATGCATTCAGTTTTAGTTATATACTCAAACGAAGGCCTTTAGACAGATTTTTCTCTCATCTTATTCACGAGAAGGATATCATCAACAAAAAATATATACCAAGGTACATCATCTTGTATGTGTTCGCTAAGACAATTCATAACTAAAGTAAAAAAGATATGGGCTTAAAGCCGATCCCTGATGTAAACCAACAGAAATAGAAAAATATCTAGTTAATGCTCCGTTAATTCGAACACAAGTAACAGCTTAAAATTATTATATACCCTAAATAAAAAAATGAAAAAATTTAAGGAACTAAATTAATTTATTAATTATGATTGCATAATTTTAAGTTTTATTTAATGATGCTTATCCTAAAGTTCTATTAATACCCATTTGTATTATCTTTTAGCTATTGTTTGCCATTAATTAGTGCAAAGATGCTAATTTATGAGGGAGATAAGCATCATGTTATGTAAAGTGCTTTCTAAAAATGTTAAGATGGTGGGAGAATAAATGGGAGATGACTTTGGAGAGTTTTTCTTGGCTAAGGAAAAGAGGGAAAGGCTATGTTAAAAGGAGGAAAAAAGCTATGAAAATATTTTGTAAGGATTCTTGATAATGTTTGTAGGGAACACTTTTCCCTAACATGGGAAATAAATGTAATTTTTTTTTTTACTTTTAATGTATCTATATTGTAAAAAAAGGAGGATTGAATGAGAATTTTGTGTTGTATTCATGATAAAGATGAATATTTATGTGATTGATGTGTGCTAGAAAATTCTTGGGGGGAGAGTAATGGATTTTCGTCTTAGTGTTGCACAAGAATTCAACACATATTCAGGTAAAAGAAAATAGTTAGTAATACAACTAGAAATTTTTACGTTGAAAAACAGTGAAGGGAAAAAAACCACGGGGTCTGGCCCAGTTGTAAAAATCCATTGTAAGTTGATGATTATAGAGACCTCTTGTCCCACATACGGGAAATAATTACTAGGTTTTTCAAGTTACAACATCGACACGAAGCTTCCAGTCGGTGGTCGCGACGGAGATTGATGGTGATTAACAACGGTCAGCAGTGGTCGATGACGGTCGGTGGTGGTTGACGACAACAATAGTACTCAACGGCTGTCGGCAGTGGTCGACGACGATCAATGATGATTGGAGATGATCGGAGGCGGTCGGTGGGTGCCGACGATGGTTGGCAGAGATCGACAGTGGTCGGCGGTGGTCGACTGCGGTCAGCGGAGATCAACAGTGACAGTGGTGGCGCTGGACTTCAACTCCTTCTCAAAGCTTTAAGTTATCTCTCAAGCCTCCATCCACCTCTCATGAGAGATTTTGGGTTCTATTTATAATATTATGAGTGCAATTAATACAGAAATATGAACCACTTTGATCGGACAATCCGGAGAACTTCTTTCAATCAAATGACATTTAAAAGACATTTGAGTGCCTTAACCATGTCAGAATTTAGCAATATTGGGCTCGTTGCATTCATCATGTCGAGACGCATGATTCGTCTATAGACTTGCTAGATTCGACATTCATATAACCTTCTAAATATGTTTAAAAAACTTTCAAGAGTAATTTAATGACTTTATCTGAGCTTGATTCGACTTGGATTTAACTTATTTTGGTAACATTAGCTTCTTCTTGTTGAGCTGATCAATTTGACTATAAATTTATTGAAATCGGAGTTCTGGATGTATTTATAGAAGTTTTAATATTTCTTGCTTAAAAACTGGTGCTCCAACAAGTCGGGCCAATTTTAAAAATTATTTTTGCACTGAGCTAAATAGAACATGTTAGAACCGACAATTAAGCTAAGAAATTAATGAACCAAGTAAAATTTTAATGAATTGCTCATTCTAATATAAGGTAATTTATGATTTTTTCTTGTATTTATTAGCCAACTAAATATAATGAAATAAATTCAAAATAAATAAAAAATAATTAAAATATTATATATAAAAAATTTAAGTTAAATAAATATTTAAGAGTGAAATGTCCTAATTTAGAACATTATAGATTGAATTGGTCAACAATATATTATCAAATCCGTTGGACAAGTAGGCTTCATGATAGTCTGTCAGTAGATCCTCTTTCATCATACTCTTTCCTTCTGGACCATTAGATGTTCTTTGGATCAATTCTCACATTTTTTAAGTACACGTATAGGGGCTTTTACGCACATACCAATCAATTTCTTATTGCTTATATATCTAACGCCGAAACTTTATTTTTTATATTTATACCATTAAATATTTCATATTCACATATATAATGACAATATATATATATATATATATATATATATATATATATATATATATATATATATATATATATATATATATATCACTTTTGCATAAAATGTGTGGTGGTTCAAAATGGAAAATATAAAGTTAGATGTGTAAATACAAAATTGAAAGGCAAATGTTATTGTTACTATTTCTCATTATATATATGCGCAACAGTTTGGTTGGATTTGATTAACTTCGGGTCGGCGAGACTCGTTCTATCGGCTAGACTTTGTCGATCGGTTGGTCTAGTCCGATTCACAACTCTTGATTCCTGTATGAGGACTTCCTGTAGGCAGAACGAGACTACACTAATCAAGCAGAGAGTGGATCACCATAACTCGACATATAACTCATTCCATAATGAGTGAGGTCCTTCAGGACAATATTGAGGCTATGTTGTAATGCCAATTTTTGTTCCCTGACGAGGATGGGATGGCTAGTGATGGCGAGGAACAGGACAATTTCCTCGCATTTGATCTATCGAGAGATAGATCAATACCTTCGCTCGACTTTTCTGTAGTGGTTGTCTTTTCAAGTCTAATTGGCCCACAGACTTGGATCATGCATCCTGTTCTTCTCCCGACTCAAACTTTATGCTCAGCTCGGATGGCTGCATCCAATCGAATAAGTGGAGCCTCTTCCGTTAAATCTTCTCGGGATTCGTGCTCACACATACTTGATGCAAACATATAGATATAGATGCTTTACTTTAGCTAAGAATAATATGAAATTTCAAAATTGTTAAATAATGCTAAAAATATCCTGAGAGAATAATTGACAAAAATATATAAGAGAATATCCAAACACATATGCTATAGGCATAAATGTTCTGCTTTTTATTACTTCTTTCACTTTTCACTTTATCAATGTAATTGTCATAAGAGATAAGGTTCCCACTTTTTCCATCAGCAAATCAAGTTGAAAATTACTCAAAAATTAAGCATAATTTTGCTTTAAGAGAAATCAATGTTTTTAAACCGTTAATAATATGATGGGACAACTTATTATTTCATTTACTTGTAGATCGTCGTCAAAGTTTTGTTTGGGAAACTGTTTTCTTACTGCATCTTATAAATTTTGGTGGTAGGAAGCTCTTTTTTAACCTGAGTGGTTAGAGTGTGGTGACTGTCAGAAAGCTAAGATCTGACTTTTAGAAAATAAAATAAATTTCTAATATTCAACCAATCAGTTTGAAAAACAATTTCTTTTGTAGCAACTTCACAGCTATCTTACACCAAGAAAATTGAGGCATAGTATTGAAAACCTGACCGAACTGAATAATTCGACGATTTCCATCATGAACCGGCCAAAGTTCTGGGTGGTCTAAAAATCGCCCTTGCATTAAGTTGGAATGAACCGGTCGCAACCGTGGTTCCAACCGTAACGACATTTCATGTTAAATATATGGAGTCTGTGACTCATATACCTCACCTACCGCATTTCACCTGCCACTCTCCCACCTACCTCTCTCCCACCTATCTCTCTCCACCTACTTCTCTCCCACATATCTCTCTCGACCTACCTCTCTTTTATTTTCTTTAAATTGTCTCTTTGGTCTGTCATAAAAAAGTCAAGCTCTCTGATATGAAAGTAAGAGAAAGAGCGGGAGAAGAAAAATAGAGACGTCGAGGCGCTCGACGGTATAATTTCTCAAAGTAATAAAATCCTCTGCAGCTCCATGGACTTAGACAAATTTTTGGAACCACAAAAATCTGTGTGTCGCTCTATGCTCTTTTCTGATTGCGAATTTTTTTCGATCCGGTTTTTTGTTTTATTGTCGTCATTTTTTTTTCAGCAGTCCAATCGTTAAACTGGTTTATCATTCTACTGCTTTTTTGAAAGATATTTTTTTAATTATAATACTTGATTACTAGTCTTCTTTTTAAGAGACTTTTAAATTAGTTTGTTTTCTCGGTTATTTTTAGAGTCGCCAGCTTGGCTATTTATATGTGTCGTATAATTTTCTTGTTTGAGTAAATCTTCATCCCGAATCATATCAAAAATTCGAAGAGAAGAAAAATAAAAAAGAATGATGTACAAAAACAAATTGACAAACAATTAAAAAAAACAAGTGGAAGACATATATAGGTGTAATCCTCGTGTGATGAGGGTGCAAATACGAACAAGATCAGATCGAAGTACCTCGCAACACAACATTCACAAAGAGAATCCATATATAAGCTACACATAACTAGAGAACTAAAAAAAATGTTTTTGTTATGGGATCAAGTGTCTCCTAGAGGAACATATCCCTCTAGTTAATTACATATTGAGGGATACATAAGAATACACTCAATAAAATGAGTTTTGCTTTGATTATCATGAACTTGGATAATAGCCATCAAAGGATGGTTCTTTCATATGGGAAAGCTCTAAGGCTTAAAAGCTCTTGCTAAGCTACATGACAGAGACTGAATCTCTCACATACGAAATGGGTCTCAGCTTATCGACATCATAACCTATATCAAAATCATCTCGATGGGATATACATATACGTCACAACTCTATGGACCAAAAGGGCAGAGAGTTAATCATTGTATCCAAAATGGGTGGCAGCTCATCCGTAGGATGTCAAGAAGATATCAACGAAGTCAAAAGAGCGACATAACTCAAAGGAGCTCAATAAGAGAAGGTAGAGTAATCCTAAATGGTAGAGGTAGCCGGGTTGGGGTACCACAAACCCGTCATCCCAAGTTTCTAGGATCTTAGGTCTACCCGACAATGAAGATAATCGACCCAACATGTCTAGATATCCCCGGTCGGTAATATATGAATTGTGTCATTCATGGGGACCTTGGTAGCTTTATGGTCAAAGGAACAAATTTTTTTTCCTATGACTACACGTGGAGCTCCAAGTGGTGGGACTTATACCCATCAAAGTGATTGGGATGCGTCATGAAAATAAGAGAAATGGAGGTTCATCTATAAAACTAGAAACGCTCCCAATAAAAAAAACTTGCACCCATCTAGGTCAGAAGCCTTTAGACACCCTAGAAACACTAGCTAAACACCTAAGTAAAAATTTTGATGGGTCTGTCAAGTTGGAGAAGTTTGATGACTTCTCCTTTGGACATGCAAATATGAATGCAGTTATCTACCATTGTCCTAAGTGCGGAGGCCCTATTATATGACTTGTGTAATAGCCATTGCATTCAATCAATTTAAAATTTGGCATGAATGTCATGCAGAAAAGTAAAAAAGTGTAAAGTTTAAAGTCATGATTATTTTAATCCTAAAATTATCATTATCTTGATAATTTTATTAGGATTTTGTAGAAAATTTATAATTTAAATTCTAAAGAGCCTAAATTATATCTCTGGGTTCTCAGACAAGCTAGACCTGAAAGCAGACGAAACAACCAAGCGCCCAAATATGTACGAAAGGCAATAAAACAAGCCAAATAAAATAGTAATAAAGGTCGGTGTCACTGGGTCAGCAATATATCCCAGATAATAAAATGAGCGGCTGGACTTCACATATACATGCTCGATCACAATTTTGATACACCAATATCACATACAGAATTAAGTTACAGGACAAAATTTGTTGTTTCTGGAGTTTTCGTGCCATAATACCTCAGAACCCATTCTCATATCATATTTCCATTACAGGACTCTCCTAAGGACTCTAAAAAGTATACATGAAAATTAAAAAAAGGTCACAACCTACACAAAAATATGCTAGCTCAAAATGCTGTCTACATTCAACGTGTCTGAGCCATGTCCGGTGGGGGTGCTAAGCAGCACTTTCAAGCAAAAGTTAGCATCTAAAACATCACATGCTCCCACTTTTTATCATGCATGTCTCGAGCATATATGTGTCATGGAAGATCGACCTAATATACTACCTCACATATAAAAAATCGGAACACAAAAGCATGCCAAAAGCACAATGCAGGAATTATGTCTGATTAGGGAAATCAAATCAAAAAAAAAAAATACCCAGACATAAAAAAGACTACCTAGCATCGTAGTCCAAGCCTAGCACGCCTTCTAACGGAAAGTGTCTTAACCAACATTTAGGTGTACAGGGTAAAGTTTTGGTTACCGTATGACTTTAACGAGGTCGTCACATCGGCCCGCCCTAAAGATTCAAAGGATCTAAAGCACATCACAAGAAAAAAGGGTGACATTTTAAAAAAATTGCTCTCATATATGGCCTAACATAAATAAATTTTAAATTAAGGTGGATAATACTTATAGTTGCAATATCCATTTTATTTATACTTTAAAATAACGAACCATAAGACGTGGGTTTGTGATGCATGTGACGTATATTAGAGTCATTGAATCTTTAGCACATTTATACTACTTATTGCTCG
Organism: Papilionanthe hookeriana x Papilionanthe teres; assembly: GCA_022702705.1. Classification (NCBI taxonomy): domain Eukaryota; kingdom Viridiplantae; phylum Streptophyta; class Magnoliopsida; order Asparagales; family Orchidaceae; genus Papilionanthe; species Papilionanthe hookeriana x Papilionanthe teres. The sequence goes on along the minus strand of CM040427.1, from coordinate 65,623,415 downwards.
TGATACAAAAACTTCCATTGCTCACCGAGATATCCTCGAGGGCAATGCTCGATTGAGTATCACGACCAACGAACATGTCACTCTCCTACGTCATCAAGATGAATGCATAAGCATAAAAACATGCAAAATATCCACATTATGATTGCTCGACCGAAGCACGAAGCAATCATAACCAGCTCCAAAAGGTGTATATATGTGTATGTGTGTGTGTGTCTATATATATCTATATATATATATATATATATATATATATATATATATATATATATAATGAAAATTTGGAAAGCTATTGCGAGGCATAAAATGTATATATTTGCACTCTCCATCTAAAACTTTTAGCAATAGCTTTCGGACATTTATGTTTGAAAGATAATTGAAAATAGTTTGTATAGATAAGAGAGGCAACCACGCATGGAGAGGATATACTTCCCACTCTTCAGTCTCTATCCCGTAGCTGATTCGCGCCAGATAGGGCTGAAATGAAATTAGATAAGATTATAGGTTCCCATAATGTGATATTCTTCTTTATTTCAAAGATATATATATGGGAATATATTTATATATTTATGCTAAAGAAAGGTTGACTTAATGTTGGTAATGAGTTCACTAGTTGGGAGTGTAAAAATTTTTTTTTTTAATTGCTATTATTGATGCGTGCCAGAAAATTCAAGGCAGTGGAATCATGGATTGTCGTCTTGTTGAGATGTTCGATTCGACTATAGACTTGCTAGATTCGACTTTTGTTCAGTGTTGTTAATATGTCCAAAAAACTTTCAAGAGTGATCTGAGTTTGATTTGATTCACAATTTTGATATCTGAGCTGGTACGTTCGACTGTAAGTTTGCTGAAATCTGAAGCTCATGTTGACTTTTCATCAAGATTCGAACATTTCTAGCTCAAAATATTGCCTTAAAATCTGTGTCATGCCTCGAAATTTATGTTGGATGACGAGAATTTGTTGATGATGTATCCATTATTAAAATATCAAACAACTCATGTTCGCAATTAAGAAAAATCAACTTGTTTTCTTCAATTTTGTTTCATCACAAAAGGTGACTTATCATCATCTGTTATCACTCCAATAGATTTATTAATGTAAATTCTAATATCATTTTTTTTTAATCGAAAGGTATTTTAAATCCAAATATGATTTTGGTGAATTATGGCCAGGGATGCAGATGAACCGAGCTGAGTTGAGCGGGATTGTGTTCATGCTTGAGTTGTGCTCGGGCTCAAATTGAGCTTTTTCAGTTTATGTTCAACTTCGAGTTTGTTTATAAAATTTGAGATAACCTTAAATCGAGCTTTTGTGTTTGTATTCAAATTTCGTTCGTTTGTCATTCTAACTATTTGAGTTAAATTCATGTCCATTTCAAATTTATACGTCATCAACAAATTTTCATTATCTAGCACGAATCTCGAGGCATCACACGAATATTGTGGCAATTATTTGAACAAGAAACTTTCAAACTTTGATAAAGAGTCATTCAAAAGCTTGTTTTTATCAAATTGGCTGGTTCAACGAGACAGACTCAATGATACCAAAATGGTTTAATTCAAGTCAAATCAAGCTCGGATCAAGATATTAAACCACTTTTGAAAGTTTTTTTGGGCATATTTGAAATGTCAAACAGACTCCGTATCGGGCAATTCCATAGTCGAATCCAGCGTTTTGACAAGATGAATCCAATGATCACAAAATCGCTCAATTTCTACATTATTAAGGCGCCCAAATGTCCATGAAACAATGTCTAATCAGGAAAATCTCTATGAGCCTCACTATCATAATAGTTCATATTCATTCAATAATTGCAATCGGGACTCTATAAATAGAGCCCCACCCTTCTCTTAAGAGGCAGAGAGGGCTTGAATTCTGAAGAAGGCTAAAGCTTAGAGAAAGAGCTGAAGTGCATCATTACCCATCAATCACAGTTGGCCACCGTCAACCACCATTTGCCAACCACATACGACTACTCGTCGGCTATTGCCGACTTCTTCGTACATGTACATCCACACACCAAAGTTATAAATTAAGAGACTGTGTAATCCTTTCTCGACTGTGGGACAAATGGTTGTAACTGCAATCACCAATTTCTAGAGGATCTATTCAACTGTGCTAGACCCTGTGATTTTTTCCCTTTTCAGGTTTTACAAGTTAAAACTTTTGGTGAATCTAGTTATTTTCATTTCATACGAGCGTGTATTGAATTTTTATACAACACAAAGATGATAATATATTGCCCTATTGCCACGAATTTTGTAGTGTTCATCACATATGATGATAACCAAGTCATTATCAAGTAGATTAATGAATAGTATTATCAAGCTACTTAATTTTTAACAAAATGTTCTTTATGAAGTAAATTTTCAACTTTATTATGCTATTATTGGTGGCATAGTTTTACCATTTTAATCTCAAGCATAATATTATTTGAGCTACCATATCTTCATCAACTAAAGTCAAATGTTTTCTTATAAGTCACTAATTATATTTGCTCCATTACCAAAATCAAAATATCATGCATGTTGAATCCTTTTATGGCATCTCTCTCTAATAGTGTATGCTACTCTAGCCACACCAACCCGCTAACTAATATATTTATTTCATATGTTGTCTCCTAGTGCAAAGCCAATCACAAATCCCATACAGTTCATTGGCTTTAAGCTAGTAGATAAAATGTGAGCGAAATATATTTATGAATGAGTTGGTGTAGCTATGGTGACAAACAAGATTTGAGATAAAATATTGATAAATGTTCCTTAATATAACAATCTTAATTGGTTGTTAACGTTCTGATTTTGAGTTTAACCATTCTCGGATCTAAAGAAATCAGAGTCAGACTTAAAATCAGTAAATTTTTTAGTAGTAATTGTTCGTATTAAGAAAATGTTATTCTGACGGTTTATTTAGATTTCATGATGTCTCTTTCTAATGTTGTCTGCAAATGTAGTTATACCAACCATATCAGGGGCATATTTATTTCGTATTATGTTTCTAACTGTGAAGTCAATCATAAAACTAAACATATCCGTTGTCACAATCCCTTAATTGATTACACACCTGAATATATTTTTTTTTAAAATAAGATATTTCAAAGAATGTAAAGAGTATTCACTCTTTCCTTCTTTGTGAAGCCTAATTTCCACTTCGAAAATGGAAATTTACTTTGAAAGCTAATTTATCAGTTCCAAAATACAGATTCACGTTAAAATCTATTTTTTATTACTGCAATTCCCATTTTATCAATGGTATTGAGATTTCGAAATAAATTTTCATTTTGGAACTGTTAACTTAGATTTCGAAGTGAATTTTTATTTTGGAAGTGTAAATTAGAATTCACATTGGAGTATGCAGTGAAAACTCTTGCATCATATGAAATATCTCATTCTAAGAACATATCTCTAGATGTGCAGTCAATCGTATGTGAGGTTTGCGGTGAAGAGTATGTTTACTGATATAATTAACTTTCCATTTTAAAAACAAAATGCAAAAGAAATAAACTCGTACAAGTTTGGTATAGCTACGGTGACAAAAAATATTATATCTAAAAATTAAATCTATTACAAGTCGGATCGTTTGACTTTTAGTAATGTTAGTTTCATCGAAGATCATTATTGATTGAACATTAATTCTCAATCCATTATGATAGTTCTATCTAATATTGTATTCCACTATAACTACACTTGCATGCGCGGAAATATATTTTTGTTGTGTTTTGTCTCTGAAAGGGTAGTTGTAACTACAATGGCAACCAAGATTAGAGAACGATAAAGACAAATGTTCGTCAATAATCAGCCTTCAATGAGTTTTTGTTACCAATCATTTGAATGCATTTTATAATGTGTTTATTATTCTCATGTTTGAAGGTACAAATTGATATTTGTACGTTGAGATCATGGATGTACAACAAATTTTATCCGGATAGAAAAGGGATCACCCATGAGTTTTTGAACAGTGTCTATGAATTTGTGGCAGCTACTTCTAGACTGTTGGTTTAACTATGTGAGAGTAGATTTCAGTGTCCATATTCGAAACACAAAAATCAAGCACACCCAACGCACGAAGTAAAATATGATCTATATCATCGGTGATTTCAACCAGATTATTGGATTTGGACTTCATATAGAGAGATTGATTCTACAAAATTCAGCCCCACTCCTTCAATGATTTATTATCCTCCACCTGGATTTGCTTCAAGCATATTTGAAGAAATGAAATAGAACATGACATCATTATGCGAGCCAAGTGCAGCAAAAAGAGGCATCAAATCTCGAGCCTTAGACGTTTTATGATTTATCGAATGCTGGTCAAAGGCCACTAAGGGATTATTGCACGTCTCACTATTAGTTATATGTAGCTCTTAGAATGTTGAAATTCAAAATATAGTGCAATATGCCCCAAGAGGGCTTTAATTAGTTTGCAGTAAGTTATCTTTCATAAATAACTTAAGCATTTTTTTTTAATTATCAATCGAACGCAATCCCTGTAATATTTACTTAAACAATTCTCCTAGCACCCTTAACTCGAGGCGTTCATACGGTGCAACTTCGAGCCCAAAGGCAGCGACTGCCTCCGAGACATGTTTGGCGATATTTGAAAATCACAGTAGTGTCCTCTGTGGCTCGAAGAGAATGTTTTTACCATGATGTTTAGGGCATGAGATTCTTAGAACTACCAGAAGAAGAGGGAGCAGGCAAAACAAAACAGGCAGTCGAACTGTGAAGGCATGGAGCCCTCCAAGCACACTCATGGAGCACTCCCACAAACAGAATACTAGCGGAGGCTGGTAACATTTTATTTATCATATAAGGTTTTCTATAGTTCAAAATTATATTCTAACTATTTCATTTTATGGACAAACTGTGGAGATTGGACGAGAGCCATCTGCCATCAATGTACATGAACACACCCACAAGAATAAGTCTGATCAGCCTAGGATTGACGACAGATCTGGTGCGACGGTAATTAACGAGCTAAGCTAATTTGATGTTAGAGATATTTCAACAATAGAAGAAGTGTCGATCCTAGGCGTTGGGAGGTATTGCGATCCGTGAGCATAATCCTTCCGAGTACGACTTGTGGAGGGAGATGTTGGAGAGAAGGAGAAGGGCCTAGTCCACGGGCTCAGGTCGCAGGAGTTTGCCTACAACGCTCACCGTTCCATCAGTGCAACTGCAAGTTCTACCTCTACCACACAGAATGAGGAGATCTCCAGGCACGTTGTGGCAATCTCTGCTGAGATGGAGGCCCGCTTCTCTCAGATGAGATCGGAGCTGGGAGCCAACATGGAGGCCAAGCTGAAGACTGAGTTTGATTCCTTCTAGAAGCGGTTGAAGGAACGTGGCAAGGCAGCAGTAGCATTCGAGGAGGAGGAAGTGGTGGTACAATGAGGATGAGGTTGATGAGATAGAGGAGAATGATTAGGATGGACTTTTTTTTTTTTCTTATGCTTGTGTACATTCAGACATATATTTTTTCTATGAGAAGCAATTGACATATTTTAGAGTAAATATATTTTATTTATTTTATTATTTGATTGGATACAGCTATGTTATTGTGTTAAATACTTTGAATTGAATATTAAATTTTGTAATAGGAGATGTGGTAATGTAAATACGAAAGAAAGAATTTACTTTTTCTTTACGCTACAGGTTTCTGGCAGTTTTTGTTAGTTATGCGATGGTTTAAAGCTTATTTGTAGGTGAAACTGACGACTAGCCGATGAATATTTTGACCGATATCTAACCAACACATAATCGATGTTTAAGGTGCTTCACAAAAAAATGATGGACGCGACACTTTTCTGATAGTTAACTCATCAATTATAAAAACGACACTTAACGATGGTTTTTGTCAGCGTCAAAAAATTGATGGGTGCAGCAGTATTTCGACAATTGACCCGTTTGTTATAAAAAATGACACATAAACGACTTTTAACTGACAACTTTCCCTACTTCAAAATACTGAATAGTGCAACCCTTTTCCAACGTATATGTTGCTCCTCGTACCGATGGACGAACCGTCAATTAAACGAACCGACGATTACCGATGTCTCAATATTTCTCGAAAAAAACTACGTCATTAAATTATCGGATAACCATCAGAATATCAATCGGTTTCTTGAATTACCGACAAACATTTTACGTACAAGATTAAAACCATCGATATCATTAAAAACGACAGTTTTACTTATCTTAACCGACGGACTATGACAACCCGAAAAATCCCATATTCCTATAGTCGCTCCACAAATCAAAGCTGACATTGCGGGAATCCACCCAAGGAGCCTCAATATATAAATGATTGACTTTAAAAGTTCCTTAATCATACATAATGCTATGAGATGTAAATTTATTAATCATGCAAATATGTAAAATAAAATTTGCTAAATTCTTTCTTCATGAATTTTAATATTTGAGTGAGAATTTGAAATTTGTATAAAAGACGAGGTTTAATTTGTAAATAATAAAATTTTGAGTGCCTAGTATGTAATGTCCCAAAAAAAAATTAATTATCCCAAATATCTTATCACCAATCATTAAATAACTATTTATAAAATACAACTCATAATGATTGATTAGAATATAATTTAAATATTTATTTTGATTTAATTTATAATAAAATAAAATAAATAAATAAATTCAAACTTTAGGATAATTGAAAGGGACAATAGCACAGATGTTAGTCAACCTGTAAATGAAGCCTACGTGACTATTTTAAAAAATAATAATAATAATTAAAAATAATTTAAAATAAAATAAAATGAAGCCACGTGATTGGATGTTGATTTCAACCGTACGTCGTCGGCAAATTATGCGGGAAAATTTGCTGATCAGATAGGATATTGATTCTGCGAATGGGGACAGGACAAAAAATATTTGGAATTTAATAAAAAAAATAAATTGAGGATAATTTTTTTAATTATTAGATTTATTTTTAGATTAAGATAATAAAAAATTTTAATTAATTTACTATATGTACAATTATTTTAAATTAAATTTATATTGAGGAATCCTATTTTCTTAATGATGTGATACATAGTTACTACTGTTTACAACTTTCCAAAAGCTATTAAATCCACCGATTACGATCTCTGTGGTCAAAAATCGATATTGGAGTCACAATTTAACGTATTTGTGGTCAACTACTATTATTTGTACTCTCTAATTACGACTTTTATGATGAACTGCTACTATTGTAGTCACCAACTAAAACATTTATGACTGACTACTGTCACTTTTAGAGCCATTAACAACAAACTACGATCTTTTATAACCAAATATCATCTACGTTATTTGTGCCTAACTATTGCTATCAGTGACAACCAAGAACAGTATTTGTTGCAGCTCAATTTCTATTATTATAGTTGAATTATTCTTATATATTTGTAGTTATCAACTTCATAATTTCATCATCACTAGCTCATGAGAAGAGTTGACCGATATACTTACAAGCATATTAAAATTTATTATAACTAGGCTAGGCTTAGTTGTTTTCTCTCTTAATTTTCATGATTTTTAAGTAAAAAATTATGATGTCTCCTCTTATTAAGGGTCCGTTTGGGGCAGCTTATTTGGTGCAGTAGCGTTTTGAAAACGCACGTGACCTGTTTGGGTAAACTGCGTTTTGGCAGCTTATGCTTTTTCAAAACGCTGAAAATAGCGTTTCACACCGCACTTACATAGATGCGATGGAGCTTCTACATTATGGTCCAGCGTTTCCAAAAAATAAAAATTTGTAATAAATTCACCGCACCTAAATTTTCAATAGATTATTTTTAATCAGCTTTATCGATAGATTATTCAATAAAGTTCGCATTGCCTCAAACATACCCTAATTCTTAAGTGTTCAATATATATATATATATATATATATATATATATATATATATATATATATATATATATATGATCGCTCATGCGATTTTTTAGTTGGCAGTTATGTTATCGATTATGAGACTTGCAGAATACTAATTTGAACTATGACAGTGATATGATATTAAATTGATCCACTAATAAAAAGAAAGATCCAAACAATTTTTTTAAGATTTCATTTTTTTTATTATTTTTATGTTATTTTATTTTATTGTATTGTATTTGCAAGTGCAGCACTAATTGAAATTTGACTTCTCACCAGACACACAATCTTGACTAAAATAACGAAAAAAATAAAAAATATTATAAGTCGTATTTTGACTTTCAACGAATCAAGAACGGAGGAGCTTTCTGCGCAGCCCCACGTGGCCTCAGTGGGTATCGCGCTGCCATCATGATGCTTTACAGAGTCAAAATACTTTATGTTTAATTTATTTTCAGTTTTTCTTTCTCGCAAAATTTAATAAAACAGCAATAATTGCAGCCACACAAAAAAAAAGTTTTAGGGCCATGTACATGCACATCAATTTTTTACATTTCTAACCCATACATTTTATTTTCTTACATTTCTAACCCATAGATTTTATTTTCTTACATTTCTATCCATCCAAATATTATATACATTTTACATATTTATATATCTTAGAAAAGATTCGTTGACGGGCAGAACTGTCAATCAATTCCTTTGAATCTCGTAAGTATCACCATATAGCTCGAGTTTCGACGCAACGAGCAAATCATTCGAGCATCACCTCCGTATAGCAGATATATATATATATATATATATATATATATATATATATATATATATATAAATTGAGCGATATGTTGGTAGACATTATTTATATTTATTATTATTAAAAATATTTTTTTTAATTATATATAAAATAATTTAGAGAGAGCCGCCTTAGATGGTTTGGTCACATTAAACGTCGACCACCTGATGATCCGATTAGGAGAGTAGATGTTTTAGATACAACTTATGTTAAGAAAGACAGAGGTAGACCTAGGAAAACTTGGGCTTATTGCATAAAAAATTATCTTAATTTATTAGAATTAAACGAAAATTTGACACTAAATAGGACGCAATAGAGAAAAATGATTCATGTTGCCGACCCCACTTAATGGGATTAAGGCTTTCTTGTTGTTCTTGTTGTTGTTGTTATATGTAAAAATAGAAATAGAAATAGAAATGTTAGATATGTAAATACATGGAAAGTGAGGGGTATATATGTAAATTGTCCAAATTGAAAAGAGGAAGGCAGGTGGTTCATTTATTAATTCCACCCAAAGTCATGAAAGATGCTTTCTATTAATTGAGGCTTTAAGCTCTCCACAAGTTTAGGCCATGCTGGCTCATGCATGTAACTATCTCTACATTGATTAATACCTTTAATTTATTGGCTAAGTTGATCCAATTAAGTGCTCTTTATATGTCCATGAGACTAATTAGTTGTGCTTTGTTTCTTATGGATGGTGCGTCGATCGCAATTAATTCAATATGGAGGCGCTACGCATTAATTCGTTCCACATGTGGCAGGAAGTATTTCTGTGATATTTTCTCCTCGTCGATACGATAAAAAATAAGTTTAGGAGGAGAAAAATCTTTCAAAAGCTTAAATTTATTTGTCCTCGGTAACCTGTATTTGAGACTAGACAAGTATGTATTTAAATACAAAATAAAAAAATATGGCAAATTATGGAACGACCCTCCTTTATTAATAAAATTACAAAATGCACCCTCTGGAGTGAATGCCGATGAGATCGGCTGAGATTTTACTTTAATAAAATTAAACCGACAAGTAACGAATCATATCACATTCCTCACCATATGTGGTCAGCATATTTACATATTTATCCACCAATTTTGCACCTATGCCCAACTCGGTTTCCCAACAAAATCCACTGATAAAAAGTATAGTTTCCAACCTCATGAAAATCTCTTTTTAACATATTGGAAGATAGACAAGTTCCAACTTTCCTTCTATTCTTGTGGTTAGTATCAAAAGGTTCTTTTCAAATGAGCCCATGCAAAGGACATATTTGCAAAAACATAATTATAAAAAATGTTAAGGGCCTTAATGAAATATGCATATATTCTTTGTTATTTTAACCATATATTGTGTTCTTATAGTGGTGCCGCATTTTGATTAGCAAAAAGGAGGGATGGCTCATAGCTGGATGGCTCTATCTTTGCATTCCTTTTTTTTGGTGGGTAAGATAATGAAAAGTATTTTTTAGATATTTTTCCAATTCTTAGGTATTAAGGAAATGATTTTGAATTAGGTGCTATGATTAATTTAGTAACAATCATTTTAGGTGTCACAATATCAGCTACAACATTACAATGCATACTGATTAGGGTTGTCAAATCGGATTCTCAGATCGAGTTCAAGTCATACCCGATCAGAAACCACTTGTTCGAACCCGACCCAAAAATTAAACGAGTCAGAAAATCCAACCCGAACTCGAACAACCCACAACCTGCTAACCTAAACTCAAACCATTTAATATAAGGGAAAATAGCTATTCAGGTCAAAATTGGGTCAGTTTTGAGTTAATCTTTCGAGTAAATTTCAAATTGGTAGGTCAATTCTGAGTCTTGTAGCAAATTGGCAAGTCAACTCAAACCCGACCTGAAAATTATTCGGGTTCGAGTGAAGTTGGCCTATCAGTCAATTTTTGGGAAAAAAATTGCGTACGTAAACCGTACGCAGGAGCTGCGTGCGAAATGGGTTACACGGGGGTTATAAGAGGGTTACAAGCGTACTATAACCCCCTTGTACCCTCCGTGTAACTCACTTGTAACCTGTGTGTTCTGGCGTTACAGAGATTACAAGATTACATGAAGGTTAAACGGGAGTTACACGGAGGGTACAAGGGGGTTATAGCACGCTTGTAACCGCCTTGTAACCTCCGTGTAACACATTCCGCACGCAGCTCCTGCATACGGTTTACGTACGCAATTTTTTTCCCAGTTTCTGACATCCCTAATACAAATGTGATAAAATTAAAATTTAATATTATTTTCATTTTTACATATAATTAATCAAATAATTATGATTTTGCATCAATGTTTAATATATATCAAAATTGACAATGCAATTTTAGTTAATCGGTGGAAAATAAATATTATAAATTGCTAATATATTTATTTAAGAAAATATTTCTTAATTGGTGTATTATTATAAACAGCTAGCTCTTTTTTGTCATTTGTATAGGCTTTTTTAAGCCAAGCTTCCATACAATTTTTTTAATTTCAAAAATCATTTTTTTATTACTTATCTCCACCATTTCTTGTATGTCCATGCCAAAACTTGGAATATTTAATTACTTATTTACATTCATACCCCCCAATCTTTATACATTTACATATCTAACCCCAAAACTTTACTCTTTTTGCATTTATATCACATATCAATCTCAAGATGGCAGCTTGGGTGTTAGATATATAAACACATAAGAATGGAGGGGTAGATATGTAAATTTTCCAAAAATAAATTATAAAATTTAAAAGTGATTATTCGCATGCAATTAAAAAAATCTTGCTTTCATACAAATTTTGGTATCATGTCCACGACTTATAATAGCCAATAATATTATTTTTAAATGTGAATGATAGCTATTTTAGTTGTTAATGACTTTATAAAAACCATTATTAAATTTTTGCGATCATTTTTGCAATATTAAATTGGTATGGGGATAATTACATACTTGAAATTTTCGATTTACAAAACTAACCTTGGGTAATTTTCTGAACTATCGAAACGGTGCGTTTATGCATGCCAACCCTATCAGTTTTTTAGAAAGCTATGGTACGAATTATAAATATATAATTTTCTTCCACTTTCTTACGATCATCGTAACTTAACAGATCAAGTTGAGAAAGAACAGTTTCACGCCACATATATACGTAAATTTCTAGAAAGCAACAAACAATTAAGCAGTTCCTCAAACAGAATGTGGCGGCAGCATAAAACGCAAAGCAGACAGTAAACTGTCCTGAACAGACCCTCAGAGTTGGTCGGGACCGGCGTTTGCCTGTAAGTGGGTCCCAATCTCATATAGAAAAAGTCACATGCTTAGCTCAGAGGTTGAGTTGAGGCATGCAAAGATAGATGGATGTGAGATGACATCTCCAAGTTGAATAGTCCCACACCCACAAAGAAAAAAAAAAAGCCGAGATATGGGGATTTGCTCTTTGGTTGCTTTTTATGACTGAAAAGAGCAGCATGAGCATGTTTTGGAATAGGCTCCGATACCAATCTTTTAATTTGTTGTCATGTCTTTTTTTTTTAGGTTTTTTATATAAAGTTATTGTATATTTTATTTAGAAAAAAAGAAATAAAAAATGAAGGATATTAATTTCATGATTAAGAGTTTAAATAGTTATTTATGCAAGATGACTCGATGTTAATTATGATTAAATATTAATTAAAAGCAAACCATAATCTAAAGCAATGTTCAAATATTATTAGCATAATAGAAGGCTTCGAACCTTCTTTCACTGAGGCTCACGCCCATGAAAGAAGCAAAAGCCCGAGCAAGAAAGGGGAAGAAGATGGACCAGAGAAACTCTGATATTCAAACAAAGTCATCCAGAGCTAAGATTTCAACAAACTTATATTCAAAATGATCAGCTCGATGAGGCGGACCCAATGGTACCAAAATGAGTTCAAGCTGAGCGAAATCAAGTTCAGATCAAGCCGTTAAACTACTTTTGGAAGCTTTTCGATCATATTTGAAGTTTAAATGAATGTTGAATTTAGTGAACTTATAGTAGAATCCAGCGTTTCGATAAGACGAATCCAATGAGCCCAAGATCGCTCAATTCTGACATCGTTAAGGCAATGAAATGTCCATCAAACACGGTCTGATAAAAAAAAAAGAAACTCTCAGGACAATCCGATTAAAGTAGTTAATATTTATGCATTAATTTCATTCCGAGCACTATAAATAGAGCCCCACCTCTCTCATGAGGGGGCATGAGAGCTTGAGATTTGCGGAAAAGCTTGAAACTTTGAGAAGAACAAGTAGTTGCAACTATAATCATCTTTATACAGTGGAACTCTTTAACCGAGTTAAGCCCCGTGATATTTCATTTTCGTTATTTTCCACTTAAAAATTTGTGGTGTCATTATCATTTATTTTCTTTCATCTGTGCGTGTATTGAATACTCATACAACGCTAAGAAGATAATCTATCACTCTACTGACACGAATCTTCTAGCTCACATCAACATTCATTTTTATTCAACTTTTAGTATGGGGCAAATCAATAACATAAATAGAATTTTGTATATAAGTTTATTCATCATTTCAATTCATAATAATAATGAAAAATTACTGAAACAATTCTCTGCAGAACATCACAACTAAGGATATTTATCACAAGATTAACTCCATTTAAGAAATTGCATTAATTTTGTTGTTATTATTAATTATAATTTAAATTTATGTGTTATATTTACGTATGTTCAATAATTATTTTTATAAATTTATATACTCTATATTATTAAAATTTCTAAGAAAAATAGTCTGTGATGATGTTATGATTAATTATAAATAATTTTAAGAGATTAGTTTGAGATAATTTTGGTGATTAGGGTATCTGAGTTAAGTAGAAAAAAAATCTTTATAAAAAAATAATTAATTTTGATTTAGAAAATTTATGTAAAGATATTCGTTATTGGTATTGATGTATTTAAGCTCTCTTTCGTAAGTGTTATTTAAGGGTCTGCTTGGGGCAGCTGTGGCTTATTAAAAAGCTGTTGTGCCGCAGCTATGCGAGTAAGCAGTTGCGCAGAACCTGTTAATAGAAGATTGTTTGTTTGTTTGTATAGTGCAGTTTTGCAGGAGTTGTGCTGCAGCTGTTATGTTGTATAATGTTGTTTATAACAGAGTCCGTCATGCTTGCACATTTCATACATGATATCAGATATCAAATTTGAATAGTACAGAATAAAAAATTAACAACTCACTAAACAGTAACACAACAATCAAAATTAAAGATAAAACTATTAAAATAACAATTAGTATTATCATAATATTGTATTTAAAATGCAACTAATTTAATGTCACGATCTAATCCCTCCAAAAGAACTCCACATCCGATTACTATTGGCGGTGGAATTATCGAATCAATCCACCTATCTGAAAAAGTCACAGTTCTCTATGCTATTCCATAGACACCTATAAATTGTCTTCTATATCTTTAATCATTAAAAATATTTTAAAAATAATATTTCGTGTTATATATTAATTAATCTCTTATTATCCATCTTCTAACGCTCAATTATTTTATGACATTATCTTAAATTAATATTATTTTCTCTATTTTCTAACATCAAACAAGCCGACTCAAACACTTAGACTCAACCTCGAGCATATACTCGAACTCGATTAATTAATCAAGCGCAACGTCAACATCAAGCTAAGGTTGGCTCGAGCCCAACTCGACTCGTTTACACCCCTAATTGAAATTGATCCTTCACGCGATATAAATCATAAGGGCATCTGTATGCTTAACATCCAATTCCTATGTATTTACGTATCCGACAGCTAAACATCGTTTCCTACATTTATATTACTCAAATCTTTCGTATCACATAAAGAAACACCATCATTTTAACTCTTAAAAATTAAAAATATATATATAAATATTTCTTGCATAGGTGAGGTGGCATATGCGCACGTAAAATTTAAAGTATAGTCGCTAAATAATATAATTTCATAAAAATTGACTGGCACCCATATGTAGATCTCCCTAAATCTTTAATACAATTAAAGGATCCAAAAGCTGAAATTGTCTAAAAGTCTCATTCTTATACCAACCACCACTGATGCCATAATGAAATTAATGCATGGCTTTATATCAACCTCATATGGTGTCTTTAGCATGAAAGACATATATATATATATATATATATATATATATATATATATATATATATATATATATATATATATATATATATATATATATATATATATATAAGGGAGATTCGATTCGATGGTCATTATAAGCATTATTTGATATACACATAACAAATCTCTATATTGTTAGTTGAGCAATGGGCATCCTTTTGGTTGCCTTTTACAAAGCATGTTCCTATTCTTTCAATATAGAATAATAACAAGCTTGCTTTATATCCTTGATAATATGCAAAGCATTAAACTTTAGCAAAAGCATATAGATATATATATGTATATAATTAAAGAATGACCGGAGGCTATTATACGAACCTCCAGCCACCCTCATGTGCCCAAGTATTCGAGGACCGTCCTCAATATCGACAAACTAGCCAGAGGGGGATTCAAACCCGTTACCTGATGGGACTTACAATCATCAAAGAGTCTGCTCTACCAACAAGTCACGGCTGCTGGCATATATATATATATATATCATTTTTTCAACGTTAATGTAGTAGTAATATTTTATGAGATGTGAAGTATTTGGGTGCATGTATAGATGTATAGGTGTTATATGCATATATACGAGAATTGGGTGGTATTATGTAAATGCTCCAAAATAATATGATCACCATCGCACAAATAAGGCTACTTCGAGATAGTTATTAGTGGCTCTGTCAAGAATATCATCTTTAACAAATTCCTTGCCAGTATTTTAGACTTATCAATGCATAAAAGTTCAATAATGAAGCCTTTTAAGAGCATAATGTTATTATATTATTTAGAAGTTGGAGTAGAAAGGAAAAAGATGGAGGCAAAAAGAGCATAAGACAGCTATTTTCTATCTTTTTACGTATTATCATCGATCACTATTAATAGTGATCGAACTTAACTCATTTATTTATACGATATCTATTAATTTTTCGATCCATCACTTCAGCTTCTATCATATGCATTAATAGCATGAATTTTTATTGATATTGAATAAGTAGAATATGGTACATCGTAATACTTATTATTCGAGATTATCCTCATTTTTTGTTTTCTCGTACTACATATCGTTCGTGATGTATGTTTAAATTATGAAATACGCATTACTTGAGTATGATTGATCTTCCAATGTTATGGATACCAGTAATTAGCATTTTATTTGCATGATATTTATTGATCCCATGCATTGAACTTGATAACATCTCAAGCTTTAATCATGAACTAGGGTTGTGAAATTGGCTCGAAGATTGTAAATCGCTTGAAAATCAGATTGAACTTTAGCTTGGACCGAGTCATTCGAGCCGAGGTACGAACCAAATTAAAAGATGAGATTTATTTCAATCCAGTTTCAATCTGTTCTCGGCTCCAATTAAGAGTGGGATCGAAACAAATTCTTATATTTTTACATATTTAACATTTAAACTTTTAGCTTTACATGCACAACACATTGTTGGCTTAGTTGGTGAGGAACTTTTTGCTTGAGCGAAATGATATGGGATTCGAATAACCACTTTTTGTAGAAAATTGTATTTTTTTTTCTGGTGTGTAGGCCAACGGGCATTCGAGCCGGACTGATCTGGTTCACGAGCCAAACATTGCATTTAAGCAGACTCGTTTAAAATTCAAACTGGTTCGAAAATCAAATCGATTTACATTAGCTCAGATCGAAATTTAGTAGGGTCGATCCACGATCCAATTTATGTCTATTTAAAAAAATTTCGATCGAAATGGTATCATGCACATCCCTAAGGTTGACCAATAGGTTGGGGGAAGCTCAATAGACTGACACTTTGTAGCAAGCTTAGCAAAATATAAGATTGTGACACTCATGAGTGCATATTAGTTTGGATTTGAGATGGCATTGTTATGGCAATTTATTATCAATTCATAATAATTTTCTACCAATTTATAATGATTTTTTCAATCTCCATTCATATGACATCTTAAAATATATTTCATTTTGATTATATAATGTGCATATTTATTGTAATTCCTATGTTTTGTAGGACATTAACACAAGCTAAGCTAAGAAAATAACATTTAATTATTTGATGTGTTTATTGTGAAATTTTATATCATTTTGTGATGAACTAATGCAACACATTTATAGAGCTTCTAGAGATTTAAGTGGACACAATCAATTTCTTATGTATGTATGTATGTATGTATGTATGTATGTATGTGCTGGTACCTGTCTGTCTATCTATATATATATCTACATATATACATACATATACATATTTATCATCTAAATCTTTATATCTACTAATATAACTCTTTAATCTTTAAAAAAAATATGTGTGTGCGTGTCTTATGGATGCATATGAATGTTATTGATATAACATGCTATAAAGTAAATACTTGCAAATATATATATATATAAGGGACAATTTGGTCAAGCTCTCAACCCAATAAGAGTTGGGGCTATGATGAGGAGGAGATTTTGCAAGCAAGTAATGTGTTGACCTAAATAAGAACATATCAAAGATCATGTATGAGATCCTATGCAAATCTAAGTGGAGCCAAGCTAGATATATTTGCCATCATCTTTCTCTTATTCCCCTTTTGGATCCATGGAAGACAACAAAACATAATAGGTCTCTAGGTGGGCCACTCTTTGTTCTCTTAATTGTGGCCCTTAAAATCATAAACTTAAAGCTAGAGAACCCTCTACCTATATAGTGTAATCTTATTATTATTATTATCATCATCATCATTTATCTTCATTATTTGAGATTGGACGAATTATCTTTAATTTCAGTCATCCCTATTATGGGGTTTTTACATTCATAGCTCCTGAAAATTTAATATGTAGATATTCATCACCTCGAACATTAAAGATAATGGGTGAGGGAAAGCAGACGACATTGAAGATAATGGGTGACGGAAAGCAGACGACGCAAACGAAAACTTAATGGAAGATAATGGGTGACAGACGCATTCGAAAACTTAATGAATAAGGTGCTCTGCAGAAATATGAAGTTTGAGCTGTTGAATTTGTAAATATTAAACTTCTAGGTGCTATGTATAATGCTATCCTAAGGTTGTATTTTGGGCTCAAGATATTAGACCTTTAACACAATTGGGCTTTAAATTTCTCTATAGGCTTGAACCTATGCAACAGTGAGCCCAAACTCTCCGCCTGGCGGCGACTCCTCACAGTCGGCGGAGCTCCCCACAAACGCCATCAATGGCCGCCACTCAACGATCGATCCAACTCATCGCGCTTCTCCTCCTCCTTTACCACGCAGAATGCCTCCGCTTAGCGCAGTGGGGAACATTGATCTCCCTCTCCCACTCTCTCGTTGACCGCGTAGCCACCGCTCGCGCCGCTCGGGGGGACCACGATGCCGCCGATAGGGCACGCCGGATTGCTGAAAAGATCCACAGCCTCGGCGGCGGAAGAGGGATTTGGTCGGCTGGCTGGGATTACGCTTGGAACTACGCGTTTCGCGGGGGGATTCCATCCGCGGAAACTTTCCGATCTGTATCCGAGATCATGGCGTTGTTGGCAGAGTTTTATAGATTGGAATCGAATGAAGAAAGAACCGGATGGTTGTTTAAGAATTAACCCCGTGTGATGGATCAATCGAAGTTGCTCTTCCGATCCTTGCTAAGTTTCTTCTCAAAATCTGTATGGGGATCTCCGAATCTGAATAGCTTAATTTTATTAGGGTTTTTGAATTGCTTATTGGTTTGTGTGTTGATTGCAGGGGGTTTTGAGGGAGGCGGTGTTGATGATGCAGAAGGAGGTTGTGGAAGGAGAGCTTCTCAGAGATTGCTTGAAAGTGGGCGGGGCTGATTTTGAGGGGTTGGTACGGGTTGCTAGAGATATGCTCTTTTCTTCTTCTTCATCTTCGAGTTACAGCGATCTATAAGCAAGTTGGTCTTCATAGGATTTGAGATCGGAGGTAGTTTCTTAGTTCACCTTTTTTTTATATATCTTTTGTAAACGCTCCAATTTTCAACTTAGAAGAAGGTTAAAATTCAATCTTTTATGTTTGTAATTAAACTGTATTCTTCTTTTGAATCGAACTACTTGTCTAGAAACTTAGAACTTTTTGTTCTTTGGTAACTGGTAAGGCAAATGTTCAAAGCCTGGGTTCTACATGTTTGCTTGATATCTCAAAAATATTTCAATCAAACTTTTGGTTGATTGATTCAGGGACATTTAGATACATACCACCCCAATTCCTATATGTTTACATATTGTTCAAATTTGTTTGTGAATCGGTGTTGGATAGGAGAGAGAGACAAAGAAACATAGAGAAATACACAATAATGAACAGAGATCAAAGAGGAGTGTGCGACATTTCATTCCACAACCACTCATTTATAGAGAAAATGTGTACAATATGTGAAGTTACCTTTTTGCCCCTGCTGTAGTGGGGGCTGTACCAGGTATTACATGTATTTAATGTGTCCGGATCTTCGGTTCGACTATCTTCTGACTCGGTCAGCTAAACTTAGTCAATCCTGGTTTGACAAGACATGTTCGTTTGACTGTGTTGAATCGAGTTTGCCTGTCAACTTTTGAGGGTCTTCGGATTGACTGAACTTGGCTCAGTTTGCTGGTCAGCTATGCCATTATGGCTGTAGATCATTGATCCCGAGATGAGAATCTTCTGTCTACAGAGTAAGACTAAGTCATCGAGCAGAGGGTAAATCATTGTAATATGATAGATAGGTCACTCATCGATAAGAGGAATCGTTCGGGATGCTCTGTTGAGTGCGTTGTGGCACATTCTCGGCCCCGGATGAGGGGTCTCGGGGGTGTGTTAAGATAGCCGACAATGTTATGTCCTTTCTTGATAAGGTCATGACGAGTGGCAGATCGATGACCCTATTCGGCTCAACAGGCTTTGTTTCGGATAGCCCTTGCTCAGTCGCCTTCGCTTGATCGGTTTTGGAAACCAGTTCAGGGAGTTGCACCTACTTAGTCAAGTCTTTTGGTATTTCGCTAGTGAATGCTTAGTCTTCAAATGTCGGACCTCTAATTTTTCGCTAACGGACCTTTGGTCTTCCGCCCACAGGCCCTTGGCTTTCCATTCGTTGGCCCTTGATCTTTCGCTCGTGGGTCTCATTAAACTGTGCTCTTTTGGACAACCTGAAGATTGGTGTAGACACTTATATGATGTACACATATCTAGCACCTAAACTTAAATTTTTACATTTATATCACCCAAATTTTTTATATCACATAAAAGATATTGTCATTTTAACTTTCAAATTAACATAAAATACACATTTTCATGCACACGCAAGGTGGTATGTATATAAAAATTGAAGTATAGGTGTTAGAGATGTAAATACATAGGCGTTGAGTTCTATGTATGTAAATCTTCCTTTTCTATATTCTTTTTTGGGGATTATTCTTTAACCATAAACAATAGTCTTTGAAGATATTTTTGTGACATCCCAAAAGAGCCCTGCTCATGTCCACACCAGAGGATGATTTAAGCCTTTTTTATATCATAATTCCATTGAGTTTACATAGATTTTTCTCATTTCATCAAAGCTCCAATATTAAAAATAAGATCAGAATTTTCTCCAAGGTTGCTAAAAGCATCTCCTCCCTTTTCTGAAGTCCCCTGCGAGTGCCATTAATGAGTGAGCCCCAGAGGCCTTTTTATATCAAAACAAGCCCTTATGAAAGTTCTTAGATTAGTAGATGCGGGAGACGTCATTTCTATCTATTCTTAAATCTCTGTGATGGTTCTCTAGCAAGAATCTTGGCTAGCACAGAACCTTTTGAGTGTGAGACATGATTGAATGTAGTAATCCTTGAAAACTTCATCTCATTATTTTCATACAACTTCAATAATTCTCTTTGGGACCTCTACCGCAAGTTCGGGTCTCATTTCAACCTGAAAGGGATCTGATCAATCCTAGGAGGATTTGTTTTACATCAACTTGTAATGCGACCCCAAGGAATGGTGAAAAAATCCTCAGTTAATAGCATTATGCCTTTTGATTGTTCCACGTGCAAGAAACGAAACGTTGCTCCTAAAGGCCTTAATCTCTACTCTACTTCATGACTAATGCTTCATGATTGCATAATAAAGAACTTGGAAGATGTTCCAACCTCTTTAAGAATAATGTCGTGCGTCAAGGGTGCCCAACATGAAAGGAAGGCTGGCGAAGAGCATTTCAACTCTACCTCCAACTCGCATCGCACTTCATCTCAAACGAGTGGGGAAGCTGGTGTTTTAAAGGCACAGTCGAAAAAATTGTAATGTCAAGTTTTCAAACTGCTCTGCAAGCAAGGAAGGCAGTGCATTGCAAGAAGGAAGATTTACAATTTTACATGCATACCACTCAATTCTTATATATTTACATATTAAACACCAAAATTTTAATTTTTACATACGTTCCATGCTTCCTACCTATGCATGAAAGAATGTATTTAACCTTTTAAAAGTTAAAATGTTGGTATTTTTTATTTGATATGGAAAATTTGGGTGGTGGCATAAATTTCAAAAATGAGGTTTAGAAGTTAGATATATAAATACATAAGAATTGGGTGGTATGTATGTAAATGCATGCGGGAAGAAAAATGATAACAGAGTCAAGAGGGCTACTTATAATTTAATTTACCTCCATTTTTGTATTTTCTCTCAAGAGGGATGCTTGTAAGCCATTTCACCCCATTCTTGTATTTTTTCTTAAGAGGGAGTTTATCCATAGCTACCTCTAGATTCAAAATCTCCCTAATATAGTTCATATTTGTACTGTTCTTTTTACCTTTGAGGGCCAATATGGTTTAGCAAGGGTGTGGGTTGGTCCGGGCACTAACTCAAGAAGGGGCGATCGAGCCTTCTCGACCTAGGCAACATCCTAAGAAGATTGAATTAACTTTTTTAACAAGGAGATATGGTAACTTTTTTTGACATTTTTTCGATTCAATAGATTCGTTTAAATGTGTCGATTTGCATAAAAACCATTCAATTTTATTTTATTATTATGCTAAGCTATTTTTAGGCAATTTCCGTTGAAATCAACTTCATTTTCTTATCTATTTCGTTTTGTCAATCTCAATGGTTGTTGGATGTTGCCTTAATTGCTCAAGCTTTAGCAGAGCTCTGAAAAACAAAATATGGGATGACATAATATGCCTATTTGACTCACAACAAAGTATGTTCGCATTGATGTCTTGACAATGATTGTTCTTGAACGTTTTGAAATCACCTTCAAATATACAAACATAATATGCTACCTCACACATTGATTTATAGTTTTTAGAAATGACCCAAAAAAATTGGATAATGATTTGTCCTTCATAATTCATGTCTCCGCATTTATTTCAATTGCTCCATGTAAGTATGTCAACATTTGCTCTCCATTTATCAGTGCACGATAATGTTCGAATGAACAATAGTTTCTGCAACTTGTTTACCAGCGTCGGATTGTTTCGAGTTTATGTCAACCTTTTGATAATGCTCGATATTTCATTTACTCGTCACCAATGTCAACATTTTGACATAAATCTACTAATCTGATCCAGATCATTTGAACATCAATGTCAAAGCCCACCTGCTATATGGATTCATTGATCTAATTTCTATCTCTAATATCATTAATCTAATAATCTGAAGTCTCCATCAATTTGATCTCTGATCACTATTATTTCCAAACCAAAGTTGACTTGTTTCTTATCATCTTGAGGTTTAACTTCTCATTCTCATCATTCTCCTCATCATCCATTCTAAATAGAAATACTCTTTCATTTTGGTTTTGACTTTCGGCTCGGTTATTGACTTGAGCACCAGAGGGTCTTCTTAACTTGGCATGATACTAAAGTCAACCCATCGACTAAGTTATGCCGACAACCATGTCATATTTTGAATGAAGCTTGCTCTAAAGAGACTTCTAACTTGTTTAGAGACCAACTTTATTAAGGTTGTATGCTATGTGCAATAAAACGCAGGTTTTGTATAGTTGTGGAACTGTAATTGATCAGATAACTTTGATTCTTTTTCAATCTTGATAGTGTAAATATCAAACTTTTGAGCGTTAGATATGTAAATACATAAGAATAGTGTTATGTGTTTGTAAATTTCCCTTTTTTTAGCATGCAAAAGATTTTTAGCAGATGGTGCAATTTGTTTTGATTCTTTTCCTTTGCAAATTTTTGTTTGAAAGTTCAAATTATATAATTCAGCTTTATTTTAGTGAATCTTCAAGCAGAGTACAGGATCTCCGTTCAATTTTAATTCGACGTCTGTGATGAATACCAGCCAACCATTTGAAATCTTCTTAACTTGTAAAAAAATAAAAATAATTAAAAATTGAAATTTAATTGTTAGATTTGTAAATACAAAAGAAATGAGTGGTATGCATGCACTTCTTTCTTTTTCATACATCAAGTGTAATTCCAAATTTTGATGGAATATATGTTCTCCGAGGATGCATAATAGCCTCCATCAATTGTAAGTATAGGGGTGTAAACGAATCGAACACGAACGAACAGAGCTTGTGTTCATATTCGGTTCCTTTGAAATTTAGTTTGTTTGAAATAAGCTTGTGTTTGAAATTATTCGTAAAATCACTGTTCAACAGTGTTCGTTTTTTAACAAACGAGTCGAACACGAGCCAAACATGAGTTGTTTGCGAACAACTAGCCAGTTTGACAACTCTAATATTAATATATATAAATAATATATTATATTAATTATATAATTTATATTATATAAATATATAATATATTATAAATATAGTATATTAATATATTATTATTATTAATTCATATATATTATAATTTATAAAATCTAATTTTTTAAAATATCATAAATTTTTTACAAATATTTATTTTAAATTATTTTATATTTTAAACAATAACGATTCAAACACGAACGAACGCATCACTGTTCGGATTTGGTTCGTTTAACTAACAGAAAAAAAAAAATGTTTGTGTTCGTCTCATTTACTTATCGAGCAAATTGAACACAAACTACTTGACGAACCGAACACGAACTGTTCGCGAACAACTAGCTTTTTTGGCAGCACTATGTACGCTATTCATGTTTTTTTTTTCTCCCGATTTGAAAATAAAATCTCAATCGAGTTGTATTGTATAAAGAAAATATTACGTGCAATTATTCGTATGTATGGATTTAGAGTGCACATCTTGAGTATGCTCCGAATATATTTTATCCATACATTATCATTGGCATGTATTTGTACTCATAACTAGCTCATTTAGACTTCAGAGAATTGAATAAATAAATAATTGATATTTATTATTAATTTTAAATATTAATATTAATTACATAAATTTGTGATGCATTTCTTGATTTTTAATTAATTATTTATTTTTTTAACTTTATCTTAAAATTGATAATTTTGAATTTTAAAATAATTTAACCAAAAAATGAGCCTAAAAAAGAGCCAAAGATTAACAGACAAATTTAAACAAATCAAATTATAACATGATATTTATGAACAATTTAAAATAAGAGCCAACTACACAAATAATTTTTTGAAAGAGTTGATCAAATGAACACGAATACACCCTAAGGTTAATCGTGCTCCACTTGTTTAACCCAAAACTCACATAGTTTGTTAAAAAAATTTACTCCCCACCATTAGAAGTTTTAAAAATTATACTAAGTATCAAAATAGTCTTCAACTATAATCATCTATTTCAAGGTTTATAAAATCATCAAATTATTCTTCAGATTCTTTTAAGTGGATCATTAATCCCAATTCTCAATCTTTACATTGAGGCTAAAATAATCCTTATGTTAGAACCCCACATTTGAGATTAATTTAACACATCTATAAACTCTCAGACAAAAACAACCTCATATGAATAGTCAAGTTATTGGGGTCAAATAGGGATAGGGCTGGCAATTTGGCTCGTTGTTCGCGACACCTCGTGTTCGGCACGTTAAGTAGCTCGTGTTTGGCTCGTTCATTAAGCATAACGAGCCGAACACGAACAAATTTTTAAACTCGAAATGTTAACGAGCCGAACACGAACAATTATTTGTTAGCTCGTGTTCGACTCGAATTGGCTCGAAATAAAAAAATAATCATATAATTATTTATATAATAATTTATTATATATATTATTTATATATTAATATATCATATATATATTCATATTTAAATTTAAATCATAATTGCTTGTGTGATAGCGTGATTGTGCTTCTTGTTACCATTCATTTGATCCAGATTCGAATCCGGCGCTAGATATATATTTTTCCAATTAATTTTAACGAGTCAATTTCGAGCCGAACACGAACAAGAATATTTAACTCTAGCCGAACACAAAGACACCTTTCACGAGCCATTTCGAACCCGAGCCGATTTCGAGCCGAACACGAGCCAAACCTGAGCTCGCTCAAGCTCGGCTCGTTTACAGCCCTAAATAGGGTTAAACATTTGGAAAAAAAATCCTTAAATAATAATATCGACTTATTTAGTTCCAATTGGTGTAGAAAAATCTGAAAGTCAGAGGTAGATCTAGAAAGACTTGGGCTTACTGTATAAAAGATGATCTTAATTTATTAGAATTAAATGAATACGATGCAATGGAGAAAAATATATGAAAAATCTACAACACAAACATGCATAAACAAGTCAATGAAAATAAATAAAATTTCCTCCAGTAAACATTTATATAAAAAAATAATTATAAAAAAAAAATAAAGATGAAAGACCATCGTCCTCAAGCACCAGACCTTGTACAGGAAAACTCTACCCTCAACATAACTTATTTAAAAAGTACAACATACATCAACAAGAAAACCTTTTCTCAACTATAACAAAATCAAGTTAAAATGCAAAAAAAATAATTAAAAAAAAAAGAAGAAGCCAATCCCATTAATGGAGAATTTACCTAAATAATGTACAACAAAAACAAAAGAACCATCTTGTTACCTGTGCAAAGAATGCCTTCAACCAAGATGAACCCCAAATACAACAACAATAATCTTTCAGTAATTCAACAAGGAATACTTTAATCTAACAACAATCTTCCCTTTCTCCACTCCCAGCTTCGCTCCGGTCACCAACCAGTGCCCCGGCGAGTCCTGCGGCCCCTTCAACATCTTCGTTGCATCCACAATCTTCCCCAGCTTCCCAACATGACCGGACTGTTCGCTTGACGACGATGAGCACGTCGAAACATCGTCATCCAGCTTTGGATCAGGGCTGTGATCCCAGACTGATCTCCTTATCGTGCAACCGGGAACTCTCGAGAAGAGAAGTTTGAGGTGAAGAACACTCTTCGCGCCGAAATCCCACACGCCGAGTTGAGCTCCGGTAACTATGTAGACGCCGGAAAGGTCTCCGATTGTGGTGTCGGTGTGTTCGATGGGTGCGGTGCTCACATGAGCAAAGTTCTTCCATTTGATCGGTTCAAACCAGCGGCTATCTTGTTCTTCGGGGCCTTTCCACTTGGGTGGACCAATACCGATGTGAGAATCCCAATGGGGGAGAAGGATTTTGGGGAGAGAAGCGAGATGTTGGAGATGGATGGCGAGTCGGTTTTGTTTGGTTCCTTCTAGACATAGTCTGAGACCGGTGACGGGCCGACGCCCTACAGATATCTGAAGAGAAGCATTGAAGCATTGCATCATCTCCATAAGAAATGGTAGTTCAGCACTAAATTTATCTTTTCACATCTTTGTAAAATCAAGGCAAGATATTCAAGATAACTATCAAAATGTGGTGCCAAACACCAAAAACAGATAAATCATTCATGATCAGAAAATATAGTCAGCATATATCTGTAAAAAGTGGCACGAGAATTGCTTAAATTAAAACGGCATTCTCCTAACGGTAAAGGCAAATGTTGAATAGAGACTGATAAAGGTGATTTTCTCGTAATCCCTGGGTGCTTTAAAAATCTTATTAACCGATAGATTATATATGAACTAAACGGAAAATTATAACTAGAGGTGCTGTAATTGTAGCATTGCTCAATATATTCAGTGATTTCACCAAGCAATTTTACAGTGCGTCTAGAATCTACAGAGTTCAGGGAAATTTACATACATGCCACACAATCCCTTTCTATTTACATATCTAACACATAAAATTTGATATTTACATTTATAACACTTGGGTGTCATAAGCCTAAAGTTATATGATATTAAAGATTTGAGTGTTATGTATGTAAATATTAAAGGTTAAGTGTCAGATATATAAATACTCAAGAATTGTGTGGCAAGCAAGTAAATGCCCTAGAATTTATGTTATAATGAGGGGGGGTTCTGAACAAGAAGGGGGCTGCTGATTGTACTTGCTAAGTGTACAAACTATAAATAAATAATAACAGAACAAGTATTGAACAGCTTTTGGCAAAGCAGACAGGTCTTCATTGACATATGCTAGCGTCTAGTGCTTTGGGATTGTGGCAAGGAAAAAATTATCTTCCTAATTTGGCCATGTTTATGGTAGTTGATTGTGCTTCTTAATAAATATAAGCGCTGTATTGGAAATATAAGAAAGTCTTAGGTGCATGCCTCAAGTTTTCATGCTTCGTGTTAGATTTATGATGTAAACATCTTAAGCTCTAGGATTCTTTTTTGATTTTTAAATAGAGGTCCGCCAAGCAAGCCAGTCCTATAAAATTCTACAAATTATATCAGCCATATATATTAGAGTCTTAAGAATTTGAATGCAAGAAATAATACAATGTAAAATTGAAGAAATTAAGATTCAGAAAATATTGTTCAAAGTGATGGAGATATTGATGGGAATGTTATGGTTGAAGTAGAGGAATGCATCAAGCCTATCATGTGATAGGAAAATACCGCTTGAACTTAAAAGAAAATTTTATAAGATGGTGATGAGACTTACAATGCTTTATGGCACAGAATGTTGGCCTTTAAAAGAGATGAATAAAACTAAGTTGTGTGTTGCGGATATGAGAATACTTATGGGGACGAATGGCTTGGCACTTAGATACAAAATGAGAAACGAATATATCCGTGAAAGGGTTGGTGTAGCTCCAGTGACAAACAAGATTAGAGAAAGTCATCTTGGATGTTTTAGTCACATTAAACGTCGACCATCTGATAATCCGGTTAGGAGAGTAAATGTTTTAGATTCGACTTATGTTAAGAAAGGTGGAGGTAGGCCTACAAAGACTTGGGCATATTGTATAAAAAAATATGTTGAGTTATTAGAATTAAATGAAAATATGACACTCAATAGGACACAACGGAGAAAAAGGATTCATGTAGCCGGCCCCACTTAGTGGGATATCTGTAAAATTCAACCAAACTAGCATCAACAAAACAAACCAACGTGCTGAAAAGAATAATATTTCTAAAACTAAACTATTGCACTATCATAAAAATGAATCCAATCCAAGAACACATATGGTCCTCATAGGAATCATCACCATAGAAACAACTAAGAAAAATATTACAAAAATAAAAAATTGCTCACCTCAGTGCACACTATTTGCATTTTTTATGAGTAAAACTTTCATAGCTACATAAAATTTACCCTACTTTAAAAAAATTAGCTCAGATGAATTTAACGTTTAATATTCAACAAGCAAAGTATAGGGCATAACTAGTACACTTTCACAATGCAATGCATGAATTATTGTATATAAGGTTGTCCCATTAATGCAAAATATATCTCTAAAATTCACCATCAATAAAGCACAATTTTATCAAGAAGAATAACTTAAAGAACAACAACAACAACAACAAAGCCTTAATCCCACTAAGTGGGGTCGGCTACATGAATCCTTTTTCTCCATTGCGTCCTATTTAGTGTCAAATTTTCATTTAATTCTAATAGATTAAGATCATTTTTTATGCAATAAGCCCAAGTTTTCCTAGGTCTGCCTCTGCCTTTCTTAACATAAGTTGTATTTAAAACATCTACTCTCCTAATCGGATCATCAGGTGGTCGACGTTTAATGTGACCAAACCATCTAAGGCGACTCTCTCTAATTTTATCCGTCACTGGTGCAACTCCAACCCTATTACGGATATATTCATTTCGCATTTTGTCTCTAAGTGTAAAGCCACTCATCCATCTAATCATTCTCATCTCGGCAACACTTAACTTAACATTATGCTTTTCTTTTAAAGGCCAACATTCAGCACCATAGAGCATTGAAGGTCTCACCACCATCTTATAAAATTTTCCTTTCAGTCTAAGTGGGACTTTTCTATC
Source organism: Papilionanthe hookeriana x Papilionanthe teres (assembly GCA_022702705.1). Classification (NCBI taxonomy): domain Eukaryota; kingdom Viridiplantae; phylum Streptophyta; class Magnoliopsida; order Asparagales; family Orchidaceae; genus Papilionanthe; species Papilionanthe hookeriana x Papilionanthe teres. Next base: position 65,594,490 of record CM040427.1, on the reverse strand, counting down.
ACACAATAGGCCGGACGCATTCCTCCACTTCAACCAACCAACCTGAATTCTACTATTAACATCCCCATCTATATCACCATCGCTTTGAACAATGGACCCGAGATATCTAAATCGTTCACACCTTTTAATAATTTGATCACCCAAAGTTACACTTCTGTCACTAGACCTACTATTACTTAAAGAACAATACAGGAAAAATTGTTTGATAAAATGTTGGATATGTCATGAAATCTTTTGAATTCATGACATGCTTGAATCGCATGAAGATTTTAAAATAGAATCGAATATTAATTTCGATGGTTATGACTTATGAAACTATTAATGATATGTACAAGTAAATTGAAATTTGGATTAGACGACAAGGTAATGATATGCATGAATTAAAAAAACATTGCATGCATAAACCTTTGAGAAATTAAATGTTAGAAAGACAAGATCATTAAAAATCACGCAATTCATTGGATAATAGTCCAGCCTTTAATGCATCCAATATGACTATATTGATGATTATACTGTGCAAATTCAGCATCGGTATAACAATAACACAAGCCTTTATCCCAGCAAAGTCAGCAGTGCTAGACTCAACAAAAAGTTCAAAAAGATTTATAAGCTTTAAAGGTTAAAAGTTTGCAACTATTTCAAATTGACCCAAATCGGTAGATAAAATTATAAATAAATTGTATTAAAAAAAAATTTAATCCTAATAAATTGTATACTCTTTAATTAAGCATTCAACGGATCACCTAAACTCTTACTTTCAAGTTTCAACCTCGATTTACTATCAGTTTGTAGGTGATAAAAGGTTAAAAACTTTAATTGAATTGCCATGTTTTTTTTTTATAGTATTGTGGGCTCCCAAAATTCACGACCGCTCCTCAGGAGACTCTCTACAACTTATTTTTATTTTGTTTTGAGAGAAGCTTTGGAGGGTTGAATTTTCAGAAAATAGATTGGATTGTAGATAAGACACTACCCAGAGATTTCATCCTCATTTTGCGAGTACTTTTTGATCCGGGGTTCGAGGTTTCGCATAGGCGCAGGACCCTATGATTTATTACCTCTCCCGATGACGGGAGAGCACTTTCGATTAAAGCTAGTCATTAAAGATTAAAAATTGAATATATAATATCAGCAGACTTATCATTTAAATTGTAGAATTCATCACTTGAAGCTTAAAGTGAATGGCGGAAGAATGAAGATGAACCCGATTAAAATACCACGATTCCGTCATCTCGGGTTGTCATGTTCATTGATCTACTTACGGCCCGTTTGGGGCAACTTATTTGGTGCGGTGACGTTTTGAAAACGCACTTGGCCTGCTTGGGTAAATTGCATTTTGGCAGCTTATGTGTTTTCAAAACGCTGAAAACAACATTTTCACACTGCACCTATCTAGGTGAGGTGGCAGCTTTTTGGTAGAGTTTTCGCTTTCCAGGAAAATAAAAATTTTTAACAGCCACCGCACCTAGCTTATCGACAGCTTATTTTTAATCAGCTTATCAACAGATTATTCAATAAGCTGCATATGTCCCAAACAGACCCTTAGTCAGAGGAGGTAGTCGACCCAACCTGACAGAAGAATCTTGTCAGCAACAATGAGTTGCGTTGACCAAGATATCCTTGTAAATCTAGGGTGTATGTTTGTCTAATGAGAGAAATTTAAGTCGAGCTTAGCTAACACAAGACACTACGACAATCAATTGTATCATTATCATTAACAACTCAAAGAGTAGAAAGCTGTTGAGGAGCATATGGGCTGCGACCGTGGCCGTAATAAAATTGTATCATTTAGCAGCAAACACCCAGTTAGAAGTCTTTGATCGTAACCGCTATTTTGGGGTGCTATTTGGCAGCAAAACCACTCAGACAAATGACTTGGGCCACGTCTTTACTGACAGACAATTACTGTGATTGTGAATATAAAGAATTATTTGATATGACATTCACTCTTTATGAGTTAAAATCAATCAGAACTTTGTCACCCTCGACAAACTGTTGCGGAGAGTAGATGGATTTTGTTTTTAGTTTTTAGTGATTGAATTTTAACTTGAATATTTGATTGGTTACTTTGAAAATCTTGATCTAAAAGATTGATTTTTCTATTGAAATTTTAAATCAAAACACGGTCATCATCGGGGAATTGAGCATTTAACACATTCAAATTTAAAGTGAGGGCATTTAGTTTTGTTACGTTAGACTTTTAGGGTACAAGTCCAATCGACTTTTCTCCTTACAAAGAGGATCAGACTAGTACGGTGATTTGGACTTGCAAATTCTTATTTTAGGATTTGAAAGCTTATTTTAAAATTACTAGACTCAACTCTAGTCCTTGCGAAAAAGAAGATCAGACTAATTAGGTGATTTGGACTTGCAAATTCTTATTTAGGATTTGAATATTTATTAGTGTTTACTAGACTCGTCAACTCTAGTCTTTGCGATGAGGAGGATCGGACTAGTGGGTGGTTTGAACTTGTAAATTCTTATTTCGGGATTTAGACATTCATTTTAAAATTACTAAACTCGTCAACTCCAGTCCTTGCGATGAGGAGGTTCGGTCAAGTGGGGTGGGACTTATAACTCTCCTTATGGACAAAGCAGCTCGATTCGCCTACGCAAAGATTCTCGAACCTCATATGTAAACATTTAATATATTGATTGGAGCATATGCGGACATTAAAAAATGTGTATAATTAACTTGTTTATATAGACATCTTAAAGCATATATAGCTCAAAAGTGTTTCAAGTGATGTTCATCTACATCTTACGGGTAGATTCATATTTCAAGGTATCAAATTTGACTTAGAAGATAACCACTAGATTTTTATGAATTTTGAAATCATTTGGAGATTAAAGTATTTGCATAAGTGTCATGATTTTAGGCTTTAAAAAGGGACCTTCGCTAGCCGGAGTATTGCGAATCCGGTGGCGATGAATTTCAAATTTTAAGAAAAACTTCATATACCTTAAGAGCATAAGTTTGAATAGCTCAAATTCAAAATATTTTTCTGAGCTTAGTATTTGCAAGTTTTATGTTTTAAAAGCCATAACTTCAAAATTTTTAAAACCTAAAGAGCCTAAATATCTAAAAGCTCGGGTTTCCGATATTTTGAAACCCTAAGAGCTTAAAATTTTAAAAACTCGAGTTTCCAAACAATTTTAAAATTTAAATAAATAATGTTTTATTTCATTTTAAAGGTCTAAAATTTCAAATATTTAAAAAGAGTTACAAGTCTAAATCACTCAACATTTTGTAAACGTCCCGACGTCAACTCCCGTTTGAGGGCACAAGAGTGTCAGCCCTCCTAGTTATCTTAAAAGACGAGCTAGACAGTGTCCTGAGACACTACAGTCGGGGAGCAAAAGTGTAAACTTAACCAACGATTTTAAAAGATACAACGGACTTTCAATGTACCTGCACAAAAGGGTTAGATAGCAAACCAAAATTTCTCGAGCAGTACTTTATTTTCCTCGAACGGTACTCAATTCCCCACGAGCAAGTGTTTTAAAGCCCTAATTTTAAAAAAAATTTCCAAATGAGTCCGCATTTTTTGTCGAATGGTACTTAATTTCCCCACAAACAGGTACTCGTGCTTCCTCGAGTGTATATTTTAAAAATGATCCCTTTTTGCCCCAAAATTTATACCTTTCGAGCTACAACGTCGGCGGCGATAACGAAAAGACAAAATGCAATAAAATACAACACAAATCTCTCTTATTTTTTTAATACATATACAACACACAATAACAAAATAAAATAAACAAAATATAGTAGAATAAACACTAAAATGCTTCGGGCAAGCGCTGGGGTAGGCCAAGAATATTCGAGCTGGGCTAAAGTAACCCGTTTAAGCAAGCAAGGCTTCATCGTGCGATTGGGAGCAGATCATATTTTAGGGCAGTCAATCGATCGAGATAGGGGAAAGCTGAGCAAAGTGCAACACAGAGGAGTTATTTTGATCACGACAATGTAATGATCTCGAACGAAGAAAATCATTTGTGATACAGGGAAGGAGGGAGGAAGGAAGATCGCGACACAGGAGGCACAACTATCGTGGGCGAGACTTCCAACAGTTTGCAGGTTCGATCAATTGGGAAGAAGAAGGAGAGTGCGCGGGACGAACGCAGGCTAGGGCAAAGTAGCGTTCAACCCATTTGAGCAAAGGGGAGCGGCTGGCAGCGAGTCAAGAGGCGTGCAAAGAAAGGGAGGAACATTGAAGGCTATAAACGGTGCGATCTTGCGTGCAAGTAAAGGCAGAGCTAAGGGATGTAGAGGGTTGCGCGTGAGGAGACACGACAGGAGAGAATTGCTTCGCTCTTGAACATGAAGTGCAGACAGGGGTTTTGAATGATAGAGGAAAAAGTGGAAGTTCGAGATGAGCAAATGAAGAATGGGGAAAATTGAGTGAGGATTTCAGAGTGAAGGAGCACAGGGAAAAAGAAAAAAGAAGTTGCGTGTGAGGAGACGAGACAGGAGAGAATGGCTTCGCTCTTGAACAGGGAGCGCAGACAGGGGTTTCAAATGACAGAGGAAGAAGTAGAGGTTCGAGATGAACGAATGAAGAATGGGGTAAATTGAGTGAGGGTTTCAGAGTGGAGGAACACAGGAAAAAAGAAGAACGAAGAAATAAGGTAAGAGCTTTACACTTGCCTTGTGCAGATTCTAAATTGGAGAGGACGAAGCCGGGGGGGATCGCAACGGAATAAGCATTCGCTCTGTTGCGGTTTCAAGTCAGCAGAACGCAAAGGTGTAATGGTCGAGCAGTTCTGACGTGGTTTTATTTCTAACCAGAGAAATTTTCTCGAGCGAACGGTTTTGGCTTTAGAGCATGAGCGAATGATTTAATTTTAATTACATTTATTTAAATCTAATTAATACTATTAATTATTTTTAATACTTTTCTAATGTCAACAAGTCTTCCACATATAACTTGTGAATTTTACATCAAATTCAAACTCAATAATTTTAGGTAGTCATATAATTTACTAATTTCATTAAATACAATTTTGTGAGATGAGATGCATCAAAAATTTTATTACATAGCATGAAAACAATCCATTAAAATAAAAGATGTTTTTACTCATATTAGCCTATCATGAAAGTTTATATTAGCACCAATTACTCATATAATCAACCTTTTAGTTCATAAACAATTTTCTATTCATAAAACTCTTCCATCCAATAACTATTTCTCAAATCAATTTCTGAAAAGATCATAGCACAAATCATCATGTTCAACCTATCATCAAAACAAGGTATATGAAATTGATATTTAGTTTTAATTTAATTACTTTCTTGACTATCTACATATATACACCAACTATAATCTTTCTAGCACACAATATTCATTTGCATTTACCTAAAATAAGATGAGTAATGATGATCTAGGATTAAATCAATGCATAATGAATGTCCCTAAGCATTGGTAACTCAGCAAGATATGGATTACTAAAATCACACAAGAGTTGATTAACATCCCCATATATAGTCACATTTTCAAGCATAAAATCATTCAATTCAAAAGCAACAAAACATAAATCAATCATTCCTTTTAAATCGCCTTTTAAAAAGCATGCTGATTGAATATATAAAAAAACCTATTCAAATCATTTGGATTATAATTTTTTTGTAAATGATATAATTATTCTTATGCTTTGTAAGTTCAAAAACTATACTAGTGAAACAATATCAAATTATGCAGGACGTAAAACAAAAGATATGTGATGATCAAATACAGAAACATGTCTCATATCGGTTCACAGAAAAGCTCCCCAAGAAATGGGTAATTGCACTTGCACTATAATCAAAGAACTCAACATCCAACTTAATACTCAAGCTTCATGGCTATAATTTAGTAATAAATATGATATGAATCTTGAAACAGGAAACCTACAAAAATCATGCTTAAATATCAAGCGCTCACCTCAACACATAAACATAAAAAGATTATAAAAATAAATGACTAAAGAAAAACAGTACTCAAAACAACAAGTGCTCACCTCAATGCATAAGATTTGCATTTTGAGAGGTGTAACTTTTAGAATACCATCAATTTATGATGAAAGTTTCGTTTACTAAAGGCTTAGTTACCCAATGGTTGAATAACTATATCTTTGAACTTAAATAGTATTAGAAACTAACTTCAAAGTCACTTAATTTTCCTTTGTCACTCAATTCACTTGACAGCTAGCACAATCAATTAATGCTACTAGTGCATTCAAGGTAAACTTTCATTCAGAGAACACATGCAACGCACATAAAGGAGGGGCAAAAAGAAAAGAAGGAAACTTTACATACATACCACATAATCTAACACCTAAAATTTGATATCTACACTCGCACAATCAAGGAAGATTTTTACTATTGTAATCATCAAAACTTAGTGCAGAGATATCATATAGTATATTTTATCATATATGACTAAAATTAGTTTTAGAGCAATTCAATCGATCAAAAAAGGCTTAGAATTATTTGGAGCTGGACCAACTAGCTTGTGACTTGACCTGAACAAATTTGATTTGACTTCTTTGACACAAATCTGAAAAAAGTAATTCAGGCAAATTTGATCCTCAAGGCTGCCTAATATAACAATTTTTTGCTATTTTGTTGGGCTTTCCGGGTGAATTACATTAGATCATACATATCAATCAGCTACGAAGGGGATAAAAACCAAAATAAAAATCTTTAGATATCGATTGATAAAAGCTTTATATGACAGCCTACTTTCTCTTCAACTGTAAGGCTTGAAACTCCTACCAGATGGAAACATCTTCTTCTGCTCTTCTTTTACTAATCCATCTTCTCACCTTAGCATTTTTCTAAATAATTTTTAGTTGTGAAGTGTGATTGGATTTCTTCAAAACTAATTTAAGCTTCAGGTTTATCTAAAAAATCTTACGCAATGTAGCTGTATGGTGATATGGTTTAATATCTATTTCTTTGCATGTGATTTTCACCAATTCATGCTAACATGGGATTTTTCTTATTCTTTATGAGTAGAGCATCCGTTTCCTTGAAAGTTAGCATGCTTTGCATATGTTGTTCTAGCAAGGTCAAAAAACACTGTTTTGATTTTCAGCATATTATGAAAGCTTCAATTTAAAAGGTTTCAGTGTATTCACCAATTTCTGCATTTAGTTTTGGCTCCAGATTTGGTATCACGGAAATGTTTGTGCGAAAGCTTCCGTGTCACTAATATTGGTAATAATAATATTTATAGTAATAGTAGTAATATTAGTAGTGTATTAATGAATTTATTGCAAAGAAAAATAGCTGACCTGTGTAAACTTCTCTCCTCTATGTTTGATAAATCAGAATGTTTATATTAAAAAAATATTAATAACAATAATAAAATACTAAATCATGAAAAAACAAAAGTTTCATCAAAATAATAATAATAAGAATAAGAATAATAGAAAAATTATTATTATGTTAAAGATATTATCATGAAAAGACAAATGATCTATGTTCTCCTCTATCTTCTAGGTTTCCTCTATGCAATTACCCATTTCTTTCAATATTTTCAATAATTTGAATTGTAAAAAAATTTCGTATTGTTATTTGAAGTCAAGGTACATAAGGATGAGGCACATAAATATTTCAGAATTAATGAATAAAAAGGGGCATTTACATACATACCGCCCAATTCTTATGTATTTACACATCTAACACCTAAACACCTTTTTATATTTATACCACCCAAATCTTTCATATAACATCGAAAGTACACCTATTTTACCTTTTAAAAAGTGAAATAGACCTTTTAAAATACAGGCAAGGTCGCATACATGTAAAAATTGAAGTTTAAGAGTTAGAAGTTTAAATGCATAAGAATTGAGTTAATGGCTACAAATTCTATACCTGGTGTGAACTGACATAAAGTTTGGGCCCCATCAAGCTAAACTGGAGTGAAGGACACACTGGTTCCTTCCTCTGATGACCAGGAATATTATCTTGTGCTGGAGCCCAGATTCTTTCAACTTGAAAATCCAAGAAATACTGCAGCTCCTCGATAGGTGGTTTGACTGAAAAATGCACATAAATGATGTAGATTGTAAGCCTCATTGTATATTAAAGCTTTGAGAGGTAACATATTGGATTTAATTCTCTTTAATTAAACTAAAAAAATAAGGTGTATTTACATATATACCATCCCTTTCTGTATATTTACATATCTAAGACCTAAACTTTACTTTTTACATTTATATCACCAAATCTTTTATGTCACATCAAAAATACCACAATTTAACTTTTAATAAGTGATATACACCTTTTCTAGCATAAGTAGGGTGACTTGTAAAAAATGCAGTTTAGGTGTTAGATATGTAAATATATAGGACATGAGATGTATGTAGGTAAAACTTCCAAAAAAGTAACATAATTGGTAACCATAAGTCTGCATCCTCTTCACCATCAACTATTGAGGACCCCAGCTGGATTAAAAAGTCTTGAACAATTCAAAGGGAAACAATTACTATAATAATCATTAAATTTCGTTTGGAGAATATGTTTTGTTAGGAAGAGATACTACCAGATTTTCTGTAAATTGACAAAGAAAAACTGGATGCAATGACACCCAAAATAGAGCAGTATTTACATACATACCACCAAATTCCTATGTATTTACATATCTAACACCTAAACTTTACTTCTTAAATTTATACAACCCAAATCTTTCATATCACATAAAAATATGACCATTTCAACTTTTAAAAAGTTAAATACACCTTTTCAAGCATAGGTAAGGTGGTATGTACGTTAAAAACTGAAGTAGAGGTGTTAGATATGTAAATACATAGGAATTGAGTGGTATGCATGTAAATCTTCCCAAAATAAATGAAGGGCATTATGCAAATAGGTTCAAACTTACACTCCAAATACAGATCGATTGCACGAGCGAGATATTTTATTGCGGGCAGTTCGTCCAGTAGGGAGACGATAGGAATAAAAGTCATGTTGATAACATCCGGCGCCGAAGCAACTGTTTTCGCCCAATCAATATGATTCTGAACGAGATCATCACCGCCTCTCCTTCTGAATATTACTGTAACATCCTAATCAAAAACAAACATATTAAATTCTTCTAACAAAAACATTGGAAACATAAAAGAGGTTAACAATACAGCACAAAAAACCAATACAAGCATAAAAACTTGCCTCTTTACCAGTGAGATGTGGAATGTCAGATGGCAGAGTTCGAGTCTCCTGGCTATTCAACAGCGACAATTCACCAAACTGTGAAAATTCAATTAGAAAATAAGAATAGCAAATACATATTTATCCCTCTCCTAAACCAACAAAAATATATTGGGGCATTTACATATATAGCACACATTTCATATGTATTTACATACTTCAGACCTAAACTTCTATAAATACACACATAGCACTCAAATCTTTTGTATCACATTACAAAAAGCACTATTATCACTCTTAAAAAATGAAATGAACAGTTTCGAACAGAGGTTTAAAGCACCAAAGAACCATGCATGTAAATATGAAAGATTAAGAGAGAGATAAGTAAATACATAAGAATTTTGTGCGAGGTATGTAAATTTCCCAAAATATTTCTGAAAAAAGAGAAAGAACATACCTGGTTCTCCAGGAGCGAAAACCTTTGATCTCCAATACCATTTACATATTTCTCGATTTCTGAAGGAGGCAAAGAAGATGAACGATGTTGCTTGATATATATTTCATCTCTACCGCCGATAGTCACGGAAGTGATAATATGTGTTCCAAAGTTTTCAATGAAACTGAAATATAAGCGAAGGAAATATTTCAGTGATTAAATATCAAAGAGACAAAAAGAAACAAAACAAAGACAATTACAAAAATCAATCATCAAGTTTCACTGCTCGTATCTACTTGGATTCAGTAAACGTTTTTATTACAGAATTACACATTCCTGAACATAGGAGAAAAGCAGGGAAATTTATATATACAAAAAACAAAGCTAAATCCCCTGAAATTTAAAAGTGATGACAGACACCGCAATGAATTTGTATTTCACAACATACCTAGCTAAAGAAGAAGGCTCCCAAGCACGAGGAACAGCACGCTTTACATCATCATGCAAAACTAATTGAGGATTTACCAATTTAGCCTTAAAAAGCGGGATGTAATAACCCACGACTGCCAGGGATTTTACAGTTGCTTCATCAGTTTTCCATGACCCCGTTAAACTGAACAAGGAATTAAAACTTCCGAGAGGTATTGATTCTGTGAGTGATGACTTCTTGTTGAAATGAGCAGCCATCTGGAAAATAAGGAAAAAAACTGTAGTGTTTTAACGCTTCCAAACATGTAAACAATAATCACATGTAAAATTGAAAAGATAATAAGATGCGCCACTTAATCTTTATTTGTAAATAAGCATAGCGTATAACCAGAAAAAAAGGTATAGGGAAGAAATAAAACATAGCATCTACTGTTTTCATTAAAAAGTGCAGCATTAACATAATTGCAGCATTATGTCATAAAAGGGGTAAATGCAATTTTTTATTACAGCTGCACCACATGTAAGGATAGATTTTTTCATGATTAGCTAATGTTTTCGAAGATTTAATAAACAGTAATCGTTATAATATATATATATATATATATATATATATATATATATATATATATATATATATATATATATATTACAAGACCATGAAAACAATTACAGATTTCCAGATTAAATCTGACCATTTGCTCAACTTCTAGAACACTTGCACAGAGAAATAATTTTTTTTAATGTTAATTAATAAAATATAAAGCTGGGCCTTGTAAATGTAACGTCATAAGACTTTGTTTTAATCTGCATTATATCTTTCTAGGACCAATCATTGCCTTTAGGATGGGGGTCGCACCTTATAACAGAGCAATATTCGTCACAAGGGTAACCATCTCTAGGACTCACCGCTTAAGTGCATTTCTCTTTCGCAATGTAGATGTCGTAAAAAAGCTGCACTCCAGCTTCTAATGCTCGACTTTTAAGACAGTTATTTTTAAGATTCAATGTGATTCTTGCGATGCAACTTTAACAAATATTTAAGAGTGTAGATTTAGAGTCAGTGGTCTCCTTTAGAATAAGCAACACCTTACAACATAAATTTCGACGCTAGAGTAATTATTTGTTAGACTTGATACTAGAGTGGAATTATCTCTCCCAATATAGATTTGTTAGACTTAACGCTAGAATAATTATTTGTTACACTTATTCCTAGGGCTAAATTTTTAGGATATTTTTAATCTTCAATGTAATACTTATTATTGACTTAATAAATACTTAAGAGTATAAATATACAGAAGCCATTGGTTAAGTTGTAGATATGACAGAATAGTGACTTATTGTTACAAGCGATTTGCAATTAATGGTTAGAGCAACATTGAGTTCAGATTTGCTAAGATAACTATAGATACATAGAAGGCTTGTTATATTAAATATAACACTGTTAGAAAATTCATAAAATGTATCTTCTACTTGAATGAAACTCATATTTTAAGTTAAGGTTAAAGAGGCTCCGTGAAAAGATTGGCCAAATATAGTTATTCATATCTCACATAAAGGGAATATTATCTCAAATAATCTGTTATGGTTAGTGTTCCTCTTGCTTAATCAGTTGAGTATATACATTCAATGAATGAATTTTTCTTATTTTGATTTAATTCATTAACATCTCAATTTCCTTGCCTCACAGTTTACCCAACTTAAAAGTAAAAAATAAGTATTTATTTGAAGATTGAAAATTTTAACAACTTGTCAAGAATATCAAATTGTTGGGATCTTAAAATCGACTTCCATGTATACGGCAAATTCTTCAAGAAGAGTTCCACTAGTGTGGCGAATTATGAAATTCTTAAGACAAGTTTCTTGAGAATAGAGAAAGCAAAATTAAGTAGAATGAGACAACATTTTAAATTGTGAAACAATAAAGTTTTCTTTTTAAGATGAAGTTAATTGATATAAAAGTTTTTTTTTATTTCATTATTTGAAAGTATAATTTATATGTTTGCCATTGTGTTTCCCTTTAATTTAAATTATTTTGAACGTATTTCTATTCTAAATTCTTAGAATATTGATTTTGATTTAAGTTTGAATTCAATCGACTCTGGGGATAACTTGTGCTTTGATAATGCAAGATCCTTCAACATATAAATCCAAGCTTTCCAAGAATGGGTTATTGTGATATAACATCAACTCTTTAAATGATAAAAATACCTCGAGTGAAATTCCTTCATTAGCATTTCCATCATAATATTTGGTGATTTGCCTCTTGACTTATTCTTTCATGAATTGATTCTTGAATAATGAGTCCTTGAAGGAGGTCAAGACAAGTTTGTAAGAGAAACTCTACCTCCGAGTTGTTTTTAGCTATATTACAGGTAAGAGCACTCTAGATCCATAAGAAAAGAGAAAAGGTTTTGTCTTAGAAAGTGTAGTTTGCAAACCTAGAGTAACTCTTGTAACATTTCAACCCGTTCTCCTTTAGTGCCTTCTAGTGTTTTATAAGAAAATTGGAAAATAGCTTTAGAAGCTTCTACATGCTTGTTAGTTCTAAAACTTGGCTCAACGGCGAATTCATTGACTTTAACAAAATTCCTTACCCGTTAGCAAATCGTGAATTGTTATTAGTAGTGTTATCAAAGCACAAAGCGCAATGCAATACGTAAGGTTTTATTTTTATGTCAAAGCGTACAACGAAGATACGCTTTTATTAACCAAAGTGGTAATAAGTTATATAAAATTATTAATACACAAATACATTCGTTAAGAATTTGAAAATATAAAATATGACTTAAAAGTTGATTAAAAATAGAAAATAATATGATACAATTTCTAACAGCATGTTGCAATAATTAAAAAATTACAAATTATCTTTAGCGCTTCAAAACACGCTTCAGCGAAGTAAGTGTCATGGGCTACGCATCGCTTTGCTCGTGACACACTCTTCAAAATGTGCTTTTAAAAAACATTGTTTATTAGTAATAAACAGGTATGCCATAATGACGCGGGTGTAAAAGAGCTGCAGGAACCATCTCGCGATTCATTCATCTGAACCGAACCAGTCCAGACCTGAGAGGGCTGACCGACTCTTTCACATTGGTTTTACTCCTCCTTTCCATAGGGAGATTCAATCCTAGTTATATAAGGCTTAGATATGTCATTCATGAGTTTTAGGTTTTTAGTTTTTATGTGTTTTATATTGGGATAGCCTTCGACGTCCTTTCTTCCATTCGAAAGTTGTATATAATGATTCAGGCGATGGTCCTATTATATCTCGCTCCCGAGATTGTGATTATCTTCCATATTCCCTTTTGAATCCTCTTCACATCGCTCCTGAATGCCACTTCCCTGCTGCATCGCCATTCCAGGAAAAAGCCTTTTTTTATTGTTTTCCTACAATTTTACTTGCTGCCACCACCCAAGACAGCCCTTTTGTTGTTTCGCAATCCACCGCATTCCCCATCCTCGTTCCAGCCATCCATCATCGCTGTCATTGCCATTCCAGGTTCGTTGTTGCTGCTGTTCCAGCCCTCCATACTCACAGTTATCGTTTTTCTAGTCTCCATCTTGCTACCCTTTGTCGCAATCCCCTTTCCCCTGCTACCGTCACCCAAAACCTCCAATCTGTTGTTCTCTAGGCTCTCCCTGCTGCCGTACAGTCACTACCACCCACCACCATTCCTGGAACGGACCCCAACTTGAGTTGTGTGTCGTGTTTGTTGTCATTTCCTGTTTCAATATGTTAAACTGTAATCCCCTATTTGCTTTCAGCAATAATATTTGTTTTTCCTATTGTTGTTTGCGTTAACTCGAGCATCACATAGTGCTAGATGATATTGGTCCATATGAAATAAAGTATTATATATTAGAGAAAAAGGGCAAACCCCTTCCTTAAATAACAAATAGCCCTGAATTGTAAATCAACTGCAGCTTATGGGTGGGTTAGAACTTTAACAGAGCAATTTCTAGCATCAAATGCACCTTCTCAAAAGATTTTTTAAATCTTTTTACGTAGTTAGTCAAAAGCATCCTTATCACAGAATTTAACAAGCAAGCATCTTGCCCTTTGTCTTTCACATTCCCCCTAATAAAACCCCTTTCAAATGTTCAACCTCACATACAATCATAGATTCATCATAGTTAGTGATCTTCTAAAAAGTTTAACATCAAACAAGAATTATGCCACTTTGAACTTGAATCTGCCAGGTTCTCTGATGTAGAATGAAATTTGGGGCATAGAAAGATATTCAGTGAATGGATTAACCAAACTCACAATGAAATTGACTTACATAGCTTCAAGTTCCCCAATACCTTAATGGGTAATATTAACTGCAAGTTGGCGAATAGCATTGCCACAATTGAAAAGGTAGCGAATTGGTTAGGTTCTAAAGGAATTTTTTCAATGTTTGTTGATCTCAAACTTGTATTTGAAGTTATCGTTGTAGAGTGGTGTCTCAAGCTTCAAATTTTCCATTAACTTGATTAATAATTAATTGAGAATTGATGTTGAAATACTAATCTCCAAATCCTACCAAATCACAAGCCAACAAGTAGAACCTCATACTATATTTAGTTAACTTTTAACATTATTCCAATTCCAACTTCTATGATTCTGAAGACATCATCAACAAAAAGAGTTCAAAGTATGACTCCATGGGCCTCCAATTTCCTCTTCAACTCTAGTGTGAAACAAGAAAGAAGTCATCTAATGTTTGCAGCTTGATGGTGGTCCAAAATACATAAGAAATCTACATTTCAGTAAGCCCAATGAACCACTTAACACGTTAGTGAAACCATCCAATTTCAAATATATTAATTTTAAAGGATGGCCAATGGAGGCAGAATGTCATGACGAATAGTGCCCAAGCCAATTTTACCGTTTTCGGGTATCTCAAGTTAGTCACCTATAGAATCTTATTGACATAATAAAGTGCTCACTGCTTCTTATCATCTTTCTTCGATGAAAAAAAGTTGGCCACCTCCGAGATGGAAAAGTAATCGATCATCAGGACTTTAACTCTGGAGAAGAGGTAACAAATGAAGTTAACAGCTTCAGTTGGTTGAATGCATGATCACATTCACGAAATATTTACTCATCTAATTCCAACATGTACAATAGAGAGCAGACAGATCAACAATAGTGAGAAGAAAGGATAAAACAATATTACTTGTTATGAACCTCATGCACATTCAAATTGACAGAAACAAATATAAATCATGCCAGGATATCAGACTTCTCAAAATTTCCTTTAGCTGCTGCAACTAAACATGATTGCAGCTAGATTCTAATCCAATAATCAGTTTAAATTATAGAATCTAGAAAAAATAAGTTAACCACAAATGAAAGCTACTATCGCATAATCCCATTGGGCAAAACAATTAAGTGAAATCACAGCAGAAACAGCACACGGTGCCATGGTTGGACTACATAAAACATCCAATGCAAGAATCGCATAAGCGCAACCACTGCAGCCAAAGGTTCATCAGAGGAGCAAAACGAATCCAAATCAAAACACAGACTAGAATGCTTCAAAGTGCAACAAAAGCATAGATAGAAATCCCATAGCCTATCAACGCCATCAGTATAATCGGACTCACTTCTCGAAAACTACAGACTGGCGTCGTCTCTCTCCCCGGCCTTCCTCTAACGATATCCACATCAGAGGGAACACCGGCGAGGACAGCGCCAACTTCAGAGACAGCGAAGTCCCATGAAAGGGTTTTGTCAAGCTGGAGTAGGCGGGATCCAGGTGCGCCCTTGCAGTAAAGAAGACGCGAGTCGGCGGTGACGTCGAAGCCGCGGCCAACAGCCTCGACGGCGTTGGAGAGGGTAGCGATCAGAGCAGCCGGGTGCTTCGGATGCCCCGGCGGCCCTGGTTCACCCATGAAAACTCTAGCGATGGAGCTTCCAAGAACATAGAAGCGGCGAGCAGCGTTGAAAACCCAAGGCGAAGGAGTTTGGGAAGAAGAACGGATCTCTTCTCCTCATCTCATTGTGGATTTAGATAAACTCTCTCTCTCTCTCTCTACAAAGTTCTTGTCTGGTTCTTTAGGATGGAGCTCTTCGTCTTCTTGCTTTCTGTCTTACTTTCTCCTCTATTAGTCAGAAATTAGACGGAGGGTACGATGGGGCTTTTGACTGAGAAGCTGTTTTTTTTCCTTTATAAAAACGCGTTTTCTAAAGCGCTTTATGAGTTGACCGGCCGCCGTATGGCCGGCCTGCTCAGGCCGGGATTTTCGGCTTCTCCCAATTTATATTTTGGAGAAAATATTAGGCGGAAAAAAAAAATCTTGACTTTTTTCATTTAAATTTGAGATTGATGATACGTACTAGACGGTGATGGATGATACGTGAAATTTCTGTACATATTTAGGTGAAAGAAAATAATCAGTAATGACACCATAAATTTTTAAGTAGAAAAACTAGTAGAGGTAAAAATTCATGGGGCGTAGTCCAATTGTAAAAATTGACTATAGATTGATTATTACAAAGAACCCTTGTTCCACAGACGGGAAAGTGTTACTAGATTTTTCAAGTTACAACTTTGACTGACGGCGTCTGATTGATGGTGGATAACGATAATTGACAAATGTCGACGAAGGTCGGCAGTGGTCTACCACAGTAAGTGAGAGTCGATGACAGTTAGCGGTAGTTGACTGAGGTAGGCGGTGGTCAACGGCGATCGCGGTGGTCGACGACAATCGGCGGTGGTCGACAGAAGTCTACAGTGGTCGAACACAATTAACAATGACAGGGATGGTACTAGATTTAGTTCTTTCTCAACACTTCAAATTTTCTCTCAAGCCTCGACTCTCTCCTCATGAGAGAGATGAGACTCTATTTTATATTGTTTTAGGTGCAATTAATGCAGGACTGTAAATCATTTTGATAGGATGATTCAAAGCTTCCTTCGATCAAACAACGATTGATAGACATTTGAATGCCTTAACTACGTTAGAATTGAGCAATCTTGGGCTCGTTGGATTTGTCTTGTCGAGACAGTCAGTTTGACTATAAGTTTTCTGAAATCAGAGCTCTGGATGACATTTTTTCAAAATTTGAACATTTATTGCTCAAAATATCACATCGAGATTTATATTATGCATTGAGATTCATGTCTGATGATAAAATCTGTTGGCAGTGTATCAACTGACATTAATGGGTTTAAATTTCTTCTTTTTGACCTTGTTATAATAAGAAGATAAAATATATAATGGTTAAAAAAGGGGAGTTTTTTTATATAAGTAACACTAAAATATTATATAAGAAAATATTAACGTTTATGTTTTAAATCCTCAAAAATATAATATATACTTTAAAATTGTGTATCACAGAAGCCTTCTGAAATATGTGATATGTGAAATTAATTAGGACTTTATTCCATCTATTAAAAAAATATCTACGTGCTAAGGTTTCAAAATTTTTAAAATAAATTCAAAATATATTTCATTAAAATGAATGGTTTTTTAAATGACACGTTTCATTTTATTTGAATTAATTAAAAAATGGCCTTTTAGAGTCATATAATCTTATATTAATAAAGTTTAATACATTTTCTACTTCAAGTTTTGAGGTTGAATTAGCTTCCATATATAATAATTTAAGAAATAATATGGTATATATATATATATTTCATATGTTCAATATTTCATTGTGCCTTATTGAGTGTCATATGTTCATTTAATTATATAAAATTAAAATCATCTTATATAGATCATTCCCAAATCTTTTTTAAGTCTACCTTTACCATTCTTCACATAAGCTAAATCTAAAACATCTACTTTCCTAACCGAATCCTCCGATGATTGACGTTTAATGTGATCAAATCATCTAAGGCGACTCTCCCTAATCTTATTTGCTACTGAAGATACACCAACCATTTCACGAATACATTAGTTTTGCATTTTGTCTCGAAGTGTAAAGCCACTCATCCACTTAAGCATTCTCATCCTAGAAACACTAAACTTAGTTCTATGATTTTCTTTTATACGCCATCATTGCCTTTCTTTTACATTCCGCGACATAAAACCTTGCTGGTCTCACCAAGTGATACTTTTCTATCACACAATAGGCTTGGTTCGCTCCACTTCAACCGTCCAACTTAACTTCTACAAATTAACTTGTACAAATTATGAGTATAGCTAAGAAAGATTAGTATGTGCGGTTGTCCGAACATATGGACTGCCACCTCAAATCTTGTTAGTCAATTTTGAGAGATAAAGCATCCCAATTCAAGACACATACATATACAAAGTTTTTAATACATGATTGTTCTACACAGCCGACTACAAAATTAAATTATAACCTCACTCATATAATGTTGGTTGGTTCACCATGACTAATTTGAGTCAACTTGAACTTAATTCAACTTTACTCGAATCAACTCGGTCGCTCATAGTTGACCTTAGTTGTGGCTAAGTTTCTTCCATAAAAGCTGGTAAAGAGGACTTTTCGTAAGATTTCTTTTTCGAGGCATTTATATCCATGCCATAAAATTCCTGCGTACATACATATCTAACACCCAAATTTTATTTAAAAAATATCATTTTTAAAAGGCTAAATCCATTTTTAATGCACAAGTGGCATATAAGTATAGGTGTTCAACATGTAAATACTAAGATTTTAGTGGTATCCATTAAAACCTTCCATCTTTTTGGAAGATTTACATGCATATCACGCAATTCTGATCTGCTTACATATCTAAACACCTAAACTTCAATTTTTGCATATATGCCACTATATCTATGCATGTAAAAATGTATTTCACGTTTTTTTTTCAAGTTAAAATAACGATAATGTTGATGCAATATGTAAATTTTGGGTGTTATAGATGTAAAAAATGAGGTGCTAGATATGTAAGTACATAAGGAATTGGGTAGTGTTTATATAAACGCCCCTTCCTTGATTTTCATTACCTCCTCCAAGATCACGAATCTCTACAGCTCCTTATTGGCGATCATCTCTGATCCTATCTTCTCCCGCAAATGAGTTCTCTTTGGGGTTCTTCGTTATTGCTAAGTAGTATGGCTTTAGAAACCCATGATCCGGATCAATTAAGCCGCCGTTGTCATCAAATTCTGGCACTGATGAGGTTACAGAAGAATCAACGAAGGTGGTTGCAGCAGAGATCTCCTGGATATCAATGGGTTCATTCTCCCAGAAATTTCTTTTGACCCCATGATTGCTGTTGCTGCTGCGGGAGAAGCTGGAGAGTAGGAGCAGTGGTTGCAAGGGGGTGCGGCGCTCGAGCAAGCTCACCACTTTGGACATGGTTGGTCTCAGCGAAGGAGATGAGTTGGTGCAGAGGATGGCGAGGTTCAGTAATAGGTTAGCCTCCTCCTCCGAGTATTCTGATCCGAGCCTTGTATCCACCAGCTCCAGAAGTTTTCCCTTTTCTTGTAGAACACAGGCCTGCGATCCCATACAAGGTTGAAAGATTGGCATATTTACATACATACCACGAAATACTCATGTATTAATAACATTTCTAACACCTAAGCTTTGCTTTTAACATTATAACATAACAAATCTTTTATATCACATCAAAACTATCACCATTTTACTGTTCAAAAGCGAAATTAATGCACCTTTTGGCATGGATAGGTATAGTGGTATGCATGTACAAAAATTAAAATTCAGGTGTTAGATATGCAAATATGTAAAGGTTCCACTTTTTATGAATATTTACATACATAACACCAAAATTTTATGTATTTACATATAAAACACTGAAACTTTAATTTTTTACATATATGCCAACTTATTCTATGTAATAATTGTAAAATAATAATAATAATAATAATAATAACTAAATTTTTTTGGTTCCTTTGGAAGGGAAGCGACATCCTCAACGATTTGGTTTAAGAGAAGAATGCCTCTTCTGAACGGGAAGAAATAAAAAGAAGACGCAAAGAGGGCGAGAATGAGAGATCGAAAAGAATATAGAAGTAAAGAAGCTGGAGAAGACGAAACCCTTGTCAATCTTGTGCGGGAGCTTGCCAGAGGAGGGAAGACTCCCGTGCATGCTTGGTGTGAGTCTTCGTTCCAGGAAGAAAGGAAGAAGAGCCACGCCGTAGCCGAGCAAAGAGAAGGCTTGCGTGCGTGAGAGGCTTCGACACCGCGTGCAAGCTGCTAGAAGGAAAAGAGTAGAGAGCATCGTTCGTAAGACGATGGAGGCAACTGACTTTGACGTGTGCAGGGGAAGACAAACACTGCTTGCAAGGATCGGGAGATGACGCCGAATTGAGTGCGGGGCTCATCTCATGCGTAGAAGGGAGCAGGCTACATGCACATTCTGTGCGTGAGGGAAGATGCTCACGTGTGTGCGGGAAATATAAAAGCTGAGACATGCATTCTAATAAGAAGGTAAGGGTTCAAGTTTAAAATTTATAAATTAAAAATAGATAACTGTTAGGTATGGCTCATATACCAGAATTTTGAAATCTCTTGTAATGAAGAGGTATGTCTCATAGTGAAGAGGAGTACCTCTTGGAATTTAGTGAGTTAGGGAAGCGAGGGCGTTTTAATAATTTATCTGTGGGTTTTATCTATAAATAGATGGGTAAACCTATGGGTATGTGAACTGAACCTGTAACTCCTCTGAAATAGTGAATTCGCCGCTCTGCTCCCGAGAATGTAGGCATCTTTGCCGAATCTCTTTAAATCTTTCTGTTCTTTTGGATTTGTGTCGATTCTTGCATTTCTTTACCCTAAATTTTTCAGGGTATAGGAAAACAAATCGGCACAGAAATGACTCGGATTTGTGTTTGACTAGAGATTGGCGCGGGGTTGGCGGCTAGGGCTTCGTGAACTTAATGATTACGACAGTTTCGACGAAGCATATAGTTCGCAAGCAGATTAGACAAATCACGGTAGTAAGGAGCAGGCTTCGCGCGACATACGGCTTAGCAAAGCTTCCAGGCGTGACAGTACATTCGCGAACAAGAGTTCCAGTGAGGTGGGAAGAACCGGACGCGGAGGACATCGCGACCTGCAGAAGAGTTCGGTGCAGCAGGCGTTCTAGATGACATCCTTCTGAAGGCGAGAAGGATTGGCGAGACAGGAAGATCTGCAGTGGGTAGCAGTCCGGTCGGGAATCGGCCCGAGTCGCGGCTTCCAGAAATTCGAGGAAGATGAGCCAATGAATCAGAATCTAGGATTTGCACCTGAGGGAATATTCCCTCTCCCAATCAGGAGATTTCTTCGGTGGCGGAGAGACCGGAAATTTGGAAAGAATTTTGGGTAGCAAATTTGGAAAGAAATCTAGAATATTTAATTTGCACCAGGACGGAAAATCTGGAAAGAAATTTGGAATCTTTTAAGTCTATTAGGAGAAATATTCTTTCATGATTAGTAATTTTCCTGTTTTGATCCGTGGAGAAGAAATTCCGGGAGACTTAATTAAGACAATACTTAATTAAGGAAACTCAATTGAGGGATTATGTTTTGAAATTCCGAGATACTTAATTAAGGAAACTCAATTAAGGGATTTTGTTTTGAAATTCTAATAAATTTAATTAGGACAAATTCTTAATTAAAGGGAACTTAATTAAGGAAACTTAATTTAAGGGATTATGTTTTGAGCAGAACTGATCAAGGGAAATAGTGATTTTCAACTTCAGCAATTTGGCAACCGAGCAGAGGAGTTCGTCGCGAAAGAAGCGTTTGCGGCGTTCGGCGAGGTGGGGTTCGCGCGACCAGATGTGAAGGTTTCCCGAATATGTTTTTTCGCTTGCGACCAGGCGCGCAGGTTTCGCGAAGGTGTTTTTCACGTGCAAACATGCGCGAACAAGCGAAGGATTGCGAGTCTTCTTCGCAACCGAGGAAGAGGCTCGCGCGGAGCAGTTCGCCAGGTGTTCACGCAAGCGTCTGCGATCAGGATCGCAAGGTGGAGTTCGGTTCCGCGAACAGGAGCCTCATTTTGTGAACAGAGGAGTTCGGCTAACGAAGTTCGCAAGTTTGTCGCAGGAGGAGTTGCGACAGGTGGAGTTTGACTCGAGCTTTCACGCGAACAGAAAAGGGCTTCGGGCAAAGAGTTCGCAATAATTCGGCCGAATTTTTCCGCGAACAGGAAAAGTACTTCGTGTGAAAAATTTGATTCACGAATCACAGGAGAATCACGGGAAAATTACTGCAATTGACAGAAAATTTAAGGTTTCTTTAAATTTATTTGCAGTATGTTTTTTGTTTCGACAAAAGGCAGGAAAAGTTCACTGCATGATTAATTTTAAACGACAATATCCGGTGCAAAATTTGAGATATTGAAGTTTGATGAAACCAGAAACTTCGGATTGTGGCAAACAAGGGTGAAAGATTTGTTGGCACAATAAATAATTTTGAAGGCATTGCGAGCTATGAAACCGTTTAATATCTAGAAATTGTTGGGGAATACAGTTGCAGATGGAGTTCACTCTGTTGAATCATATGATGAAAATGCAGAAGGTATGTTACCAAAGCAGGTATTTTCAACAAGTTCTTGCATTACTTGAACTTGTTAAATGTTTGTAATTGTTAGATGGCATGGTTGCTCAACCCACTATGATGTAAGAAATTCCATGGTGTATTTCTCACAGGGGTTGGATATTCGCCAAGGTGGAGATTTGTTAGGTATGACTCATATACCAGAAATTTGGAGTTTCTTGGAATGAAGATGTGTGTTTCCTGGTGAAGAGGAGTATCTCTTGGAATTTAGGGGGTTGAGAGAAGCGAGGGAGTTTTAGTAATTTATCTATGGGTTTTATCTATAAATAAATGTATAATCCTATGAATATGTGAACTGAACTTGTAACTCCTCTGAAATAGTGAATTTGCCGCTCTGCTCCCGAGGCTGTGGGCATCTTTGTCGAACCTCGTTAAATCTCTGTGTTCTTCTGGATTTGTGTTGATCGTTGCGTTTCTTTGCCCTAAATTTCTCAACAATAACATAAGTGGAAGGCTTAGTGGGAATGGCTCTCAATCCAAGCAAACTTTAATAAGGTAAGATTTTAGGTATTTTATTTATATAAGATATTTTATTTATTTAATTAGATACTATTAATTTGGTATTTATATACAAAATTTAATCAGTGGTTAAAGGATTTTTGATTCAACCAATTAGAATTTTGGATTGTGATTTGTGTAAAACAGGTAGAGATAAAGAAAAGGTGATAGTAAGAGAAAGTAAAGAGGAAGCTTACGAGGAGATCATTGACAAGATCAAGTGAATGAAAAAGAAATAATAGCTTTATGATTTCAACTCGTTTGCTTTTTGTTCTGCATTAAATGGAAAATTAAAGGAAAAATTGTAAATTAAAGTTTTAATGTTAAATATACCAAGAGTCACCCCCTATGACATTAACAGGGGATGCTATTGTATTTGAGCAGGTAAAAGGTAAATGATATGATAAAGATGCATCTTTATGTTACAAATGGTGAATGCGGTACTTTTTTTGATATATTTTGACAGTGCTCCTAAAATGACTTCTAAAATTAAAAGAAAACGAGAAATTAAAAATTTTAATTAATTAGTTTAAAAAAATTAAGTGATAAAATGATAAATATAGATTTTATCAATAAATTTTAATTATTTGATCAATATATTCATTTGAGAAATCACGTTAGGTGTTTGCATAATAAAATAATAACTAGTCATTAAGTTGCTTAAACTTAACCTGTTATTTAATTATTCTTTCAGAAAAATGTCCTCTAGACAAAGATGTCTAATAGGAGAGAATTTTATTACAGGAGGAGAGGGATTATGGATGATAAGTAGTGGTTTATTTATTTTTTCTATATTATGTCACTTTTAGGCCATTACTTGTGTTAATGTAGTACACTCAATGATATTATGTGTTTCTTAGAGGATTGCTTACATTTGTACAGTAGATTTAGTGGCTGTTTTCTATATGAATGTTACTGTGGATTAAGTTAATGTTTAGAAATAACCTTCACCATCCGACCGTCCTTACTCGTCTAAAGCATTATTCGCTTATTAAAATAGCAATCTCTGGTTAAAAGTCAGTGAAATTTGAGAGTTACCCAGTCGAGGAGGTAAACAAACTCTTCCTTAGGCCTGTAATTTGTGTTGCTTTTGCCAGTGACGATCTCTAAAGCAACCACTCCGAAGCTGTATACATCTGCTTTATCACTTAGATGACCGCGCATTGCATATTCAGGAGCCATATAACCCCTGCATGATGAAAAATAAGAAAGCCTATTTGGTATCATTTACATACATGGAAGATTTACAGACATACGACTCAATTCCTATGCATTTACACTGACACCTAAACTTCAATTTTTAAATGCATACCACCTTACCTATGCATTAAGAGGTGTATTTCACTTTTTAACAGTTAAAATGGTGGTATTTTATGTGATATGAAAATTTTGGGTGGCATAAATGTAAAATAGCAAATTTCAGGTGTTAGATATGTAAATACATAGGATTTGGGTGGTGGTATGTATGGAAATGCTACTAAATAAATACAGCAAGTGACAGACAAGATTTTAATTTAACAAATCATTATACTAGTATGTTTTGAGCAGGCGATGACTATCATTACATTGCTAACACTGGAAAATCAGATCTCAGGCATGCATCATGGTTGAATGATCGTGTACAAGAATATATAATCATGGTAAAGCTTTTGGTAAACAGCAATATTTTAGCATTTAAACACGCAGATAACATGGAATAATAAACGAAACGATATTGACAGTAATTATAAAAAAAACATCATCTTTATATGAATGAATTTATACTATATATATAAAGTAGAATGAGAAAAGCGTTAAAATGGTACATTAACTTGTTACATGAGGTCATTTTAGTCCCAGGGATATAAAAGTGTTCTTGGTCATTTTTAACAAGGGCTGAAATAATTCCTACGGAGGGCTATTTTCAACCCTATTAAAAGAGTCCGGGGACTAAATTGTCGCCTTTATATACTATGGCATTAAAATGATTCGATATTAATAAGACAAGGCTAGTGTTGGTTATTATGAAGAATAGCTACGATACCCACCATTCAGGTTCGCATGGCTTTACAAAACAGTAATATGTAGGTCTAGAATGACCGAAAAGTATAACATGAATTGTTACATTAACTAATTCTTCGTGATAGAAAATACATGCATGATAACTTACACAGTGCCAGCTATTTTGGTGCTAATATGAGTCCTATCATCTTCATATAACTTGGCTAAGCCAAAATCTGATATTTTAGCATTGAGATGCTTATCCAGCAACACATTACTAGCCTTGATATCGCGGTGGACGATCTTCAATCTAGATTCTTCATGGAGATATGTGAGGCCTCTTGCTATATCAACGCAAATTTTGTACCTAGTTGGCCAATTCAAATGAATTCTTGGATGTGGATCCGTTCCTATAAAAGGTAATCCAATATGAACCACATTCCAAAAATACAGATAAAATCTATGATTAAAATAGAGAATAAAAGAAGAAAAGTGTCAAAATAATCCTCTGGCTCTTTGTAGAGTGTAAAGTTTAAACAGCTGTCAATCCATATTCTTTTAATATAAGCTAAAATAGTTCCAACATATCTCTATGTCAACCCTATGTCAAAGAATCCGAATACTAATTTGACACTTTTATAAACTTCGGGACTAAAATGACCACATGTAAACAATCAGAGGACTATTTTGACACACTTTACTCATAAAAAAGATTACCGAAAAGAGCACGTGAAAGGCAGTTGTTTTCCATATACTCGTACACTAACAAAAGCTGATTGGCTTCAATGCAACAACCATATAGGTTTACAAGATTAGGATGTTGCAGTGCGGAGATCATGCCTATTTCATTTACAAATTCACGGTTCCCTTGTCTGGACCTTGATGAAAGCTGCTTCACAGCAATTACTGTTCCATCTGATAGAAGGCCCTATGAGAGTGTTTAAATGGTAATCAGCAGCAACCACAGGTGTGTGTTTGTGTGTGTGTGTAGAAAACTTACAAACATAACACTCAATGTCTATGCATTTACATATCTAACACATAAATTTCAATTTTTACATATATTGCCTATGCATAAGAAAGAGTATTTCACTTTTTCTTAGTTAAAATAGTGATATTTTTATGTGATATGAAATATTTGAGTGGTGTAAATGTAAAAATTAAAGTTTAGATGTTATATATGTAAGTATAAAGAAATTGGTTACTATGTATGTGAATGCCCTGCCCATATATATATAAAGTGTCAAA
This sequence comes from Papilionanthe hookeriana x Papilionanthe teres, assembly GCA_022702705.1. Classification (NCBI taxonomy): domain Eukaryota; kingdom Viridiplantae; phylum Streptophyta; class Magnoliopsida; order Asparagales; family Orchidaceae; genus Papilionanthe; species Papilionanthe hookeriana x Papilionanthe teres. The sequence continues at coordinate 65,568,291 of CM040427.1, read as the reverse complement.
ATAATCCCCCGACCATCTACATTGGGTTATTTTTGTCCTAGAGTTTATAAAATTGCTACATTAGTCCCCGGATTGTAATGGGAACTAGAATAGTCCTCATTGGGAAACGTACCAATTCAACCCATATATTAAAGTTTGAGGACTAAATTAACACTTATTTAAACTTTGAGACTACAATGGCTCCTTTAGAAAGAGTTTGGAGACTATTTTGACATTTTTCTATATATATATATATATATATATATAAATGCAGATAGAGGGAAAAAAAATGAGCAGATAACCTTGTAAACTGGACCAAAACCACCCTCCCCGACCTTATTTGTTGGATTGAAATTCTGGGTCGCTGCTTTAATTTGTTTGAGGGTAAATAGTCCAGTTGGCAAGTCTGTTGAGAAAACGTTATTAGGAAGCATTTAGCTTAAGGGTAGAATTAAGTGCAAGGAGTTAGTCTGAAAACCAAATATTTATGTATTTAAGCATGTAGGGACTTCTGCATAGTAAGCTTTGACACATGGCTCTACTGGTGTTCGAATCAGTTGTGAGGAAAATACAGTTATGCATTTATGATCATAAACTAGTATTAGAAAAGCAGTGATTTTACTGAGCGGAGGGCTTGGATGATCATATGTTCTGTTATGCCTCGAGCAAACCCTGAACAAGCTCTAGACTTCATGAAATTATATTATTTCCAAAATTTAGAATAGGAGATAAAGCACCGGACATGATAGTATAATACCAACAAATTTAATGCAAATTTAAATTCTTCTCTCTAGCAAAGAAATGTGTTGGGGATGGTTATGTTACAGTAGAACAACATGAGGTTTTTTCATTATTGATTCCCCGCTTATCCATTTCTTTAAGCTTTTCAGCTGTAACATCTGTTGAATTAAAAATTTGGAGAAGTGTTTAATTTCCTTTTGAATCATGGCTTGGTGGCCAAAGATCATATCAATCATTTGGTGAAATTTGATTTTATGTTATCGTAAGTTCCAATTTTCAGTAATTGCATCTTCATTCAATCCTATATGCTTCCCAATCAAACCCTTTTATTCATCTTCATCCATTCAAGCAAAACCAACCATTATTATCCCCTCTCGGTTTCGCTTTCTGGAGTTTGCTTTCTGCTAAAGCCCTCACGCTAGCAAGCTCTCAGTTTTGTGCTCTACCACCACTTCCCAAACCAATTCTCGCACCATAACCTTCATCATACATTTTCCTCCAAACCAAGAATAATCCCATAAGATCTTGACTCCTTGCAAATCAAATACCTCATTGGTGTGCTCAAAGATTTTCCTCCTATCCAAAGCCACCATGGTCCATTTCCTCCAAATCCAAATTGATTATGAGAAATCTTGATAATGCGTCTTAATCTATGTTCAATTACCCTCTCCCATAATTTTAAAGTATGACACATCAATTTAATTCCTCTATAATTTGCACACTCTTGTGCATCCCCTTTATTCTTAAAAATGGGGACCAAAATACTCTTCCTCCACTCCTCAGACATCATTTTAGTTTTTAAAATAATATTAAAAAGTTTAGTAAGCCAAGAAAATCTCAAATCTCCTAAATATTTCCACACTTCAATTAGGGATATCATCAGGTCCTACAGACTTTCCACCCTTAGTTTTCTTTAAAGTCTCCTCAACTTCTTTTTTACTAATGCGACGATAAAAATGAAACGTTTTATTATTATTAATATTAAGATCACTAAGGTCGATCGTATTTTTAGAAACTTCATTAAAAAATTTAACAAAATAGCTCACTCACCTATTTTGAATATCTTTTTCTAAGAAAAACTTTTTGATTTTCATCTTTAATACACTTTACTTGAGTTAAATATTTTTATTTTTTCTTTGTTTGGCTAGTTTATACATATAATTTTCACCCTACTTAGTATCTAATATGTTATAGAGATCATTAAAAGCAGAATTTGTAGCGTAACAAATTGTTTTTTTAGACTCCCTGCGGGCCGTTTTATATTTTTCTCAATTTTCTAACTTTTTACATTTAAATCAACTTTTATAACAAAACTTATAATATTTTATCTTTTATTATAAAGATCAAAAAAAAAAAAAATACAGACATGGTAGTTACTAATATTCTATGTGTATATGAATTGGAAGTGCAAAAATGTGTAATTAGTTTTTATATTAAAAAAAAACCCCATGGTGAGTGGGCACTCAAGAATAAAATATTATTATGTTAGTGAACAATGCTTCAAATAATCATACTTAGATTGACCATAAGGTTGGGACTAAAATGACCCGCCCTCCCCACAAATAGTTAAGGGATCGTTTTGGTTCTTTTTCCTTTTTTTACAATAAAATATTGAGTAATTATTGGGTGGAATAATTTTGCATACTTTCCTTTATCAGTGAAAAGATATTTACAAGAATAGTCAATTTTTTCATTTAACCAATAATCTAGAACTAATGCTTTGTTATACTCAAACCAAAAGTGCAGTGAAAATATGTGACAACTTCGGGTTTAAACCAAAAAAACAATAACTATTTCATTATTAACATATTCAATACTGTATGATAAAAGACATCCAAATTAATGTAGACAGAACCCATTCTAGAGAAACACTGTGTACCTTTATTCATGGAATTTGGCTCAACGCATCTCTTTCTCAACCAAATGGCAAGTGCGAATAAGATGAGGCAAAATACAAAGGTTGATACTTTAATGATAATCTTGGTAGCCTTCCTTAAATCAGTAGGGTCTTGTGGCGGAACAAAATCTGAATTATTTCATTAAAAAGAGAAAAGAAACAGAAGTTACAAATAGATCTATATATAAAAAGATTACAATGAAAACTAAAGAATGATAATGCAGCCAGAAAATCAAATCTAAGTTTAAATGAAGTTTGTCCAGATTCAGATATAGACTGTACACTGCAGACTACAGTGCATTTTGAGTCATTGGTAACTATCCAGAAAGTCTGATTACAAAAGAAATCATAAGGATTTCACTTAAAATAGGTGAGGACATGGGTTTAGGTCTACAAAACTACAACTATAAGTTAATAAACAAAATTGTTTGCTGCGTAGTTAAATTTTGTTTCTAAATGATTTGTTATGATTTCCATATAAGTTTTCATCTTGAAGTTTGGATTTTTTTTATGGTTATCAGTAATTGTTAGATTTAGTTTAACGTGCCAAAGCTTGAGATTGCCAGAACACATGCAAGATCTTTTGTTTTAATAGAATGTACCATACCTTCTACTAAAACATATGCTATCTTCTAACGCAATGTACAATGAAAATTCACATACCTTATTGTAGAAATATGAATCATTTGTTTCCTCATGTGAAATCCAATGCAAAGCATACTGGATCTAATAATGAAAAACATTGAAACTACATGCCTTCTACTAAATCATATGCTATGTTCTAGCACAATTATTATGAAACGTCCTGCAACTACTATGGAAACTTGCGATGCTTTTTCCTTAGGTTCAATTTAATGAAACACGAGTTGGATCTAGTACTGTTAAACAGATTGAAACACAAAATCTCATAAAACTCATTTGAAATTTGACTTTGTAATTTCATAATGAAATCCAGACAAAAATGCTTTCAAATTTGCTCGAATTAACTTGAATATAGTACATGTAAACTCAAAATGCAACTTCAGAAGAGTATAAGTTATATTATATGTAATTTACGAATAACATTATATATATACACATACAAAATTAATTTAAATTTTATTTTGAATTGAACTCATAATCAAATCACTTTGATTCGAGTAAGGTTCCACTCAAAATGGTTTTGAGCTCAACGAAACTTGGAGTAAAGCTAGATCAAACATTTAGATTTTGAGTAGAGCCAAACTAGCTTGAACCTAACTTTAACAACAATAATTGCAAGGCATGTTAAAGCTAAAACTGTCCTTATCCCAATGTTGTGCCCATTTAGATTTTAGTAGTATCTCGGGATACTTTGGTACATAAAAAGTTTCTTTAAAGTTCCTATATGAACCCAATGTCAAATAACTACTTTCATGAATAAATCTGATTTCCTTGTGGATATAAATCCTGTGATTGGATTAATATAGATTCAGTTTAGCGATGTGAATATGACTCAAAAATCAAGTATCACTTAAAAATTGGAAGTCTTTGGCTTGGATTGAGCTTGAACATTAAGTCGTGACTATATTCAATAAAAAAAATTCATTCTCAAATAAAAATTTTTATGCATGTTTGCGACTTTGAGTACAATTGATTAATTAATTTGTGGAAAACTATAATAATAAAAATTTTCTACAAATTTATATATATATAATTAATTCAATTGTAGTAATTATATGTTGCATTCTAGACTTCTCAAAATTGAAATTTTAAGATAATTTTAAAAATTAGAAAACATGTTGAAATTATTGAATGAATTTAAAAAATAATAATCTAACTATGATGATAATTTTTTATAATTTCAAAATGAAATTGAAACTAAACTTCAAATTAAAAAATTGAGAATTTATTAAATTAAAGCTTGCAAGTGTTTATTAAAATTTGCATATCCGAGTGAAAGTAAAACATTAGTAAATAATAAAAAATATATAATAAAAATATATGGATTAAATAAAAAACTATAACAGGAAAGTAACAATAAAAATAAATTAAATATGATTTATTACAAAATTTATAATATTAATAGGCTAATTAAATTAATATGTTAAATTTAAATTGAATGATTACAATCATTAATTATTTAATTAAATAAAATAAAAGAATAATTAAATGATGCAATTAAAATCTATTAATATGAAAATTGTCTATATTATTATTGGCATCAAATTAAAAGAGAGTAAAAAAAACAAAAGCAAGTTATCTATTATTGAGGTGGATACACTTATATCTAAATAAACGTAAAATTTTTGTTTCATCTAAGTGCATTATCAGATATTAATATATGTTCAAATAAATATTTATAGTTGTTTAAATTATGATTTATATGTATTGTTTAAACTATTTGTCATATTAAATAAACATTGCAAGAGTTAAAGATATATACTCCATGCACAACTTATGATATCAAAAGGTATTAAATGATGTGAAATAAAATTAACTATATCAAAATGTTTGCATGTGTATGTTAATTGATGCAGTTCACCTCTTACAATATTAACTAGAGACGCTAAAATGCTCATGTATATAAAATGATAATAATAATGATGCGGGGCTTGGCTTGCATGATCGCCCCAACCGGATCAATATTTATAGTAGTTTAAATTATGATTTTTTTTCGGATTTCTAGACAAGTGATGCTCCGGCTTTATCCTGCTTCAAAGTGGTGACTACCTTCGCTTACCCCCATGCCTATTCCCTTCCCCTGCTCGTTGCTTTCAACTCCACCTGCTGCCGTGAACCCTCCATCACCTAGCCCTGCTACCACCCCAACCTTCCAACACCTCCACCTGCCGACACCACCCTTCCTCTTCACTGCAACCTGCTGTCATCACCCCTTCCAACCACCTTACCACTTGCTGCAAACCCCAAGACCACCACCCTCCTGCTGCCCAACCGACTTCACCATCTCCATCCTTACCTTAGGGGGGCTCTTTTGTGCTTGCTTCTTTATTTCCTATTTTGAAGAACCTTGTTGAAATTCAACAATAATATTTTTGTGTTTTGTTGTTCTTTAGGTCAACTTCAGTATCAAATAAGAAACAAAATTATTATTAAAGTACACTAAAATGTTTCAAAAATTTTTACATGATCATCTTTGAATAAAAGAATGATCAAATGACCTTATATTAATGTTTTAAATTTAACAAGTATACATTTTATTTTCTTAATTTTGTTATGTTGCTATAATTTAGAAGTATGAACTATTCATTAATTTGTCACAACAACTTAAAACAAAACATTCAGAATAAAGGCTTATGCTAAAAATTAGTAAAAGGAGAACATAATTATCTCAGAACTGACCAAACAAGAGAATAATGTTTACGTTAAAATTTGATTTAATTTTACTTAGTTTGAGTTTTGTACTTTAGCATCTCTTTCAATTTATTGAATATTCTAGAAATCGTGTTTGATTTCGCCTCGCTACCAGGATTCCTACTTGCAGGCACTGGAAATTCAAAGAAAAAGGCAAGTAAAGCAAAGCTTTTGAAGAAAGAATAAAGCAAAGCCAGTAGGCGCTAGTTTCTTTTCACAGTCTTCCACGTAAAGGTAAGAAAAAGTTAGAGACCCATAAAAAATAGAAGTCCCAATTGTGAGAGTAGCAGTGTAATTAGATCCTGTCTTAAGCATATCATAATCTTCGCCATCAGTTCAATCCTAAGCTCAGTCCTTCTAGTTCGAGTGCTTTTTTCATACTCTCAAGTGGAAGTGGGGGTTCCCGAGGTTATTTTTATTAGCTTGTGCCAAAAGTGAATTTAAATTTTTCGGACGAGTGTCTCTTCCTATCTTAATAAATCTAACTCATAGGTCAAATCATGACACTAGAAAGTTAAACTTTAAGAACCTCCTACAAATTGCAATATAAATTTAGAAAATGACCATAAAACGAAGAATCAATTTTTTCTAAAATAAAATTTAAATATATTACTAGCAGCATGATCCACATCAAAACCTATCTTATAGTTTGCTAGAAAATCTATTCATGCAATTAAACTTGAAATTTAGCAAGATTCAATACTTAAATCTAAATCTGAATTTGAATATGAGATTATGTAACCTAGAATTATACTATGAAATAAATCTAATCATCATAACATCTAATAGAAATCATTATTACCTAATATAACTTCTAACACTAACTATAACATTGAATATAAACATATCATACCTACTAAAGTTGCTAAATCAATTAAATATAATTTAACTAATACGTGTAATAATGTTAAATAAAATAATTTTGTTAATGTTATTGAAAAAAATGGTACTATTAAGGTTAAGGTGTTTCACTACACAAGAAATGGTTGTAGTGATTTCGAAGAAACTCTAAAATGACCATACATGTTTTGCATTGTATCTTAACCACATATAAAGCTGACAATGATTAGCTTATGATTGTTATCTTTGACATTTATTTGAGGTGAATCCTGAAATCAAACAAACTATTATTAGTAGTATTATAAAAATGTTATCTTCAAAAGAGCAATGAAAATGATGAACTCCAACCCAAAATTTATCCAAAGCCAATAAAGTTGATAAAGAAAATAATACACAATACATGTACACATGAAACTCATTATTTTTTTGGACTCAATATGACTTCATAGGTGTCTCTATTATTAAGTATGGAGTTAAAACTTTAATATTTAAAAATTTTTGCTCACTTCAGTAACATCAATGTATTAAATGAAGGCTACCAAAAAATTTATAATAGAGGCTACAAAATTCTTCAACGACAGCTGAATGTTAATGTTGAAAAGTGAACTCTTCACTATATAAACTCATGCAATTCTCCCTTATAAAACATCTCATAATTATAATCAAACAAAATGAAAAAGAGTCGAAAGATAAGAAAAGAGATAAAAAATTCATGATAGAGAATAGAAGAGAAGACAGGAGATACATCATCAATATTTTTTCTCCACGATCAACCCTCATTTTCACAATATGTGGTCATATTACTACTCAGTGATTAACACATAAAATAGTACAATTATCTTTATTCAGCTGAAGTGAAATCTGTTATATATCTTTTTTTAAGTTTAGTAGAATATTCGATCTTTATGTGACTGTAAATGCAGGTGAATCTAACCGAACCATATAAATTTATGACTTATATTTAAGATTTTTTGTTTGATAATTCTCTCATCCTCATCCAGTTTATTGATTGAATTTTATTTACTATCTTAATAACTACCATCAATGCTTTAGGATAAGTTTAGGACAGGTTTATCCTACTTTGCCGTCGCCACAATTCTGTTTAGGGAACTACTTTCTAAAATTTTTATGGTGAAAAGTTTTATTTTTCAAACTGACTTTTTAAAGTGTGATGGCTATAAGAAAGCTAACTGTCAGAATTTTTAGAAAAAAATTATAATTTCCACGGCAGCTTTCTAAAAAGTTCTTTTCTCACAACAATATTTATAAAATGTTGTGGCTGCCAGACCCGTAGTCTAAGAAACATTCAGTGTAAACAAAGAGGATGAAAAGATCACAATCCATAAATTTGATAGTAAATTTTGGTTCTAGAAAATGCTGGTAGAAGATTATCCATACGAAGTAAAACTCCACCAACCACTAAAGGGAGTAGAGCCGCAGTTAGTTGATCCAAAAGAGTGAAAGTTAAAATAGAGCTCTAAGGGTAATTTGTCTATCACTTTATGAAAAGTTGTCTAAAGCCCATAAGATACATACGATACACAAATTTTTAATTTTATTAACGAGATCAACTTAATCATAAGAAGCAGTTGAACACTGTGAATATCAAGTTTAACGATGATATTCATGCCTTCAGCCTGCACTTATCATTACTTGAGATCTAAGATTCATCATAACATCCATCGTTAGTTCATATAAATCATCTGCAATGAAGCACACTGACATCAGAGATCTTATCTTAGTAAATCACCTTCTATTTTAAATATTAATAACATTATTAAATCTCATAATGTTGATAACAACAAATGGAAAAGCAGGTGAAAATCTCATATCAAGAATTTTCAATCGAATTACAAGAAAGACAAGTTTCAACATCGTTAAGATGATGATGACCTCATGGAAAACATAGCCATATGATGAAAAAATGCAAAAAAAAACAAAGAAAGACATGAAAAAGGCCAAAGGCCAAGAGGATAAACGATGAATGTCATTGTGAATGACATTGGAATGTACTAATACTTCAGCACAGTTAGTCCAATTGAGACATGGATATTAGAGATATGTCTTTTTATTCTTCTTCTAATAAAGATCTAATGACATTATTTTTCAAGTAATTATGAAAAATATTCCTTGTTGATGACAAATCCTTAAATATTATAGTTATTGGAGATGTGATAATCAAGACAACAAGTTGTAACACTAGCAAGTTTTATCCCTATCTTAAGGAGAAACTTGATCTCCACCAGGTAGCGAACCGAGGCAAGAAGTCGTGGCACTTCAAATAATATACTTGAAAACTTACAAAAGATGTCTTAGTGAGTGCTCAAGGCAATGGAAAAACACACTTCACACCACCACTAACACTGAAATTATAGGTTTTGTACCTAATGCAAAGATATTCAAATTTATGGCAGCAAGCTAGGTCGTATATGTGAAAATAGCCCAAAGACTCTTTCCCTCTAGATATAAAATTTCAAGTTTAAAATCTATTAAATCCATCTTTTGTGAAGATTGTGTTCTAAGAAAATAAAAGATTCTTAGTTTTCCAAAAATCAGAGAGGGCGAAACTGCTACAGTAAATCATACAACTAAAGGTTTGTGTCAAGTGGGAGCTTGTTAAAAAATGAGATGGAATCATTTGAAAGAATAGCACCTGAACACTAAATAAAATACATAAATAATAAGAAAACGTTGCAAAAATAAGGATATACGCAGTGAAATAAGAGCACACAAAAATCAAATGATCTATAGCAATATTTATTACCAAAGGTCCAATAGAAAAAATATATATAGAGAGACTTTACAAATTTGCTCTCTTGCATAGTTAAACTAGCCGCTATTTGTCTAGTGTAGTTAAACTAGCCGCTATTTGTCAAGGCGACTTTTCTTAATGACGTTTTGGCGAATGATATCTACATAATACAATTAGAAAGTTTTATTTAACCTAAAAAAAAAGCCTTATCTATAAGTTAAATAAAAACTTTTATATCTTAAAACAAGCACCTCATCAATAGTACTAAGGGTATAAGATTCAGATAGAAGATCAAATTTTGTACAATGCTGCCCATTGTTATCATGTCGAGTGAACAAGAATAAATTATATTTTATCATATTATTAAAACTAAATGACATGTTGATTGCGGGGACTGGTACTCAAAAGATCAATGATCTTAAGAAACAAGTGTCGAATTTCATAAATTTGAAAGAAGCAGAATAGATCCTTAAGATGAGAAAATGCAGCAATAGACCACGGGTCTACTAAGTCTTTCACAATCGTAATATATTGAAAAGTGTTAGATATGTTCAATATCATAAATGCAAATATTATAAGTGTGTTACTCAAGCCACTTCAAATTATCTAAGAAATATTTGCCAAAAACTGAAGAAAAAAATCGAATATAGTTAGTCTCTTATTTGTCAACCATTGGATCTCTTGCATAAACAATAATTTGGCCAAAATAAAAACCTACACAAGTAATGGGAGCAAGCAACAGAAACATGTTGAATACAAAAAATAATATTGGATCATTATGAAATTGTTATTGCGGTATCTTAAAGGTAGATCAATCGTTCTCTAAAATTTAAAAAGAAATGATTTAAAACTGTAAGGCTATATGGTTTCCGATCCAAGAGAAGACACAGATATAAGTAGTAGTACAAGGTATAATACATTTAGGGCATACTATTATTAATTGGGTGCATAATTTAGAAGATAGGTGCATTATCAATATAGTTGTAAATGAACCAACGCACATGAGAACAATTTAAACTTGGCTCAATTAATACTCTATCATGTTTGTTCAAATTAGTAAATACACAAGTTTGAATATTTATTTAAAACTCGAAGCGTAAATGAACTATATTGAACATAGCCCAACTCGCTTATTAATGTTCATGAACATACTCGTTTGTTATTCAACAAATAACTTGTTAAATGCTCTATACTTATAAGATATATTATTTAAATAAAATTTGATTAATTAGAAGTTATTTAATAATATATTTAATAGTAAAACATAAGAATTTAATATTAATATACACATAAATTCCAAAAAAAATTATCTTTTTTTTTCAATAAACTAATTTGTTGGTACTTATTCATATTATTTGATTGCCAAAAAAACTTATAGCTTTTGTATTATTTTTTTACTTAATATTAACTAGTTTATGCAAATTTAAAATTTATTGAATGATTTATTTATTTAGATTTGTAAGATCATTTGTTAATAATTTTATATAAAAAATCAAATACTCATTTAAACTTTTAATTTGTTTATTAGTTATATATGAAGGGCTATGTATAAATCAAATGTTTAATTTTATATGAAAAATTAAGTACACATTTGATTTTTAGCTTTTTAATTAATATAAAAAAATCAAGTACAAATCAAGTATGAATATTAAAAATTTTAAGCAAGACAAGTATAAACATATTTTTGAAGCTTGTCCCAAGCTCAAACTAAACATGAACTTATGCTTCAACCAAGTCAAGTCCAAACCAAAACATGATTGACTCAACTCGGCCTGGTTACACCTCTAATTATCAACCATTAAAGGGCTATGTATAAATCAAATGTTTAATTTTATATGAAAAATTAAGTACACATTTGATTTTTAGCTTTTTAATTAATATAAAAAAATCAAGTACGAATCAAGTATGAATATTAAAAATTTTAAGCAAGACAAGTATAAACATATTTTTGAAGCTTGTCCCAAGCTCAAAATAAACATGAACTTATGATTCAACCAAGTCAAGTCCAAACCATAACATGATTGACTCAACTCGGCCTGGTTACACCTCTAATTATCAACCATTAAAGTCGAATAAATCATAATCACTAAAGCCAACAAGAAGACGATTTGAGTAGGGTCTGTTTGGGGCATCTTGTGCATTTCAGGATAAACAGTTTATCCTGAAACGCGGCCCGCGGGTCGACCGCAGGGGTCGACCCTCGGCCTGCGTTTAGTGTAAAAAACTCAAACGCGGCAGACAGCGTTTTCAAAAACACGTGAACCAAACGATTAGGCGGTGTTTTCAAAAACGTCACCGCACTTATAAGCGGTCCCAAAAGGACCCTAAGTTTTCTATAAGTAGTAAATCAAATTCAAGAGGATGATACTCTTTAATGATTGTAAGTAATATTCACTCAGCAAAGAACCCTATCATTCTTTCACTCCCAAACAAAACACATAAATCTCAAGCATCATTACATAAGCAGCTTGCTCTAAGTTATTGCCTATTAAAAAATTGGAGCTTGTCAAAATAAAACAAACAAATAAATAAATAAATACATAAATACACTCATAAAAGAGGTACCTATTAAAAAATTGGAGCTTTGATAAGCCTAGTGCAAAGAAATTTTAGACACAGTCACTAAGAACATTAAAAATTTAGAGTCCAAGTGAGATATTGTTAAATGTTAAATCAAAAATTATAGTATTGAAAATAATGGCTCACTACAATGACAAGAAAGTCTAAAATTGTGTTCGCTAAGGGTATAAACGAGTTGAGCAGAGCTTGAGCCATGCCCTTAGCAAGCTCGGCTCGTCTACCAAATTGTGAGCTCCAGTTCGAGTCGGGCTCGAATGGTGAGCTTGAGTCGGGCTCAAATGGCGGGCTCAAACTCAGCTCATAGTGGTAGCAACCAAGAACCGGCTGGCGATCTCAAATTAAAAATTCAACTTTTACGTGAGCTCGCCGGTGAAGGTATTGGTGAACGGAGGAGGACTTTATTCATTACAAATTAGTAAATGGAGGCTACCAAATCATAAATGGAGCATACCACAAAATCCTAAATGAAGGCTATAATGAAATCCATAATGAAGATTGAAAAAGTCTTCAATAATGATTGATCATCAATATTAAAAGATGGACGCTTCACTATATAAGTTCATAAAATACTCACTCATAAGACAACCCATAAATATTACCAAAACAAAGAAATACGGGGAAGAACAAGTTTATAGAGAAGGAAATTCTCATACTAGGAAAAAGAAACGAAAGAGAAGCGTATTAACCCTTTTTTTCGTGTTCCACCCTCAATTTCACAAAAGTGGATCGTGTTTGTTCTCATTTGTTAACACGAACAAAGTGGTATTTTAGTCTTTATCCATGTAAAATGCAATCTCTTTGTATGTATCTTCTTTGTACTTTAATGAAACATTGATCTATGTGCAGTTGACGATATAGGTGAATCTCACTAAGCAACATAAACTTGTGTACTGTGTTTGAAATTTTTGGTGTGATAATTCTCTCATCTAATTTTTGCTCGAATTTTTATCACTATCTTAACACCTACACACACACACACACACACACACACACACACACATAGCATCTAATGTGTTTTATGGCTTATGATTGTTACATGTGCCTGATTAGACCAAGTTACATGATCCAAATGTTGCCCACTTCAGAATATATGTCAAGATTTGTTTGAGTTCTAGGATCAAAAATATTTTACCTATTGAGCATCTAGCTTTCCAAACGTGATGGAAGCTTAGTTCTTGGGTTCAATTCGCAACATCATAGGGTTAACCCCAAAGATGTAAATAGTTTGACATTAATAGAGAGAATTTATATTAGTGTTCAAAGAGCTCTAGCTTTACTAGCAACAAAGAATGCTGATAGCTGATGCCTATGTGCTGATAGAAAAATCATCAATAAAAACTAATGTAAGTCATTGATATATAGTATTGCTGGAGTTGGGTGTGGCTTAATTGATCTTTCTGGAAAAAATATAGTTAGTTTCCGCATGCTTTTGCTTGTTTGATTTCTACTTCCATATCCAACATTAAGAAAATCATCTGGTTTAATTCATGTTTAGATTACTTTCTTCATTGTTTTACATGTTACTGAGTTACTTGGACTGTTGGGCTTACTTTTGAATTAAGAATTTCTTTCTAAGAACATGTTTTTTACGAGTAAACAAAAAATAAGTCAGGCTAAAAGTATTTTCACGCATACTAGGTGTCACTGCAATAGCTGATATGAGCGGCCCGTAAACTCCTCTCTTTGGGATGCTTTGTGTCCCCCTTCCGGCCCAAAAGAATTGGATCTTCAAAGTATGATCTATGACAGAGGCATTGAAGGACATTTTAATTGCCTTCTCAGACCCACCGGCGGCTTTTTGAATATCGAATTCTTCCAACACCATTTTATCCTGTAATGAAAATGAGAAAAAATAAATGAAGAGTTCTCATAAACTTGTGAAGATTTTAAGACTTGATTTCACTTGCCTGTATAAAGACATTAAATAAACGCTTCCCAAGGCTATTAAAAGTGTTATCATCTTGGAAAATTGTTTCTGCAAAATGAAGTTCTACGGTGTACTGGCCAGTGAACATGCAAAGTCCATAGTAAGTTAAAGAAAGAGGAGATAGTCTCGCTTCTGTGTAAAGCTCTGCATTTTGCATGGTCAGTACTGATGTGTTCCTGGCAATGTAGTTGTCAGCAACCTCATTATCATCCATGAAATTGCCAGTACTGCTCAATGCCCAGTTTTTACCGAAATATAACATTGAAGCACCTCCTTCCTCCTGATCAGCTTGATATGTTATCCCATCGATAACTTTTTCACTTCCTCCACAATTTATGTGCAATGAGAATTTATCTGCATAGAAATGACTGGCGCTATAAGGGAAAGATAAAGCAATTTAACATAAATCACGCACATAAATCACGCACAAGCTTGATTTAACCAATGAAAGAAGAATGCTAACAGAAAGGAAGTACAATATTACTTTCATGAAATTCAAGTTTCCTTGCTGTAGACACTAAAAGATCACTATTACTCCTAGGGGTGTAAACGAGCAGAGCCTGGGCAAGACCAATGTTTGTTCATGTTTAGTTCATTTGATTCTTTATAGCTCAAAATAAGTTCATGTTCAAAATGGCTCGTGAATAATATATTTTTGTTTGGCTTGATTTGAATTCATTTTGTTCGTTTCAACTCCTGTTCAGCTCGAAATAATAATTTATTAAAATTTAATTAATCAAATTTTTTAATGTAATAAATCACAATAATTTTATTGAATTTTGGATTTTTTTTTTTTTTTAAACACTTCCAAAGGAGAAGAATACAATACATCCCCTAATTTTACAGCCGCATTAAACTTAAAGTTCTCAAACTTATGCGCCTCGTTTATACATTTAAACAACATTTATAAAGCGCTTCTTCCCGATATGATACTAAATGCAGAAAACATAATGGGTGGGTCAGGCGGAGCAGGAGGGACATTTACATACGTACCACCCAATTCTTATGTATTTACATATCTAAAACCAAAATATGAGAAGGGGCAGGTGGGTGCAGGAAGTTTTCCAAGGGACAATTTCATAAATCCACGCAATTCTTATGTATTTATATATCTAACACCTAAATACAGAAAACAAGAGCAGGACAGCAAGGCAGGCGGGGCCAGAATTTTTCCAATAGGCCTTTACATGCATAGCACCCGATTCATATGTATTTACATATCTAACACCTAAATGCAGAAAACACACTGAGCGAGGCAGGTGGAGCAGGATATTTATTGAAAAAAATCTAGGAGCGTTTACATAAATACCACCCAATTCTTATATATTTACATATCTAACACCTAAAATTTATTTTTCACATTTACACAAAACAAATCTTTAGTATAATATCAAAGATACCACTACTTTGACTTCTATAAATTATTTATTTACCATTTAATTAATTTGAGTCAAACAAGCAGAACACAATCGAAAAAAAATTAATTTGTGTTCAACTCCTTTATAAATCAAGCTCCAAAAATTTGCTCAGACTTTTTTTACTTACCTAATAAATCGAACACAGGTTGTTCGTGAACTATGAGCTTTCTTAACAGCCCTAATTACTCTTAATACAATTCACATTTATTCATAAAAAACATTAATAAACCTAGTAAGATGAACATCAACACGAAGAATGAAGTCTATTGAAACCAACACACACACACACACACACACACACACACACACACACACACACACACACACACATACATACATACATACATACATACATATATATATTTATGTATGTATGTATATATCTATAGATGTATTTATATAGATGTATCTATAGATGTATATATGTATCTATAGATGTATATATGTATTTATAGATGTATCTATAGATGTATATATGTATTTATATATATATATATATATGTGTATAGATGTATCTATAGATGTATCTATAGATGTATATATGTATTTATAGATATATACATACATACATACATAAATATATATATATATATATATATATATATATATATATATATATATATATATATATATATATGACAATTTCAGAGCAGCTATTAACTTAAAAGGAATGAATGATTCGAGTTACTCACATGTTTGAGCAACACAAGGAAAGTTCCTCCTCAGGCATGGATTAATGCTAGTCCTAAACCAAAAAATATATATATAAATAAGAAAATAGCATAAAAAGTATGTTACAAGGTGAATTGTATTAGCAGAAAATGTGTTTTTTTTTT
Source organism: Papilionanthe hookeriana x Papilionanthe teres (assembly GCA_022702705.1). NCBI lineage: Eukaryota > Viridiplantae > Streptophyta > Magnoliopsida > Asparagales > Orchidaceae > Papilionanthe > Papilionanthe hookeriana x Papilionanthe teres. Next base: position 65,551,988 of record CM040427.1, on the reverse strand, counting down.
CCATATTATTGGATGATACATACTTGTTTTCCAATTCCGCACCACAGCTCTCCACCAAATTACTGAAAAAAAAGAGTAACATTTGAAGGAAAAGGATGCATATCCTAACTACAATTAGTGCACAATAAAAGATTCTCACATGCTCCCTCCATTTGAACACTCAGTTGGTCCAGATTTGCCAACTGAAAAGTTATTGCCAGAGATGTCCCTGAAGTTTAAAACCGAAGTCAGCAGACCGCAAAGCTCAAGTAATAAAACGCACTATTTATTGTCTAGAAACTTTTATTGTATTTAAAACTTAAACAAAACCACTAATTTGGGGCATTTACATACATACCACCCAATTCCTATGTATTTAATTATCCAACACCTATACTTTACTTTTTATAGTAATACCACCCAAATCTTTCATATCACATCAAAAATACCACCATTTTAACTTTCAAAAAGTGAAATATAAATTGTTATGCATAGGTAAGGTAGTACGTATGTAAAATTGAATTTTAGGTGTCAGATATGTAAATTCACAAGAATTGAGTGATATTCATGTAAATATTCCTAATTTATACGGAATGAGAATTGCACCCTACAACCAAACGTATGTATAAAAGAATCTACTTTGTTCTCTAACCATATCAATGCAATATATGCTTAATACTGCAATAAGAGCAAAATGATGCCAAAGCACAATGAAGCACTAAAAAGTAAGTTTACTTGAGCCGGTAAATTTGACGCTTTCCAAGTTGAAAAATTTTAACAGCATAACGAATGAAATACATACAAGTTCTTGCCTCTCCTGCTCAAGATCCAGTCAGGTATTGTCCCTGTGAGAGTGTTTCCAGTCAAATACCTAAAAAAGAAAAGAATTTAAAAGTGTATTTAAAATATTAGTGCATCTTATGAAGTAAAATCTTTGACTGATAAAGAAAAATTATAGATGCAAGTAGAATTACTAGAACAAAGAACGAATACATGATGATATGTAAATTTAATGGAATTGAACGTTAAATTTATGCTTAACAATCAACATTAATGGAAGATAAAGTTACATAGATGCTGGGTTACAAGTTTCTTGGATCAACAACATAAAAAATAAGGATGTTAATGAGACATAAAATTGAATGGCTAAAATAAAGATTGCCTCATCAGTGGTGAGAAAATATTATAACGATATAAAAGGCAAGCTTTCAGAAAACTACAATTGTATGGGCGACGTTGCATGGATTCGAGTATTGGCCAATAAACATCATTGATAGCCACGTTGAATGTAACATAACCAAGAACAATATTTGGACAAATTAGGAAGTAAATATATCCAATAGATTGTGAATAACCATCCAAGAAGCAAAAAAATTACATTCAGTGTTTTAGGCATATAAAATGGAGCATTGAAAATCCATCAATAAGATGGGCATATGAACTAATGTGAAAGTATTAGAAAGAAAAGTGAAAGGCCATCGGTAACTCTTCTAGGAGTTGTACGGAAGGATTTGAGCAAAATGAAAATAATATCTCATGTCAAACTTGACAAAAAATGAATAGAGAAACAGGAATAATAAAGTCAAACCCAAATAGTTGGGATGAAAATAATGTTCTTCCCCTAACTCCCCACCATTTCCATGTTTTGATTTGGAGTTTTGGCAGGTTACGGAGTGATCATCTTTACAAAAAAAATTATGTTTTTCAATCATGGTGTGCAGCAATTTGGTGGAATACGAGTCTTTCTATTTCTTGCCGGTACTAAGACTTGCTTGAAAATGCCTAGTAAGATCAGATCATTGTCAACAGAAAGTTCTATAACTTACATAAAATCAATTTTTTTCAGATTGACAAAAGTGCTTGGAATTTCTCCAGTCAACTTGTTAAAGCTGAGGTCCCTGCAAGGAGAATGAACGCAACTTTAGGAACTTTAATGTCAAATTGTTGCTTAGTTAAATTATAATTGCAATAATGTCTAAGATACTAGAACCTAACTTATAAATCATAAAAATATGTCGGGTTCGAGCATTTTAATGACCTCTGGTGGAAGACTAGCTTTTACTCATAGGCATGCTGCATAAGTATGCATAAGCATATCAATCGGCCTTCATATGATAAATTTAACCCTCCATGAAGTATGACGTCCATATATGGACGGTGTGCAGCCTGTGTTACCTACTATTTAAATAATAATTGCAATTATGTTTTAAGATATTAGAAGCTAGAGAACCTTCCTGTAGAGTTTTCGAGGTGGAGCTGCAGGAAGAGAAAACCAGAAAGCTAGAGAAAGGAAAATGGAGAAGCAGGAAGGTAAAGTAGTACTTCCAAATATTTCCTCAGCGTTAACTTTTAGGTACAGATATGTATAATGCTAAAAGAAATGTCTAGATGATATATAAAATAATACAAAAGGTAACGATGTGTTTATAATGGGAAGGTGATTGAGATATGTTGATGTCCTTTTGCTAGTTGAGTGCAAATATGTTGTTGTCTTTTTGCCAGATGAGTGGAGAGTCATCCTTTATGATCCCCCCTCAAGTTGATGCTCGGATCTATCAAAGCGTCAGCTTGTCTCGAAGTAAATTGAGTAGGGTGTTAAAAGCAGTTTCGTGAACATGTCGGTGACTTGATTTGAGGTTGAAATGTATATGATGCCAATCTCCTTGGACATGAATTTCTCGTGAGCAAACTGGTAATCGATTTCGATATGCTTGATGCGAGCATGAAACACTGGGTTGTGTGCCATGGCTTGAGTGGATGTATTGTCACAATGTATGATTTTTGGACGTGGTGTGGTGATTTGAAAGTCTTGGAGAAGTCAACGAAGCCAGATGACATCCATACTGGTTGTTGAGAGAGCACGATATTCGACTTCAGCGGAGGAGCGTGCAACAGTTGGTTGTTTCTAAACTTGCCATGAGCCTGTTGTTGCCTCTGAATGAGCAGTAACCTATAGTGGAGTGTTGGTCAAGTGAGTCGTCCGCGCAGCTGGCGTCAGATTATGTGTGAATGGTGAGAGAACCCGGTGTTATTGGCAGGCCGAAGTCGAGGGTGCCTTTGATGTAGCGAAGGAGCGTCTTAAGTTGTGGAAGGGAGGCCTAGAGGCAGTTGGTGTTGAGATAAGATGTTGGCAGAATAGGCGATATTGGGCCGTGTGATTGTTAGGTATTGGAGAGATTCAATGAGTTCTCGGTAAAGGAATGGTTTAGGGTAGGGATGATTGAGTTCGGTGGAAAGGAGTTTGGAGGAGGATATGGGGCTTGGTGTAAGTAATCAGCTAAGGTGCTTTGGTGAGAATCTCCAACGCATAGGGTGTTTGATGAAGGAACATCAGATTTGTGAAACATGAACTTAACCCAAGTATATCGTGTAGCATCATCCACAAAAATAGCATAGAAATAGAAGCCTTGATTAGAACTAGTTGGGAAGGATCCCCATACATCGGTAGGAACAAGTTTTAGAGGTTCATAGGTATGATTTTAGGAGGGAGACAAAGGTAGTCTATGTTTCTTAGCAGGAGAACATGAGTTGCAAAAAAAATAAATATGCTAGTAAGAATTTTTTTCTAGGGATGACCGAGTCGATGATGCCAAAGGTCGGCGGAGGTGGATCTTGAGAGCATGGCTTACTTTGGGTTAGGAACATAGTAGAGTTTGTCACGATACGGACCTTGAAGGATTGTTTGTCGTATGGTCCGGTCCTGAATTTTGTAGTCGGAGGCATCAAAGAGAATCATATAGTTGTTATCAGTGGCGATTTGGGAGATGGAGATAAGGTTATGTGTAATTTGAGGAGTCGGATTGGCTTGCGTGGAATCTAAGTTGGAGGAGACAACCGGTGAATATATTAAACCACTGAAGTGGAGCAAGTTTGAGGTCATAGATGGCTTTCCGAAGGAGATACGCATGTTTGGGGTGGTGGGCGTCGAGGTGCCATTGAGGTTGCTTCATGTAGATGGTCTCGTGTTTGTCACCATGAAGGAATGCATTTGAGACAACTAGTTGCATGACCCAACACTGATGATGGACTGAATTGTTTGTAGGAGCCTGGTGGTGGGATGTTTCTCAACTGGACTATAGGTTTCGGTGAAGTAAAGGCCATATTGTTGTTGATAGCCACGTGCGATGAGTCAGGCTTTATACCGAGTAATGCTGCCACCATTGTTGCGCTTGACCTTACATGTCCATTTCCACCCGAGAGTGGGTTGATCAACTGGTGGAGGAATGAGTGTCCATGTGCCTTGTTTTTGTAGTGCTATGATCTCTTCTTGCATGGCTTGTACCCAATGGGAGTGTTGCTTTGCTTCCTGAAATGTTAGAGGTTCTAAATCATTGGTAACAAGATCCAAAAGGATCAAAATGGATTTGGGTTTGAGAGAACCAATTTTTTATCCAGTAAGCATTGGATGAATTGGTGGATCAGGATGATTGATCGATGGTGGTGAGTTTGGGGGAGAGGATGTTGTGTTGGTAGGGATATAAGTGTTCATTCATTAAAGTTGACGTGCCGAGAGATGATAATATTATTGTTGGTGGGGTTGAGCCATTTATAGCCTTTGATGTTGTCTAGATAGTCGAGGAAGATTTGTTGTGTCGAGTATTGTTCTAGTTTGTTGCGGGTGTGTGGAGAGAACCAAGGGAAGCAAGCGCAGCCATAGGCTCGAAGATGATTGTAGGCGGGTGATTTGTTGTGGAGAAATTGATATGGGGCGTGAAGGTGAGTATTGGCAGAGGGCATGCAGTTGATTAGGTACACCGCCGTGAGGATGGTACCGGGCCAATATTGAGATGGTAGGTTGGATGTGGCCATAAGTGCTTTGGCGTTATCTAGGATGTGGGGTGCTTTTGTTCGCCTAAGCCATTTTACTTCGGAGTATAGGGTGAGGAGAATTGATGGACAATGCCTTGAGTAGGTAATTGTCAAATTGATGGTTCCGATATTCACCGCCAGTGTCGGAGCGTATATATTTTATGTGTGCATTGAATTGTTTCTTGATTTGTTGTTTAAAGTTTATGAAATGAGTAAGAACATCATATAACATGTAAAGTGAGGGGGAAGAAAGCTAGAGAACCTTTCTGTAGAGTTTTCACGATGGAGCTACAGAAAGAGAGAAGTAGAAAACTAAAGAAAGGAAAATCGAGGAGCAGAAAGGTAAAGTAGAATTTGCAAATATTTCCTCCTTAGCATTAACTTTTAGGTACATATGTTTATAATGATAAAAGAAGTGTTTAGAAGATATATAAACTAATACAAAAGGTAATGATGTTTTTGCAACGGGAAGGTGGTTGAGATATGTTGCTATCATTTTGCCAGGTGAGTGGAAATATGTTTTTGTCCTTTTGCCATATGAGTGGAGAGTCATCTTTTATGAAGAAGCAATTTTACTGTTTGAAATTCAGAATAATGTGGAATAAAGAGAAATTATTTTCATTAATATGAGAGAGAGTATAGTTAACTCTTGCATAAATGCCAGAACAGAAAAGATAATAAAAAGTAAATAATATGAAAGACAACATATATCACCTAATATCTTCAATTAATCAATTCATATTAATTTTTGGAGAAGAACGGAAATAACATAAAATAGTAAAGCCTAAAAGGGGAAAGTAAGTAACACCTAATCCAAGGAAATAAATATAAAATAGGAAATGAAATAGCTTACAATCTAAGAAAATAATTTATTCCTCGTAACTTCTCCCAGGAATAAATTATTTATAATATAACTTCTAATACTTCCCCTCAAGTTGAAACATGGTTGAAAACCATGTTCAACTTGGATTTGAAAACAATGGGCGAGGAAGATCTTGTGAAGTAGAACTTGAAATCTTCATCCCGTGCTTCAATTTTCATTGACTGGAGTTCCTGAAATGTTTGTAGGTAGACGAAAGGCCCTAAAGGCACTGTTGCAGGGGAGTTTGCAGAGAAATAGACAACTTTGATTGTTTTTTACTACATTTCCTGCAATGTCTATAGGTAGGTAAAATGCTCCTACAAATGATGTTGTAGGTGAGTTTGCAGGGAAGTAGACAACCTGCAGAAAAACTAGCTTCTAGTTCACTACAGTTCCTGCATGTAATATTGCAGGAGAGTTTGCAAAGAAGTAGACAATCAGCAGCAAAAACTATAGGGTATGGCCTGGAGATAAAAGAAAAGCTCTGGAGGTAGGTCTTGCTGCAGGAAAAGCTCCAGAGGATGAGCCAATACGAAAAAAAAGCTTTGAATGAATGTCTGCTACAGAAAAAGCTCTGTAGAAGGGTCTGCTGCAAGAAAGATTTCGGAGGAGGGCCTTATGTAGAAAAAGTTTTGGACGGCCTACTACAAGAAAAGTTCCGGAGAAGGGTCTGCTACAGAAAAAATTCCAAAGGAGGATTTGATGCAGAAAAAATTCCGGAGAGTTTGATGCACGATAAAGTTCTGAAAGAGGGCTTGCTGCAGAAAAAACTCCAGGAGAGGATCCGCTGCAGAAAAGATTTCAAAGGAATGTCTGATGCAGAAAAAATTTTAGAGGGTCTGATGCAGAAAAAATTATGAAGGGTTTGATGCAGGAAAAGGCTCCGAAAAAGTGTCTATGCAGGGCAAAAGTCCAGAGGAGGGCTTGCTACAGAAAAGATTTCAGAGTGTTAACAGATAAGATCTTCGAGCGACAGGAAGGTTTGGACTCTACAGGGATAAACCGATGAAGTCAATTTAACTGGCCAACATCTCTCACGTGAAATGTCGACACGAAAAGATGTCTACAAATAAAAGGCTGATGATGGAATTTAGTAAAATGAATACATGCAACGATAAAATACTCGAGAGCAAATTTTCTATTAGTTAAAAAACATCCAAAAAAAAACACTTTCATTGCATGAAATGCAACTCCAGAAAATCAATGCTTATTACGAGGCACGGCAGATGAACATAAACCAGGGAAGCAAGCAAATTGTTGCATCAAACGGGCCGACTCTCAATCATGTTCATGAAAATAATAACCTTGCAAAGCATCCAATGCGACTGCAGCATGACTAGGTTTAGTAAAAATAGAGCACAGCAAAACAAATCTCCTCAGGGATGTTTAGAATCCTTAGTCACTAGTCTCGCCATTTGGAAACCATAACTAAGTTGGCTGACACTGTCATACATTCCAGAAAGAACATAGGCCACTACCTCTCCTATTGCAATTAGAATGCCAAGTAACTTTAGCTCCATTCAACAAGCCCGATCTTCTCTAACGTTATTATTGACTTGGATAATCTTGGATCAGCCAACAGCTGCATAACTAGTCCATATGTCACAATAGGAGTGATCCCTAACTCCATAACAGTTCCACTGTTTGATGTGAGAATTACACGCATCTAGTATAACAGATCCACGTCGGTGGTAGAGTGGATGCCATAGAGGAGAAGCTTACTACATATTAAAAAGATGAAAAGTGATATCACCTTGTAGATGACCTTCTCCTTAAAAGGTATCCTCCTATCTGCACTCTCCACTTCCGACAAGATGTCAGGAAAGGCCTCACCAAATGCAGCACCCTAAATACTCCCGCAATTTTTTCATCATATCAATCAAAGCATAAAATCCTTAAAATTTCAAAAAAAAAAATACGAGTAAAAAAAATTGTAGCTTAACAGCAAAGCTAAATCGGATAAAAGTGAAGGCGAGATGAACAAGCCCTAGCTCTCTCTTCTCATAAGCTTCAAAACATCGTCACAGAAACAGCATAGATGCGCTTCATGAACTAGTCAGACAGAAACGATGATGAGCTAATAGCTCGACGAAATGAAGACAGGACAACAAGCAAGATTTGGGAGAGAAAGTGTCCCTCCCTTCCTGTTGGGAGAATGGCAGGAATGGAGTGTGGCGGCTTTGGAGGGAGGATGACAGCTAGGGTAGAGAATTTGGCTCTGATACCATCTTTGAAATTCGGAATAATGCAGAATAACGTAGAATTATTTTCATTGAAATGAGAGGGGGTATAAGTAACCCTTACATGAATCATAGAATAGAAAAAATAATAAAATGAAAATAATATTGAATAAAAGATATATCACCTAATGTTTCCAATTAATCAATTCATATTAATTATTTGGAGATAAAAGAAAATAACATAAAATAAGAAAGCCTAAAACAGGAATGGAAATAACTCTTAATCTAAGAAAATAAATATTAAATATAAAATGAAATAACTTCTACCAGGAATAAATTATTTCCTAATATAACTTAAACTACTTACAAATCATAAAAGCCTTTCGAATAAATTCAAGCCTTCTAATGACCTCTAGTAGAAGACTAACTTTACTCAAAGGCAAGCTGAACATGAGTAAACTTAAACATATGAATGCACCTTCATAAATTAAATTTAACTCTACATGAGTTAAGATGGCCTTGTAAAGAAGTTGGGAAGCCTGCTATTGAACTATCATTTATTAATATAAGGAATGTGAATTTAAACGATGATCTTTATATGAAAATATAAACATGATAAGGTTCCATCCTGACAATTGATAATATGCAAGAATCCAACAAAATACCTTAACTAACAAGGCTGCGCAATTCACACTCTGTGTCTTTCCATGCATGAGTGAATTGTATCGATCTCACCAAACAATAATCGATTAAATTTTCCACACAATAAAGAGAATCAAAGCAGTGGTTATATTCATCACCCATTCAAGATCTTAAGCAACATAACGGCATCTTAAACAACATGTTTGTTATTTGCTTAAGAAAAGAAGAGAAGGAAGTGAAAGAGAATAAAGAGGTGTGGTAATAACTAAAACAATGATAGAATAACACTATCTCATAGAAAGCTCAAGGAGAGAAAACTTACAAGGCTTTCAATTTATTCATGTTTCCTAAATAAGAATGAAGGGTACCATTTATGGAACAATTCCTCAATATCCTGCACAACGAATTCAGAGTATCCTCAAACCCTATAAATCAATTTACAAAATGGTTCAATATTTTATGAAATAATTAAACATACAATGTTTTAAGGGATTTCATTCCACTCAATTGAGGAAAGGTTGACCAATTTCCACGAAGATCTGTAATTCTCCTGTTTTCAATAGAAATTAGGGATACATTTCCTCATTCTATAAATGTATTAACCATAGCAGAAACATTTGCACTCATTCACGTACATATCAACCAGGTTTATCAAGTTTGCTATTCCAAAAGGAATGGGCCCTTCCAGAAAGGAACCTTGAATTTGCCTGCAATAAAGAATGTTATACGTAAATGAATTCTTCAAAATGTACAAAAAACTACTTCAAAGTTTCAAAATAAATTTTAAAACATGATGTAAGTTTGTGTTTATTAAATTTAATTTTGTAAAGTAATAAGCTATCTCATAATTAGCAAAATTTAAAGGGATGAAAGTGCACAACATAAATAAAAATAAAAAAAGGTATCTAATCAAATGGAGAAATGATTCCGTGCGAACAACGGATGCACCTCAATGTTGTGAATAGTGTTAGTAGAATTGGACTAAATAAGTTGTAAGTTGGAAGCGAAGTAGTTATTGGAAACCTTTCATGATGGTGGGTGGTATGCTTCATTTCTAGTCGGGCTTGTGGAGAACTCGGACGAGTTTTCAAACTTTATGTGTGTATCCATTTTGTTCTATGAATTGTTCTACAGGATTTCAATTATAAATAGCAATGTGAAATTTCTTCTTTTTTTCTTTTTTCTAGCAAAGCGCATTTGAGCAGCATAACTTTGCGTGCGTAAACGGATGGGTAAGTTCTAACATTGCTGTTTTAGTTTGTCATATCTGACGAGTTGAATTATACCATTGCAGATTGGCAAGACTTCAGGTAAGCAAATGCAAGAAAAACCATTTCATAAACGATTATGAGGAATGAGTAAACATACAGTTTCTGCAACTGAGTAAATTTGTCTATGAAATCAGGTATCTTTCCTGAGAAATTATTATTAGAAATCCTCCTGCAAAATTAATGTCAAAATTAGTAACGAACATCAAAAATACAAAATAAATGACAGCAGGATTATCCATACAGGTCAATCAACTTGGTCAAATTGGCGAGAGCTGCTGGCAGTTCTCCAGTGAAGTCGTTGGAGGATATTATACTAAATAAAAAGTGAGAAGTCAGATTCATTTCTGAACTAAATGATAAAATAACAAAACTGAAGAATCAAAACATTTGACGCATTAAAGACGGGTCGATATGAACGGTGGAAAGCTTACAGTTTCTCCAAATTAGTGAGGTTCCCAATTTCTTGAGGAATCGTTCCTGAGAAACGGTTTTCTTCTATGCTCCTGCATTACATTATTGTCATCTTTCGGATATCAGCAGTTTATTAATATGACAATTAAAATGAGAGGTAAAATTTTCCCCCTTTATTCCTACAGGTTTTTCAAGCTCGTTATCTGGGTCAGTACTTGTGGGAACGGCCCCGATAATCGATTCCCCATTAATTCCCTACAAAAATTTATCAATTTAGATCGTTAAAAACAGAGAAATATCACAAAACTGGTGTTTCCGCACTCTATAGTAGCAATAGAAAGAAAAAAGAAAAAAGACAGAAATTTCACTCACAAGTCGATCAAGCGCATTTTGCTCCATGCCGCAGGGACGCTACCATTGAAGAGGTTTTTGCTCAAATCCCTACAAATAAAAAGTAGAGCCACTCACTTATTCGATACGCTCACCGCCGCAGCGATAGGTTATCTTATCTTCCACTTCGAATAAAAAATAATTGGGCATTTACGTACATATCGCTCAATTCTTTTTTCACCTAAATTTTATATTTTTACAATTATATCATCTAATTCTTTTATATCACACCTAAAATATTATTATTTTAACTTTAAAAACGTGAAAAACGCATTTTGTTTGCTTGTTTATTTCTTCGTTGAATAAGTTGGCATATAAAAATTAAGTGGTATGTACGTAAAACTCTTCCAATGGTCACTTACAGCAGCTGAAGGTAGGGAAGTTCGCTGAACTCCATTGGCAGCTCGCCGGAAACATTCTGCGCCTTGATCGACCTGTACAACAATGATCCATTCCACATCAATCAAACCCCAAAACAACTATTATTTTTCGTTGAAACCCACTATTAACTATTTGCGGTATCCTAAAGAATCTCACATTCGTATAATGTGACAGGTGGAGTTGCCGTCGAAGTGGCAATCACACACGATTCCGTTCGCGTCTTGCCCATCGTCCATGTACCAGTTCCCCTCCCCGCTGCACGGATCAACGCTGAAATCCCAATCATTCTTTCCGATCTTCTCCACGATCTTCTTAAGAACCCGTACTGCCCAAAAGCAGAACCACCATTTCCTCAACAAAACCCTAAAGATCCATAAAGATCAAAAAGCTAAAGAAACAGAGCCTTGACTAGCTACCTTCGTCGCTGGAAAGGACAGGGTCTCCGTATGCATGGTTAGAGAAGGCGAAGCATAACAGAATCAAGTACAAAGGATTGAGAACTCCCATTACCGTCTTCAGGACAATATGCAATCTAGTCTGTAGACATGAGAAATCGGATTTGATGAGAAAGAGTATTAGGGAACTTCTTCAGGATGAAGACGGAATACCTTTTTCTACTAACTTCGGTCACCGCACGCTTATGAGCTCCGAGCTGAGGGAGTCGGAGAACTTTCAGAGTTTGACGAGCAGAGCAGGAATTGGACTGTGGAAGAGAGGGAAGACAGGATTATATAGAGCCGACAGCATGCGAGAAATTGAGCTGACGGGATAAAGCTTAAAATATCGTGAGATAGTGGCGGCGGCATAGAGAAGAGCGAATCGGTTGGGAGAAAAGAGAACAATTTTAAACCATTTTACAATTAAAGACCAAAAAAATGGGTATTTACATAACTTCCACTCAATTCTCATGGATTTACAAATCTCACCTTCAACTCTGATTTTAAAGCATCTTTCTTTTATGTATGAAAAATTAGATTTATATAATTGACATTTTTCATGCATAGAAAAAATATATGTGAGATTAGGTCTGTCAAAATGGTTCGTTATTCGCCAGCAGCTCGTGTTTGGCTCTTTAAGAAGCTCGTGTTATGCTCGTTCGCTAAGTTAGCGAGCCGAACACGAACAACAATTTGTTCGTTCGTGTTCGACTCAACAATATTACTCTTCAATTTTATATATATATTCTGATGAGTTGTTTTTTTAAGAAAAATTAATTAACTACAAGGCTACAATGATATATAATAAATTTAAAGTATTACCTAAGAAAATAGAATAAAAAATATTAAATTAGATTCAAATGATGTTTTAATATAAAGACTAATTTTCAAATATTGTCCTAATCCTTAACATCTTATAGGTATGTGATTGGAGTTGTCAAAACAACACTTTATTTGTGAACGGCTCGTGTTCGTCTTGTTAGGCTTGCTAAGCAAACGAGCCGAACACGAACACGTTTTTTGAACTCGAAATATAAACGAGCCTAACACGAGCTAAGCCTGGCTCGCTTGTGTTCGGCTCGTTTTCACCCTTACGTGAGACATATAAATAGATAAAAATTAGGTGCCATGTGAATTTTTTAAAATGAAAATAAAAAATTTTCAGATACACCCCACAATTAAGATGTATTTATATGTTTGATAATTAGATTTTATATTTATATTTATAATATTTTATGCCACAAAAATATGTATTTCACGTGTGAAAAGCCAATTATATAGTTATATTTTTTAGGTGATGTTACAAATATAAATCAAAGCATGTAAATATAAAATATTTTTGTGTTGTAATGGTAAATGTTGCAAAACATTTTTTAAATTTTATTTGAATTATATTACATTGTAATTTTGTACTTTATTTTTCTTTTTTCTTAGTTAAGCAAACTAGACTTGCAAATGGATTGAGTATTCGAATAGCAGCTCGATTGTCTATTTGGGGTAGCTGTAGCTTATTGAATAATTTGATGATGAGCTGATTAAAAATAATCTGCTGATAGGTTAGATAAGGTGACTACTACAAAATTTTATTTTATTTTTTGGAAAAGGCAGACATCAACTAGAAAGCTGTCACCACACCTAGATAGGTGTTGTGTGAAAGAGTTGTTTTTTGTGTTTTGAAAACACATAAGCTGTCAAAACGCAATTTACCCAAACAGACGAGGTGTGTTTTCTCAATGCGATCGCACAAAATAAACTGCCCCACACAGACCATTAGATTAAGGGGCTGGAGTGAGGTCAAATGTTCTCTAAATTTGACGCGTTAATGATAAAATCAAGTCTTGACGAGGGAATCCAATGAGCTCCATAACTTTGAGTTTTGATGCATTAAAGCAACTAAATGCTATATGAACGATCTATAATCAAATTAATCAACACCAACTATCTAAAAAACTCTCATCGGATTTTATCAAACTTAATCATAATGCCCCTCCTAAAAGCTTTATAAGTAGGACCCCATCTCAATAAAATGGGGATAAGAAGTTTAACTTTAAGCGTGCGATTTTTAAATAAAGCAGAGAGCCAACAACTACTGGTAATCAATGTCGATCCGCCGGTGTTTAGTTGTCGGATTTGCCGTCGAACCACAATTACTCAACAACCATCATGTTAAGGACAACCATCACAAAGGCACCATAAATCATCATCATTAGATTATCTTCATCAGACTTTCGATGTCACATTCACAAACTATTGCAACAATGACCGCCTGACAATCACTGCATTTTAACCCTCGTCGTAATTTCAAAAAGAGATTCAAATCAGCATCACACACTCTTGAGAACATTACATTCTCTTACATAAGGGCCAGACGAAAATTTATGTAAACTCTCGTATATGTAATAGAAGTACTTCAATTTAGTTAGACCCTATTATTTTCGTGTTCAAAAATAATGTGTAGCTACGGAGATAAACAGTTGTATCTACGATCGTGAATTATCTGACACGCAATAAAATTAAAAATATCTTTAAAAATGTAACTTTACATAATTAATTTACTAATTTTTCAGATTAAGTAAAATACATATTTATGAAAATATTACAATAAATTAATAATTTTAATTTATCATATTACATTGACAGGACATGTGGAATAATTATAAAAGTCCTTCCTGTCTCCTGGTACGAATTTTCCACAAAACGTGTGCTCGGATGGCGATGCCTTTGGACCGCTCGTTCTCGGCCAATCGGCTTCGGGCTTCCTAAAACTAAATATAATATATGAGTCGTTTTACGTAGATACCAACTTATTCGTATGTATTTACATATCTAACACCTAAATTTTACATATTTTTTATATATTTACGTATCTAATATGGGTGTTTGACCACAAAAGAAAGTTCATCCTCGTAAAGGAAGAGGAGTATGTTTCACCGCGATCTATATTTGAGATTGGGTCCGGTTTAAAACCCGTACCGTTGAACCGCACTCAGCGGCGGAATAGGAGCAGCTTTACCCTAAAGAAAAAGAAGGAAGACAGAACCGATAAAACAAGTCTTGATGAGCTCGATGAAATGGGGTTCTCTATAACTATCCTCTCATAGGAGGAAGCGGGTTTTACCAATCGTCTGTAGGTCAATGTGAGAAAATGTTCACCAGATTGTTGCCAGTCTGTCCCAACCTATCTATCAGCTGTCACGACCAATAAAATAAGAAAGAGCACATTCGTCTCAAGGATTCATTACGTGTTCGAGAAGCTTGCCAAAAAAGGCAAGTGCTTGATCTCTTAAGTCATGTAGAAGATGGGGTGCACAGTCTCGCCTAAGATGAAAAGAAATGTACTCGAGTAAGAAAAACTAGACGGTAGATATCGGAAGACCGACATACCTAGGGTCCAACCAAGCTTCACTCAGGGGACTTAGAGATTCTAGTTGCTCCACATCACATTCCCGCCAAACATTGTTTGGGACCCAAAAACACTATTACCATCATACAAAGACAACATCTAATTTTTTTTTTTATGTTTTTTTATGTTTTTTTATTAAAATAATGGGAGATTTACGTATCAACCACTTAATTCTTAAGAATTAACATAATAACCACCCAAACTTATACTAAAAATTGATATGCCACCAACAAATTTTCATCATCCGACACAGATCTCGAGACATAACACGAATCTTGATGCAATCTATTGAGCAAGAAAGGTTCAAATCCTAACAAAAAGTCATCCGAGCTCCGATTTCAACGAAACTTATAGTCGAACTGACCGGCTCGAAGAGATGAACCCAATGGTATCAAAGTTAGAATAATCCAAGTCAAATCAAGCCGAGATCAAGTCAATAAATCAACATTGGAAGATTTTCGGACATATTTGGAAGGTCAAATGGATGCAAACACTAGCAAGCCCATACTCGAATCGAGCGTCTCGACAAGACGAATCCAACGAGCCCAAGATCACTCAATTCCAACATCGTTAAGGCCATCAAATGCCTCATAAACGCCGTCTGATCGAAGGGAGCCTTTTGAACCGTTCGATCGAAATTGCTGCATTAATTGCACCCAAAATTCTATAAATAGACCCTCAACCCTCACATGAAAGGGGAGGAGGCCTATAGAGAGCCTGAGGCCTTGACGAGAAGCTGCAGCTTAACACCGCCGCCGACCGCCGTCGACCACCGTCGACCGCCGTCGACCACCGCCGACCGCCGTCGACCGCTGTCGACCTCCAACACCGTCGACCTCTGTCGACCTCGGTCATTGTCGACATCCATCACTGTAGACCTCCGTCCTCGTTGACCTCTGTCACCATGGACCTCCGCTAATCATCGTCAATCACCACCAACCAGACACTGTCAGTCGACATTGTAGTCTGAAACATACAATTACTTTCTCCCGTCCGTGGGACAGGTGATTTTTGTAATCATCAATCAATAGTGGATTTCTGCAACTAGGCCAAGCCCCGTGGATTTTCCCTTACGGGTTTTCCACGTAAAAACTTATGGAGTCGTCACTGATTATTTCTTATTTCATCTGTGTGTGTGCTGAATTTTTGTGCAACACAAAGACGATAATCAATTACTCTACTGCCGCGAATTTTCTAGCATGCATCAGTTTGGCGCCGTCTGTGGGAAACTCTCATTCCCATCACTGAAGTACTTGTTCAATTTTCCTACATGGAAAACGATAATGATATTCAGGACAACGGAGCAACTCGCTCCAACACCCATCGTTCCAGGAATCTGTCACGTAGTCAAGGGCGATATCTTTCTTCATCCTCCCGTCCTGGAACACGTTATCCTGCCAACGAGGGGGTTTCAGGCCCTTCTATGGAAGAACGCATGCGAAGAATGGAGGAAGCTCAACTGCAGATCTTACAATTTTTACGTAGGACCCAGACAGCCGTCGATGAATGAAAATCGTCCACCATTGAATCGGCGTCCTATGAGAAACATGCCGGAAGAAGTCGTACCGGCCCCCCTCCCCAGAAGGAACACTTCCGTACCGAGTCGTGATGCTGAACTCTTAGACACTGCAAGTTCCACCCATCCATCTCATGCAGTTCACCTAGCACCGCCACATCTCGCTAGCATTCCAAATAATGTCATCTGTAACGAATTATGTCGCCTCATCCGAGAAGAGTTCCCCATTGAGAAAAAAGATCGTTTCCACACTCATCATAACATCAAGGAATCTTCTCCCTTAGCGAATGCGATCCTCCGACACCCCATTCCAAGCGGCTTAGCTGCCGAACATTGACGCATATGAAGGGATAAGCCGATCCCTATGAACATATTGATCATTATAGAACCATCATGCACATTCAACGTGCCTCCGACGCGCTTCTATGTCAAGTGTTCCTCGCTACTCTTAAGGGACAAGCTCGGACCTGGTTTTACTCTGTAGGGGGCATTGTAAACACATTTAACAAGCTTGTCAAACTATTTGTGGAACGGTTCATAGCAAATCAAAGGATCATCGAGGATTCATCTCATCTCTCGGGAATTCGTCGAAGTGAAGGAGAATCACTCGAAGACTACTTCCGCGGGTTTTCTGCGAAGCCGTCGAATTCCGGGAGTAGATCCGGAGTTGCTTAGGGAGTCTTTCTTGGGGAACTCCGCCCAGGACCCTTCTACTCATCACTTATGCGAGAGACAGTTCATTCTTATGCTGACCTTGTGCACTGTGTTGAGGCACAAATCTCTGCAGATGAGGCCATCATTGCTCACAATGAACAATTTGAGCGATTGGGGGGCAAGCATAAGAATAACGTTGAGGATACCAAAATTTTACGACAAAAAAAGTTTAAACCACGGGGAATCATGAGCAACGATCGGAAAAGAATACACGCCACTCAACACGTCTCGTGTTAACATCTTAATGGCCATCGAGGATGAAGATACCGTCAAGTGGCCAAAGCACCGAGAAATCCGAATGGTGGAGACCGGTCTCGATATTATTATTTCCATCGTGCGAAGGGACATTCAACGGAAAAATGTTTTCAATTAAAGGAAGAAATTGAACGTACGATACGCCAAGGACATCTGGGTCGCTACTTACAAGAACAATGTGAGGGAAACCAGAACAGAATCGTTGGAATTATCGAATGAAAAGTATACATTCAACTCATCTTATATGAGTAAAAACTGGCTTATAAACTCTTAATTTTAACAAAATCTTCATGTGGTTTTAAAATTTCATTTCATTTAATTTTTTTTTTTATTTTCTCATGAAAGAATTTTGTGTAGAAAGTCCTCCTGATGAAAAGAGGTGTTATACCCCTAGAAGTCGAGCCCAAGAGGCAAGACACGACGGGAAGATACGGTACTCCTAAAAGTCAAGCCCAAGAGGCAAGACTCAATGAGATGCTACCATGCCCCTGGAAGACGAGCCCAAGAGGCAAGTCTCGATGGGAAGCTAATAGTGGACAAGGTCCTTACTAGAAAGACTCCATGAGAGCAAGTGGTTGACAGTGTCTCCACTCAAAGACCTCAGTAGGCTACAAGCCTCAGAAGGCACAGATACATCAAAAGACCTCGGAAGGCTATAAGCCTCAGAAGGCACAGGTACACTCAAAGACCTCAAACGGCTACAAGCCTCAGAAGACACACGTACATCAAAGACCTCAGTAGGCTACAAGCCTCTGAAGGCACAGGTACACTCAAATACCTCAGTAGGCTACAAGCCTCATAAGGCACAGGTACACTCAAAGACCTCAGAATGCTACAAGCCTCAGAATGCACGGATACATCAAAGACCTCAGAAGTCTACAAGCCTCGGATGGTACCAATTTATTTCAAGCTCCTATAAGGCATAAGCTCGAAAGGGGATAACCTCCGAAGACGAGCCACAAAAGGTAAATGATTCATCATTTTATAAAGTGTGTGCTAACTTAAATTGCATAATTTTGCACAATTAAGAAGCCACAGCAACCGTCGAAGCAACAAAGAAATACATTGTTATCATCTACAATTGTCACATCAAAAGATTAAAAAGGTTATGAATACTAACATATTCATATACAAGGGTTACAACAAGTCAGTTCATCTTCAATTAGAGTCGGCATCGCCTTCCTAAAATTCTAGTACTTTTAATGATCATCAAGAGGTCTTCAGATATCGCCACCACATAAGCATGAAAAACCCCTTCTCATGGCATGGCGGGAAAATACAACATTTCTTCATCACCTTCAGAACGTGCAAGAGCGGCATGAGAATCTTCTCCAGAATACGCGACATCAAGTACACAATATGTGATGATCCACCGCAACACGTCGTCGCGACGCCCCGCCGCTACGCTTTTTGTCGCCCCGTCGCCACGCTTCGCCGCGACGCTCCACCACAACGTGTCTTCGTGACGCTCCGCCGCAACGCGTCGTCCTGAAGGCCTGCCGCGACACTCCTCCACAATACGTCACCGTAATGCACCGTGATGCCCCTCCGCAATGTATCGCCGTAACTCTCCATTACAACGGGTCGTCGTGACGCACCGCTGCAATGCGACATTTTTGCGGCAATGCGTTGCCTCAACGACACGCCGCAATGCGCCACCTCAACACGTCGTTGTGTTGTGTCGCACCATCACGACGCGCCTCCGCAACACTCCGTCGCAACGCGTCGCCCTGATGCCCCACCGCGACGCTCCGCCTCAATGCGCCCCGGCGACACGAGTTCGCAATACTACGCCACAACGCGCCACCCCCGATGCATCACCGTGACACACCGCTGCAATGTGACACTTCGTGGCAATGGGTCGCCACAACGGCCGCTACAACGTGCCACCATGACTCTTCGCCGAAAAGTTGCTACATTGTGCCGCTTAAACACTTCACCGGGACACTTCGCCGCAACGCTTCGTCGGGACGCTTCTCCGCAACTCTTCACCGCAACACTTTGCTGCAACTCTACACCGCAACACTTTACCGCAATTCTACACCGCAACACTTTGCCGCAATTCTTCACTGCATCTCTTCGCCGCAATTCTTTGCTTCTCCGCAACTCTTCTCCGCAACACGGGGTGGTTTTCTCCTTCTTCTCACTTGTGATTCTTCCCCTCATCCATGACCTCTATTTATAGGCTTGAGATTAGACAAAACATTTAAAAATAATAATAATGATAACTTTTCATTTCATATTCTTTTGATTTTTCAAATTTCACATTTATAACATGAAATCAATTGGGATCATTAAAGAAAAAAACTTTTCATTTCTTGATGTTTCAAATTCCACATTTATAATATAAAATTAATTGAAAAAAAAAAACAGTTCATATATATTTACATATATATATTAAAGGTTATCTGCTCAAATTATAAAAGCCTCTTTGGATTTCTATATGTTATCTGCTCAACGCCTGTCTCTTTGAATTCTTAATTATATGCTCAAATTATAAACGCATTCCTCTATGTTATAATTCTTATATGTTATCTGCTCAAAACCTCTTTGAATTTCTAATTATCAGCTCAATTTCAATACCAATTAAGCCTTATTATTATATAATAATAAACCTCATAAAATATCAATATATAAATGTGTAAATATATAAACACGCGCACAAATATATATAACATTTTGTCTATTCGGTCCCCTGCACCTTCCCGTCGTTTGCTATTCCTACTTTATTTGCATTAATGTTATATCAGTTATCCATGAGGCTTAGTAAAGTCAATTAAAATATTGTTAAACCAATATGATGGCAGGACAGAACAAAGAAATGTACATGGAAACATTTAGAAAATATATATATATATATATATATATATATATATATATATATATATATATATATATATATATATATATATATATATATATATATATATTTAATGTATATATAATATATATATACATACATTTTATATATATATATATATATATATATATATATATATATATATATATATATATATATATAATGTATATATATATATATATTATATATACATTAAATATATATATATATATATATATATATATATATTTATTTATTTATTTATATACATACATACATGCATATATACATACACTTCAGATCAGATCTGGATATTTTCAGACGATAAAAATAATCTCGTCTGAAAATAGGAGGACAACTGATATGCCACCAACAAATTTTCATCATCCGACACAGATCTCGAGACATAACACGAATCTTGATGCAATCTATTGAGCAAGAAAGGTTCAAATCCTAACAAAATGTCATCTAGAGCTCTGATTTCAGCAAATTTATACTCAAACTGACCGGCTCGAAGAGATGAACCCAATGGTATCAAAGTTAGAATAATCCAAGTCAAATCAAGCCGAGATCAAGTCAATAAATCAACATTGGAAGATTTTCGGACATATTTGGAAGGTCAAATGGATGCCGACACTAGCAAGCCAATACTCGAATCGAGCATCTCGACAAGACGAATCCAACGAGCCCAATATCACTCAATTCCGACATCGTTAAGGCCATCAAATGCCTCCTAAACGCCGTCTGATCGAAGGGAGCCTTTTGAACCGTTCGATCGAAATTGCTGCATTAATTGCACCCAAAATTCTATAAATAGACCCTCAACCCTCACATGAAAGGGGAGGAGGCCTATAGAGAGTCTGAGGCCTTGACAAGAAGTTGCAGCTTAACACCGCCGCCGACCACTGTCGACCTCCAACACCGTCGACCTCGGTCACCGTCGACCTCTGTCGACCTCGGTCATCGTCGACCTACATCACTGTCGACCTCCGTCCTCGTCGACCTCTGTCACCATGGACCTCCGCTAATCATCGTCAATCACCACCAACCAGACACCGTCAGTCGACATTGTAGTCTGAAACATACAATTACTTTCTCCCGTCCGTGGGACGGGGGATTTTTGTAATCATCAATCAATAGTGGATTTCTGCAACTGGGCCAAGCCCCGTGGTTTTTCCCTTACGGGTTTTCCACGTAAAAACTTTTGGAGTCGTCACTGATTATTTCTTATTTCATCTGTGTGTGTGCTGAATTTTTGTGCAACGCTAAGACGATAATCAGTTACGCTACTGTCGCGAATTTTCTAGCACGCATAAAAAATATTAGAATAAAATAAAATAAAATAATGATTTGTTAGGGGGATGGATGTAAAGGAGGTAGGTGTCTCTAAGATTGAATATGTCCAATAGGGTAAATATGTAATTCCAACCATGCTTGCGTGTTGGAATTTTTTATTATCAATTAATAACTTTGATGTTGAACCTTTTAAGTATTTTAAACCCGACGGACAGGCATGCGCACGCATACACACATATATATGTATATTTTGAGAGACGTATAAATTAACGAGAGCATTTCTTCGAACGGTAAAGCTATATAAATAGATGTGAGGGAGCGGATATGGGCGGAAAGTATTTATTTACATATCTAATATATAGACTTCAATTTTTACATAAATGTGAGTCTAAGTTGAGTACTAGAGAAAATGCGGTGGAAGAGTGATAATTTAATATTTAAGTGCCACATGAAGATTCAACACACACACAGATAAAATAAAAGTGGTGAAGGGAGATCCTAAATAGTCCTGAGTTTAGTACTAGAAAAAACGTGAAGGAAGAGCGATAATTTAATATTTAAGTGCGGCATGAATATTCAACACACACACAGATAAAATAAAAGTGGAGAAGGGAGATCCTAAATAGTCCCAATTTGTTTTATATGGAAATGATTGAAAAAGAAATAATATCGCGGAGTATGCCTCAATTAAATCATTCACTATATAATCTAACACCCAATCACACGGTCTACATTTATTCTCTTTGTCTTACATAGTTTTTTCAATATTTAAGCACATTAACGACGACAAAATTAATGAATTTTGAGCTCGTTGGATTCCGATCATTGAAACGCTCGATTTGAATATAAATATGTTGATTTAGATATTGCTTGGCTTTCCAATTGATGCAACTTTTAGTGTTCGGTCTATGTTGATTTGAATTTGGAGTGAATCATTTTTAACATCATTGGGTACATTTTGATTGAGACTTTGACAAAATATATATATATATATATATATATATATATATATATATATATATATATATATATATATATATATATATATATATATATATATTTATGTTTGGGTATCCTGACATAGGAAAAAATTTGGGTTCGTAGAGCGTATGCAGAGATGTGTCCGTAAAAATGTACGCGTGAGTTACACGGGGTTTACATGGGAGTTACACGGGGGTTATAACCCTCTTGTACCTCCCGTGTAACTCACTTGTAACCTGTGCTTCTATTTCATCTATTTGTACACGAGAGTTATACAGGAGGTACAAGAGGGTTATAATCCTCGCGTAACTCCCGTGTAACTCCCGCATACATTTTTACGGACGCATCTCTGCATACGCTCTCCAAACCCAAATTTTTTCCCCTTAGATGACTATGACTGATCATGCAAAAAAAGAGCTTTGTGATGTATTTTACTACAACTTTTTAACTGTATCCATATATCCACTAAAATTTTAATAGTAGATTCATTATATATCATTTATATTATAACATAAAATTCCATCAGATAAATTTATTATTGCAATAATTATTTTTTTTAATAAATAATTAAAATTTTGATACTGAAATTCTATAATGAGTTTGACAAATAACAAAATTTTAAAACCTTTAACTAATTGCAATGTCACTGATTTTTATTGGAAAAATTATTGCGTCCGGACTTCAATTACAGGACAACACATGTTCATGTCGGTCACATCCTTCAGAACACAAAAATACAACCCGCTGTTGTATTAAAATATTCCGAATACAACCATAATACAACGGACAAATTTAATCACGCGGCCCGACCCGACCCAATTTTTTCGACAGAAGTAAAGCCGTGGTTGTATTCAAATATTTCGCGGTTGTATTGGAATATTCTCGGTTTTATTGTGGTAGTATTCCGGTAATACAATACAACCGCGGAATATTCGAATACAATCGAATACAACCGCGATTGTATTCAAATATTTCACGGTTGTATTGAAATATTCCCGGTTGTATTATGGTTTTATTGTGGTAGTATTCCGAGTAATAGATACAGCAATGGAATATTCGAATACAACCGCGGTTGTATTCGAATATTCCGCTGATTGTATTGGAATATTCCCATCTGTATTATGGTAGTATCCGGAATATTTCAATACAACCTGCGGCCGTATTTTTGTGTTTTGAAGGATGAGGCCGACACGAACACGTGTCGTCGTATAATTGGAGTCCGGACACAACTTTGCGTACGCTGTCCGGACGCAATAATTTTTCTTTTTTTTTATTGAGCTTTCCATTTCGTTTGGGTAATGTGGATGGGTCAATGATAAGATATACAGTAATATTTTATTCAGTCAATGCTTAAGATTAAAATAATTAAATAATACTTAGAATATAATTATATAAACATATGTATGTTATTCACGTAAATTATTCCACGCACGTGGCCAGAGATATACTAATCTCTCTCTCTCTCTCTCTCTCTCTCTCTCTCTCTCTCTCATTCTCTCTCTCTCTACAAAGTGGATAATTTAACACTACTTTTATTAATTAATTGTTAAATTCAAATATATCCGATAGACCGTACTCAAGAGATAGAGTGTAAGATCAAAGGATTAAGAACTCGAGAGAGAAAGAGAGGGAGAAAGTGAGCTCTGCCCACTTGAGGGCGAAATCAGGGTCTTCCAGAGACTCGGCAGCCTCTTTTATTTAATAAAGCACGATACTACAAGTGGGGGAGCTAAAAGCCCCTTTTACATGAAATGACTCTCCTATTTATAGATGATATGATGGTCAAAAAGTAATTACAATATTACCTTATTTTTGAATATTGATATTGGATATTTTAGTCTTTTATATTGATGTGTTATGCTAAAAAATCCCCCATTTGATTCTCGTTGGTTGAATGAAAGAGCTTGGTCAATCGACCGAAGCGAGGTGATCGAGGGAGAGAACTTGATCGGTCAGCTGAAGTGAGGTGATCGAGGAAAAGAACTTGACTAATCGACTGAAGTTGGGCGATTAACTACTGAATTGTCTTGAGATTCGTGCAGACTATTTTTTATTATACATTAACGTATAACTTTTTTTTTTAATGAATGGCCATTGATGTCTAAAAGCCAAAAAGAAAAGTAATGACAGCTGCATGCATATCATGTAACTTTTATATATTTACATATTTCATAGATTAATTTTTAACACAGTAGTACTATAAATATTAGGGAAGACTTACTTGCATATCCCTTAATTTTTATGTATTTACACATCTACCATCCAAACCAATTTTTATTTACATGTCAAGTTATGCATGAAAGTGTGTGTTTCACTTTTAAAACTTAAAGAATTGATATTATTTTTCTTATATGAAAGTTTTGGATGGCATAATTGTAAATAAACAATTGTTTGGTAATCTTAAATGTTAAATTTTGATATTAATTTTTTATGTTAATGTAATAATTATAGTTTAAGTGTGTGAGACAAAACATGTACTTATGAGTCTGTTCATCTAATTATAACACAGATTGAGTTCAATAAGTTCATTCATGCATCGACATTTTAACTCGGAATAGTGTTAAACCATTTCCCGTCTGTGAGACAAGGGAGCGTACATGTAATATCAATTTATAATAGATTTCTTCGACTAGTCCCTTGTGATTTTTTTTTTCCGAGTTTTCTATATAAGAACTTTTAGTGTCATTATTGGTTATTTCCTCTCTTATGAGTGTGTGTTGAATCTTCATACCACGCTATCACGATAATTTATTACTTTACCGCAGCGAACTTTCTAGCACGCATAAAATATAAGAAATGATATAAAATATGAAAGTTGAAAATTTTAATTCATATTTTCTCATAAATATATCATATAATTAATAATGAGACACTCATAAATATAATAATTAGAATATTCAGATACTTATTTTCCACGCGGTGAGTGTGAACGGCTTGGTTGTCCGGAGAATCTAACACGGTTTATGTGGGGCCCCGCCGCTACAGCAAGTATCCAATCACAGCGCTGGCAATAAATTCGGCCAGCTGGAGTCTTCGGTCAACCGCGAAAAGGAATTAGTTTGAAGGGATAAGATATTTTTAAATCATTTTCAATATATTATAAAAATACCATAAAGTAATTATAAATTATAAAATTTAGTTCTTATCAATATTAATTTTATAAATATATTTATTGTCCCTTCTTGAATCCAACTTTATATTTGAGACGGGGATATTATAATACGTGTATAAATTTGGTCGTTAAGCCGGATAACCAATAATTGGGGTGGACGTGAGGCCGGTGGTCGTTAGTTCGAGCGACTATATGTGTCGGGCAGCCATTTAAGCCATGCGGCTATTAGACTGGATGCTGGTTGGTCCGATTAGTCTTAAAGCGAGGCAGTTGCTCGACCAGGCGATCATTTAAGCCAGCGGCTATAAGACAGGGCTGTCGTTGGTCTGGGTGACCCCTAAGCTGAGCGGCTACTTGTTGATGCTTTACATCAATTGCCTTGGAACTGAATGACCTGTTTCTCTTTCTCAGTCTATCCAGATGCTCGTTCGAGTGGATCTCATCAGTTGGATTCTTCAAGAGGGACACGTGGGACTATCCAGTTTAGCGAGCAATATGGGGTTGCCCTTCACCTCTTTCGTCATTTATGGATGTCTTTTTGATTTGTGTTCACACGTCTTTGATGTACAGTTATGTCATAGAAAGTAGATCAACATGTTCGAGATATAAAAATATGTTGTTTTGATCATACTGAGTTGTGAAGGGGATTTAAAGTTTAAAGATTTACATACATATCCCGCAATTCCCATGTCTTACATTTTTATATGCCACAGATGAAAAAACATAGGAATTGGATGATAAATATATGAATGCCACTTTAATATATATATTAAGAGAATTTACTTATTTGCACTAAAATTTATAAGACTTGTATTTTTAACATCATACTATCTATACCTATAATATTCAAAATATTACATATCACGAAAAAGACCGTGTTGCCCTTTTGACAACGCACACTTCGTTGGTTCGTTGAATTCTCTTCTCAATGAGATTCTTCGTGACTTTCTCATTTTCCTCTTAATGATCAAAACATGACCTTCTTGCGACTTATCGTAAGTTTCTATATAGTATATAACTTCGTTCGAGCATTAAATTGGAGATGAAAGTGTACAACCAGAAGCAGCTAATTGGGCCCGTAAAACACGTATAGTTTTGAACATTTTTCGCGTAGAATAAATATACTGAATAGATGGAGAAATTATTAAATACGGATAATGTATGCATGCAGACTTCAATACAACATAACTGTACTATTAAAAATATAGTTAATGCAACCATGTTATACTGAAGTCTGCATGCATATATTATCCACATTTAATAATTTTTTTCGATGGGACAAATGTCATTCAAGTAGGGAATTCCGCACTTAGAGGGAAAAAAAAGTTTGAAGCTAAATATGAAGATTTGTTATTGTTATTTTGACCCTCAATTAATGAACTAAGGTAAAAATGTACTTTCGTAACCGCTCATCTACCACATCTCACCTACCTCCCACCTACCACTCTTTTGGTTTGTATAAATAGAAAGGGTGTGAGACTTAGGAGAGCAAGAGAAGAGTTCTTAAGCCACTACAAAGGAGGATAGAATAGCTGAGAAGTAGAGAGGAGGAGAGCATCTTGAGGTCTTGTATCAAGATGTCGCTTGAGAGGGAAGCTATAGAAGGAAGATGAGGGCTCATCTCTATGTATAAGCTATGTATTCTCCATTTATTTTGCCTTGGTGAACTACTTGATTGATTCCCTCTCATGGACGTAGATCCAGGTGGATCGAACCACATTAACGATCTGTGTTTGCTTGTGTTCTTTGCGTTTTATTTATATACCAACAGGTACATATCCCACAACAGTTATATATAAATAAAATGAAAATTTTATATACATAGAACAAAATTTTTACGTTATGACATATTTAATTTCTAAACTTTAAAAATTATATTTAGGACAACAAAATGTCATAACTTATTCATACGAATATATATTCCATTTTTAAAAATAGATAATAGTTATATTTTTTATGTGACATAAAAATGTGAAATTTTTTATAGCTGATATGTAAATACATAAATATCCCAAATAAAATAAAATAAAAATTGATATATATGTAAAATCCAAAAGGCAGCGTAAATTTTACATATTACAACATTGCCCATGTAAGCAAGAGACGCATCAATTAAGAATTCTATTTTGTCCCACTTAAAATTATGATTTTTTTAAATTACAATAATATTATAAATGCATTGTTGGAATTTAAAAAAAAGGACTATTTTTATGACTGGCGGTAGGGGCAAGCGGCAGGCGGCGGCGGTTGGGTTGTTGGGAGCGGCAGGCGGCGATTGACTGCGTTCGTTAGCCTGCAACAACAACGGTTGACAACTGGCGTTTTGCGGCAGTCGACACATGGTTGGCGGCTGGCGGCGATCTGCGGGTGTTTGAGCCTTGCAGAAGCAATACTCTAAAAAACATGTTTTTAAAAATAACAAAACAAAATTTTTGTATTTATTATGTTTTGAAGATAAATCTTATATGTTTTAAATACATAATTAAAAAAATTAAATATATATTATTTTTTGGTTTGTTTTTTATTTTTTTATTTTTAAAAATAAAAAAATAAAAACTAGAAAGTGATCTAAAATAGATCAAATTAACACTTAATTTTATTAAATTTCATAAAATACTTTTTGGTTTTGGATCACATATGGATAAATAAATAATTTGATTTTAAATACACGCCATGGGCCTGATATAAAAATAAATGGGCTTATGCATACATAGCACACAATTCTAATGTATTTTCATATCTGGCACCTAAACTTTGATATTTAAATATACGTTCTCACCGTAATATCTTGTTGATGTACATAAAAAATGTGTCAACTCTGATATTGAAGTGATCTATATTGTATGGACATGGAGACAGGGACACATATACGACACGGCACGGACACGGGACATGTCTATTAATAAAATAATAAGACACTAACGCGTGTGAGACACGTCGTTGTATCGATCATTTGGTGAGAAAAAGATAAGTAATTCATTAACATGAAAGACATTCTGGTGGTCTACTCACCATCCACCAACAAAGCTGTATTTGGGCATCCCCTACTCAACTCTTTTTAGGTTGTCGCCTCAACCTACCATGTGGATGTGAAGTTTCAAGGCGACAGAGAGGCAATCATTGTTTGCGGTCATCTAGAGTAATCTCACACATATGACCTCTGGGCTATTAGAAGCGTCCAACAAGAACCTCTGGAGCATGACAATATGCAAGAAGGGGGCTCGAGACTTGTGATATCACCGATCGGATCCTAGCGACCAAAGTCTATATTGTATTTTTCTCTATTAAGTGAAACTTTTAATACAAAATACGAGGATGTGTGATTGATACCCTCTAAAGTCACCAATATAGTTTTGCCCAATCTGTCGATGAGTAACTCGAGATACCAATCAATGTATCTTGACATTACCTCAATCTCGATCTAGCGGTTTGATCGATAAAGTAGACAAGCTGATTTGGGAGGAGGTTCAGAGGCTGTTGGAGGCCAGCTACATCTGAGAGATTCAGTACCCAACATGGGTTCCAAACGTCGCCATTGTGCTGAATTTGAACTGTAAATGGAGAATGTGCATGAACTTCATCTATCAGAATATTGCTTGCCTAAAAAACTACTACCCCCTTCCACCAATCGACACACTCATAGATGCGACCGTCGATCATTCGTGATGAGCTTTCTCGAGACCTTCTTCGCTACCACTAGATCCAAATATATCCAACCAACGATGAGAATATGACATTTATCACCAATGAGGGAGTTTATTGTTATAATGTGATGCCATTTGGGATAAAAAATACTAACACTGTTTATCAGCAAATGATAAATGTAATTTTTACAATATACGTAGGAAAAATTGTGTTCATGTAGATGACATCCTTAAAAAATTAAAAAGCTTGTACAATATATAAATTACCTAAAAGAAACCTTCAAAACCTTACAAAAATATTAATATGAAGCACAATCATCTCAAGTGCATTTTTGGGCATCGACATGCAAATTCTTTGGCTATCACTTTACCCTTGATGGAATAAAAGCTAACCCATAAATGATGCAATAGTTGAACATGTCGTCCCTTATGAAACACCAAGGAAGTTCAAAAAGGAATCTATTAGATCGCGAGCCTACACTGATTCATCTAAAAGTCCGCGGCAAATGCGTTGTTTTTTTTTTCTTTTTAAATTTTCAAAACTACAATGCAACCAAATAAATTCTTCTAGTCTAATGAATTTGAACAATAATTCAAAAAATTAGAAGAGTCCCTGATGCCACCTCCACTCATTCAAAGCCAAAATCTAAATGAAGAACTCTCCTTATACTTTTTGGTCGAACCTGAAGCCCTTAGTCTGGTTTTAGTCTGATAGGAGCATGGGAAGCAGTTCACGGTATGCTATGCCAATCGAGTCATTCAAAGCATCGAACTTAGGCCTATGATTATGAATAATTTAACATTTTCACTCATTTTTTATGCCCGCAGGTTTTGCCCATATTTCTAAACACATCCGATCATGATCATTTCTGA
The DNA here is from genome assembly GCA_022702705.1 of Papilionanthe hookeriana x Papilionanthe teres. Lineage (NCBI taxonomy): Eukaryota > Viridiplantae > Streptophyta > Magnoliopsida > Asparagales > Orchidaceae > Papilionanthe > Papilionanthe hookeriana x Papilionanthe teres. The sequence continues at coordinate 65,521,993 of CM040427.1, read as the reverse complement.
CCAATTGCTCAAATCTATCCTCATGAGGTCGAAAGACTCTAGTCGATCTCTCTTACGTGCTCAAAACATTTATCAAAGCACAAGCCATAGCTAATTTTCTAGCCGATTTTTTGAACCAAGCAAGTCAGGCAAAGCAGTGACACTTGATAGTCATACATGGGTTTTGCACATTGACAAAGTGTCTGTTTAAACCAGGGTGGGGCTCAGTCACGCTTTAACAAATCGAACCAAGGATCTTCTATACCACTCAATAAAAGTGGGATTTGAAGTTACCAACAATCAAGTGGAGTCTGAAGCTCTAATCTTTGGGTTATGGTTCGCTTACGCTACGGGACACCTCTCTGTAAAATCTAACCCTTGAGCCAGTTAATTAGGTGAACGAACAATTTGAATATAGAGATAAGATTATGATCAAATACCTCAGCAAAGCTATTACAAGGCAAGTTTTGGAGGCTTTAAATTTGAACACATCTCTCAAAATACTACTAGGTGACAAACTTCTTATCCAAATGCATCCGTTTGGGGGAGAAACAGAAGTGATGAAACTAGGTACCGAAGGGTCAAAAAGTTGCGTGGATTTATATATCTTATTCATCGAGATTACGAAGGTCTCAAAAGAAGTAACCGATATGAAGCACTTCAAGATTAAGGTAACCCGATTCCTTATGATTGAAGAAAAACTTGTTCGAAGACCGATCACCTCGTTGTACCTGATGTACATCAAAGAAGATGAGGCAGAGATGTCCTCGGAGGACCATTTAGAGGAACGTGGAAGCCTCTCCACAGAGAATATTTACATGCACAAAACATAAATATTGTGTATTTACATATTTAACATCTATTATTTTATTTTTACACACATAAAATTTTAAATTTTCAATACCAAATAAAAATTAGCACTATTATTATTTTTCTTTTGAAGCTTAAATTTATACATTGGCCACTAGGGTGTGCGTGAAGTGATGACCGTGCAGCCTTCGCAGATTCTTGTTGGGGCATTTCGACAAACACTATAAATTCGCAATAAAGGGCAATGGCTTCTGCAGCAAGAATTGTCGGATCAATTTTCCAAAAAGCCTCTCCTTCACTCGGTATCTTCTCCTTGATCTCGCTTCAGAAACCCTATACTAAGCACAGTAGGTCTACTGTTCCTCCACCGACTCTTTGTTCTAATTAACCAGCCCATCTGCTCACCACTGCGCCATGTTTCTGATGCTAGGTTTTCTTCGAGGAATCTCGCCTTCTAGATTTTCACCTTTAGTAGGCGGAGCTCAGAGAAAGAGGAGGATATGGACAACCTCCCCTCTTTGTATGGGAAGGCGTTCTTGCAAGATCGCTGGGAGAAAGGTGCTGTTTAGGTTTCGTATTTCGTCAAGCTACATTTTATCTGATTTTTGTTGTATTTGGCTTAAAACTCGGTGAGCTGCTTGTCTTCAAGAATGTTGGGTTGTTTTAAGACGTAAAAATCTGATTTTGATGGGTTTTGCACATTTTTATTGTGATGAATGTACCTCAATTTGCAGGATGCACAAAATTTGAAGAAGATGAAAAGAAACAGTAGAATTGGAAAAGAAATTGTCTCTGCGTAAGTTCACTGAAAATTCATAAGAAATGTTGATATCTGAATTTGGTAAAGTTTAACATGATTGGTTTCTTATTGAATTCTGATGGAAGTGTGGGTTCTTGCATTTGGTTAAAGTTTAGGGGAGATTTGAGCAGTTTTTTAGGCTAAAAAGATGTGGTTTTTCTTATGCTTATGTGTTAATGAAGAATTGTGTAATTTGCCATCTGCAGAAAGTATGCACCGCAGGATTATTTGTTTTTTGAATTTGAATATTTTTAACCATTTTCAGTTGATTTGTTAGAATATATGTTAAATTTTGCTAGTTAACTGTCCCGTAGGTGAATGATTTGTAATTCAATTAGGTGGTTTAGATTGATTACTTTGCATGAGTTTTCTTTTTCTTCTTTAATTTAAACCAGGGGCATTTACATACACAGCACACAATTCTTATGTATTTACATATTAAACACTTAAACTTTCATATTTACACATGTAACACTCAAATCTTTAATATCACATAAAAAATGACACTAATATCTCTTTTTCAATGTGAAATACACCTTTTTCATGCATAGGTTTAACACACTGAAGTGCTACGTATGAAAGTATGAAACTTTAGGTGATACCAGAGTTGACCCAAATAACAGTAAACAAAAAAATAGCATTACTGAAAAAACCAATAGGCAATTACAACCAACAAAAGGAAAGGGAAAAACAATATACACAACACTCAACTAGCTAACTAGGTTTTTATCCCACAGGCGAGGTGGTTGGTTGGCGATTTGGAAGGCTGGATGGCGGGGCGGTAGCAAGGGTGTGATGATGACAGAAAAGGAAAGGTGAGAAATTGTCGGAAAAGCGAGAAGGTGGGCTATTATAGGTTGTGGCGGCAAGAAAGAGAGGTTGGACAACAGTGTGGTGGGACAGAGAATGGATTTGGGTTGCTAGAGCATCAACAAAATAGTCAGGAATGGTTTTTTGGAGCAGTGACAACAATGGGGAATGTGTGGGCATGTAGGACAACAAGCATGGAGGATGGCTGGACTGTGAGGAACTGCAGGAATAACAACAGAAGGGCTGTTGCCGGGGCAGCCTGCAGCGAGCAGGAATGCGTGGCGACGAAGCGAGAGGGATGCAGAGGAGTTGGAGAAGAATAAATCACCAGCTCGAGAGCAAGATACGATCAGAGCACTTCTCAACTCTTGGAAGCTAATCACCACCTTGAAACGAGGTACAGTCAAAGCATCACTCATCCTTGGATATAACACTAGAAGGGGACCAGGGATGCTGACAACTTTCTTGAACAGAACCACGAAAAAAATTAAAATAATGTATGAAAACATCATACTTATGCCATAAGGGGGTAACTAAGGAGTTGCCCCTAGTTTCCCCCACTCTTGCAAAGAGATGGCAAAACCAAAAGGAAGGTTTGTTGACTCTCATGTATGGCTAGATGTAACCTAAGTTTAACTTAACCTGATCAGAAGTGAGGACAACTTGAACATCCCCTAACTTTGGTGGTCACGGCGGTAAGCTATCGAATAGAATGTCTTGAAACTCTCTTTGTAATGGCTGCCCTATGTTTGAAACCTGCTCTTCCGTCTTGTTATCTTAGGCTATCACCATGACTGATACTACTGGAGCTTTTCTGTTGGCAAGAACACCTGCAATCTCAGACTCCGCGGAATAGAATGACTATGTGTTTGCCAGCTTTGGTAAATAAGTAGATGTTCCTAAAACCGTAATGCTTAGTCCTGTGATCAAGCTGCCACGATCACACCAATAAAAGGTGACATACATACATTGGCATCACGTCGCACCATACATGATCCTGCAACTGGGTTCCAACTAAAAACTCCACTAGATACCTCTTATCAATGCTGCCCTGTTTTTCTTATTCATCCAAATCAATAAATACGACTGGGAATGTCTCTGAGTCGCGAGACTTAATTTGTCCATCACTTGCACAAACGTCAGTTGTTTCCTCTATCAATGATGAGACTACACACTTTCTTTTCACATTGCAACTTGTGTAGAATATATTACAGTGAAGCCGCTGCTGCTCCCTCGTAGCCTCAATTTGGACGACTCGTCTTACCACAAACATCTCCCTTGCATCTAGTGGAAGATGGTACTCCTTGCCCTGTTTTTCAGTTGTCTCTTCTTCGCTTAATTCCTCCACGCCCTGTTAGGTGAAGGACATAACTTGTCTTGTCGAGTAACTGGAAACAATGTGTCCAAAACTATGACGTCTGAAACATTTCGTGGTTGAGACTGTATTAGGGGTGTTGCTCTTCTCAAACTTCTTACTCTAGGTAGCTCAATCACTTTCCTAACCAAACTTCTCAATTGCCTCAGGTGTGCTCCAATTGACATCATCAACTATGGGTGACTGTCTGAATGACGATAGGGGCCTGCTTCGCTTCAGTTGTTTCTCCATCGTCAATGCTAAGGTCTGATGTCACTCAAATACTAGTAAGACTGTAGCTGAACAACGTTACTAATGGCTGGCTTTAGGCCTTCCAAGTACCTGACACTATCTTGTGTTCCTCTGGTTCTAGCTCCAACTCCGTTAGATCATATTTTAACTTAACTTGCATAAACTCCATTGTGTACTCAACTGATAAATCCTTCTGTTGTAAATGCTGGAGCCTTAATAAAAGTTTCTAACAGTAGTGTGGGCGAAGGTGTCGTCGCTACAACACCCTTTCATCTTCTCCCTGGTAATAATCTTGTTTCTATCTTCTCTATTTCTCTCCATCTTCAGGTTCTCCCACTACAATGAGACGCTCTTCTTCAGTTTGATAGCAACAAAATTCACTTTCTGATCATCTGACACATCCCTGTATCAAAAACCCTCTCAACGATATAAAGCCACTCTATGAAGTCGTCCTGATTCATTTTACCCCCAAATTCTAGCTTGTTCATTTTCACTCTCGAGTTTCTGAATCCTCCAATAGGCACTTCATCTCTATATCCTCCAACAGACACTTCATCTCTCGGCCTCCTTTGATATTGTATCCAAAAGCATCGTGGTGGCTTGTCTTCTTCTCCGTTGGAGTCATCCCTACAGAAAGGATTCAGGTGTTCTTCTCACTCTCCACGTCAGATCTCTCTACCTCTCTTGACAGTGACCTTTCTTTCTCATCGAAAATAAACTTTTGATCGGCATCTAACACTTGTCTCCGCGATAGTATGATTAGGGTTTGGGTGTAGGTAGGTGGAATAGGGTGTATGAGTGTGATGTTAGGTGGAAAATAATTTTTTTAAGTTTATTTTAGTTTTTTTTTTAATTTTTCTTTTGCAGCTGATTTGAAAATCAGGATTTAGGGTGGAGATTGGGCTGAATATTGGTGGATTTGGATAACCTTATGATATGACTAGGGGTAGACTAGCCATGATACCAAATATTACCGGAGTTGACCGAAACAATACTATGCAAACACATATTATTACTGAAAAAGCCAATAGAATGTTACAACTAACACAAGAAAAGGGAAAAACAACAGACACAACATTGAACTAGGTTTGTAAGCCATAGAGGAGGTGGCCGGTTGGTGGTTTGAAAGGTTGTGGATGGTGGGGAAAATTATTCCATATGGACAACGTACGCTGCATTGCATGCGGGATCCTCAAATAATCATCGAATAACCAGCGAATAACCTTCGAGATAGTGTATTGTAGGATTATTAGGAGGTTATTAAGAAGTTATTGCGGTATTATTTCGAATAACTAGCGAATAACCTTCTAATAACTCCCCAATAACCTCCGCGGTTTTACTTTTATATCTTTTATCTGTTATTCAAGGTATTGTGAGGCTATTGGGAGGTTATTGCTCAAATAATGCTGCAATAACTTCTTAATAACTTGTCAATAACTCCCACAGTTCCATTTTAATCTTATTCACGGAGTTATTATGGGTTATTCGCTGGTTATTCGGTGGTTATTTGCGGATTCCGCAAGCAGCGTTGCGTACGTTGTCCGTATGGAATAATTTTTCGGACGGTGGGGCGCTGGTAAGTGGGCGATGGTGGCAGCAAAGGGAAGGTGAGAAACTGCAATGAACAACAAGAAGGTAGGTTATTCTGTGCGGTGGTGGCAAGGATGAGGGGCTAGAAAACAGTAAGGCGGTGTGGGAAATGGTTTTGGCAGTTGGAATAACTACAAAACAGTTGAGAATGACTGTTCGATGCGACAGTAGGGAGGGGGAATGGCGGCAATAACGACACGAAACTTGTGAGACTGCGGGACAACAAAAGGAGGTTGTCTTGAGGGTGCAACAACGTGGAGGATGGCTGAATAGCGAGGAATTATAGGGAGGAATCCAAAAGCGCTGCTGTCCGGGCAGCCTGCAACGAGGAGGAATGTGTGGAAGTGAAGCGGGAGGGATGTAGAGGAGTTGGAGAAGGATAAATCACCAGCTCATGAGCAATATAAAGCCGGAGCACCACTCGACACTTGGAAGTTAATCACCACTTTGGAACGAAAGGCAGTCGAAACACCACTCGCTCTTGAATACAACCATATAAGGGGAAATAGGGACGCCGACGACTGTCCTGAGTAAAAACACAACAAAAACAAACCTAAAATATGAATACGAGGTACTTATAGCCCTAGGGTAATTAAGGAGTGGCCCCTCTGTTTCAAAGAGGTGGCAAACCCAAAAAGGAATGGCTAATAGGTGGAGCAGTCACTCTGCTCTTGTGTCGCACTCAGGAAGCCCCACGTCATTTGGTGTGAGATATGCAAGTACATAAGAATTCTCTGCTACATATGTATACTTCCCTTTAAACTATCCCATGTTATCGTTGTCTTTTGATGTTCACTTTAACTAAGAATGAATTCACCATTTTTGTAGGTTCTAACAGTCATCTTATTACTTGCGGCGCTATTTGGTTTGCGGTGAAATTTCTTCCTATGATCAACAAGTTGAAAACTTACCAATATATTTTTCGCTTTTGAACCCACTTGTTATGTTAGAAGAACTTATTCCTTACTTAATGGCTATCTTACAGTGCCTTCATCTTCTAATATTTCACTTGATTTGTAAATCTTCTTACTTTCATAGTCCTTAAAATTAATTTTACATCTTTTTAAGTTACTTTGTACATGGAGGACTTCTACCTTTAAAGGCTTCGTTCACAGCACACAATATTTTTGTCTTTACACATCTCACTCTTAAACTTTCATAATTTCACACATAATCCTCCAATTCTTAACATCATATAAAAAAATAGACTATTACCACTTCTTAAAACTGAAAAACACCTTTTCATGCATAGATTAAAAAAATTAAAGTGTACATCAAGTACTTCTACTACTTTTAAAGGCTACATACACAGCACATAATTCTTTTTGTGTTTACACATTTCACTCCTAAACTTTCATATTTTCACACATAATCCTCAAATTCTTAACATCATATCAAAAATAGTACTATTACTATTTTTTAAAACTGAAATACACCTTCTCATGCATAGATTTAAAAACCAAAGAGCTATGTAAATATGAAACTTTAGGCGTGAGATATATAAATACGTAAGAACTACATGCTACGCATATAAATTTCCTTTTTTTTTATTGTTAAATAGGAAGTCAGTATACTATAAATATATATTTTTCTTGGGAAATTTGCATACTTACCATTATTCTTATGTATTTACATATATAACTCCCAGATTTTGATTTACATTAATAAAACCTTAGTGATGGTAACATTTTTGATGCGATGTTAAAGATTTGAGTGGTATGCATGTAAATACAAATGTTTAGGTATTACATATATATATAAATACATAAGAATTATGTGGTATGTATGTAAATACCCCTATTTTCTTTTGTGTTGCCATTTATTTGCTATATTTCTTCCTTATTGCTAAAACATATTCATCTGATTTTTTTTTTTATATATAATTATTTTTTAAGCCATCTCGACAGTACATTATTGAGATTTTGGAAATTCAAGTGATTATATTTACACATTGACTATTTTTGCAGGCTATGGCCTTCTGAATCTTTATACTCTGCTTTGATCTATGTAAGATAATTAGGGCTGTAAACGAGCCGAGCTTGAGCGAGCTCAGGCTTGGCTCGTGTTCGGCTCGTTCGAAATTAGCTCGGCTTGAAATCGGCTCGTGTTTGAAATGGCTCGTGAAAGGTGTGTTCGTGTTCGGCTCGAGTTAAATATTCTTGTTCATGTTTGGCTCGTGTTCGGCTCGAAATTGGCTCGTTAAAATTAATTGGAAAAATATATATCTAGCTCCGGATTCAAACCTAGATCAAATGAATGGAAACAAGAAGCATAATCACGCTACCACACAAGCAATTATGATTTAAACTTAAATATAAATATATATAATATATTAATATATAAATAATATATATAATAAATTATTATATAAATAATTATATGATTTATTTTTTATTTCGAGCCAATTCGAGCCGAACACGAGCGAACGAACAGTTGTTTGTGTTTGGCTCGTTAACATTTCGAGCTTAAAAATTTGTTCGTGTTCGGCTCGTTAGGCTTAACGAACGAACCGAACACGAGCTACTTAACGAGCCGAACACGAGCTGTTCGCGAACAATAAACCAAATTGCCAGCCCTAAGGATAATGACATATAGGCCCCTCTAAACATTTATATTTACAAATTAATCATCCAGATGATTTTCTAAAAATCCACAGAGCTGATGTTTATGAGGGTCATAATCGAAATATTGAGTATTTGAAAAATGGATGAAAGATGGGTTGATTTGCAAATAGCAAGTTTTGGGTGGGTTGTATGTAATTGTTCCTTTTTCTGTTATGTAAAACATGTCAAATCATTTAATTATAAAAAAATATCATTGTTTAATCAAGATAAATAAACATGTTCTTATAGCGGCATTTACATACATACTGCCTAATTCTTATGTATCTACATATCTAACATGTTAAAGTTAAGGCTGTCACGGCTCGTTGTTCATGAGCAGCTCGTGTTCGGCTCTTTAAGAAGCTCGTGTTCGGTTTGTTCGCTAAGTTAACGAGCTGAAGACGAACAAAGATTTGTTCGTTTGTGTTCGGCTCAAAATATTACTCATCTATTAATTAATTAATTATATATATAGTTTTTGTTTGATGAATAGTATTTTTAAAAATTTTAATTCATTACGAGGCTATAATGATTTATAATCAATTAAAAGTATTAATTAAGAAAATAGAATAAAAATTATTAAATTAGATTTGAATGATGTTTTAATATAAATAATAATTTTTAAATCTTGCCTCAATCCTTTAAAATCTTATGGGTATGTGATTGGGTTATCAAAATAACTCTTTGTTCGTGAACGACTCGTATTCGACTCGCTAAGCAAACGAGCTGAATACAAACACACTTTTTGAGCTCGAAATATAAACGAGCAGAACACGAGCTCTTGTTTACAACCCTTGTTAAAATTGCTTTTACATTTATAACATAAATCTTTCATCACATAAAAAATATTATCATTTAAACTTTTTAACTTGCGAAGTACACCTTTTCATGCATAGGAAAGGCGATATGTATATAAAAAATTAAAGTTTAAAGGTTAGATATATAAATATATAGGAATTAAGCAGCATGTATGTGGAAAGCCAACTTAATTTTCACCAACCATTTATTAAAAATTCTTTATTAGGTGGGATATTTACACAACTACCGCATCATTCTTATGTTTTACACATTTAACCTCTACATTTTCATAGTTATTTTTAATAAAATGTTAATTATTATGTTCCCATCAAAATATATGCATGAAAAGATACGTCTCAATGATGACAATAATTTTCCTTTTTTGAAATAAATTTTTTTTATCGCTTATTCTTCTTAATGATTTCATTATATCCTAGAAGATAAAATATTATCATGAGTATTGTTAAGTGCCAGAAAATTCACGGTAGTATAATGATAATTTAACGTGTTAGCGTTAAATCCCAATATGTAAATGGGTTGCAACACATATAGTTCATGGCTATAATAGGAACAGTTGGTACGCAAAGGCTGTTGTTATAAACTCTAATAGTAGTGGCTGATCACAAAAGTAGTTGTTTGCAATAGAGTCAGTAGTTGGTCATAAATGTTGTAGTTGGTAGATGTAATAGCAGCAAATAGTTGATCAGGTGTCATAATTGGAAGTTTTATTGGTAGTATTTGGCCATAAATGTCATAGGTGGTTGCTAGAAAGATAGTAGTTTATCATAAATGTTATAATCGGTGGTTGAATCTCTTCTCTCAAGACAAAGAAAAAAATATTGTTACAATTTACTTCATAAATAAGAAATATATGTATATGATGCAAGGAAAATACAAGTGTTAGAAACGATAATCGTAGTTAATTACAACGATCGTGAGTAGTGGTTTTCAGCGAGCACTAGTTATCGGTGGCAAGTGGTGTCTGCGCGCGTTGGTTGATGTTGGTTAGCAGCTACGAAGGTCGGTGGTAACTCGTTGAGTCTTTTCTAGAATAGACAGTAATTTCACTTCTTCTCTTCTTCTCCTCTCTCAAGTGAAGAGAGAAGACCTAATTATAACTGTTTGGGATGGGCATAGTACGAAACAAAAAGTAATTTTATGAAGCTTTGTAGGAGAATCAATGATCTAAAAGAAAATGACCTTTGAGTTTTCAAATGACGATATCTGATGATCATGTCATGCTCTAAACGAGATCCTCACTTTGAGCCATTCGTGGCCACCCAGGAATCCAGAAAAAATATAGACTGAGAAACAAAAGCTCTAGCAACACATCCATCATCTTTTTACATACATTCCTCTTAAAAATAGGGTCTTTATTGGGTTGTAAGAATTCAAGAACAATACATCTTATTTTTATCCGAATTTAGTCTTATTTTCAATTATGGGCCTTTAAAAAAAATGTCTATGATGAGAACTTCGAGCCATGTGTCTGTAATTCAACGATGGGGATCGACCCTTGCCAAAGGGGGCTTACAGTGACCTCGTCGAAAACTGGACAAGGAATGAGGCACTTCAATTATGAGTCATTAAAAGCATAACATATGCTAATAAATACCATAAAGGAAGATTTACATGCATACCTCTCAATTCTTATGTATTTACATATATAACCCCTAAACTTCAATTTATACATGTATCACATTATCTATAAATGAAAATATAATATTTTTCACCTATTAAAAGTTATAATAGTGGTATTCCTGTGATATAAAAAATTATGATGGTATAAATGTAAAAAAAATCAAGATTTAGGTGTTAGATATGTAAAGTACATAAAAAATGGGTAGTTCAACCTTTAAACATATAAATGAGGAATAAAATTATATAAGATACTTTAGCCCTTAAAATGGCCCACAAGACAGATTAGTAAATATGAGTCAATCAATCAAGTTTTAGTTAAGAATTTTATATTGCATATAATCAGGTTATTAGTTTTTATATTAGAATTAATTAAAAATTATCTTTATCATACTCCACTAGTCACATTTGTCTAACTTAATTGAATTTATTTTCTAACTTCTATAAAATATAATTTTTTACATACAATTAGGTTATTAGTTTAAGAGATTAGGCATTCAACCAAATTTTTTTTTTAAATCACTGTGCTATATATATTCTCTGTGTTGTTTAGGGCGGCGGTGTTGTGCGGTGCGACACCTCAATGTAGTTTTGTTTGTTTGGGTAGACTGCATTTGGAAAGTTTTTTCAAAATATTGTCGTTGAATTTTGTGTTTTTAATCGGTTATGACTATATGCGATAGCAGCTTTCTAGCTATGGTATGACTAAAAAAAAAATTATAATGTCACCATATGGAATTTTGATGGAAGTATGGGTTCTCACATTTGGTTAAAGTTTAGGGGAGATTTGAGCAGTTTTTTAGGCCAAAAAGATGTGTTTTTTCTTATGCTTATGTGTTAATGAAGAATTGTGTAGATTGCCACCTCTAGAAAGCATGCACTGTAAGATTCTTTGTTTTTTGAATTTGAATATTTGTAATCATTTTCAGTTGATTTGTTAGAATATATGTTAAATTTTGCAAGTTAACCGTCCCGTAGGTGAATGATTTGTAGTTCAATGCGGTGGTTTAGATTGTTAACTTTGCATGAATTTTCTTTTTCTTCTTTAATTTAAACCTGGGGCATTTACATACACAACACACAATTCTTATGTATTTACATATCACACACTTAAACTTTTATGTTTACACATATATTACTCGAGTGTTTAATATCACATAAGAAATAACACTAGTATCATTTTTTCAAAGTGAAATACGTCTTTTTCGTGCATAAGTTTAACACACTGAAGTGCTATGTATGGAAATATGAAACTTTTGGTGATAACGGAGTTAACCGAAATAACAATAAACAAACAAATATTATTACTGAAAAAATCAATAAACAATTACAACCAACAAAAGGAAAGGGAAAAACAATAGACACAAACATTCAACTTGGTTTTTATCCCACAGGGGAGATGGTCGGTTGGCGGTTTGGAAGGCTGGATGGTGGGGTGGCAGCAAGGGTGTGATGGTGATACCAAAGGAAAGGTGAGAAATTGTAGGGGCAATAGTAAGGCGACACGAGGGATAGTTTTGGGTTGCTGGAGCATCAACAAAACAATCAGGAATGGTTGTTCGAAGCAGAGACAACACTGGGGAATGTGTAGGACTGCAAGTTTAGCAAAAGGAGGGTTGCCTCAGGGGTGCGTCAACATGGAGAATGGCCGGACAACGAGGAACTCCAAGAATAACAACATAAGGGCTGCTGTCGAAGCGACCTGCAAGGAGTAGGAATGCATGACAACGAAGCGAGAGGGATGTAGAGGAGTTGGAGAAGGATAAATCACCAATTCAAGAGTAAGATATGGTCGAAGCACCACTCGGCCATTGGAAGCTAATCCCCACCTTGAACAAGATACAATCAAAGCACCACTCACTTTTATATACAACCCTAGAAGGGGACCAGAGATGCTCACAACTTTCCTGAACAGAACCACGACAAAAATTGAAATAAGGTATGAAAACATCATACTTATGCCATAAGGGGGTAACTAAGTTGTTTCCCCTAGTTACCCCCACTGTTGAAAGAGATGGCAAACCCAAAAGGAAGGGTTTGCTGACTCTCATGGATGGGGAAAAACCCTGAACTAGTTCGGTCTAGGTATTGGGCGGAATGGTTGCTCTACTCCCGCATCACACGTTGGACGCTCCGCATCAGTCTCCTACGATTGTGAGAGCTTCAACCTCATTTGTCGAAGCCTCTGTCAACACGACGGTGACAGAACTGTTGTCACCTTGCGAGGTTTAAGGATCTTTGACTGGTGTTCGAGGAACACCTAGATCCCAATGGCAACTGCACTGTCCCCCAAAACACCTAAGGTATTTTCTTCACTAGCGAGCATACATCCATATCAGTCCACCCATTTAAGGGTACACTATTGAACCGACTGGGACTTTGTGTTACATATATTCTGTCGAATCATCCTAAAGTAACCTAAGGTTAACTCAACCTGATTTGAAGTGAGGAAAACCTGAACATCCCTAACTGTCGCGTTCACAGTGGTAAGCTATCAAACTGAATATCTTGAAACTCTCTTTGTAATGGTTGTCCTGTGTTTGAAACCTTCATTTCTGTCTTATTATCTTATGTTATCACCTGTTATCTCAGACTTCGCAGAAATTAGAATGACTGTGTTTGCCAGCTTTTGTGAAGGAGTAGATGTTCCTGAACCCGTGATGCTTAGTCCTACGATCAAGCTGCCATGATCTCCCCAATAAAAGGAATAAGTATAAATATCTCATGTGATTGTAAATAAAAAAAGTCTCAAATATTCTCGTGCTCATAAAAATATCGTAGACACGCCACCTACAGTCACGAGGCATCTTGATGAAAAATCTCTCTGGGTCGAATCTTCAAGCAACTCCATTAAAAACAAATACAGTGGCAAGTCATTGGAAATTTCTGGAGTTGCAGAACCTGGTCGATAGAAGTTGCTTGAGATGTGTTTGGTTCATTACTGCATGAAGCCACTACTTGTGATATCTGGCTTCTAAGGAAAGCGTCTCCTTTTTTTTTTTACTTTCAACCCGTGGACGCTTAGAACGGTTCATGAACTCAAGTTCATGGAGGTCCGGTTGGGGCCTTCAGTCGATTCACCCGATTTAAATGCATTGTTTGCCCTTTGTCATAACACTCGCAAACATATGATCCAAATTCTCCTCCAACTCAGGATTAATTTCACTGTATTTAATTTTTTTTCACAATAGACACCACCTACAAATTCATATAACATGTTTAATTTAAAAATAAATTAAAAATTGATTAAATTATGAGACATTTCAAAAATGCTTACTGCAAGTCTTTCCGCCCTCCATTTGGAGGCATGAATGGTTCGCTTCACCGGATCCCACCTCAAGCTCGTTGACCCTCGTTTTAATTCCTTCCATGTCGCACCATATCGATCCTACAGCTGGTTCCCAATTGAAAACTCCACAAGACACCTCTTGTTAATACTGACAGTATTCTCCTTCTTCAATCAAATTAATAAATATGTGTGGGAATACCTCCGATTTCTGAGACTCAATTTGTTCACCATTTACACAGACGTCACGTTCTTGCTGCTCCCTCCATCAATGATGAGACCACATACATTACTTTCACATTGCAAAATGTGTAGTATATATTGCGGCGAAGCCATTGCTGCTCTCTCGTAGCCTCATTTGGAGGACTTGTCTAACCACAAAAGTCTCCCTTGCATCTTGTGGAAGTTGGTGCTCCTCACTTTGTTTTTCAGTTTTCTCTTATTCGCTTACTTCCTCCACTGCACCCTACTAGGTGAAGGACATAACTTGCCTTGTCGGGTAACTGGAAACAGTGTGTCCAAAACCATGACATCTGAAACATTTCACGGCTGAGGCTGTATTGTGGGTGCTGCTCTTCTTCAACTTCTTACTCTGGGTAGCTCTATCGTTGTCCTGATCAGACTTCTCAATGGCCTTAGGTGTGCTCCAGATGACTTCTCCAACTATGGTGACTATCTGCATGACGATGGGGGCCTGCTTTGCTTCTGTTGTTTCTCCACCTTCAATGCTAAGGTCTGAACGTCACTCAAAGACCAATAAGACTATAGTTGAACCTTGTTATTGATGGCGGGCTTTAGGCCTCCAAAATATCTAACACGATCGTGTGCTCCTCTGGTTCTAGCTTTGACTCTGTTAGATCACATTTCAACTTTAGTTGCATAAACTCCGTTGTGTACTCCTCCACTGATAAACCCCTCTGTTGTAGGTGGTGGAGCCTCAATAAAAAGGTCTAACGGTAGGTGTCGTCGCTGCAACTCCCTTTAATCTTCTTCCAGGTAATAATCCTATTTCTATCTTTTCTATTTCTCTCTATCTTCGAGTTCTCCCATTACAATGAGATGCTCTTCTTGACTTTGATAACAACAAACTTCACTTTCCGATCTTCTGACACATATTTTTATTCAAAAATCCTCTCAACCGTATGAAGCCACTCTATTAAGTCGTCCTGATTTATTTTATCCTCGAAATCTTGTATGTTCATTTTCACTCTCAAGTCTCTGAATCTTCCAATTGACACTTCATCTCTATATCCTCCAATAAACACGTTATCTCTCGGCCTCTATTGATACTGTATCCAAAAGCATTGTGGCTTGTCTTCTTCTCCATTGGAATCATTCCTACATAAGGGATTCAGGTGTTCTTCTCACTCTCCACGTCATATCTCACGCTTGACGGAGACCTTTCTTTCTTATTGAAAATAAACTCTTGTTCGGCATCTGAAACTTGTCTCCTCGGTAGTATGATTAGGTTTTGGGTGCATTTAGGTGGAATAAGATGTATGATTGTGATGTTAGGTGGAAAATAATTTTTTTAATTTTATTTGAGTTTCTATTTATTTTTTTTTTTTTTTTTTTTTTGCGGCGGATTTGAAAAATCAGGATTTAGGCCGCACATTGGGCTGGATACTGGTGGATTTGGATAACCTTATGATAGGATTAGGATTAGGCTAGCTCTAATACCAAATAATATCGGAGTTAATCGAAATTACAGTATGCAAACCCATATCATCACTGAAAAAGCCAATAGAAGGTTACATCCAACACAAAGAAATGGAAAAATACAAATACAACACTTAATTAGGTTTGTAAGCCATAGGGAAGGTGGCCGGTTGACGGTTTGAAAGGTTGGATGGTGGGGCGGCAGTAAGTGGGCGATGGTGGCAACAAAGGGAAGGTGAGAAACTGCATGAACAACGAGAAGGTAGGTTATTCTGGGCGGTGGCGGCAAGAATGAGGGGCAAGAAAACAATAAGGCGACACGAGGTTGTGGGACTGCGTGAACTACGAGAAACTGCATGAACAAAAATGGTTTTGGCAGCTGGAACAACAGCGCGACAGTAGGGAGGGAGAATGGCGGCGATAGCGACATGGAAGTTGTGGGACTGCGTGACAACAAGAGGAGGTTGTCCTGAGGGTGTGATAACGTGGAGGATGGTTGAATAGCGAGGAGCTGCGGGAAGGAAAGCATTAGGGCTGCTGTTCGGGCAGCTTGCAACGAGGAGGAATGTGTGGAAGCGAAGTGCGAGGGATGCAGAAGAGTTGGGAGAAGGATGAATCACCAGCTCAAGAGCAATATGAAGCTGGAGCACCACTCACCCTTGAATACAACCATAGAAGGAGAAATATAGACGTTGATGGCTGTCATAAACAAAAGCACAACGGAAACTAACCTAAAATATGAAAATGCTGTACTTATAGCCCTAGGGTAACTGAGTGACCCCACTATTTCAAAGAGGCGGCAAACCCAAAAGGAAGGGCTGGCTGACTTTCACAGATGGAAAAAAACCCTGGACCAATTCGCTCTAGGTAACAGGTGGAGCGATCACTCTACTACCGCGTCGCACTCTGGACACCCCGCATCATTAGGTGTGAGATATGCAAGTACATAAGAATTCTGTGCTACATATGTAAACTTCCCTTTAAACTAACCCATGGTACCATCATCTTTTGATGTTCACTTAACTTAGCAATGAATTTACCTTTTTTGTACGTTCTAATATTCATCTTATTACTTGCGGCACTATTAGGTTTACGGAGAAATTTCTTCCTATGATCAGCAAGTTGAAAACTAATCAATATATTTATCACTTTCAAACCTACTTGTTATGTAAGAAGAACTTATTCCTTCCTTCATGGCTAGCTTACAATGCGTTCATCTTCTGATATGCCACTTGATTTGTAATTCTTCTTACTTTCATAGTCCTTAAAATTAAATTTATATCTTTTAAGTTACTTTGTACATCTAGTGCTTCTACTACTTTAAAAGGCTATTCACATTACTTTTTTGGGGCATTTACATACACAGCACACAATATTTTTGTGTTTACACATCTCACTCCTAAACTTCCATATTTTCACACATAATCCTCAAATTTTTAACATCTTACCACTTTTTAAAACTGAAATACACCTTTTCATGCATAGATTTAAAACACCAAAATGTTATGTATGTAAATATGAAAGTTTAGGCGTGAGATATATACATACATAAGAACTGCCTGCTACATATATAAATTTCCTTTTTTTTTATTGTTGTTGAACTTTATGTTTTCTGTATCTTTGTGGTTTCTAGATAATATAGTGCTGAAAACGATAATTTGCAGAATAGCCTATCATACCAACAATTTATTTATTTATTTATATAGTCTTTTGTCTTACCACGCAGGATAAAAAAGGGCGGTCCAAACCCATCTTCGAACACAGTTCTTGCTGCTGTTTTAGAGAAAGCCAGAGAACTTGAAGTACCTAAAGAAATAGTTGAGAGGAACATGAAAAAGGCTTCTGAAAAGGGTCAGGAAGCATTTATTGAGAAATTTTATGAGGTGGATATCTAGATGTGATTTGATGGTTTAACCTGTTATATGGCAGTTCAAACTTTGTGATAATTATGTTTTGACAACTTTTCATACATGCCACTAGTTCTTATGGATTTACATATCTAACATTTAAAGTTTGATATTAACATATTTTGGTCCTATAAATCTGTGCATCAAAAGGGGTATTTGGCTATTAAAGAGTCAGTGAAAGTGATATTTTTGATGCGATGGTAAAGATTTGAGTGTTATGAATACAAATATTAAGGGAATTTATATATCTAGCATACAATTCTTATGTATTTACATATCTCGTTCCAAAACTTTCATATTTACATGTTGAGCTCTTTGGCGCTTCTAACTTATGCATGAAAATGCATATTTTACTTTTTAAAAATGCTAAAAGCGTTATTTTTTGATGTGATATTAAAAATTTGTGTGCTATGTTCGTAAATATGAAAGTTTACGTTTGAGATGTGCAAATGCATAAGAATTATTTGCTATGTTTGTGAGTGCTCCAAATATTAAAGTTTGGGTCTAAGATATGTAAATACATAAGAATTGTGTGGTATAAATGCTCCTTATATTTTAACTCAATCTTCAGGTATATGGCTTTGGTGGTGTTGGCATGGTGGTTGAGGTTTTAACGGACAAAATAACACGATCGGTGGCTGATGTTCGAGGTGTGGTAAAGGACAGTGGAGCGAAGCTTGCTGACCCAGGATCCATTCTATTCAAGTTTAGGCGAGTTCGAGTCGTGAACGTAAAGGTTAACGATAGCGAAAAAGACCAGGTTCTTGCTATTGCTCTAGACGCAGGAGCTGAAGATGTCATCGAACCAAATGTTGATGAGGAAGATGATTCAGAATATCATTCAGACAGGTCCAAAACAACTCAACTATTCTTCCATCATGTTTACTTGGCTTTTATGAAATTTTACATCCATACCACATAATTCTTATGTATTTACATATCTTACTCCCAAAGTTTCATATTTACACTTACACCACTTTGATGCCATTAATTTATGCATGAGAGGTTTATTTAACTTTTAAACAGATAGTGATGGTGGGTTTTTTTATGTGATATCAAAGATTTTAGCGGTATGCGTGTATATATGAGTGTCTAGATGTTAGATATGTAAATACATAAGATTTGTGCGGTATTTATGTAAATGCTCCTATACGTTATACTTTAACAGGACACAATTTTATTATTATCATAGCCTTATCCCAACTATATGAAGTTGGCTTAACAAATTGCAATTTACATAAATTACTGTTTTATTTGTTAATTAACACGAGTAAATTCATTTGATAAAACTATCAATGGTACCTTATTTCACATGGGTATTTAAAATCTTGGAATATTTAGATACACAACATATAACACTCAATTCTTATGAATTAACATGTCTTACACCTAAACTTCAATTTTTAAATACATACCGCCGTACCTATGCATGAAAATGTGTATTTCACATTTTAAAAGTTAAAATGATGCTTTTTTTGATGTGATACGGAAGATTTGGTCGGTTCAAACGGATAAAAGCTACTGATAGTGGTATTTTTTATTTGATGTCAAAGATTTGCATGTTATGTATATAAATATGAACGTGTAGGTGTTAGATATGTAAATATATAAGAATTATATGCTATTTATGTAAATTCCCCAAACAAAAAATAAAAAAAACATGCAAAAAATACATCAAACAAACATGCTTAACAAAAGCAAAAGTAAAAATAAATTTGATCCTGAACAGGCTCATAATTACTTGAAATTTTCTTTACATTATTACCTTCTTCTGCAAGCACTCTCACATCTAATTGTTTCTGTAGCTATTACAAGATTGTCGCCTCTGCAGAGAACTATTCTGATATACTATCAAAATTAAAAGATGCAGGAATGGCTTATGAACCAGATAACGGTTATGAGCTCTTGCCACTAAATCCCATTGAGGTATTTCATTATTTCCTGCAATATATGCTCTTTTCATTACATTCCTGATATAAAATTAAAGAAGCATTTACATGCATACCCCACAATTCTTATGTTTTTACATATCTACCAACTAAACTTCGATATTTACAAACACAGCATCCAAACTTTTATCATTACATAAAATAATATCACTATTGCTTACTTGTTAAAAGTGAAGTACTGCTTTTTTATGCATATGTTTATGCCATCTAAGTGTTATAAATGTGAATATAAATGTACAGAGGTTAGATAAATAAATACATGAGAATTGTGTGGTATATATGTAAATTTCCCTAAATCAGATTCAAAATATTTTGAAGCAGTCTGAAAGCTACACATCCATTTCATCTTTTGCACCACCTTTTATTTTTTATTTTTTAAAGAATCGGTATTTAGGTAGGACTATCCTGTCCCAAAATACCGATCACTCGTATGTCTTAGTTCGCTTCTGCTGAGATTCGAACCCGGGGTAAAGGGGACTTACGCCGAGTCTACCATCCAACAGGCCACGGTTACGCGCTTACACCACGGTTACGCGCTTGCACCACATCCATTAAACTATTTTTTTTAATTTATATCTTCATTAAACTTTTGCATTATGTAATTCCAAAATCATCATTTTGCATGTTAAGGTTCTTTGTTTTGTTGTTTTTGAGCAGGTAGATGATGAAGCCATGGATTTAAACAAGGAACTAATGTCTAAGCTGCTTGAACTTGATGATGTTGATGCTGTTTACACTGATCAGAAGTGAATCTATATGATTTGACAACTAGCAGCAGTATTCTTCTTTTCCCTTTTTCTTTATTGTACATTTACATACCTACCACACAATTCATATTTATTTACGTATCTACCGTCTAACGTTCGTTTTTTATATTTGCCCTGCACAAATGTTTCACATCACGTAAAATATACCACTTTTTTAACTTTTTAAAAGTGAAATACATCTTTTTCATGCATAAGCGAGATGACATATATGTAAAAAAAATAAAGTTTAATTGTTGTATGCATGTAAACTCTTCCATACCACGCGATTTATGTATTTATATACTTAACCTTTTCCGTGTCATAAAACTATGCATGAAAATATGTATTTAACTTCTAAAAAGTACGTAATAATAGCATTTTTGATATGATGTTATAGATGTGAGTTTTGTATGGTTAAATATAAAATTTTAAGTGTTAGATATGTAAATAGATAAGAACTGTGTGGTATTTATGCGAATAACCCGTAATTTTGATGTCATGACATTCAAGTATAAGATTCGAGCCTTCTATTTTCTCCATTAAAGCGGTGTATATGATTTTAAGTACTCCGATCATTTGAATGGATTTGATTGCATGAGAATATAAGCACATTTTTAAGTTGGAAGATTTACATACATACCACTCAATTCTTATGTGATTACATATATAACATCTTATACATACCACTCCGTTTTCTACCACTCCGTTTTCTAGTTGCAGCTCATTAAAAATCAGATGTTCAAAAAGCTACGGTGGCTATTACAATTTTTTTTATTTTTTGAAGTCAGACCGCAGTTAGAAAACTGTCACCGCACTTAGCCAGGATCGGTCGAAAAATAAAGATTTCAACAGTGGCTTTTTGAAACGCAGTTCACCCATACAAACAAAACTGCAGTACGGTGTCGTAACGTCGGCCCAAAGGGACTCTTAACTCATTTAGTAACTTTCTTTCCTTTCACTGATTTGATGCTGAGATTTAAAGACCATTAAATCAAACAATGCTCATTCTTATAGTTATTAAATAGGATGTCGGTAAACTATAAATATATATTTTCTTGGGAAATTTGCATACCTACCATTATTCTTATGTATTTACATATATAACTCCCAGATTTTGATATTTACGTTAATAAAACCTTAGTGATTGTAACATTTTTTATGCAATGTTAAAGATTTGAGTGGTATCCATGTAAATATAAATGTTTACGTATTACATATATATATATAAATACATAAGAATTATGTGGTATGTATGTAAATACCCCTATTTTCTTTTGTGTTGCCATTTATTTGCTATATTTCTTCCTTATTGCTAAAACATATTCATCTGAATTTTTTTTTTTTATATAATTCTTTTTTAAAGCCATCTTGACAGTACATTATTGAGATTTTGGAAATTCAAGTGATTATGTTTACACATTGACTATTTTTTGCAGGCTATGGCCTTCTGAATCTTTATACTCTGCTTTGATCTATGTAGGATAATTAGGGCTGTAAACGAGCCGAGTTTGAGCGAGCTCAGGCTTGACTCGTGTTCGGTTCGTTCGAAATTAGCTCGGCTTGAAATCGGTTCGTGTTCGAAATGGCTCGTGAAAGGTGTGTTTGTGTTCGGCTCGAAATTGGCTCGTTAAAATTAATTGAAAAAATATATGTCTAGCGTCGGATTCGAACCTAAACCAAATGAATGGAAACAAGAAGCATAACCACACTACCACACAAGTAATTATGATTTAAACTTAAATATAAATATATATAATATATTAATATATAAATAATATATATAATAAATTATTATATAAATAATTATATGATTATTTTTTTATTTCAAGCCAATTCGAGCCGAACACGAGCGAACAAATAGGTGTTCGTGTTTGGCTCGTTAACATTTCGAGCTTAAAAATTTGTTCGTGTTCGGCTCGTTAGGCTTAACGAACGAACCGAACACGAGCTGTTGGCGAACAACAAACCAAATTGCCAGCCCTAAGGATAATGACATATAGGCCCCTCTAAATATTTATATTTACAAATTATTCATCTAGATGATTTTCTAAAAATCCACAGAGCTGATGTGTTTATGAGGGTCATAATCGAAATATTGAGTGAGAATTTGAAAAATGGACGAAAGATGGTTTGATTTGCAAATAGGCAAGTTTCGGGTGGGTTGTATGTAATTGTCCCTTTTTCTGTTATGTAAAACATGTCAAATCATTTAATTATAAAAAAATATCATTGTTTAATCAAGATAAATAAACAAGTGCTTATAGCGGCATTTTACATACATAACGCCTTATTCTTATGTATTTACATATCTAACATGTTAAAGTTAAGGATGTCACGGCTCGTTGTTCACGAGCAGCTCGTGTTCGGTTCGTTAAGAAGTTCGTGTTCGGTTTGTTCGCTAAGTTAACGAGCCGAAGACGACAAAGATTTGTTCGTTTGTGTTCGGCTTGAAATATTACTCATCAATTAATTAATTAATAATATATATATTCTTTTCTGATGAATAGTATTTTTTAAAAAATTAATTCATTACGAGGTTATAATGATTTATAATCAATTAAAAGTATTAATTAAGAAAATAGAATAAAAATTATTAAATTAGATTTGAATTATGTTTTAATATAAACAATAATTTTTAAATCTTGCCTCAATCCTTTAAAATCTTATGGGTATGTAATTGGGTTGTCAAAACAATTCTTTAGTCGTGAACGGCTCGTATTCGGCTCGTTAAGCAAATTAGTCGAACACGAACATACTTTTTGAGCTCAAAATATAAACGAGTTGAACACAAGTTCGTATTTGATTCGTTTACAGCCCTAGTTAGTTGTTTTTACATTTATAACATAAATCTTTCATCACATAAAAAATATTATCATTTTAACTTTTTAACATGCGAAATATACCTTTTCATGCATAGGAAAGGCGGTTTGTATATAAAAAATTAAAGTTTAAGGGTTAGATACATAAATATATAGGAATTAAGCGGTATGTATGTAAATCTTTCTAATTTATAACATAGCCACTGTACTTCCATGCATATCTTAACTAAATTTTTATTATAGGTATATTTTTAGTGCAATTATATTGAAAAGAGAAACTACTAAGGAAGTCTTCTTTAAGTAATGTGGAAAGCCAACTTAATTTTCACCAACCATTCATTAAAAATTCTTTATTAGGTGGGATATTTACACAAACACCGCATCATTCTTATGTTTTACACATTTAACCTCTACATTTTCATAGTTATTTTTAATAAAACGTTAACTATTATGTTCGCATCAAAATATATGCATGAAAAGATACGTCTCAATGATGACAATAATTTTCCTTTTTTGAAATAATTTTTTTTAATCGCTTATTCTTCTTAATGATTTCATTATATCCTAGAAGATAAAACATTATCATGAGTATTGTTATGTGCCAGAAAATTCACGGTAGTATAATGATAATTTAACATGTTAGCGTTAAATCCCAATATGTAAATGGGTTGCAACACATGTAGTTCTGGCTATAATAGGAATAGGTGGCTGCAAAGGTTGTTGTTAGAAACTGTAATAGTAGTGGCTGATTATAAAAGTAGTTCGTTATAGAGTCAGTAGTTTGTCATAAATGTTGTAGTTGGTGGATGTAATAGCGGCAAATAGTTGGTCACATGTCATAATTGGAAGTTTTATCGGTAGTAGTTGGTCATAAATGTCATAGTTGGTTGCTAGAAAGGTAGTAGTTTATCATAAATGTTATAATCGGTGGTTGAACATCTTCTCTCAAAACAAAAAGAACGTTTTTACAATTTACTTCAAAAATAACATGTCTTTATATTATGCAGGGAAAATATAAGTGTTAGAAACGATAACCGTAGCTAATGATGACGATCGTGAGTAGTGTTTTTCAGCGAGCACTGGTCATCGGTGGCAAGTGGTGTCTACGTGAGCTAGTCGATGTTGGTTAGCGGCTACGGAGATCGGTGGTAACTCGCTGAGTCTTTTCCAGAATAGACAACAATTTCACTTCTTCTCTTCTTCTCTCTCAAGTGAAGAGAGATGAGCTATTTATAGCCGTTGGGGGGGGGGGGGGTATTTTTGTCTTTTGGCGTGTAACTTCTCTAACCACCGGATTGAATGATCTAAGCTGATCATATGTTATTTCTTAAGGATTTGGGTGTCATAATGACCTTAGAATTTAGTGATTTTGACGTTGGATACCTCCCATTGAGACGTACAATTCGACTATAAATATCTTAAAATTTGAGTTCATTTGATCATTCAATTCAATTGATGATGGGCTTAATTGGACCCGGATTGAATCAATTTTGTATGATTATATTTTTTTTATCGAGATAATTAGTTTGAATATAAGCTTGCTGAGATCAGGGCCCCAATGATCTTAATTTTGATTTGGAGGATCCTTCATAAAAGAACATCAAAATTCATGTTTGTTAAAAATATTATTCATGGATTCAATAGAAATTGGAGATTTATATTTGATAGTTTTGATCTAATATGGGATAAGATCCCATTCTTTTTTATTAAAAACTCTGTGAATAGTTTTTTTACTATAAATAATATATTTGCTTGGCTCATTAAAACTATGTTGAATTTCAACACATTTTAAGAAAATTAAGACGATTTCATAAATGATTTACTCTCATATATCTTTCGGGAATGGCCCATCAAGAAGAAATGTGATAATATTCTTCATTTATATCTAAAATATGTGTTATTTTTAGGGGCACAGCATAAGGGCCAACAAGTTTTACCTGGTGGAAGTGGTCCAACTGAACCTACCTGTAAAAGTGGTCAGGCTAGTTCTCCGCAAACAAGCCACTGGAAAGAAAAACAATTATCTTGTAGTACATGCACAAATCTATATTTACGGCGTCGTTTTTCACCCGCATCAGATTTTTTTCATCGGGACACTATGGATGGGCACAGACGCATACTACGACACAGAAAGTAATTTTATGGAGCTTTGGAGGAGAATCGATGATCTGAAAGAAAACGACCTTTGGGGTTTTGAATGACGATATCTGATGATCAAGTCATGCTTGAACCGAGTTCCTCTTGTTGAGCCATTCTCGACCACCCGGGAATCCAGATAAAATATAGACTGAGAAACAAAAGCTCTAAAGAATACATCCATCATTTTTTTCCGTACATTTCTTTTTAAATTAAGATCTTTATTAAGTTGTATGAATTCACGAACAATACAAGACCCTACTTAGTAAAGTGATTCAACAAACATAAATTGATTTTTAAAAAATATCTTATTTTTATCCAAATTTAGTTTTATTTTCAACTATGGGCCATTAAAAAGCATAAAATATTCTAATAAATACCATAAAGGAAGATTTACATGCATACCTCTCAATTCTTATGTATTTACATATCTAACCCCTAAACTGCAATTTATATTTTTCACCTATTAAAAGTTATAAGTGTTATTTATGTGATATAAAAAATTATGATGGTATAAATGTAAAAAAAAAAATGAAAGATTTAGGTGTTAGATATGTAAAGTACATAAAAATTGGGTAGTTCAACCTTTAAACATATAAATGAGGAATAAAATTATAAAAGATACTTTAGCCCTTAAAATGGCCCACAAGACATAGATTAGTAAATATGAGTCAATCAATCAAGTTTTAGTTAAGAATTTTATATTGCATATAATTAGGTTATTAGTTTTTATATTAGAATTAATTAAAAATTATCTTTATCATACTCCACTAGTCACATTTGTCTAACTTAATTGAATTTATTTTCTAACTTCTATAAAATATAATTTTGTACATATAATTAGGTTATTAGTTTAAGAGATTAGGCATTCAACCAAAAAAAATTTTAATTCACTGTGTTGTTTGGGGCGGCGGTGTTGTACTGTGCGACACTTTACTGTAGTTTTGTTTGTTTGGGTAGACTACATTTGGAAGGTTTTTTCAAAATGCTGCAGTTGAAATTTGTGTTTTCCCACCGATCATGACTATATGCGATAGCAGCTTTCTAGTTATGACATTACTTGAAAAAATAAATTATAATGTCACCGCGGCTTTTTGGACATCATATTATTTTACAACTTCTTCACGACTATTTTTTAATAAGCTACAACTGCTTCCAAACAGATTAGCTTTCTAGAAAAGATAGTTATATATATATATATATATATATATATATATATATATATATATATATATATATATATATATATATATATATATATATATATATATATATATTTCATCACATTAAGAATAATTTTATATAAAATTAAAGGTGGTAGATATGTAAATATATAGAAATCAAGTGGTATATATGTAAACCATTGTTTTCTTAAATATAATTTCTTTATAAAGGAAACAGATGGATCGTATATCTCGCCAACCAATCAAACGGGTGCATGCGGCAGTTAACATACGGTGAGCTATTGGAAGAGGTGCGTTTTCACGGTATTACATTCGCCGGACCTACTTTTTATTAATCTGATTCAAACGCTGTCCGCGAATGCAAGCAATTAACTATAGCACAGCTGGCGTGCGATCCATCACAACGCGCGTTCTCTTGACTGTCCTGAACGCGCATTTAAGAAACTCTATGGCTTTATTAATGGTGATTATGAAAGTATTTTATAAATTTATTTCGGGTCCGTTTGAGGGCAGTTTATTAGGTGCGGTGACATTTTGAAACACACCTGATCTGTTTAGGTAAACTGTATTTTGACAGCTTATACGTTTTCAAAACGTAGAAAACAGTTTTTTCACACTGCAGCTACCTAGATGCGGTGACAGCTTTCTGGCTGCTGTCTAACTTTTCCAAAAAAAATAATAATAATAATGTAATAGCCACCGCACATAACTAGGGGTGTAAACGAACCAAACACGAACGAACGAAATGCAGTGTTCTGCTTTAAATGTTCGAACACATCATCGCTCGCTGTTTGGTTCGTTGCTTATCGAACGAACACGAACTTCGTGCGAACCGAACACGAATCGTTCGCGAACAACGAGCTTTTTGACAGCCTCTAAACTTTGATAAGATACTTCTCAAAATGAAGCAAACCGAATAAGCGCATTTGAGCGTTTTGATTAGATTTTATTTTAATATATAAGTATAAGTATATTAATTATAATATTATAATATTTATATAAATATAATTAATACTATAATATTATTATTATTAATAATTTATCATATATTATAATTTATAGAAGTTTAATTATTTAAAATATGATAAATTTTTATAATATATAATTATTTTTAAAATATCATAAATTATATTATATTTTGAACAATAACGAACCGAACACATCACTGTTCGTGTTTCGTTCGTTTAACAAACCGAACGAAAAAAAATTATTTGTGTTCGTCTCGTTTGCTTATCGAATGAATCGAACACGAACTTTTTGGCGAACCGAACATGAATTGTTCGCGAACAACGAGCTTTTTTAACCCTAGATTATTTTTAATCAATTTATTAACAGATAATTAATAAGCTGTAGCTGTCCCAACCAGACTCATAGATATGAATTTATTTACGATTTTACATAATAATATTAAAATATTTTATTTTTGATATTCTCCGCATAACACAAAATTCTTATGCAATTATATATCTAATAACTAAAATTTGATATTTATATTTTTAGCACCTTCCTGTTATACATTAAAAATTTGAGTGGTAGATAATGGCAGAACTATGTTGGGGCACCGATAACTCGTGCCCCAATTGGTTTGGTGTATGTTAAAGATGTCAAAATTTAGCTCGATATGTCAACTTGATTCAGACTCGACTCAAAAAATATGTTCTAGTTGACCCAAACAATTTTTGGGTCAGTTTGAGGTTAAAATTTTTAACATTTTAAATTTTTTGGGTTTGACCTCTCACCAAACATTACTCGAAACGGATATGTCAGCTCTAAATTAACTCGAAATTAATCTGTCAGCCCGGATTTGACTTGAGGTTGACTTGATTTGGACTCGAATAGCTTATATTCCTTAGTTAAATTGGTTATATGGGTCGGGTTCAGGTTGACTAGTTAAAGTCGGTTCGGGTTCAGGTTATACTTTCTAATTCGTTCAGTATTTCTGTCGGATCAATTTTGAGACGGACACGAATCCGTGATGCAAATCAAAAAGGATTTGATCCAGATCCGGGAAGAATTAATGCAAATCCGGAATTTGATGCAAATCTAGAAAGTCTTAATCCAGATCCAGGAGGAATTAGTGCAAATCCGAAAGAATAAATTAACTCCATAATTCAGGCAATCACGGATGAAGTTTTGTTTGGAAAATAATTATTTTGTTGTTATTGCTTTTTGAAATTTGAATTTCTTTTCTACTTGAATAGGAAAATAATACTTTTTTTTTTTTTTATTCCTAGTTAACGCTTTCCCAATTAGGATGGGGAATGAATGTTGTTACTTTCGTAATTTATTGTTCTAATTATTACTTTTCCAACTAGGACGGGAATTTAGTATTGTAATCTGCTATTTAATTGAGTAATGAGAAGGAAGAACGGGATTTTCTTGGTTGTCAATTCCACCTTTGCGTGTGATTATCGTTGATGAGTTTATCCAACACCGTAGAGAGATTCTACACCGTAGAGCGAGTCTACACCCGTCATCTCTTAAGGTCGATGCAATATTGACTTGAGGGAACGACATCAATCCGGCTCATGAACCTAATTTGACAACGCTACTATTAATATTGTTTTCTTTTTATTCAATCTATTTTTTAGAATTATCCTTTACATAATAATAGTCAGGGCAACATTTTAAAAAATAGTTTATTCCGCAACAGCTTCATAGCTACTTCTTAAAACAGCTGCCGCAATTGATTGGAGAGAATTTTTATCTAATATTATAATATGTGTAATCATAGATGAACTTATAATTATATAAAACCTAAAATGAAAATATTTATTTGATTTCTCAAGGATCGTCAAACTTACATAGTTTCGATGTTCCAGACGCAGTAACGCGGTCTGTAAAACACAACCTCATTCAAAATTTATAGGTAATACTCTTTATGAATATATTTGTGGGATTGTAACATAGATTTGATTAAGATAGAGGAGTCGTGCTAACTCTATAAATCCTTCTTCATAGTTTATGGTGTTGAAATTGTTCAACGAACTTGCTGAACTCAGCGGCTCGTCACTTGGCCCTCCTGAGTTGGCCCTAATCAGTCGGCCATCCACTCGGCCCACTCAGCTCGCACGTGAGAGAAATGTCTAGAACTCCACAACGATCTGAATGTAATTATTACTTATGTATTAAAGACTGGAAAAATATTACGTGAGGTCAAGTTGGACAACGGTATAGTTGCGGCCAAACTGTCATGAATCGCATCGCAACCTATTCGAACCTTCAACTGAACGTGCTGTTACTGTACGTAATATTTTCTCATAAATCAAACATTTTGTTCTTCGAGGGGGACTACTATACTCTCTTTTTCGCTCTATTTTTTCGTACGATCTTCAGACAGTCATGGGTTCAACAAAACTATTTAAATCGTTGAAATTTTAGCTTCAGTTCCGATCAAATTTTGTTTAATAAATATTTTTTAAATTGACTTTTTTAATTAATTAATTTGATTAAGTCGTTGAATGAGATTCATGGAATGCATTTTTTTAATTAACCGACGATGATGTAAAAGCGGGAATTGAGGAGGATGGTGGTTAATGACATTAAATTACAGTATAATTTACACACACACACACACACACACACACACACACACACACACACACACATATATATATATATATATATATATATATATATATATATATATATATATATATATATATATATATATATATATATATATACACATACGTATATGTATATATACATACGTATACGTATATATGTATATCTATACGTATACGTATATATGTATATGTATACGTATATATGTATACGTATACGTATATGTATACGTATACATATATGTATATATATACGTATACGTATACATATATACATATACATATACATACATATATACATATATACATATACATATACATATATATATATATATATATATATATATATATATATATATATATATATATATATATATATATATATATATATATATATATATATATATATATATATATATATAAAGAAATTTTTATCATCCAACAAATTTCAAAATATATTAAGCAAGAAATTTTTTTATATTCAAATTCAATATCCGACAATAACTTGCAGCCTCCGTAGTCCCGAGCATCGACCATGATATATTGCTTTGTTTATCACCATCAAAGACTTCTGCTTGCTAACATTGTATCTCAACTATTGTTGTAACGTGTAACATCAACAATATTGGTGAACCGACGATAAATTTTTGCTTTTGTATTCGTTAACTACCGTTAACCACTTGTCTCCTCTGAACACCGACCATTGACGACCACTACTGATGCATTCGTCTCCATGATACGATAATTGTCCACAAGACACGTATCTTTCTTTATGTTGTATAACAACAAATGCATCGTCGATTGTAAAACTATAAGCCGCTCTAAGAGAAGGGGTGTAACCAACTACATCCTTTATGCCAAACAAAGGTCTTTGTAGTCACTAATTACGCTCTCTGAGGCCAACTAGCATTGTTGTAGTCACCAACCACAAGTCTACGACATATGTGGCTAAGGGTCTGTTTGGGGCAGCTGCAGCTTATCCAGCTTATCCAGATAAACAGCTTATCTTGATAATTTGCTGATCAACAGCTTATCTTTATAAGCTAAATGACTGTTTGGTTTGTGCATTTGAAAAACAACTGATTGTGGATAAATGACAAATCTGTCATTTTGTGGATAAGTTGTTTAGCTGTTTGGTTTGCGAGTTTGGAAAACAACTGAGTAATGTGGAGTGTTTCTTGTTAAGCATTTTATGTTCTTATTTATACAATATAACATAATTATTATTAACATTATAACATTTTTTTTACAGCAAAACAGTTTATTTTTACAATTGATTTTCCCACAAAACCAGAAGCTTCCCCAATTTTCAATTCTTCCTGCGTCGCTCCTCCCTGATGAGCCCTGCACTCAAATTCCTCTGTGGAGCTCACCTGCGCCGCGATCCCTTTCACCCGCCTCAACTCTTCGAAGAACCGAGAGCCCTTGTTCACTGCCGCTCTCCGCACACCGAACTCCCTCTGCCCTAGCCCGCACGCCAGAGCCGATGTCTCGCACCGATCCCTCTCTATCGCACCTCCCTTCAATCCTCTCTGTCGCGAATCCCCAGTCGCAATGCGCAATCCCATCCCCGGAGCGAAGGAGACTAAAGTACCTGCGGTGCGAAGGAGAGGAAACGAGCGGGCGATGCAGTGCGAAGAAGAGGAACAAGCGATCGATGCGATGTGAAGGAGACAAATGACGAACTAGACGAAAGAGGGTCGCGCGTTCAAAGAAGAAGAAAGAAGGAAGACGAACCAGACAAACGAGACGGTTGGCAGAGAAAACGAGCAGCGAGGGTGCGAAGTGTAATAAGTCGAATGAAAATGCAGACCGCGCCGCGGTCCGCTTCTTTCACAAATGAAAACGCCCGTTTTCGAATAATCTATTAATAAGTGCCAAACAAATGCCACGGCAGCATTTTTCAAAACTCCCCCGTTGAAATAAGCTGTCCCAAACGGGCCCTAATTGACAATATTCCAGTCACTTAGTACGACATACGTGGCTGACTACTATTACAACTTCAAACTATGACTTATATGACCAACTGACGTTATTGCAATCACTAACTTTGACCTATGCATTGCAGTCAATAACTAAGGTCTATATGATCAACTACTACTATAAATTCCATGTATGATTTCTATGGCCGACTGACGATATTGCAGGTACCAACTACGGCCTATGTGTCTTGTTACTACTATTACTAATTTCAACTACGACCAATGTAGCCAACAAACGATATTGCACCCACAAAAAACAATCTATCTAGCCAACTCACGATATTGCAGTTGTCAACTACGATCTATGTGACCAACAATCACTATTACATCTTTCAACAACAATCTTTATAACCAACTGATATTATTGTAGTCACCAACTGTGACTTCTACGACCGACTGACAATATTGTAGCTTCCAACCATGATTTTTGTAGACAATCACTGCCCGTGCAACAATCAACAACGATCGCCACGGCCGACTACTACTATTATTGCTTTCAATTGCAGCATGTGTAGCCACCTCTTACTATTGTAACCACCAACTACAACCACTGTGATCAACTAAATTCATTACACCTCAATTGTAGCTATTATAACCGAATTACTATCGTGCATTTGTAATGCCAACATTGTAATTTCATCTTTTCTAATTCACTAGAAGTGTATGTCTATGACATGTGATTTTTTTTTTTTTCATTTTGAGGATTCCACGAAAAAAATTATAATATCGCCTCCTCTTATTTTTCTATTATTTATATGCATTGAATTTTTGTATACGGGGAAGATGTTAAATTATCACTGGACTGCTATAAATATTTTCAAAAAATATATTTCCAAAATAAAATATTTAATAGTGTTTTTGGCCGAATGAAATTTTCCGGTGACACCCATAACAATTATATAATTTACACATCAATATTTTTTGGTGGATGGCGGTGGAGTCATTTGGAACCGGCCCTTACAATAAATAAATAAATAAATAAAAGTAAAATTCTGGGAAAAGGACTGTCACCTGTAACAATTTAATAAATATGTAAAACCCATTTATCCTTCAATGCTCCTAATAAATAAATTCTCATATTGTGTTGGTAGTTTGATCTTATGCTGCATGAGAAGAATTGTAAAAAAGGACGATTTACATATTTACCAATTAAATCTCTTGTATTTACATATCCAAACAATTGAACTTTAATTTCTTACATAAAAAGAGTATTTATATTGAGATTTTATCGTGATTGGTAATAGTCAGGGAGCTCAGGGGACAATTTAATACTTTTTTTTAATGCAGTTTCATTGATGCGTGTTAGAAAATTCACGGCGATAGAGTAGCAGATCATTGTCTTAGTGTTGTATGAAAATTCAACACATATACAGATGAAAGAATAATAAGTTGTGACGACTCCAGAAGTTTTTACATGGAAAACTCGTAAGGGAAAAATCAAGGGGTCTGGCTAAGTTGCGGAAATCTACTATTGATTAATGATTACAGAAATCCCTTGTCTCACAGACGGGAAAGAATAATTATATTTTTCAGATTACAGCGTCAATTGTCAGTGTCTGGTTGGTGGTGATTGGAGATGATTGGTGGTGATAGACGGTGACGGCCGATAGTAGATGATGACGATTGACAGCTATTGACGACGGTCGACGGTGGTTGATGGTTTGGCAGTGGTCGACAGAGGACGAGAGTGGTCAACAGAGGCTGACAGTGGTTGACAGCGGTTAGTGGTGGTCAATGACGATCGGGATGGTGCTGAACTTCAACTCCTTCTTACAGCTTTCACTCTGAAGTTTCAAGTCCACATTTCATGTGAGGGGTAAAACTATATTTATAGTGTTTTAGGTGTAATTAATGCAGTCATTTTGATCGGACGGTCCAGAGAGTTTCCCTCAATCAGACAACATTTATAGGGCATTTGATGATCTTAACGATGTCAGAATTGAGCGATTTTGGGCTCGTTGGATTCATCTTATTGAGATGTTCGATTTGAGTATATGCTTGCTAGTGTTGACATCATATGTTTGACCTTCCAAATTTGTCCGAAAATCTTCCAAAGGTAGTTTAATGACTCGATCTGAGCTTGATTTGACTTATATTGGACTAGTTTTTATATCATCATGTTTGTCTCATCGAGCCGGTCAGTTAACTATAAGTTTGTTGAAATCGGAGCTCTTGATGAATTTTTATAAATATTTGAATGTTTTTTGCTCAAAATATCATCTCGGGATCTGTGTCACGTCTCGAGATTCGTGCCAGATGATTAAAAATTGTTGGTGGCATATCAATCAGTAACTTCCATCCCTCTTAGCCATCGACTACTGCTGGTAGACCACCGTAAACTGTAGCAGAATGCCCCGTGCTCACCATCGTCGGTGAGCCACGTGGAATGCCAAATGAATAGCTTTGGTTAAGTGCATTATTAAGGCTCTGTTTGGCGCAATTGCGAACTTACCATTACTAATCATGTTGCTATAACAGCATTACTGGAAAGCAGCTAACGAGAAGGTCATTGTCTGTTTGGAGCAATTGCTAAATAGCTGTTATGGGGCAGTTGTTTCTGAAAAAAAGACTTTTTTGCCCCTGCTTCTTAAAACTGTTTTAAAATTAATTTTTTAAAATATTAAATATATGTAAATAAATAAAAGCAAATATATATATGAAGTAGATTTAAGTACTTTCTAAATTTTATTTATATATATATATATATATATATATATATATCAGAATCTGAAATTAAAGCTATTACAGAAGTCACAGAGCTGAAACCTCTTGGATAAGGAGACAGCTGCAAAGCATTATGGATGAGAATGAACAGGTAAATTCAAGAGCTCAAGAGAGACAAGGAGCATCAGTAGAATTACGCTGCAGCTATATTGGAAGCACTGATGAGACAAGGTGCTGTCAATGGGGAGGTTGAAAAGAATAACAAGAAGGCAGCAAAGGCTTTGGAGCATCTTACGAGAGCTTACCATACCCATTATAATAGAAACCACTTCCGAAGAGCAAAATAATAAAAATCGGTGTCCTCAATTAAATATGAATCCACAAAATGAATGTTACACCAAATGATAAAGGTGCATTTTCATACCTGATTCTTATCTAATTAAATATGAATCACAGAATTATTCTCTTATGCACAAACAATCAAACTGTGCAAGCAGAAACAAAAACACAAAGCATAATGGGGGCAGAGAAAGGAGATGAACCACACATTTTAGAAATATGGACAAGCTCTTCAGATTTCTGCATGGTTTACGATTTTCAAGCACATTCCCACCGAAGTAAGATTTCTAAATCGATTTGCAAACATACCACCCACGCCATTTCACCTCTCAAAAATCAAAATGGCGATACTTTTACATACACACCACCCACGACATTCCTTCGTTCAGTATTCCTACTGACAAATACCAAAACCAATAGTCCATAGACCAGCAAAGAAAGCTTGAACATTTAAAAAATGTTCCAGCATATCACTATAAGGAATAAAAAAATAATCTAGATCCACATGATAGGAGAAGCATTTGGCATTTGGCATATTACAGGGCTGCAAGTTTAAAAAAGCTGTCATTTTAATAGCAGAGAATTATCTTAGGAGAAGCATTTGGCATTTGGCATTTTACAGGGCTGCAAGTTCTCAATTACCTCTGGGTAAAAATTCAACCTGCTCCCTGTACCTCTAATATATATAAAGCGTAACATTCTGTATGCATTTTTTAGAAAAGCATGATATCCTAGCCCTTATTTGCACACCTCATACATCCATCTCCTTATTCAGTTTTTACCGGCTTATATTTATCTCTTTCATTTTCATCTGAAGAAACTAAAAAGAAAAATCATTTGTCAAATTTCTGAGCATGAAGAATGGCTTGTAGAAAATACTAGTTCAAAAAAAATTACAAAAAATCATAGTTCAAATTAAATTCAAAAAACTAATCTTCCAGTACATCTCCAATTATATGCCCAATATCTCATCAGTAATTCGTTAGAAGTGAATAGCATGGGTTAAGTGCATTATTTAGTTGTTTAATTTGTTTTAGTTTTAATAGTAATTTAATATCAAACTAATTCACAATTAATGAGGATTTGGTTAATATTATGAATATATTATAGGACTATAATATAATAATAAAGCATGGGGTGATTTATATTAAAAATTTGAGTGTTATTTGTGTAAATATGAAAGTTTAGGGGTGGACATGTAAATACGTAAGAATTGTGTGGTATACATGTAAATGCCCTTTTTTTAAAAAAAAAATATATAAGATTTACATAAATACCACTCAATTCTTAAGTATTTACATATACACCCACTCATATCCGTTCTTAGTTCTCTCCCCCCTTTCTCTTTGCTGTGTTTCTACTCCCTCTCACACTCCCTTCCCGTCCCCCATTTTCTCCCCTCCAAGGGGAGAACCGAGAAGACGATAAATCTTGGAAATGGCTCGGCTCCTCAGAGAGAGAGGAAGCCCCGGACACTCCAGGAGGATGTCTTCCAGCAACCCCCCGCGTTTGTCCTTGTCGCAGCCGCCACTGAGCTCTAGTTCGACGGAGTTCCTTCCATCGCCGTTCGGCGTATTGGGCTGCAAATTATCAGATGCGGAGCTACGTGAGACTGCATACGAGATCTTCGTCGCCGCTTGCCGGACCACCGGCGGGAAGCCGCTCACTTTCATTCCTCAAGCGGAGAAGACGGCGACGCCGCCGTCAGCTGAACGGTCGCCGTCACCGTCGATGCAGAGATCGCTGACGTCGACGGCTGCCAGCAAGATGAAGAAAGCGCTGGGACTGAAGCCATTGAAGAAAAGCCCGGGGAAGGATAGCAGCCCCTCTAGGGCGGTAAAGAGGCCGGCGACGGTGGGAGAGTTGATTAGGGTGCAGATGGGAGTGTCGGAGGAGACGGATTCACGGATCCGGCGGGGTCTTTTGAGAATCGCCGCCAGTCAGGTCTGCTGGAGTCGGGGTTTGCGATATGATCTTGTCTCATACTTCTTTACGAATTTGTTACCAGTTCTGTAATTTTTTTTAATCAGTTAAGATGGTTTTAGCTCCATTGTTTGACGTTGGGATTTCCAAACCATCCAAGGCATGGCTTTTAGTTCCCCTTTGATAATTGTGCAGTTGAATTGGTAGCTGTAACTGATTTAATTTATTGTATTGTCATCGGTTGGTTGTTCCTTGGCGTTTATTTTAATTTATATACAGGTTTTTTAAACCTAGAAGTTTGATTGACCTTATCAATATGTTTATTTTTGTAATTGCAGCTAGGTTTCCTGATGGTTATCATTTTGTTGAAATTTGCTTTTGGTTATCTAGATGACGTTGTTTATTTTGTGCTTGGAAATGGACAGAATTAGTCTATTATCACCCACTGCAACTCATTTGTAAATGTTATGAAGGTTGATTGGCTCAATTTTCTGTAGAATTTTCTGACCTGGTAGTCTTGTTTCTTAAGAAACAGCTTATTCAATCTAACAGTTTCTTTCCTTGAGTAATTTCTCTGTCCGTGAATGAACTAGTTGGATGTGCAACGTTATTATACTGTAAGATAGCTCATAGAAGGATTGGCGATTTAAAGTTAGTATTGCAATGGATATCTTTCTCTACCATCTAAAAGTTGGCATTTTTATCAATGGAAATTTACTTACGTAGCATACAATTCTTATATATTTACATATCTCACACCTATACTGTCATATTTACATTCATTTGGCGCTTTAAACCTATGCATGAAAATGCATATTTCTCTTTTAAATAGTAGTAATAGTGCTATTTTTGATGTGATCTTAAAGATTTGAGTGCTTTGCTTGTGAATATGAAAGTTTATGTATGATATATGAAAATACATAAGAATTGTGTGCTATGTATGTAGATGGTCTTTCTATCAATTTCATGCAGTGCTGTGATCAATTATGGTTTTGTCACTAGAATCATTTTACTGAGTATTTGAGGCTTTGATCTTATTAAATTTATTGCCATGGTGAATTTTTTATTTTGAATGCGATATGTTTACTAACTTAGCAACTATAGTTGTGAAAAATTTTTGGAATCAAGCTAGCTTTAGTTCTTAATTGACTGTGGTTTTGAGCACGAATTGATTTCCAACATGTTAGATATCAACTTTGTGTGTTTTTGTTATGTATGGTTTTGAGGCCTTCATCGCCTTTCTTTTTTTTTTCAATCCTGGCCTCTTGTTTTTCATAAATTTGGACATCAAATTCTATGATTTATCAATATCTATATAACTCATCTTCCTATCCACTGGTATTCAACTTGTTGGCACTTTTTTCATCTACAATGTCCATACTTATGCAATCACTTCTGTATTTTGAATCTAATTCATAACAAACTTAATCTTCTATGCTATGTAAAATGTATGGTTCTCCGGATTAAGTACTCCAAGTTGCCGTACTGATACCGTGTTTTGATAATGCTTTCTTTCTTTCTGGCAGCTTGGTAGACGCATAGAATCCATTGTTCTGCCATTGGAGCTGCTACAACAGTTTAAAGCTTCAGATTTTACTGACCTACAAGAGTATGAAGCTTGGAGGACTAGAAACTTGAAAGTCCTCGAGGCAGGATTACTCCTGCACCCATTTGTGCCATTAGAGAAATCTGATGTTGCTTCTCAAAGGCTTAGGCATATCATACGTGGAGCTTCAGAGAATCCAATTGAGACTGGAAAGAATTCGGAATCAATGCAGGCGCTTCGCAGCACTGTGATGTCCCTTGCCTACAGAACAACACTTGGATCTTCTTCTGATGCGTGCCACTGGGCTGATGGCTCTCCTTTGAATCTAAACCTGTACCAAATGCTATTGGAAACTTTGTTTGATTATGCGGAGGGATCCATAGTGGAGGAAATTGATGAGGTTTTGGAGTTGTTCAAAAAGACTTGGGCTGTGCTTGGAATAAATCAGATGATTCACAATCTCTGCTTTTTGTGGTTTTTGTTTCATTGCTTTGTCACAACTGGACAGACAGACAGCGACCTTCTGCTTGCAGCTGATAATCTGTTAATGGAGGTTGCAAAAGATTCTAAAACAACAAAGGATCCTATTTACGCAAAGATACTAAGCTCAACTTTGAGTTCAATAATGGGGTGGACAGAAAAAAGGCTTTTAGCATACCATGAGACCTTCAATTCCAGTAACATTGAATTGATGCAATGTGTTGTCTCTTTAGGTGTATCTGCTGCTAAGATACTGGTAGATGATATCTCTCATGAGTATCGCCGCAGGAGGAGAGAAGAAGTTGATGTAGCGCGAACTAGAATTGATACTTACATTCGCTCATCACTTAAAACTGCCTTTGCTCAGGTAATTTCTTGTTTGTTTTCAAAGTAAAATATTCTATGTAGATCTTTCTACTTTCTTTCTGGAGTTCAATTAGCATGATTCCTGAAATAATGATATCAATATTTCCATTGTTTTGAAAAATGTTGAGGCTTTTACAAAATGATGCATTTATTATTTACATAAATATGAATTTATGAGTTAGGACAAGTTTTTTTTCCCCCCTAGTTATATCTCACAAGGCAAACTCTATCTAACCTGTTGTTTGAACTCATTTTAACTGAAGCTTAGAAATTGTCAATTTTTGTTGAGAGGATTTATCTTCACAACCTCATTTTCTTCAAAATTGTTGAGTAGGATTATAAAATTTAATTTCTAGTTGGCATCTTTACCGAAATTGCATGCTAGTTCTGGTAGATATTTATTATTCACCCTTTCATGCAAAAAATAGTAAACAATGCCTTGTGGCTTTGGTGAAATGATTTGCATGAGGCTTATAATGGAGAAAATAAGATGTTTAGGGCATCAAAAGCAGATAGACTAAGTGAACGTTGGAGATTATTAATTCTGAGCTTGATAGCTCTTCTCTATAAAAATGTATGTTGGTCCGACAAATGTCAGGCAAGCCTATTTCATGTCTAATTTTAAAATAATAAAAATATTTGAGCACTCATGCCTTTATTAATTAATTTAAAAAATTATAAATATTAAGTAAATGCATAATTAAATGTTCCATTTTGATGATTTATGCTGTACCACACGACTTGTACTTTATTTTTTGGATGCAACATTCTAGACAAAAGTTATGCTTCATTGGATCCTCCTTTTAAATAATATAAACTGAAAAATAATAAATAAATAAATTAACTTATGCTTATTTTTGGTCTGTAATTGTAGATTTGATGTCAAATACTTGATATGTTCTCAAGAACCCCAGTTTAGTAAGAACAATTATCAGAATAGATTGTATAGATGATATCAAAACAGAGAAGAAACATTGAATCCAGGAACAAGAGTTATCTTGAGAAACAGAAAATTTGAAAGCAGAATGTCACGCTCCCAAAAGAGCTCTTCAGGAGGTGGGCAGCCCAGGATCTTTATGTACTGCTTTTCGGCTTTACACCTAGCCGATGTGGGACTAAATGTCCGTGACATTCTCCTCCACCCAATCACGTGACGCCCTCGTCACGGATCGGCTCCACCGAGGGCCCTACACCGTGGAGAGTCCCCACAACCGGCAGTGCAGCACTCCCGCTCTGATACCACTTATCACACTCCCAAAAGAGCTCTTCAGGAGGTGGGCAGCCCAGGATCTTTATGTACTGCTTTTCGGCCCTACACCTAGCCGTTGTGGGACTAAATGTCCGTGACAAGAAGCTCTAGATAATTACATGCTTGTCGATTTTATAACAAAACACACTGCCCTTCAAACGAATACCTCACACTATAAAGCCTCAAGAAAAAAAGTATACATACGAATTTGTCCCTGTTAAGAGAACTTACACACGTATATATAGTGTGAATACAACCAGATAACTGGATAAACAATAATTTCAGCAAATGTTGCCGGTATTTAATAATTGTGAAAGTAAAATTGTTTTATATTCAGATCTAAATCTCAACCGTATTGTATTATATTTCGATCTTGGGTATTGTTCAAAGTGATGGTGATATGGATGGGCATGTTATTAGTAGAATTCAGGTTGGGTAGTTGAAGTGGAGGAATACATCGGGCCTATTGTGTGATAGAAAAGTATCACTTCGACTTAAAAGGAAATTTTATAAGATGGTGGTGTGATCTACAATGCTTTATGGCACAGATTGTTGGCCTTTAAAAGAGAAACATAAAATAGAGTTGAGTATTGGTGGGATGAGAATGCTTAGGTGGATGAGTGGCTTGACACATAGAGACAAAATGTGAAACGAATCTATTCGTGGAAGGGTTTGTATGGCTCTTGTGGCAAACAAGATTAGAGAGAGTCGTCTTATATAGTTTGGTCATATCAAACGCCGATCATCTAATGATCTGGTTTTGAGAGCAAATGTTTTAGATTCTACTTTTGTCAAGAAAGACAAATGTATACATAAAAGGACGTGAGCATATTGTATAAAAAATGATCTTAATCTATTAAAATTATATGAAAATATGACACTCACTAGGACACAATGGAGAAAATTGATTCATGCAGTCGACTCCACTTGGTGGGATAAAGGCTTGTTGTTGTTGTTGTTGTTTTTGTTGTATTATATTTGGATCTAAATCTCAACCGTAATATTCTAGAAACTATTGATTATTAAATCTTTTTCAAGTTATTATTAGAATTTGACTATTTATTTCTTTTTTACTTAATAATTTACATTTTTTGCACCTTTTTACCCACTATCATGATTTATTAGTAGTAAACCTATCAACTTGTTTATGCTTATAATGCTATAATTTTTTGACTTAATATGTTTATTTATCGTAAATTTTTATTTTTATTGCATATGTTACAATAATTTTGATATTAGTATCCATTATTTTAAAATTTACAACAATAACAACAACAACAGCAAAACCTTAATCCCACTAAGTGGGGTCGGTTACATAAATTTTTTTCTCTATTGCGTCCTATTTAATGTCATTTTTTCATTTAATTCTAATAAATTAAGATCATTTTTTATATAATAAGTCCATGTCTTCCTAGGTCTACCTCTGCCTTATTAACACAAGTCGAATCTAAAACATCTACTATCCTAATCGAATCATTAGATGGTCGATGTTTAATGTGAACAAACCATCTAATCTATCATTGGCGTTACACCAACTTTATCACAAATATATTCATTTCACATTTTGTCTCTAAGTGTAAAGCCGCTCATCCACCTAATCATTCTCATCTCGGCAACACTTAACTTAGTATTATGCTTCTCTGTTAAAGGCCAACATTCAGCGCCATAGAGCATGACACGTCTCACTACCATCTTATAAAATTTTACTTTAAATCTAAGCGATACTTTTATATCACACAAAAGGCCCAAAGCATTCCTCCACTTCAACCAACCATCTTGAATTCTACTATTAACATCCCCGTCTATATCACCATCGCTTTGAATAAGAGACCCAAGATATATAAATTGTCCACACTTTTTAATAATTTGATCACCCAAAGTAACACTTATGTCACTAGAGCTACTACTACTAAAATTACATTCCATGTATTTAGTTTTAGTTCTACTCAAACGAAAGCCTTTAAACTCTAATGTAGAACTCCATAGTTCAAGTTTTTTCAGGTCTTTTTCTGTCTCATCCACGAGAAGGATATCATTAGCAAAAAGCATACACCAAGGTACATTCTCTTGTAAATGTCCAGTAAGACCATCCATAATTAAAGCAAAATGATATGGGCTAAAAGCTGATCCCTGATGTAATCCAACAGAAATAAGAAGATATTTGGTCAATTATCCTTCAGTTCGAACACAGGTTACAACTCTAGTATATATATCTTTCATGACTTGAATAAAAGTCATATCAAGCACCTTTCTTCTCAAGAACTCTCCAAAGGATATTTCTTGAAACATTATCATAAGCTTTTTCTAAATCAATAAAAATGAAATGTAGATCCTTCTCATTATCTCTGAACTTCTCCACCAAACCTCTCAATAAATGTAAAACTTCCATAGTAGACCTGTCCGACATAATGCGAAATTCATTATGAGAAATCTTGGTAATACGTCTTAAATTATGTTCAATTACTCTCTCCCATAATTTTAAAGATGATAGATCAACTTAATTCCTCTATAATTTGCACACTCTTGTGCATCCCCTTTATTCTTAAAAATGGGGACCAAAATACTCTTCCTCTACTCCTCAGACATCTTTTTAGTTTTTAGAATAATATTAAATAGTTTAGTAAGCGAAAAAACTCTCAAATCTTCTAAACATTTCCACACTTCAATTGGGATATCACCAGGTCCTGCAGACTTTCTACCTTGGTTTTCTTTAAAGCCTCCTCAATTTCTTTTTTACTAATGTGACGATAAAAATGAAA
Source organism: Papilionanthe hookeriana x Papilionanthe teres (assembly GCA_022702705.1). Taxonomy (NCBI): domain Eukaryota; kingdom Viridiplantae; phylum Streptophyta; class Magnoliopsida; order Asparagales; family Orchidaceae; genus Papilionanthe; species Papilionanthe hookeriana x Papilionanthe teres. Next base: position 65,478,800 of record CM040427.1, on the reverse strand, counting down.
TGTTTTATTATTATTAATGATATTAATATTCCTGAGGTCGATTATATTTTCAGAAATTTCATTAAAAAGTTTATCAAAATAACTCACTCACTTATGTTGAATATCTTTTTTCTAAGAAAATTTTTTTGATTTTCATCTTTAATGCGCTTTACTTGAGTTAAATTTATACTTTTCACCCTCTTTAGTATTTAATTTGTTTTAATGATCACTAAAACAAAACTTTTAGCGTCACATATTGTTCTTTTAGACTCTCTGTGGGCTGTTTGATATTTTTCCCAATTTTTCAAGTTTTTACATTTAAACCAATTTTTATAACATAGCTTCTCATATTTTATCTTTTCTTGAACATTATTATTCCACCATCAACTATTTTTATTTATAGATATTTTTTCTTTTAATTCTCTAAGTGTATATTTTGTCACTTGTTTAATAGTGTTTGTTAGTTTATCCCACATAACACTTGCTTCTTCATGAACATCCCAAATTTTGAATTCTTGAATTTTACTCATAAAAATAATTTTATGTATTTTTTATGTACCCTCATTTAATTCTACGACAAGAATCCTAGTATTCTTTATTTTAAGACTCTTCATCTTAAAGTCTAGAACTTATAATCGATGTTAGGTACTTAAATCATCGATTGGAATAACCTTACAATCTTTGCAATGACGACGATCTCTTCTTCTCATAAGAAAGTTGTCAATTTGTGTTTTATTAGTTTCATTATCATAAGTAATAAAATTTTCACCTTTTTTTCTTGAATAAAGTATTAGTAATAAAAAAATCACACGCTAAAGCAAAATCTAATATGACTTTATCTTCTTCATTAATCACTCCAAATCCGTAACCACCATAAATATTTCTGAAATCTTCTGTCAATCTACCAACATATCTATTGAAATCTCCTCCAATAAAAATTATTTCTTCAAGAGGTATCATTTATATTAAGTCTTCTAAGTCATTCCAAAATTTATCTTTAGAACTATATTTATATCTACTTGAGAAACATAAACACATATAATATTAAAAATATTAGTATAAATAATAAACTTGGTTATAATTCTATCTCAAACTTTATTAATATTTACAACATTATTTTTCAAACTCCTAATAATTACATCTATACCATTTCTAGTACGACTCTTATGTGAATACCAAAGTTTAAAACCTAAGTTATCAATCTCCTTAGCCTTTCTCCAACCTATTTCTTTTCTTGAATACATAAGATATTTATCTTTCTATGAATCATAATATCAACTAATTCTATTAATTTACCATTGGGAGTACCTATATTCAAAGATCTTATCCTAATATTAGTTTCATGGATTACATTCTTTACCCGCATCAGTCCGTAACGTGGGAACCCTTACTTATTTGACACTACACCCGGACGTCGGTATAGTGGCCCTTGCACACTTTTCATTGTTTTCGGGTCATACAGTGCGTCGTTTCCAGGGGACGCCCTAGCACTTACACAATGATCAAAAGGATTCATTTCATGATTTTTTCGACAGGTCTTACGTTGGCTGTCGACTACCTAACACAACCCTGTTCGTTTCACATCCGGACTTGAGACTGGCGATGTCAAATGTGTATGCATGTCTTATGTTGTCGAAAATAATCGTGGCCATGTTTTAATGTGTCTATATCCTTTTCTGAGTATCTTATATCCTAAGTTGCAATCCTATACTCTTTTACAGTGGCAATGTCCTCTGTTCTTTCTTGTGCTTAATTGAGTATAGTTTTTTACTACTAGATTAATACCTACAAGTATGCTATGCTATATTTTGCAAAAGTTTTCATGCTAGCAATGCCCGCTGTTATAAATCATGAAAATTTTATCTTTTAATTGATTATTTGCTTTATTTCATAATATCTTAGACCATGGAAAAGGTAGATTCAATCAGGCGTTCATCTAAAACCCAGAATGCTACTCTTCCAGTTCTTGCCATCCTTGCGAAAGATATAGGCGATCTAGCTAAAAAGGAGAAAGACATTTTTAGTCCAATATTAAAGAGATGGCATCCCCTAGCTGCTGGTGTTGCAGTTGCCACTCTTCATTCTTGTTATGGAAATGAATTGAAGCAGTTTATATGTGGTGTCAAAGATCTGACTTTTGACTCTATTCAAGTACTGAAAGCAGCACAAAAGTTAGAGAAAGACCTCGTACTGATTGCGGTTGAAGATTCTGTTAATAGTGAAGATGGTGGTAAAGGACTTATACGTGAAATGCCCCCATATGAAGCTGAGTCTGTTATTTCTAGTCTAACAAAATCTTGGGTAAGAGCAAGGGTAGAGAAGTTAAGGGAATTGGTTGACAGAAACTTGCAGCAGGAGGTATTATTCCAATCTTATCTTTTGTGCTTTTCTTTTTATATTTTAATGTTACATTTTTATTTTGATCTTTTGCAAGTATGAAATAGTTCAAGAAGAGGAAGTCTAAACTTGTTATCATCCTTCAATGAGTATTTGCCCACAAGACCCAACAACATTACCATTAGAACAGGCTTTAACCACCAAATCCTTGATATACTGGTTTTAAGCGATAACTTATTTGGTCTACTTAGTGATTAACAAGGGTACTACTTATCTGTAGAACATTTAGCCGATGAACATTAAGTCTGTTGTAGGACAGTAGTGGTTGTGGATCTTACATTAAAATTGTCATTGGATATATTATGTATTATTGGATCCAAAAATATAAGTTATAGGCCCCTAAGATCTTGGTATTTATTCTCTAAGTCACATGTACCCTTTTGTTAAAAAAGGAATGCATTTCAAATAATTTATCCATTTCAAACAATTACACTATATTCCCTCTACTGGTAAAACTATGACGCCATACCTCTTAGACTTTAAAACCAAAACCTATTGCATCTTTGCTGTCGCGATTCCACTAGACTTGGACATTATTCTCTATATCTTGAACGGTTTAGCCCCTCAATACCAAATTTCAAAATATCTATTAGAACCAACCCCCAAGCATAAATGAATTTCACTCCTTTCTATGCAATGAGGTCACTAATCAAGCTACCTAACCAACTTGCAATAATCTCAATCCTTAACAACCCATGACTGATACAACACTGCCAATTGTACTAAAAAGTAATAGAGCCCGATCTTTCTACAGATTATCTCCTAGAGGTCAATCATAACCTATTTCAGCAGCAGCTGGTCGAATTTCAGTCACCAACAGATGTGGTTGCTAGATCACTCCATGATTATTTTGTCAAACATGTTGTGAAAGAGGTCACTTTGGAATATGCTATTTCCACCGTTAGAACGTTATTTAGAATAGGCTTTTCTCACTCCAAGCTTTCTTTGCTGACGTTGGGAGCTGTATCAATTCAAGAGCGACAACCCACATCACTGCGGTCCCATTGATCTCTACAACTTTCTCACATACAAAAGCACATAGCAAGTCACAACCGAAAACAGCTACTCTCCCAAGTGTTCACCTTTGACAAAGGGGTCCTTTCTATATCAACAAGTAAACTTCTTTTGTCTTGCTCTTTGATGTACTGAAGGTTTTACATAGTCTTTTATCTTAGTTTATTATGTTATTTTCAAAAACTCTTGTACCATTTCATTTTACACCTGTGGATTTCAAATTCAAGACTCGAAATGGGCCGTCTTCTTCGAGAGGGTCCTTGTCACCATGGCCTTTTTCCAATATGTCAGAGCCAAGTATTCCTAACTCAACATCTAGCTCTAACCTTCAAATAAATACTTTCTGGCTCATTGGCACCGATATTTGGGTCATCCTAGCACTGCCTTCCTCTGGATAATTTCAAAACATAAACTCATATACATATTCCCATAGAACCTCATGCATGCTCTTCATGTACCCTTGTCAAAAGACACAAATTATCTTTCCGGAACTCTACTAATAACTCTCATTTGCTTTCTGGCATTTTCATTAATGTAGGGTGCCCTTCTCCCACTATCTCAAAGCATGGCTATAAATACTTTGTTGTATATAGAAATTTTGACATGCTTTTATTGGGTGTATCTCATGACACTAAAATCAGAAACTCCCCATAGATTCATAATTTAAACATATGTTGTACAAGAATGCTCTTTAAAAATTAAAACTCTGATCCAAAAGTGCGGGTGAATATTTGAACTCTGATCTAAAACCTATTTGACGTAATTAGATATCATCCATTAGTACACCTGGCCATACACATCAGAACAAAATGATGTTGCCAAATGCAAGCACCATCAATTAATTGAATGCTTTTGTACTCTCTTGCTAGAAGCCAATCTCTGTCACCATCTATCCATTGACACTCTATTAATAGCTATATATTTTGTAAGAGATTACTTCATCTTTAATTCGTATGAGTTCTCCATATCAAACTCTTCACAACAAACCACCCTCATTTGCCTATCAGAATTCTACTCATCGTGCCACTCACAGGCAATTGGCTAATTCTCAAAGTCAATGTCTCCGATACATTTCTTCATGGTATCCTTATCGAGATGGTGGGTATGACTCAAATCTCAAGGAATCATTGACTAACAACATTCCGACCATATTTGTTTCCTTAAAAACTCTGACCAGTACAACAACAACAACAACAAAGCCCTAATCCCACTAAGTGGGGTCGGCTACATGAATCCTTTTTTTCTATTGCGTCCTATTTAGTGTCAAATTTTCATTTAATTCTAATAAATTAAGATCATTTTTTATGCAATAAGCCCAAGCCTTCCTAGGTCTACCTCTGTCTTTCTTAACATAAGTTGAATCTAAAACATATACTCTCCTAGTTGGATTATTAGTTGGTCGATGTTTAATGTGACCAAACCATCTAAGGAGACTCTCTTTAATTTTGTCTGTCACTAATGCAACACCAACCCTATTACGAATATATTCATTTCGCATTTTGTCTCTTAAGTGTAAAACCACTCATCCACCTAATCATTCTCATCTCGGCAACACTTAACTTAATCATTCTCAAAAACTCTCACCAGTGGCTTGCAAAATTCACCCCCCTTAAAAAATTGGTCTCCTCCAATACAATGAATCTCTCTCTGTAATGCATAATTTTCGCTCTTTTTTATCCTTATTCTAGTCCTCCATCTAACCTCTAGATGATTATAACACAATGATTTTGTAAGTTTTATGAATTGTTGTTGATTTTTAAAATTATTTTTTCATATTTTAGATGTGGAATCCAAGGGCAAACAAAGAAAATTTCGCTCCTTCCGCCGTTGAAGTTCTTCGCTTGGTTGATGAGACCTTGGATGCATTTTTTCAATTGCCTATTCCATTCCATTCAGCCTTACTTCCTGATTTGATTGTTGGACTTGATATATGTTTACAATACTATGTTGCAAAGGCAAAGGCTGGATGTGGTAAGTTTGAAACTCCTATAATTTTCTAACATTAGCCAGTAATGTAAGTAGGAGTGTAAACGAGCTGAGCCTAAGCAAGCCCGGTGTTTGTTCGTGTTCAGCTCGTTCAATTTTTTTTTTCATTTTTTCGAAGTTGGCCCGTGTTCTAAATTTTTAATGAATAGTGTATTCATTGTTCAACTTAATTTAAATTTATTTGTTTGTTTCAGCCAGTGTTATGCTTGTATTTAGCTCGGATAATTTAGAAGTTAATGAATTATATATATATATATATATAAATATATATATATATATATATATATATATATATATATATATATATATATATTAACTGCATAAAAAATTGATCTAAAAAGGTTTTAATAGTTATATTTTTTAATTATTTAATTAATTTGAGCTAAACGAGTCGAACACGATCATCTATAAGTCTGTTTGTGTTCAACTCATTTATAAATCGTTTGCTTAACTAGTTTGCTTAACGAACGGATTGAATAAGAATCATTAGCGAGGCAAACACGAGTTGTTTCCGAATGGCTAGCTTTTTTTACATTTTTAAATGCAAGCATGTATCAAACCATCTAACCACTTTCATCTACATTCAGGGACTCCAAATTCTTTTCTCCCGGCACTTCCTGCATTAACCAGAGTCGAAATTGCATCAAAATTATGGAAGAAAAAGGATAAATCTCAAAACCTACAACGAAGAAATATCCAGAATGGATCATTGAATGGAGAAAACTCACCCAGTTTACCACAGTTTTGTGTACGCCTAAACACTCTCCATCACATTCAAACTGAATTACAAAACCTGGAGAAAAAAATCACAAATTGCATAAAAAACCTTGAATCTTCTCAACAAAACATTTCAAATCCACTCGAAAACAAATTCGAGCTCACTCTCACCTCTTCCCTCGAAGGAATCCAACAATTATGCGAGACGACAGCGTACAAGGTGGTCTTCTTCGATCTCAGCCATGTTCTATGGAATTTCTTGTATGTTAAAGATCCTTCTTCCTCAAGAATTGATTCCTTCCTCAAAGAGCTAGATCCAAAGCTGGAGACTATCTCCACCACCATGCACAACCGAGTCCGAAACCGAGTCATAATCGACCTGATGAAAGCTTCTTTCGATGGATTCCTTCTTGTCCTCCTCGCCGGCGGCCCGTCACGTGCCTATACTCGTCACGATTCTCAGATACTAGAGGAGGATTTCAAAGCTCTTAAAGATCTGTATCTTGCTGATGGTGATGGGTTACCATTAGAACTGGTTGAGAAGGCTGCAACCCAAGTTCAAAATATTTTGCCGCTCTTTCGAGCCGAAACCGAAAGCCTTATCGTGCGGTTCAAACAAATCGTCGTCGAGACCTATGGTTCTTCTGCCAAATCAAGGTACCCTATGCCTCCGACATCGGGCCATTGGAGCCCGGCGGATGGCAATACTATTCTTCGGGTTCTATGCTACAGAAACGACGACGCCGCTTCGAAGTTTCTGAAGAAAACATACAATTTGCCAAAGAAACTGTAGTCCATGAATCAGGTCCGGTTTGCATGTAATTTCATGCAGACTGAAGCTCCAAATTTATATATATAATTCAGTGGAATTCTTTAGGCAAGCAGGAGATGAAAGGCAAGGTATGGTTTTTTACTTCCCTTGCTGTAGTTTTATGTTCTATAAATAGCTTTACTTACTTGTTTGGTCTGTGAATAGTTTCAGATATCATTGAGGTTGATTTGTATTTTTTATGTTAATTATCAATGGAGAAATGGGGGCAATTACATACAGACCACCCGAAACTTGCTATTTACAAATTAACCCACCCACTTTCATCCATTTCTCAAATTCTCACCCAAATATGTATCGAATTCTCAATAGTTTGATTCTAGCACGCATAAATACATTGGTTTGGTAGTTCAAAATGATCGCACGCGGGTTTAATTTATAAATATCAATGTTTCGAGTGGTCTGCATGTAATTATCCCTTTTAAAAAGAATTATTTAACCATGGTCTTTGGTTGGCAATTTCATTTGGGGGCGTTTACATACATACCATACAATTCTTATGTATTTACATATGCCACCCAAAATTTTCATCACATGTAAGTAGGGCCGTCAAAAAAGGTCGTTTTTCGCGAACAGTTCGTATTCGGTTCGTCAAAAAGTTCGTGTTCGATTCGTTTGATAAGCAAACGAGACGAACATGAACACTGCCGTTGCCGGTCCCAAGCCCGGATGTGAAAAGTGGAGGGTTGCGTTAGGTAGTCGACAGCCAGCGTAAAACTTGTCGAAAAAAAAATCATGACATGAATCCTTTTGATCATCGTAGTAAGTCGCTAGGGCGTCCTCGGAAGCGACGCGCCGTATGGCTCGAATACGATGGAAAGTGTGCAGTGGCCGCTACACCGGCGCTCGAGTAGTAGTGTCAAGTAAGCGAGGGTTCCCACATTACGGACGGATGCGGGTAAAGAAGTTAGTCCATGATACTTAGTATTAGGATAGTGATCCCGGAATATAGGTACTCTCAATGGTAAACTAATGGAATTGGTTGATATTATGATCCATAGAAAGATAAATATCCTATGTATTCAAGAAACTAAATGGGTTGGAGAAAAAGCTAAGGAGATTGATAACTTAGGTTTTAAAACTATGGTATTACAGTAAGAGTCGTACTTAGAAATGGTGTAGGTGTAATTATAGATAAGAGTTTGAAAGATAATGTTGTCAAAATTAATAGAGTTGGAGATAGAATTATAAAGACTTAAGATTATTATTGATACTAAGATTTTTAATATTATAAGTCTATATGCTTCTCAAGTTGGTTTAGATATAGAGTCTAAAGATAAATTCTGAACGATTTGAAGACTTAATACACTGATACTCTCGAAGAAAAATTTTTTATCGGAGGAGATTTAAATGGACGTGTCGGTAGAGTGGTAGAAGATTTCGTAAATATTCATGGTAGCTACTAGCTATGGAGCGATTAATGAAGAAGGTAGAACCATTTTAGATTTTGCTTTAGCGTTTGATTTGATTATTACTAATACTTTATTCAAGAAAGAGATTGAACATCTTATTACTTATAAGAATGGATCTAATAAAACACAAATCGATTATTTTCTTATGAGAAGAAGAGATCGTCGAGATTGTAAGGATTGTAAGCGTTATTCCAAGTGAGCAATTAAGTACTCAACATCGATTATTAGTTCAGATTTTAAGATGAAGAGTTGTAAAATAAAGAATACTAGGAATCAACATCGTAGAATAAGATGAGATGCACCTAAAAGACACAAATAAAATTATTTTTATGAGTAAAATTCAAGATTTAAATATTTGGGATGTTTCATGAAGACGTTAATGTTATGTGGGAAAAATTAACTAATACTATTAAACAAGTATGTAAAGATGTCTTGGAGAATCGAAAGAAAAGTTTCATAAATAAAAATAATTGGTAGTGGAATGATAATGTGCAAGAAAAGATAAAATATAAGAAGTTATGTTATAAAAATTGGTTTAAATGTAAAAGCGTAGAAGCTTGGAAAAATATAAAACGGCCTGCAGGAAGTGTAAAAGAATAATCAGTGACGCTAAAATTTTGCTTTTAGTGATCTTTATAACACGTTAGATACTAAGGAAGGTGAAAAATATATGTATAAATTAACTAAACAAAGAGAAAGAAAAGTAAAGATTTAACTCGAAGTAAAGTGTTTTAAAGCATTGAAAATCAAAAAGTCTTTTCTTAGAAAAGATATTCAACATAGGTGGGTGAGTTATTTTGATAAACTTTTTAATGATGATCTTTGAAAGTACGATTGACCTTAGTGATCTTAATATCGTTAATAATAATAAAACTTTTCATTTTTACCGTCGCATTAGTAAAAAGAAGTTGATGAGGCTTTAAAGAAAACTAAGGAGCAAGTCTGTAGGACTCGATGATATCCCAATTGAAGTGTGGAAATGTTTAGGTGATTTGGGGGTTTCCGGCTTACTAAACTTTTTAATATTATTTTAAAAACTAAAAGGATGCCCGAGGAGTGGAGAAAGAGCATTTTGGTCCCCATTTTTAAGAATAAAGGAGATGCACAAGAGTGTGCAAATTATAGAGGAATTAAATTGATGTGTCATACTTTAAAATTATGGGAGAGGGTAATTGAACATAGGTTAAGACGTATTACGAAGATTTCTCATAATCAATTTGGATTTATGCCTAGTGTGTCTACCATGGAAGCTATACATTTATTGAGAGGTTTGATGGAGAAGTATAGAGATAATAAGGAGGATCTACATTTGATTTTTATTGATTTAGAAAAAGCTTACGATAAGGTTCCTAGAGATGTTCTTTGGAGAGTCCTCGAGAAGAAAGGTGTTGATATAACTTATATTCAAGTCATTAAAGATATGTATGCTAGAGTCGTTACATGTGTTCGAACCGAAGGAGGAGTGACCAAGTATTTTACTATTTCGTTGGTTTACATCAAGGATCGGCTTTAAGCCCATATCTTTTTGCTTTATTTATGGATGGTCTTACTCGGGCATTTACAAGAGGATGTACCTTGGTGTATGCTTTTTGCTGATGATATCCTCCTTGTGGATAAGACAAGAGAAAAAGTCCAGGAAAAACTTGAATTATGGAGGTCTACATTGGAGTCTAAAGGTCTTCGTTTGAGTAGAACTAAAGCCGAATACATGGAATGTAATTTTAGTAATAGTAGGTCTAGTGACAAGCAGTGTAACTTTGGGTGATCAAATTATTAAAAGGTGTGAACGATTTAGATATCTTGGGTCCATTGTTCAAAGCGATGGTGATATAGATGGGGATGTGAATAGTAGAATTCGGGTTGGTTGGTTGAAGTGGAGGAATGCGTCCGGCCTATTGTGTGATAAGAAAGTACCACTTAGACCGAAAGGAAAATTTTACAAGATGGTGGTGAGACCTTCAATGCTCTATGGTGCTGAATGTTGGCCTTTAAAAGAGAAGCATAATGTTAAGTTAAGTGTTGCCGAGATGAGAATGATTAGGTGGATGAGCGGCTTTACTCTTAGAGACAAAATGCGAAATGAATATATCCGTAAAAGGGTTGGAGTTGCACCAGATGACGGATAAAATTAGAGAGAGTCGCCTTAGATGGTTTGGTCACATTAAACGTCGACCACCTGATGATCCGATTAGGAGAGTAGATGTTTTAAATACAACTTATGTTAAGAAAGGCAGAGGCAGACCTAGGAAAACTTGGGCTTATTGCATAAAAAATGATCTTAATTTATTAGAATTGAACGAAAATTTGACACTAAATCGGACACAATGGAGAAAAAGGATTCATGTAGCCGACCCCACTTAGTGGGATTAAGGCTTTGTTGTTGTTGTTGTTGTTGGTTTGTTAAACGAACCAAACACGAACAGTAATGTGTTCGTTTGTGTTCGGTTCTTTATTATTCGAAATATAAAATAATTTAAAATAATATATATAAAAAATTTATGATATTTTAAAGATAGTTATATATTATAAAATTTTATCATATTTTAAATAATTAAACTTCTCTAAATTATAATATATGATAAATTATTAATAACAATAATAATATTATAATATTAATTATATTAATATTAATATTATAATATTATAATTAATATCCTATACTATGTATTAAAATAAAATCCTAAACAAAATCCTAAACGCCTTATTCGGTTTGTTTCATTTTGAGGAAGTATGGATTACCTGATGTATACGGAATACATGATCAATTTGCTTAATTTTGAGGAAATATGCTATCAAAGCTAGGGCTGTCAAAAAAACCCGTTGTTCGCAAACAATTCGTGATCGGTTCTCCAGGAAAGTTCGTGTTCGATTCGTTCGATAAGCAAACGAGACGAACACAAACAATTATTTTTCGTTTGGTTTGTTAAACGAACCAAACACGAACAGTAATGTGTTCGAACATTTTGAACACGAACATTAGCTCCGTTCATTCGTGTTCGGTCGTTTACACCCTTACATGTAAGTACCAGCTTTGAAATACACCTCTTCATGTAGAGGTAAGATGGCATGTATGTAAGAGTAGTGCTCTTGACAGCTAGGAGAGCTTAAGGGCCCTTTTAAGAGTCTTCTCAGCTATTTAACTCTATTTAGATGGGTTGAATTTGATTTTGAAATAATTAGATTCATTTTGCAAAAAAATTTGATTTTTTAACGTTTAATATGTAATAAATTATAAAACAAGTTATAATAAATTAACTGTCCAATTAAAATTAAATTCACTCTTTATGTTTTTTTATTAATAGTCAAAATATGATTTAAATTTAATTTGCTTTAATGTTGTGAATAATATTTATAATATTATAAATTATACTATTTTCTGTAATGAATTTCTTAAAATTGAAAGAAATTCTCTAAATTTTGTAATTTTATGAATTAGAAAATAATGATTTAATTACAAATTATATAGATATTTTGATAAAATTAAAATAATAATTACTAATTAATTAAAAAAATTGAAATAATGGCATTCAAATTAGAAAATTATATAAATGTTTTGATAAAATTAAAATATAAAATTTACATTAATAAAGTAATGAATAAATTTTGATTAATTTAATTACTAATTAAATTATAATTTAAATTTGTATTAAACGTACCTTATAATTAATAAATTTGGCTAGGCTTTGCCATTCGTGCATCCCCACTTATAAAACGATCTCTGGGACTTGCAATGAAAATTTTTAGGAGTTATTTCATGTTGAAATATGACAATATAGAGAATTTTATATAAATTTTATATGAATATCTCATCTACATGCAAATAAAATAATTCTTAAAGGAATAATCGATGTATATTTTTTGGACAATCAGACGATAACACTCGAGTGATAATAATTGAGAAGCAATGATTGGACGGTAATGGTCAAGGATCTTGGTTGTGTGTAAGAACTTAATTAATAAAGACTTAGGGTATGTTTGCGGTTAAGAAGCAACTGTGAAGCTACCGATGAATAATCTGATGTTGCAAAAAACTATGGTGACTATCAAATTTTTTTTATTATTAATTTTGAAAAAGTCAAACCTAAGTTATAAAGCTGCCACTGCACTTAATCAGGACTCATAGGAAAATGATGTTTTCAATGACAGCTTTTTGAAAAAATTGTCAAAACGTAGTTTATTCAAACAAAAAAAACTACTGTGCGATTGCGGAAAGTGAGCTTTTTGCATTTAAATGCTTAAGAGTTATTAATTTCTCCACCATGCATGATTTTTCGATCTCTATTTTGGTTTTATCAAGTTCTAATAGCCTCTTATATAGGCTATTTTTGTCATATTTGATATTTCTTAAAGTCTAAATATAAATTATTTATTCTTATCCTCCAATGTTGAATATATACAAATCTCTGTATTTACACATCTAACTCCTAAATTTTATTTTTTATATTTATACCACCAAAATTTTAATATCACATAAAAAATATTACTATTTTAATTTCTAAAATGATAAAATACACCTTTCATTGATAGGAAAAGATGATATATATATAGCATAAAATTTTCATGTATTTACTTATTTCAGACCTAAATATCCATATTTACACACATAACCCTCAAATCATTAACATGGCATAAAAAATAACACTATTACCAATTTTTACAGTTGTGATATGTGTATGTGAATATTAAAAATTAGATGGGCGATATGTAAATACATAAGAATTGTGTGCTTTCCATGTAAATATCCCTATATAAAATTGAAGTTTAGTTGGTAGATCTGTAAATACATGAAAATTGTGTGGTGTGTACGTAAATCTTCCAAACGGGGGAAAGAGAGAGAGAGTGCTTGTAGCAGAACCGCACGTGGGCGGGTCCGGGCCGGGATTCTGGGTGACGCAAGCAGACCCGCTGCTTACGAAACCGGACCGGGTCGCGGGTCGCGGGTCACGTGAGAAGCGGTTTTTTCTGACGGGCCGTGGGGACCGGTCCGCACAGCAATCCGATCCGATTGCCCTCTACGGATCTGTGCCTATTCATTTTTACATATTCCGATTATTAAATTTTCTAAATAATAAATAAATAAATAAATAAATATATATATATATATATATATATTGAAATAATATATTCCGATTTAAATTAGAAGACTATTTTGAATATTTTGGCTTAAATTTAATTATAATAAACTCAATAATAATCAAATTAACATTAAAATTAAATATAACACATAGTTAAATCAAACAAAGTTTATATTATATTCGTCTAAAAATAAATCCAAATTACCATAAAAGCTTAAAATATAATCAAAATTAAATTAAAATGCTCTTCTCCTTCATCTTCACTCATCTCACCTTCTTCGCCCCCACTTTGTCAGTCCGATCCCTTCATCTAATTCATGCCTCCAACAACCATTACTTCCCATGTATTTAAGCTCTCGTATTTCTCTTCTCTTCTCATCTCATCTTCTTATTACATGGTTACTTCTCATGGATTCTCCGCTCTCTATATACAAGAAATCTCGTTCTATTTTAAAGCCAAGGATCAGAATAGTTCATATAATCACTCCAGAAATAATCAAGACTGATCCTTCCAACTTCCGCCAACTTGTTCAGCTCCTCACTGGAAAACCAGAGAAGAAGATGAAGAAGAAGAACGTGTTGATAGCTTTAATGGCAGAAGAAGCTGAGATGAATAATGTGGAGCGGATAAATGAGGGGAAGAAAGAAGAAATGAAGGCGTGGATGGAGAGGAGTTCAAGTGGGTTATTAAGTGAGTTTGAAGATGCCTATGAATCTTTCATCTGAGGGTTAGCAACAATGAGACTCCATTGAAGAATCTTTGGTGTCTTTCTTAGTTGTAAGTAATAAGAGAGAAGATTTTCTCATAATATTATCCCTATTTTAGTGCATTATACTAATTGATTGATTAGTTATATATGATATTCATTTTAAAATAAATTTAATAATTAAAAAGTTTTTTTTTCTATTGATTTTTATACTTTAATGATCCAAAAACTTCTCCCTTTCAAAGTAAATCTAATTTAAATCATTTGGTTGTCTATCTTTAATATAAAGAGTATAAAATTATTAAAAAATTATTTTAATTCAATTTATATATTATATATTTTTAAAAATTTATAAATTAAATTAAATTTGATTGAAATTAAGTCCAACTAAATGTTATATCAACTCATGAGCTATTTTTTATTAGTTTTAAAACTATGGAGTAATATTTTTAAGTACTCTTGAATATTAGTTTGCTTTGAGTTTAGTTTTATATCTGCGTGATATGAATTTCTATAGTTATTATAAGATTGTGTTATATTAAAATATTGTGCCTCGATACACATTGTTATAATGTTAGGCTTCTATATACATTTAACTCGATAAAACATAATATGTGATAGGTTAAGTCACCGTGGGCTCGTTTGTACTGTTTGTATCCCACGTTTTGTCTGCTTGTCTGAAAAAAGTAGTTAAGTTTTTACACTAAACGTAGGCTGCAATCGAACCCGCAGTCGACCCGCGGACGGCGTTTCAGGATAAGTTTGTTTATCCTGAAACGCACAAGCTGCCCCAAATGCATCCTTATAATATGATTGATTATAAATAATTTGATTTTGTTCAAAAGAATTTAATATGATATTTTAAAAACTACAAACATAATTAGCTAAATATTAAAGAAATATAAAAGTTACATTAATTTTAGCTGAAATAAAATAGATCACAGAGATGAGAAGGAGAGAGGAGCTCCCTCTAAAGTACGTGTTTATATTCGTATGCCAAAAAAACTCTTCGTTACAAATGTTGGACCCTCTATTTAAAGAAGATAGAGGACCACTAAGATAGAAATGTATTTCGACCTCTGCTTTAATGAGAGAGTTTCAGGCAAGCCATAGATGATCGAGAAGATGGTCAGTTACAGATGATCAGTCAGTCTTTTGTTGACGAAGGTCAGAGATAGCCGACGAATTAGGAGATCTACATGAGTTCTCCGATCTGTTCGGACATGAGTTCTCCAGTCGAAAATATTTAGCTCTTGATTTGAGATTTGAAATCTACACATTTATATTTAATTTATCACGAGAAATGAGCATGAATTTGGGTGCATTTAATTATTTAATTAATTACAAGCTTTAAACGCAACCCCGCCTAATCTCTGACTGTGAGTACCCCAAAAAGCAATGCAGAAAGCCCGAGAAGATGATCAAAAGTCCCAACTTTATCCCCTTTCAAAACCCTACTGCTTCTCCTTGTCAACCCAAACCATTTCTCCTCTCTCCCCCTCCCATGGCCACCATCATCTCTGCCATCCTGCTCTTCTCCTTCTTCTCCTCCTTATTCTTCTTCTCCACCCCGATCGATGATCAATGGAGCTTAGCCACAGCAACGTACACCAGAGTCCCCTTCCAGGCCGGAGGAGGAGCGTGCGGCTACAGCTTAGAAGCAGAGGAGCGGCAGGAATGGATGTCGGAATTGGGGCGGAACACGGCGGCGCTGAGCGGCGAACTTTTCCGGCGAGGGGAGGTTTGTGGTTCATGCTTCGAACTCCGATGCGTCGATCACATACTATTCTGTCTCCCTGGAAGCCCTGCCGTTATCGTCACCTCCGTCGATTTCTGCGCGCCTAACTACGGCATATCCTCCGGCGACGGTGGGTGGTGCAATTTCCCTCGCCACCACTTCGAGCTCTCTCTTCCGGCGTTCGCTTCTATAGCTCGCTCCGCCGCTGAAATTGTCCCTGTTCAGTACCGAAGGTGAGCTTTAACAGATGTGAAGTGACCTTCATACTTTACAAACTATTTCTATCTATTAACATGCATATCATTCAAATTTTAGCATCTCTTCAAAAACATCAATCCCCATCTTTTTAATAGTAATACGCACATTTTAATGCATATGTTTATCACACCAAAACATCATAAATGTTAAATAACAATTTGAATGTTAGAGCAGAAACACATAAATTTAGAGCTATGCGTGCAAATTTCTCACTACAATTCCTACAAAAACAATTTCTTCTATCAAACAGCATCTGTAACAGCATCTGTGGGTCTGTTTGGGACAGCTGCAACTTAATAATGAACAGCTAGGCAGTAGTTGCCACAGAAAATTGCTGCGCAGCAACTGCCACAGAAAACTACTGCGCAAAAGTTGTGAATAAGCTGTCTTTCTTTTTTTTTTGCACTTAGAAAATAATCGTGATGCATCTATTTCTAGACAAAAAATCATTCAGTCTCTGTATAGTAATGTTGTTTGCAACAAAACTGTTTATGCTAGCAGATTATATACTTTAAAAACAAATATCTGATACAGAATATCACAAAATAAAAATAGACATTTCATTTAACAGTAACATGACTATCAAAATTAAGAAAATGACTATTGAAACAACAATTAATAGTATGATAATATTATTTTTAAAATACATACGATGTATGTCACGAGCTAAGTCGTCATCCAGGGATACTTTCAATGTCAGTCACTATCGGCGGTGGAATATTCCAGCCTATATGTTCATCGAAAATAGTCAGATTTTTTTGTGATTCTTCGTGGGCACTTGTAATACTACCTCCCGTAATTATATGGTTGATGTGAAGTGAGCAAAAAAATATTAAAGTTTACAATAGTAGTATGATCATTTGGAGGTACCAGAAATCATCGAACTTATCCTTCTTAAAGGCTTAAAAAGAACACACCCTTAGATATAGTACAAATAAAAGCAGATAACAGGAACAATTAATTAGAGTTTTATGCAGCCTTGAGGTCTCAGAGAACTCGATATATAAACCAATAAATCTGTTTTTTCAAGAAAACAATGAACCTTATAAAAAGAAGTTCTTAGTTGTCTTTAACCGACGTAATACCAAGCTCATTTGAATGCATATTACCAAAAAAAGTTATCCAAAAGATTCTCAAAAACCGTAGCATCAAAAAAAAAAAATGTCTTAATTAGGATTTTACATGTGACACCAACCAATAAAGACAAACAGATAATCTAGAAAATCCATAAGGTCAAACGTCTTATCATTGACCATTAAAACCCATGTAAAGAAAAGAAAAGAAATAAAAAAGAAAAAAAAAACATAAAAATTGCATAAAAAACCATAACAATAAATATCAAATGTTTAAGAACAGAAATAAACATGAACTGTATAAAATATTGATATAATAAACAGTGAATTTCTTTAACAATCATTATAATTAACATTAATAAAAAATAACATTCTTTCCGATCAATTTCCAACTACTCTCCAGTTCATTCTATCAACTCTGTAATCTCACTTACACCATCCTCATATTGAGTGTATATCTCGGAACATCATTTTTGGTTTGTGATAAAGATTGTCCAAGACGGTTCTCATATGCCTCGGCAGAGACATGTGCATGATCCTCGTTCACCCTACGTAAGTCGATGTTGTTGTGGGAAGGATGTCACCAAATATAATTGTGGAGAGTCATCGTGGCAATCACAATCTACATCAATTTGAGAAACATGTAAGATGACATATGGCGAACTATAACTTATTTCTTCCTCAAAATACAAAAAAATTCTCTCAATGACACCGCATAAGAAGGAATGTCTTTTGTTCAACATTTCTTTCCTGCTCCGCAAGTCATTCCTTGCTCGCTCAAAATCATATATGTGGCATCTCGTATCAGGATAGAGCTTGAGATACAATCACTGCAATGGATACCCAACATCGATCAAATAATATTTATCTGATGTGAATTGAATGATTAGTGTTTAAACAAAAATTAAGAGAGTAACTAAGTCTAAACTTGTGGGTAGATGTGGGAAGTTTTATTTGTTATTTCGTATTACACTTTTGAAAATTCGACTGTCATGCGCACTGTTCTGCGAACTGGCCATGACAAAAGTGAAGCCACCATCAATGATGCGCCGACACCATTGGTGCATGAAGCTACAAACTGTGATATATAGCTCCTAAGGAAAACAACTCCCTTTTTTTTAAAAAAAGCAAGGAATGCTTTGTCAAGCTCGTTGATTCAACTCCATGGAGGTTCGGGTTGGGCCCTTCATTGGAATCATCTATATGATCTCCTCCCAAATTTCGGGGATGCCACCAAACCCGCTTCACTGGGGGTACATGCATTGTTGTTCGTTGCCACGACACCTCCAAACATACCATTCGACTTCTTCTTCAGCTCAGGATCAATTCCATTTTATTTAATTTTTTTCCTAGAAGACCCCACCTACAAATTGATATAACATGTTGAATTTGAAATCAATTTAAGAATTGCCAAAAACATGATGCATTTCAAAAATACTGACTATCAGTCTTTCTGCCCATTACTTCTTGGAAGCATCAATCGTTCGTTTTGTCGGATCCTACCCCAAGTTAGCTGATCATCGCTTTAATTCATTCCAAAATTTTTAATTATTCTTTAGCTGATCTCATTTGTTTTTTAACCACATCATATCATAGTCTCTGCTTGTACTTTTTTTGAATTATCTAATAATATTTTACCAACCATCATTGTTGAAATATATTGTCGGCCTATTCTCAGTTCGAGCTCATTGATGCAGAAGTCACAAAATATTAATTTTGTTTTTTTATTCCACATTGCAGATGAACCGACTTTTTTTGTCTTAACCATTATATTACTAGCATGAAAAAATAAATCAACATAAATATGAATGCTAAAAGAATGCAACTCAAAGAAAAGTAAGAATGTCACAATATCATCACTAATGTCCCTCCACACCACACATCACCCTTGTCACCATCTCTACACACCAACACATCCACAAAACCACCACAACCACCTTCACACGCCAATACCTCCATACAAACACAACCACACACTAACCATCTCCTCCACAACTTCACATTCACACATCATCTAACACAAACATAACCACACACACTAATCACCACCTCCATAACACCACCAGATCCACACATCCAGCAAACACATTCTCTAATACAAACACAACCACACACCGACCACTATTTCTTCACATCCACCAACACATCGTCTAATACAAACACAACAACAATCCAACCATCACCTCCACAACATTACCACCTCTACACACAAACCAACATACACCACCACCTCCACATCCACAACATTATTATAAACAATTCAAACACTCTCTTTTAACCATTTTTCAAATTCTTTGTCAAACGTTAAAGGTAAAGATGAAACTCCACCCCATATTTTTCATTTGATGCAACTTCATACAGGCACCGAAACAATGCTATCAACAAATCAAGCACTTCTTTCAGCATTTTTTCAGAATCTCAGCCAAACATCAAAGGTAAAGATGAAACTCTACCGCATATTTTTCATTTGATGTAATTCCATACAGGGCACCCAAAACATTACTCAACAAATCAAACACCCCCTTTCAGTTATTTTTAAAATTATCTTTCAAACATCAAAGGTGAAGATAAAACCTCATCATAGTTTTATCATTTGATGCAATTATATACAAAGCACTTGAAACATTGCTATCAATAAATTAATCACCATTTTTCAGCCATTTCTCAAATTCTCACTCAAAAATCAAAGATATAGATAAAACCCCATATCATATTTTTCATTTGAGGCTATTACATACAGGGCACCCGAAACATTCCTATCAACCAATCAGACACCCCCTTTCAATCATTTGCAAATTCACAATCAAACATCAAAGATAAATATAAAACCTCATTCCACATCACATTCAACTATAAAATCACAAAAATCCAAATTCAAAATCATAAAAAGAATGTCGTAAATCACTAAATCCAAAATTTCACTTCAAACCACAAATGAGAAAGCCAGAAATAGCAAAATCCAAATTCTCACTTAATACTGCAAATGAGAAAGCCACAAATCATAAAGAGAAAGTCATTCCATTAAAAAGAAAATAGTGATACCGTGGGAGGGCGAAAAGCACAGTAAACAAATAGAGAGCCGAAGATCGGAGGGAAGAGGGCGAGGAGAGAGACATTCACAAGAGATCAGAGGGGAGAGGGAAAGGAAAAAGGCAACATGTTGCCACCGGAGAGAGGCGTGTCCTAGGGCAGAAGAACACAAGAGAGAGGGCAGCAGTGAGAGGGGAGCACGTAGAGAGGCATACCAGTAATAGGTTCGCAAAGAAACACAGGCAACATGGTGGAACCCGGGGTCCGCGTTTAGCATAACTTTTTAAGCAACGCTACCACGCTGTGGGTTTATAAACGCCTCATCCAGCATTTTTAGAATGCACCGAGTCAAATAAGCCACCCTAAACAGGTTGTAAGTGAAATTATGATAATTTGTTCGCACATATTTACAAAGTACGTGATATTTTCTTGTAAATAGAGGTATAAAATATATACTTAATATGCCAACTCGACTCAAGCTTGACTTGAAAAATAAAGGTTTAAACTTACCCGAATAATTTTTGGGTTGAGTTAGGGTTAAGAATTATAATATGTTTAATATTTCAGGTTGGGTTCGGGTTGACATGTCAACCCAAATCTGACTCAAAATTGTTCTGCTAACCCGAATTTTCAAAATTATCAAGACAACTCTAATTTGATCTGAAATTAACCTGATATTAAATGGGTTGGATTTGGGTCGGTTGGTTGACGGTAGGTCGGGCTTGTGCTGGACTTTCTGAATTGTTTAATATTCGAGTTAGATTCGGTCAAATTAAATTTGAGTAAGACCCAAACCCGACTAACAAACCTGATTTGACAGAAGTGTAGATGCGGGATATTAAAATACATAAGGATTGTGTGGTAGTCATGTAAATGGGAGATTTAGATAAATACCACACATTTCTCATGAATTTACATTTCCAACTCCTAAGCTTGGATATTTATTTATATAGCACCTAAATCTTTACCATAGCTGCAAAGCTACTACTAATATTAACTTTTATGAAAGGGAATGCACAATTACATTCTATATTTTGAAGTGATTGTGACACTGAAGTATAATGTTACACAAGTAAACATTAAAGTTCCTGTGCTAGATATGCAAATACATAGGAATCATGTGGTATATATGTAAATCCCTCTAAAATCTTTCCATGACTGTTGCAGGGTGAGGTGCGAACAGAACGGGAAGATGCGGTTTACGGTGAGAGGGAGCTCGTTCTTCTACCAGGTTCTGATCACCAACGTCGGCTTCGACGGGGTGGTGGCGGAGGTGAAGGTGAAGGGGAGAAGTGGTTGGATACCAATGGGGAGGAATTGGGGACAGAACTGGCACTGCAATGCAGATCTGAGTGGCCAACCCCTTTCCTTTGAGGTTACTGGAAGCAATGGAAGAAGAGTTACTTCTTACAATATAGCCCCTCCCAATTGGAGATTTGGACAGACCTTTGAAGGGAAGCAGTTTGAAGGTTAGTTATGTAAAAGATTGGAGCTTTTTGTTTTCTTTCTTTTCAACTCTTAGAAGTTTAGGAAAATTTTTGGGATGAGTTTACAGTTTTGTGAGGAAACTGTGGATGTGTCAATTAAGAGTTTTGTTACATGAATCTTAAAAGATTGATCTGCAGCAGAATTGATACAGTTAAAGAAGTTTTACATACATAACATTCAATTCTTGTGTATTTGCATATTTAACTCTATATATATATATATATATATACAAATGGGTACTAGTTAACATTATAAATGTGCATTTGGATTCTTACATGCCATGTTGATGATTTAATATGACAAGTCTAGTGGATTCATTAGTGGCTCTTATGAAGCTGATTGCACATATATAGCTTATATAAGAAGGCAGCTAGGCCACATGTGCTTGCTGAGAATCCATTAATATTAGAAGCATTTACATACATGTCACCCTATTCATATGTATTTATAAATCTAACACAACTTTTGTTTTCTAGATTTATATCATGTTAGTCGTTCATATCACATAAAAAATACCATCATTTTAACTTTTATACGCGCGCGTGCGCACACACGCACATTTTCATGCATAGGTAAGGTGGTAAGTACGGTAAAATTGAGGTTTAGGTGTTAAATATGTGTTGAATATGAGATTATCCGTGAATCACATGTAAAGAATATGGTGTAAATAAGGAGAGGGAGAGAGCGAAATGAATAATATGAATAGTGATCAGTCGTGTCCTCTTCATGAAATATTTCTTTTATTTATAAGAGAGATGGTACAATGATAATATTACATTTTTTGTTCTTGTTTGAAAATGGTCTGTGCTAGAGTATTTCTAGTATTTTTAATGTATGGGCTTATCGTCCGACTGCTTGTTAGCTTGGCTGGCTAAGCTTAGTTTGCTTTGGGTTGATAGGGTTAGCTTGGTCGGTATGGCCCGATCGGTTGATCCAACCTGGTCATCAATCCATGGTGAGGAGCCTTTAGAATCTCCACATGATTGTTAGAGTTGCTTTGTGGAATTGGATCTTTCTTTGGATTGGTTCTATTGAGGGGTAGGCTATCACATATTGTTAGCCTCGTGGTTCAGCTAATTTAGGCCTACTTGGCTTTTGGCTCGTACGACCCTGCTATTCGGTCTGGTGGGACTCACAATCTTTTGACAGTGTTCCACCCTTCATCCTACTCTTCTCTTTAGCACCATTAGATTTTATTTAAGATCAATGCAGACACCTTTTAATATACGTTATGTAAATACTCAAGGTTTGAGCTATATGTATCTAAATCTTTCTCAATATTATGTTTGAATTTTTCATATCATCTTCAAACTCATTTTTTTCAAGTATATTGAATTAGATTGCAGCCTAATAGATTTATCTGTTAAAACCTAGACGACCGTTATCAGAGGTTTGAAATTCAAATAAATTTGAGTTTCAAAAATGTAATTTTGAGATAAATTTATTTACTTCTCATTTTTTATATACTAAATATTTTATTAATTTCTTTCATTTTCTAAAAAAACCAAATGATGGGCAGTTTTTAAAATTCTATTTTGCATTCAATTGAATTTAAGTTTGAAATATTAAACTACAATTATCTAAAACCTAAATTTTAATTTTTTACATATCATCTTATACATTAAAGTGTGTATTTCGCTTTTAAAAAGTAAATAATAGCGGTATTTTTATTTGATATGAAAGATTTAGATGGTATAAATATAAAAAAAAAAAAAAATTTATGTGTTAAATATGTGAATGCGGAAGAATGGGTGGTATGTATTAAATGCCCCGTAAATTTTATATGCTCGTCTCAAATCGTCTTGATTTGCTTTGCATTTCAGGCTGTCATTATAGTTATATTTGTAATAATGTTTTTTTTACTGCTTTCTAGAAGTTTTTTGTGGCGGATACTTGATTTTTTAAACCTAACGTGTTAAAGTACGTTAGCTGTAAGAAAGCTACTGTCTAATTTACGCGGGCTCTCTTAACCCTTTTTATATCATTGAAAGTAGAGGTTACTATAGAGGGGACCAAGAGTAAAGAGCTCCAAAAAGCACATAATAGGTGATTTGATCCTTCTATTTATAGGAGATAGAGGGACAAAATATAAAATTTCATGTTTTGCGCTTGCTTTAGAGAGGTTGTACAGGGTATTGTGGTCTTTTTGCATATTGAAGCATGTCGCTCTGCAACCCTTTGGTCGTCTGACTAGACTTCGTTCGGATGGCAACCATTCGGTTGATTGGATGGCTTTAAATTGTCTAACTGATTGTAGATCATTTGACTCGCCTTCGATCGTTTGAGTGGCATTCGGTGGTCGGATTGGCTATTGGTTTTCTAACTTGTGTTCAGTC
Source organism: Papilionanthe hookeriana x Papilionanthe teres (assembly GCA_022702705.1). Lineage (NCBI taxonomy): Eukaryota > Viridiplantae > Streptophyta > Magnoliopsida > Asparagales > Orchidaceae > Papilionanthe > Papilionanthe hookeriana x Papilionanthe teres. The sequence goes on along the minus strand of CM040427.1, from coordinate 65,454,761 downwards.
ATCCGACTGGCCGTCAGTCTGTTGATAGCCCTTTTGTTCTGTCGAGCTGATCTCTCGGCAACATTAGATCTCTTCATGGGCACATTTCTAGGGTACCTAGTAAGTTCTTAAATTCACTAACTTTTTGGAGGCAAATGTGCGATAAGAATTAGAGAATTTTAAAGCCAAAAAATTGAGATAATATTTGCTAATCAATTACGAGTGATACTTTCTTGGTTTTCGCGTGTTTTTGCACTGTCTTGCTACACCGAGGTGCTCTTTTGAGGCTTTCGGCCTACTATCGTGTTATTCGGTCGGACGAGTTGAACTTCAGTCGGTTGAGCTGACCTTCAATCTACCTCACCTGTCACTTTGACAATATTTTTATTTTGTTCTTTTTGCATGTAAGAAAATGCAAAAGAATGCGTTGTAACATTTTTGAATAAAAAATAGAGTGAAGGTTTTAATTGTTTTCCAGCTTTGTTTTAGCATTTTACTTCTTGATAATTGCTTGGTGATTAATGTTGATGTTTGTTTGACTTTGATCTTTGAAAGCTCGTTGGTCATTTTTATTGCACCGCCCCACACAAGTCTTATGTCACTTGTGTCTCGTTTTCTCAGTCTGATCGTCGCCTCGGTTGGGCCGCACTTTTCATCAGGTCTTAAAGGAATCTTGTCGTCGCCTTTGCAGGGGTAACCTTCGAGACTTGCTACTAAGGTGATTTATGTATTATTCTCCGCGAAGTTTGTCATTACTGTGTAGGGAACCAACCCCAAAGCTTTATCCATGTCGAGTTTAGAGACATAGGTATTTTTTATGAATGGCGTTGTCTTAATGTAGATTGGAAGTCTTGAGTCTTCGTTGGTCATTTTACTTGGATCTGAGTTTCTCAAGTGTTGGTTTAAGTGCAGACACATGCAAACAAGTTCCATAAGTCTCAATCATACTTAGGAAAATTTTTATTGCTCCACGCATAGTAGGTCTCATTTGGACGAGATTTTATTGCGTCCGGACGGTGGACACAAATTTCTGTCTGCCGTCTAATGACAAATTTTTTTTTTCTTTAGAGATTTAAAGATATATTAAAAGTGGGTCCCATCCCCATACACTTTTAAAAAAAGATGAGACGAGGGCGGTCCAACCCAATTCTGCATGCGCAATAAGCTGTCAAATACGTACAATTTTAAATATTTGCATATGACAATAAAATATTGGTTTATCAAACCTTTTGCAAGAAATTTATTTCGGTTTGTCAGAAAAAAAATAATTAAAAATTTTATCAACAGTTTATTTGGTATGAAAAATATTATCCTATACTTTCAGAAAATTTTAAATGAAATATCTAACTATTATCATTGTAGAAATAAAAGAATTATTTATTAACATAAAATGAACAAATTTGTCTTATTTACCCTTCAATACGAGTTGGTGTTGGCTAGGGCTGTAAACGAGCAGAGCTTGAGTGAGCTCAGGCTTGGCTTGGTTTCTGCTCGTGTTTGAAATTGTCTCGTGAACAGTATTTTCTTGTTTGGCTCGTGTTGTCCTCAAAATTAGTTCGTTTAAATTAATTAAGAAAAATAGATATAGAGTTTTAGATTCAAATCTGGACCAAATATACGCAAAAAAAAAAAAAAAAACATAGAACTACATTACCACATAAGCTATTACGATTTATTAGATAACAAAATATATAATATATTATTATAAAAATAATTATATGATTTTTTTTTTTATTTCGAGCTAAAACAAATCGAACACGAGCGAACAAAAAGTTGTTCATGTTCGACTCGTTTATAATTCGAGCTTAAAAATATTGTTTGTGTTCAGCTCGTTTACTTAACGAAATAGCCAAACAAGAACTACTTAACGAGTAAATCACTAGTTATTCGCTAACAACAAGTTTTCTTGACCGACATAGTGTTGGCTCGGGAAGAGTTTGTTTGTGGTGGCTATAAATTCTTAAAAATGTGATTCTAAAATTGTGGTTAAGAAAGTAATTTCTTGTAAAGCTGCAATGAGAATTATAAATATATATTTTTTAAAAGTATAATAATATTCTTACGCACTTTAATAGTTTACGCTTAAAAGTTAAGCTACTCGCCATAGAAAACTTTTAGAAATTAGTAAAAGAAATAGTTGTTGGAATAGAGTTGTGGTAACGGTTTAAAACACAAATATGAAAAATTGTTCCAAACGGACCATCAGTATAACTTTTTCGAAGATTTACATACATACCATATTCTTATGTGTTTATGTATTTCAATTTTTTAGGGGTATTTGCATACATACCACATAATTCTCGAGTATTTACATTTCTAACTCCTAAATATTTATATGATCATTAAAGCATTGTGATATTAGAAAATATATGTATATATATTTTAAGGGGTAAATGCAAATAAAGAACCCGAAACATTGATATATATAAATCAAGCATTCAGGTGATTTTTTGAACTACAGACTATTGCATTTACGCTTGCCACGATCAAATCATTGGACATTTTTGGTAAAAGTGAAAAACATGAGTTGGGGTATTAACGTAAATTTTGAAATTTGAGTTAAATTTTTTAACAATGGATTAAAAATGGCGCTCGAGTTGTAAATAGTAATGCATGCGGTGTTTTATATATATGAATGATCTCTCTGCATACTACGCGAAAAGTGTATACAAAACTGTGATAGAAATGATTATAATATCGCTCTATAAATTTATAAATAGGTCATATTTTGATATATTTTAGGATGATTTTCAAAGGAGATGGCTTACCATCAAACTCCCTCCACACCAGCCATCAACAATTACCAAACAACACTGACTTCTATAGATTTTAAGTCGTGTTAACAAGTTTGGCTTGACTTGACCTACTTACCTAACCCATTCAATGGGCTAAAAAGCTTGACCCGATCACAACTCATACTCAACTTGATTAACTTGTACTTGGCCAAAGTTATATGTTTAACATAAGACATAATAGTCATTTTACATTAAGAAATGTATTTTTGGGGTAAAGTTTGAGTTTTTAGGTCAACCTAAAACGCCGAGCCATGATTATGATAAATTTAAGTCAAGCTTGGGTTTTCGGATCAGGTGCAACTCTATTCAAAAGTTAAACAATTATAGACTCAAACTAATTGAATCCTAAAGTTAACTGATCCGCTCAAACCCACTTTTTTTTTATATTGAAATCTATGTTAAGGCTGATATATCTAATTATTTATTGAAACCCCTTCCATCATCTATCATCGTTCGCTTTCATTGATTGACACCAACATCCTCTCTCACCCATTCCTCCTCACCCGCCATCAATTATCACTTTGATCATCATTAACCACACAAAATATGAGAAATTTTGTGTCGTGCTATTGCTTGTGAACAAAAATGTATATGGCTATGCATACTTGTTGTGAAAAACGATGACAATAAAGCAAAAATGGAAAGCAAAAATTGCACACAGAAAAACAAACACCAGAGCGACACACAAATTTACGTGGTTCGACAAATTTGCCTACGTCTACGGAGCTGCAAAGGATTTTGTTTCTTTGAGGAATTACAGCGTCGAGCGCCTCGATGCTTACAAGAAATTATATTTTCTTCTCCCTCTTCCTCTCTTTCTCTCTTTGAGGACTTGGTTTGGCCCTTGCTTAGCTGTTGATTGGCTTGACATTCATCCAACAACCAAATGAGGCTATTTATAGAATCAAGGAGAGTGGTAGGTGGGAGGTAGGTGAACGGTAGGTAGGATGTAGGTAAACCCTCTTAATTAGAAAGCTAATTAACATGTGATGGACCAGATCTCCACATTACCCAACAATACTTTCACCATCTTGTTAGAAAACCAATAGTCACTCCTCAAAGTAGAATCTCTTTTTATCCTCTAAGGCTTCAAGTGGAATAATGAAGACCACATGTGGCTATAAATGAGAGTATGTGCTCATTCAAGAGCTTATAGATACACAATAATGCTTCATAGAAAGGCAAGAAGCCAAATATTTTGTACTAAGAACAAAGAGTTTTGATGACCTCTAATAAATCCTTTTCTTCGCTTTGATTCTCATTGTCGTTGTGGTTGCACAAAGTTAAGTTCACACGCTTGTAGAAAAGTCAAAGTCAACGACCATCAACAATCATCACCAATAGTGGCAATCACAACATCCTAATTATTTACCTATGGCTATTGTACCATTCTTATTATTTTCTAATTCTTTTCTTAGTTAAAGTGAGCAATGAAACTCTTGATTTAAAATATGTAGTGTATTATTATAATTATGACAAATCTTATAATTTATCCCTTTCTGGGGGTTATGTAAAATCTCTAATGCAACCTCTTACACTTAGGGGTGTAAATGAACCCAACATGAACGAACAGAGCAAGTGTTTGTGTTCGAAATGTTCGAACACATCACTATTCGTGTTTGGTTCGTTTAACAAACCAAACAAAAAAAAAAATTGTTCATGTTCGTCTCGTTTGCTTATCGAACGAATTGAACACGAACTTCCTGGCAAACCAGACACAAACTGTTTGTGAACAACGAGCTTTTTTACAGTCGTAGCTTTAATAACATACTTCCTCAGAATGAAGCAAATTGATCAAATATTCCTCACAAATCAGGTAATCCACACTTCCTTAAAATGAAGCAAATCAAATAAGACATTTAGGATTTTGTTTAGGATTTTATTTTAATATATAATATAGTATATTAATTATAATATTATAATATTTATATTAACATAATTAATATTATAATATTATTATTGTTATTAATAATTTATCACATATTATAATTCATAGAAGTTTAATTATTTAACATATGATAAATTTTTATAATATATAATTATTTTTAAAATATCATAAATTTTTTATATATAATTATTTTAAATTATTTTATATTTTAAACAATAACGAACCGAACACATCACTGTTCGTGTTATGTTCGTTTAACAAACAGAACGAAAAAAATTGTTCGTTTGCTAATCGAACGAATCAAATACAAACTTTTTGATCAACTGAACACGAACTGTTCGCGAACAACGAGTTTATTTTGACAACCCTACTTACACCTCATATTACATATATGTATGTTAATTTCTCATTTTAATATTGTCAATTTTTTAGCACACAGCACTATCTACCTATGTGGAAAATATATAATATTCCAAAATATGTTTAAAAAAAAAAAAAGACTTTCCAAAACCCCTCCAAAAACCTAAACGCCGGGCCTGCAGCCCCCAAATCGTCGCCACCTTCCACTCTCATGGCTTCATCCCTCCACCCTGCTCATTCAATCCAACTAATCTCTTCAACTTCTCCCTCCTTACCGAAGCTCCTCTTCCCATGGGTCTCCGTCCCGTCGAGCCACTTGCAGAGCCCCCATCGTCGAGCTCGCTCCACAGTGCGGTGCTCTTTATCTTTTGACCCGGTGGAGTCAGCGAAGATCAAGGTGGTGGGTGTCGGAGGCGGCGGGAACAATGCAGTCAATCGTATGATCGGAAGCGGGTTGCAGGTTTGCATGCTTCTCGAGCTGTTCTTTTAGTTTTCCTTGCTGGTTTTCTTTGGAGTTAACTGGATTTCAGAAGGCTTTATTGGATTCCTAGAACTTAAAGTAGAATTATCGTCACTTCGTACAATTCTCTTAGGTTGCTGTTTGAAATTTCTTGATTGATTTGTCTTCTAGTGCAATTTCTGGTACATTATTAGCAATACTACGTACATCATTTGCAATATGCTGTAGTTTGTCGAGTTGAGTTGATTTGTCTTTTTTTTTTCCCCCTTTTATTTTTAGTTTAATTGAGTTTGCTTCCTTCTGAAGTGTTTGCTCTGTATGAATCGTCATTTTTCTTTCATTTCTTGTGAGCATTGCTAATGGCATTAAAAGGTTTAAAACTATTATTCGCAAATTATTTTGAATAACTTATATTCATGTTGTCTTAGATATATTCATACTCCTTAATTCTATTGTATGAAACCGTAATTTCTGAGAATTTGATTTTCTATCCCTTATTTTTTGTTCAGCATGAATCCTTTCTCAGCTCATCCTACAAGCCCCCTGAAATCATCTCTTTTTTTTTTCTTTCCTCATCAAGTATACATTATAGTAGTTCATTCATCTCTTTCAGTTTTGATTTTAAAATATTTTTTAACCTAACGTGAATAGCGTAAACAATAGCCACATTCAGAATGTCTTCATCGATAAGAGTATTTACATATCTAACCCCTATTCTTTACTCTTTACATTTTTACGACCCAAATCCTTCAAATCACATAAGAAATGCCACCATTTTAACTTTTAAAAAGTGAAATACACATTTTTATCCATAGGTATGGTGGCAAGCATGTCAAAATTGAAGTTTTGGTGCGATATTTGTACATACATAAGAATTGAGTGGTATGTCTTTAAATCTTTCCTTTTTTCATTTATCTTTTTTTAAACATGCATAAATTGTCTTTACTTCTTTATATGCCTGTGCAATAATCTTCTTTTTTTTTTTCATGTGTGTGCTCAATGCAGAGGCACTAAATGATCAGTTTCCATTCGATATTTTTTTTGGCAAAATAGAAGTAAAATTTATCTACAGAAAATCTACACTAATTTTTTTTATTGATTATCCCTCTTATATTATTATTGTAGTATAAAAAATCTTTGATACGACCTTCTTCCCGTAAAATTCTGGTGGCTTGAATTTTGTTTTTCTTTCTAGTATGTATTTTAACTTTGCACCATGTTAGTTTTATTTACTCTATTGTCATGCTACTTTGTTAAGAGAATTGTTACTCTTAAGTTGCAGCAATTCACTTGTGTTTTCATTATCTTTACAAGTTTAACTACATTATTGTAATTAATCACTTCTGTGTCCAACTAGCATAATTAAAATTTGATATATTATTTGGATTACTAGATTTAGAATCTTAGATTCCAATTTTATTTGGTGTCTATCCGATTTTATGCCCCGTTCCAATTAAAATTCTTAACTTGGGTGCGGATTTGTCCAAATGATGAATAACTATCAATGGGATGGGATAATTTTCATGTATAAAAAGGTGTATTTTTTTTCCGAAGATGTGACCGTGGATGATTTGAGTGGTATGCATGTAAATATATGTTAGATATGTAATGTATAAGAAGTGGGTGCTATGTGGGTAAATGCCCCTTTTACTTTTTGTTCTTTGTTTAGTCTTTCTGCTAATTATCTATTAGTTTATTTGCTGTGCAATGCTATTTTGGGCCTTCTGTTGGCTTCTAAAATCAGGTTTTTGTTGAGTTGTTCTTTGGGGTTTGATTTGAGCCGAGACTTGAGCTTGTTGATTTGATTTCTTGGGTGCTAAAGTAGGTTCTGAGTTAGCGTTATTTATTTTGGATATTGGTATTTTTTAATTGTTGAAGGGTTATACGATTATAAATAAGAGTATATTAGGCATTTAAGAAATTGTTCTGATAATATTTTCTTTGATTTAATTATGTTTGATCTCTTCGCTTCACCAATGATTGAATGCATTTCTTTCCAGTATCGTGTAATTGGTGCTACAAACATTTGAGAAACCTATCTTCTTGTACTAGCGTGAGATTTGAATTGTTGTTTTGATTATTTTATCATTGATCTTTTCTCGTTCTCGGATTTACATAATTGGTTTGCCTTCATGAATGCATTGTGTGAATTATAATTGACGTATGTTTTTTCATGCTCTTAACTTTTTATGCATGATTTATCTTAAGAAGATTATGAAAGCATTGATTGTGCAGATTTTGTATTTTCTCAACTTTTTTCTAATTGAAATGATATTGCTTAAATTATATTTTTTTTTCTAACTGCAAATTTAATCTTGTGTTTGTGTGTGTGTGTGATGTTGTGCATCACTCCTTAGTTTTGCATTTGAAAACATTATTCATATAATGTCCTACATCATATTTAGTATTAGAGCTTAAGATTGCATCTTATCAATCAGAAGTAGTATATGATAATTGGTTCAATTTGCAATACAATAAAAGATTCGAAACAAATTTCACATGTTTTTTATGAGGTTTAAAATTACATATTTGCATTTGTCGAGGGGTATGAACTTAGAGAATTTTCAAATTGGATCTATAACTAAGTCTACTTAATATTTGAGTTGGAGATATGCAATTTTAGAACTACATGATAAAGTTATTGCCTATCTAAATTTTTAAAGCTTTCCATGTTCCATGGGGTGCCTTAAAGAAATTAACTTCTAGAGAAGTAAGGCAAGTTAAGTTCATTCACATTAGAGTGGATCAAGGAAATTAGTAAATTCTTTAAAGTTAAAAATTTTAAAGAAGTTTACTTACTCTAATCTTCAATATATATGATTTTGACTTTGTGCTTAACTTATCACTGACAATTTTTTTTTATTTCTATATTCCATCTCCTCGCTTGGAATATGCATCCAATATTTTACTAGATTGTGCTACATTTTTTGTTCAAGAGCCAATATTAGATGATGAGACTGTGTCTATTTGATGATGGACATAGAAAGATCATTGTCCAATGGCATGATTGGCCTACATATGATGATTTATAGATTGTTCTATAGGAAGCGCAATAATTATACACCCATATTTGACGGAATAATATCAAATGTTCAAGATTCTTTGGAATTAAATTTTTGCAAGATGAGTATATTTGATGCAAACTTTATTGTTTGTACTTATTAAAAACACATATTAAGATGAGTGCACTGAAAAAGATTGATTTTTCTTTAGTTTATGTTTTTTTTCTTTATAATTTTGGTAATACAATATTAATAAATACTTATGATGCTTCCGATATAAACAACTTATGTTCTTTTTGTTTGGATCTCGATTTTGCCCCTTGTTTGGTATTGCCTATGGTTAGATGCAACTCTTCCTTGTAACAGTACAGACAGCGACTACAATATTTTGAGTAAGTTATCTCCTTTTATTAGTGTAAGGATTGAATTGTTTATTTGTTGATTTTTTTCATGCTCTTTTTTAATTCTCTAATTTTATTCATTGGTATAATTGAATTAATGAATTTGGTTAAAACTCATTCAACATAGATTTTTTGATTGTGGGGCGAGTTTTGATCAAAGTGTGAACTTAAATAATTATAAATTTTTTTGTAATTATGTTAGTTGATTATTACAATATCTCTTATGCTATAATTTTTTTATCAAGGGATGAGTAATTATCTGAATTAAACGTTCACGAACTTTAAATTCATCTTTATGTGCAAGATTTTGCTCATCTCTTGTTGGTATACATTTGGAAACCGTAGGATCTTACATGTTTCACATCACAGAGATTGTCAAGAGGATGTGATAGCAATTGCATGGCTCTTGCAATCCAAAACATAGGACATTCACTCGGGATCCGTATTATTCAGTAGTTGACTACCGAGTCATGAATAATGCATTATTTTTATTTGGGGGAAGTTGGACTTACAAAATTGCATTTATACCTCCATTCGTTTGGCTAGTTAGTTTGGTATATTATTTGAAACTTTGCATTTGATTGCTATATAGGAAAAGTTACATGGTATGTACAAAATTATGCCCTCAGGCATTAACATAATGAAGTTGGACTTATAAAATTGCTATGCCTCCATTTGTCTGGTTAGTTAGTTTGGTATATTCAGTTGAAACTTTAAGATGTGTGGTGGCGGTGCACAGTGTATCATGATGTTTATTTTATAATTTCTTATTCTTCTCACCACGTTATTTAAAAACTCTTATGGCATTGTTGAAAATTTCAGGGTGTGGACTTTTATGCCATTAACACTGATGCTCAATCTTTGCTGAATTCACAAGCAAGTCATCCGTTGCAAATTGGAGAACTTTTGACACGTGGACTTGGTTAGGCTCCCTTCTCTTATGTTAAATTTATCGAAAATTGTACTCATTTAGAAGCTCATTTGAATTATTGCTATAGGTAACAGATGCTTAAACTTTATTTTGAAGTTTCATGCATCTCTCTCTCTCTCTCTCTCTCTCTCTCTCTCTCTCTCTCTCTCTCTCTCTCTCTCTCTCTCTCTCTCTCTCTCTCTCTCTCGCAAAGTACCAAAGTAGTCCCTTAACTATTTACATGGGGTCATTTCAGTCCCAGAGTTTATAAAAGTGCTAAATTAGTTCCAAGACTATTTTAGTGGGGGTTAAAATAGTTCTTATTGGGGACTATTTCAACTCATATTAGAAGATTCCGTGACAAAATTGATATTTTTATAAAATTTGGGACTAAAATAGCACCTTGCAAAGGGCCAGGGGCTATTTTGACACATGACCTCATTTGTTTTTCTGCTGCTTTTAACTTGCTAAATTATATTATAGATTTATAACCTATTTTAATTGAACTTAAATTAGTCTCAGTGAATCAGTGTGCATATTAGTAAGTAAATCTGCATCTTCTGATAAAAGTGCAAAGGTAACTCTGAAAAACAGGAAAGTTTTTTGTCAAAATATTTGATTGAAAAAGCTGAATCAATTTTCTTTATTGATGTACAACCATATAAAGATCTTCCCTAGGAACAAGAAAAGGTAACTAATCTCCCTAATTAAGGAGAAATTAATTGGCCTAATATAGAAGAAAATAAATAGCGATTCCTAAGATTGCTAATACAATTAATAAACTTCTAAAACAAAATAAATAACAAATATGGTACATAATCACACAGATCTTTCAATACTCCCCCTCAAGCTGGCATGAAGATGTCGCTCATGGCAAGCTTGCTAACTAGATTCTCGTGTTGCACTTTGGGAAGGCCTTTTGTTAGTATATCTGTCTGCATTGCTACGATGGGTATATGAGACATACATATCACACCACTATCTATCTTCTCCCTGATGAAATGTTTGTTAACTTCTACATGTTTTGTTCTATCATGTAGTAAGCCCAGGTTATGAGTTATAAGATTGCGAGCGCTTGTTGTCGCAATGAAACTTTAATAAGCGCCTGGTATAGGAATCTTCAACTCTTCCAGGAGTCTTTTTATCCATAACACTTCACAGAATCCATGTGCCACAGAGCGGAATTCTGCCTCAGCACTACTTCTTGCCACCACACTTTGTTTTTTACTTTTCCAAGTAACCATGTTTCCACCTACAAAGGTACAATAACTTGAGGTAGATCTTCTATCATTTACATCTCCTGCCCAATCTGCATCTGTGTAGGCCTCTAGCAGAAGATGTTCTCCCTTTTTGAACAACAATCCTTTTCCAGGAGTTCTTTTGAGATATCTCAAAATTCTGAATACCGCTTCAAAGTGAGCCGGTCCAGGTGAATGCATGAATTGACTCACAACACTCACTGCAAAAGTTATGTCGGGTCGAGTGTGAGCCAAATAAATTAGTCGTCCTACCAATCTTTGATAGCGTGCTTTGTCCATCACCTCATTAGTTGCTGCCGTTTTTAACTTTACATTAGGTTCAATTGGCGTATCCGCTCGCTTTCGCAACTCGTCATCCCTCGTTTCTTCGAGTAAATCAAGTACATACTTGCGTTGATTGACAAAAATTCCCTCCTTGGATCTTGCAAACTCCATTCCGAGGAAATATTTTAGCTTTCTCAAGTCTTTAATATCAAATTCGGCTTCAAGTTTCCTCTTCAAGTTGCTAATCTCAAGAGAATCATCTCCTGTTATGATTATGTCATCTACATACACAATCACAATGGTACTTTACCTTTAATGAAATGTTTGAAGAAGAGAGTGTAATCAGCTTGGCTTTGAGAGAATCCATGTCTCTTAATAACATCACCAAAATGCTCAAACCACGCTATAGGAGACTACTTTAACCCATACATAGATTTTTTTTAATTTGCACACTTTTCATTTTCCAAATTTTTCTTCAAATCCGGGTGGCATGTCCATATATACTTCTCGTAATTCTTCATTTAAAAACGCATTCTTTACATCAAATTGATGAAGTGGTCAGTTGAATTTAACTGCAAGAGAAAGAAGTACTCTAATAGAGTTAATTTTAGCAACAAGGAGCAAAAGTCTCTTGGTAATCAATACCATGAGTTCGAGTAAATCCTTTTGCTACTTAGTTCACTTTGTATCTCTCCACACTTCCATCGCCTTTAACTTTCACCGTGAACACCCATTTCGCACCCTACCGTCTTTTTTCCTTTAGCGGATCCATGATCGTCCAAGTGTTATTTCTTTTAAGAGCATTAATTTCTTCCATCACGCCTAATCTCCAACTCGGTTCATCTAAAGCTTCCTGAACGCTTCTTGGAACAAACATATTAGAAATCCTAGATACAAATGCTCTATGATTTTTTGATAATTTTTCATATGACAAGTATTGTGTGATAGGATGTTTAGTGCTTGTTCGGATTCCTTTTCTGAAAGCAATTGGAAGATCAATAACAGATGGAGTGGAAGTAGGGGGAATGCTACTCTGAGTTGTAGGACCATTATTCGGGAAAGTTGTTTGACCATCTGCTAAGGGAATAACTGGGTTTGTAGTAACTTTGTGGAATTTCTTCCTAGTATAAACATGTAGCTCATGTTGAGGATTATGATCCGTTGGAAGTACTTCTCCCCCTGTCTCTGATAAAGTAACATCTGGCAAAATAGGATTAGTAGTGTTGATCCTAGTTTCCATATCCGAATTACTTAAAGAAATGGGTAAAGTTTCCTGAAGTTTTCTTCAACTAAGTTCTCCCGAAGATAATTATTTTGAAAAAAGGTTGATCTTCGAAAAACTCGACATCCATGCTTTCAAAAAATTTTTTGTGATCGGATTAAAACATTTAGTACCCACGTTTATTCGAAGCATAACCAACAAAGACACATTTTTCAAGCTTTCGGATCCAGCTTTGAGCGAAATACATTCGGGATACGCACATAAGAAATACATCCAAAAACTTTTAAAGGGAGATCAATTGTTATCTTAGATGTGGGAAAATAGTTTTTCAAGACTTGTAACGGTGTTTTAAATTTCAGAACTCGAGATGACATTCTGTTTATTAAATAACAAGAGGTAAGGAGTGCATTACCCCAAAGATATTTAGGGATATTCATGGAAAACATAAGTGCCCGAGTAACTTCAGGTAAATGCCTATTTTTTCTTTCAGCAATACCATTTTGTTGTGGTGTGTCACGACAAGTGGATTGGTGCAGAATACCCTTTTCCAAAATGAATGTTCTCAAATATTTGTTGAAATATTCAGTCCCGTTATCTGTTCTTAGAATGCCAATTTTTGTTTGAAATTGATTTTCAATCATGTGGAAAAAATTCTTAAATCGTTGTTCAACTTCAGATTTCTTTTCCAATAAATAAACCCAAAGAACTCGTGTGCGATCATCAATAAACGTTACAAACCATTTTTACTGTGAAAGTGTGTTAACTTTAGATGGGCCCCAAACATCACTATGCAACAAGTAAAAAGGTTTTGACGTAGAATATGATTTTATTGGAAACGAAACACAATGACTTTTAGCTAAATTACAAGCTTCACAATGAAGTTTTGAACAATCAATATTTTTAAATAGTTTAGGAAATAAATATTTGAGATATGGAAAGCTAGGATGCCCTAATCTTTTATGCCATAACATAACTTGATCATTGTCAAAGCTTGAACTTGTACTACCTAATCCAATGAGCTGTTTTATTCGCATAATCAGTTCCATCATAGTAGTACAACCCATTTATTTCTTTAGCAGCTCCAATCATCTTCCCGAGTTCCGGTCCCGAAAAATACAATTGGAAGTGAAAAAAGAATGAAATAATCGAATCTTTAGACAATTCATTAACTGAAAGAAGATTACATGTAAGTTTCTGAACATGTAGAGACGATTTCAAAGAAATTTTTTCGAAATTTTAATATTTCCTTTTCCTACAATAAGTGAAAAGGTGCACATCACTATTTCGATTTTTCGAAACCGTAACATGGATAATATGAATCAAATAATTGAGAGCAGCTTGTCATATGATCAGAGGCTCCTGAATCAATGATCCAAGGAGTGGTACTTCCTATAACAGATAAAGCCAAAGGATTACTACCTGTTTGTGCTATAGAACCGATAGGAGCATTAGATGATGAGCAAGATTTCAACAGTTTAAGAAGATGACTTAATTGCTCTTTACTAAGTGGAGATGACTCAGCCTCATTTGCTGTAGGTGTGCTATGTTCACCAAATTTTTTTCCCTTACCATTAGATGGTTTACCATGCAACTTCCAGCATTTTTCACGAGTATGACGTGGTTTTCCGCAGTAGTCACATTGCAGGTTGTTTTTGTCTTCTACACGCTGGTTGTGAGGAGTTTTCCTGCTAACTTGAGCTTCGGGAATAGCCAGCGCTGATCCTTCCACGGACACGGTTGAACTTGCAATCTTCTTTCCCAACATCACATGTCTTCGACTCTCTTCTCTCCTCACCTCCGCAAAAACTTCACCAATTGGAGGAAGGGGATTTCTTCCAATTATTCTGCCACGAACCTCGTCATATTCAACATTTAGACTCGCAAGAAATTTGAAGATTCGACCAGCATCCACTATCTTCTTGTACCGGTCATGCGTCCTCGTTTCGATTTCCACTCATGATCATCGAATAAGTCCGAGTCCCGCTAAATCCGTTTAAGAGAATCGAAATATTTTGTCACGTGAATCCTCACCTCGGCAAATTTCCCCAAGTCGTAGAGTCAACTCGTAAACTTGGGATTGATTTCCAAGATCGTAGTACATTTCGAAACATTGTCCCATAATTCCTGGCGTAGAAGTAACACAAATAATTTGTACTTATCTCTTCGATCATGGAATCGACCAACCAATGTCATTACTATCGAGCTTTTCGCATCCCAAATGCGCATAAGTTTTGTCATTCACGTCGAGTCGCATAAGTATCACCTGTGATATAGCCAATCTTTCCTCTTCCTCGGAGATACATGCGAACTGATTGTGACCATCGAAGAAAATTATCACCATTAAGTCGGATTGTAGTGATCTGAATCGGATGATTTTCAGATGTATTTCTCTGAGGTTCGGACTGAGATGGCTGAAGAGGCTGATTTGTCCTAGACGTGACTTCAGACATTTTTTCTCGATCAAGTGTGTTCTCTTTTGCCCGCAAAATACGGAAGCAGCAGGCAACCAAACAATAAGGGTCGAGTGACCCAACCGTCCGAGAGGAAGACGTCGATCGCAGTAGGCGAGCAGGCCGAAAGATCGAAGTCGACCGAACGAAGCGGAACGAGCAGCGGGCAGGTGAGCCTGCGAGCGAGCAGGCGAGCAATGGAAGCCGAACGGTCTAAGCCGACCGAACGAAGCCGAACAGGCGAGCAAGCAGGAGAGCCGGCGAACGAGCAGGCGAGCGACGGAAGCGAACGGTCGAAGCCGACCGAACGAAGGCGAGCAGGCGAGCAGCAGGCAAGGAAGCCGTATACGCCGTCAAGCAAATTTCCCGTCGAATAGGTCGATAACCGATTCCGACCTTTGAAGACGATAAAGATTCAGACCTCAAATATTCGCTCTGATACCATGTCAAAATATTTGATTGAAAAAGCTGAATCAATTTTCTTTATTGATGTACAACTATATAAAGATCTTCCCTAGGAACAAGAAAAGGTAACTAATCTCCCTAATTAAGGAGAAATTAATTGGCCTAATATAGAAGAAAATAAATAGCGATTCCTAAGATTGCTAATACAATTAATAAACTTCTAAAACAAAATAAATAACAAATATGGTACATAATCACACAGATCTTTCAATACTTTTAGACTGGACGACTGAAATATTTTCATTCAAACTATTAAATTAGAATATCTAAAGATTTCTTAAATTCAGGGACTGGTGGAAATCCTCATCTTGGAGAGCAAGCTGCTGAGGAATCCAGAGAAGCTATAGCTAATGCTATTAAGGATTCAGATCTTGTTTTCATTACAGCTGGTATGGGTGGTGGGACTGGATCCGGTGCAGCACCCGTTGTTGCACAGATTTCGAAGGAAGCTGGCTATCTTACTGTTGGAGTGGTTACTTATCCATTTAGTTTTGAAGGCCGCAAAAGATCTTTGCAGGTAAATGTGAAAAGCAATCTTGTATCTAATTTTTTCTCAATTATCGACTTTATCTACTTAAAAAGATAATGTTTGAATTTTTGTCGCGTTCTAGCACTAAGTTTTATTATGTCTTCTCTCTTTGTCTACAAAGTAAGGCTTATTCATTTTGGTCCATTGGAGATCACAATTTTATGGCTAGATGGGATGTAAGTAAGATTTTAATGATTAAAAATAAGCGTCATATGAAATTGTTTTTAAAATTGTAGTTTGAGCCATTCTATTTTGTTTTTTCACTCTGCTTTCGTGCTATATGTTTATTCTATAAGATGGCATATACATCTAAGAAGGTCAAATACTTAATGGAATGATCGTGGTGGACTTCTGAATATTGCTGAAAAAGATGCGATTTTACTATGAATCTATGAGATGTTAAGAGGACTTTTAGCGAATAAATGCAGTTAATTAGTGAGTAGTAAACTAGTGATAATATTGTAAGTTTATAAATGCCTCAATTTAAAGAAGTTGAGATATGAAGAACTCGCGTTATCTTTATTTTTTTATTTTTTCCTTTTTTGGTGATAGAGCATCCTGAAATATTCTAGTTAGAATCTTTGATCCTAAAATTCAGCTAAACTCATTCATTATTCTTCTTATTTCATCCTCTCTAAATGGAGATATCTATAAAGACTATTAGAGGCTGATTAGTCACGCTAATTAATCACATTTAACTACTAAACATCTTTTTAATATCTTATTTGAATTCACAATATTACTTCCCATCGCACAATGACCTTGCTTTCATGGTCAAACTACAATCCAATTGAGGAAATGGTCATTCATTCAACTACAATCTCAAAATCAGTTTCATATTGAGTGCTAAAACAATAAGAAAATTATCAAAGAAAATTTTAACTCATAAGTGCTTGAGGAAATCCTTGAGTTCATCCCTTGAAATCTATGGTTGTGGGCCTCAATTGAAGTTAGTCATTGTTGTTTGCTGGTCTTGTTGCTTCAACTGTTTGTGCATCCCTCTTCTCTATATCTCCCCAGCACACAAGGCTTGCGATGCGGTTGTTCTCTTGATGTGAAGACTGATCTTTAAAAATATTCTTGGTGATTTCAAGGGAACTGCCAAAAGTTTGGAGATTTTTTTTATTTGAAAGGATTTCGAGAACTCAATTTTCTATTCAAAAACATTTATTGGTGGTGATATAATGTTAGACCATTTATATACATCGAAGCAATTAAAAAAAGTTACAAATCATAAGGACCGATCAACATAGAGAAAGTCATTCTTTTGGATTATCCGTATTAAAAAATGAGGAATGTCTCTTTTCACAACTCTCAATCACTATTGGGTTCTGGCTAGATAAATATTGGATATTTCTTAAGTAATGCTACCAGTTTGAAGAGGAAGAAGTTCTTCTTAGAATTGACATATCGGTGAGATATTGATCAGGGTACCCAGATGAGGCATAGATCCGGTTGGGGTAAATAAAAAAGACCGAGAGATTTTTAGACATCTTTGCTCTAGCTATACGGTGATTTGGCGTCAAATTTATATAGTGGAAAGCATAGATTAAGGGATAAGAGAGCTAAACATGAACTGAATTTTGAATATGGAAGAGAAATCAGGAAGGATGTTTCTGGAGGCAGAGGACTGGGGCATGAACAACATATTGTAATTCTAGAGTGAATTTTGCTTGAGGCTTAATTGCATAATCCGGCGTGACAGTGAGAATGGAAGATAACGGAAATTGTGGGTTCGATGGTTGTCTTTCTCCAGAGATGGATGCATAATTTTTTATGATTGAAGCATCAATTTCTCAACTATGAAGGTTTTCTCAAGTCATTGGTCGGATTTGGGGCTAAATCAAAGGATTGAGGCATTGAGATATGAAAATTCTGTATGTTGTTGAGTTCAAAGATGATGAAACCTGAAGCTGGATGAGTTAGAGCGGTGATGGTGAGGAATATGTTATAAACGAGAATAACTGGCTGTCATTCTTGAGCGTGGGCGAAGGATCAGAATTACAAGCATTTGCGTCTTAGACGAAGGTGGATGCACGATCTTGTGAAGATGGTTGGTGCATTCTCAACAATGCTAATCCACATCTTCAAAGAAAATCTGAAAAGTGATTCTAGGATTTTTGAAATCTAGATTTCTGATTTTAATCTGGATAATCTGCAAGATTGGTTTTGCGAGTTTGATCGGTCTTTTTGTACCTTAATCTCTCTGATGTGTAGCATTTTTCAATTGCATTGATGTTTCTGGAGCAATGCTACCACCACTTGTATTTGAACAAATAAGAGATTATCCAAATATTGAACCTATTTTTGAAGATAAGCATTTACATTGTGCGAGCAATAGTATTGCAAATCCATTTGTTTAAGAGATTATATAAAATCGGGATATATAAATGCTTAAAGCAGCACAATTAGTTTACTTGATTGATCAATTGGAATTATGGCTACACTTGTGGCCGCATTTATGTTCTGCCAGTGATGAACTCTAGAATTTATCTCAAGTGCCCATCAGATTTTCTATTTTGAAAATCCTTGTTCTAGTGCACAAAATGGAACCATTTTAGAGAGCGGCCAATTGGATGGTCGCTGTCTCTGTTATATTGATTTCGTAGTTCGACCTTAAAGACAAGGTTATTGTTAGTGGGAGAGCAATGTTGTGATTTTGTGAGATAATAAGAGGATATGTATATGTGATTAACTAGTAAGAGTACCGTGCTTGCTATAAATATCTATGAGATATGATTTATATCTTTTATTCTTTCTGTCTTTCTGGAGACATGGAACAAGTCAAAATGCTCTAATTAGTATTTTGGATCTTAACATAAAACTTGTATGCATACGATTGTGCATGTTCTTGGGTTCTTGTCAACAAATTGTCTCATATATCACAACATGATTAATTCCATTATAATGCTATTTGTCATCGACAATCTTGATATCATAGAGTAGACAATGTTTTTGAATATCATTCCCCTCTATGGTGGATAGATATCCTAGATTTGAACAGGTTTACATACATATGACTCAATTCCTATGTATTTACTTACCTAAACTTCAATTTTTACATTCATACCATCTTACTTATGCATGAAAAAGGTGTATTTTAGTTTTTTAATGTTAGAATGGGGTTAATTTTGACGTGATATGTAAGATTTAGGTGGTGTAAATTTAAAAACTAAATTTAAGTGTTACATATGTAGATACCTAGGATTTGGGTTGTATGTTTGTAATTGCCCCATCATTTTATTATCATCATGATAGGTATGACGCATTCTTCAATTCTCATAGTGATGTTGATACCTATTATGACCACAAATTTCAGAAGATTTAATCTATATTTAATCAATTGAGTTATTTATTCAAGGGTTTACAATAAAAATATTTTTTGTTGAATCTTTCAGAGATCTGACAGACTAGAACAAGACATGTGCTGAAAGATGGATTTTGTAAGCCATGAAGAAGTACTCAAGCAAGAATAACTGACTGACCAACCTAGAAGTCAACCGATTATGGGCCAACCGGCTCAAAAGCCTACCAACCTAGAAGTCGACCTATTGGGGGCGACTAATAAGAAGCCGACCGACTTTAGACGGACTGATCAAAATCGACCAACTGAAGAGAATCAGAGATATAAGAGTCATTTCACAACAATTTTAGTCCCCTGTTAATAAGATTACTAAATGTAAATGGGTGATCGAAACGAGAGATAATATATAGTATTTCACAATCTTTCTCTCTCTTTTATTATGTTGTATAATTTTGGTGTGATTCATAGACAAGTCTGAGTTCAACACCCTAAAAGATCTGGTGAGCGTTGATCATACCACAAACAAGAAGAACAACTTAAGGAGAAAAATCCCAATATCGAGAGACCGCTGCAAACAATATGGACCGTACCCAAGAGTTTGTGGCTCAACAAACTAACAACCTAAAAGAGCAGATAATGTAGATGATCAAGGGTGCATTAGCCCAGGAGAGAGCGCAACCGTTCCAGCAAGTAGGATCTTGCCATCTACAAGAAGCGCCTGTACTGAACTGTAGAAAAATCTCACTACAAGGAGCGCCTGTACTGAACTGTAGAGAAATCTCACCGGCTCCAAAAGAAGAGAACGACTCCCACCACCTCAACAACGCAAGATTGACGCCACTCAACCACCAAAGATACGAGCTCACAGAAGTGTCATGACCTGCACAACTGGAAATCATTTTCTCCGAGCAAATCTCTAAAGCTAAGCCCCCTAAGCATTTCGAGATTCTAAGATCAGAATCTTATCGAGGTCGATCAGACTCGGTCGATCATATCGCCTCCTTCGATTCGTTTGTATGTTTGCTTAGGGTAAATGATGTGTTGAAATGTCGCATATTTATCAGGACCCTAAGGGAGTTAGCCCTTTGGGGGTTCAACGACCTACCATTGGGGATGATCCCTCATTTGCATACTTCAAGAGGATATCCATCACACAGTTTGCTAGCCCACAAAACCTCCACAAACGCTTCTACAGTTGCTTCAGGGGCAGAGCGAATCCGTAAGTGCCTTTAGCACCGCTTTCAGAAAGAGATGCTTTCGAAACTTGGAACCTAAGGTCGTCAATGCAACCCTCACCCAAGGGCTAAAGAAAGGCCTTTACAACTGCCCAAAATGCTGGCCTATTAACAACCATATATCAACATAAGAATATAACTCTTCCTTTCTTTTCAAGATAGCAACCCCACTTGTACCCTTCTAAGAGAAGTGCCCACGAAGAAGGTTGGAGATCGAGGCACAACCCTTGCCCTTTAACTAGTGCTTGCTTCGAAGACTTATGATTGTTTTCAAACAATCGAGCACCTGAAAGAAGAATTCAATGCGATGAAGGCCGAGTTTGATATTGTGAACGGCGGTCAGACTGTCTTGCAAAGAGAAGACCACCTCCAGCCCACTATCTCCCTTAGCTGGCTCCTTTAAGAGTCTCGTTGACAAAAGTAGTATAAATCATTCAAAATAAGGAGTACTTCAAGAAAGTGCCACTCATGAAGGCTGGGGGCTATCTTCGGGATCCCAAGAGATATTGTGCATAGTACTGAGACCATGGAGATGAAATGAAAGAATGTTGACACCTTTGTAACCTGATTGAAGATTTGATCAAAGTTGGGAAGGTCAAGGAGTTTAAGGCACCTGGAGCGATTACCCAGTGACAGGGGAAAGCTCTAGTGGAGGAAGCTCACAACCACCAGCTCGAGCCCAAGCTATTCACATCGCAGGCATCGTGCTCGCCATTTGGGGGGACGTGGGTAAGGTCGTTCGTCAAGTAAGTTTCAAAAGGCTCCACTCAGGAAATTGTGTGTGATGTCCTTGCCTCAGTTACGCACCACACAACATCCACCAATCTTCTTCACAAATGAAGACCCGCCTGCTAAGGGCATCCCTTACAATAACACTAACATCATCACCACCCTCCTCTAACGTCCAGGTCGAAAATATA
Source organism: Papilionanthe hookeriana x Papilionanthe teres (assembly GCA_022702705.1). Classification (NCBI taxonomy): domain Eukaryota; kingdom Viridiplantae; phylum Streptophyta; class Magnoliopsida; order Asparagales; family Orchidaceae; genus Papilionanthe; species Papilionanthe hookeriana x Papilionanthe teres. The sequence continues at coordinate 65,433,318 of CM040427.1, read as the reverse complement.
CTCATTAACAATGGAAGCTTTATAAATATCATTTTCAAATCATTTTTTGACAAGATGGGCCTGGGTCACCCGTCTTTTGGCCACGGTCGGGCCACTCTATGGCTTCTTAAGTAAAAGAATGAAGACATTGGGAATACTTGCTTTACCCATCACTTGAGGAGAAGACAAAAAAGTTTACAACCGGGGCGAATTTCTTCATTGTCGACTCCCCGACTACTTGTAATGTCATCTTCAGTCTTCTCCTGCTTAATTCCCTCCGAGTGGTAGTGTCTACCTACCACGGGGCGATAAAGTTTCCGGGCGATGGAGAAGTAGTCACCGTATGAGGCGACCTGGAGCAATCGCTCACCTGTTACTTGCGCGCCCTCAACAGTGTGCATCAAGAATCCCTCAAGCTCAAAAACCAGCAAGGGGCAGGCCTTGAGACCATCAAGGACATCGAGGAAGTCCTTACCGTTGCCAATGATTGGTGGTGGAGGTCTAGATAAAATTTCTTTTGCTAATGTTTCCACAAATGAAACTTAAGGCTACTCTCTTTTTTTGTCCCTAGACAATATTAAATCATAATAATGAATTTAGGTGTCTCTTTCCATATTTGTCCTAACAAAGAGATATTCAAAAATTTTATTCAAAGTAATCCAGAGAATATATAATTGAGGATAACAAAGTCAGTAGTATTGTTGGAAAGGGAGATGTTAATATCAGGTTGCCCAATAGATTAATTTGGAAGCTCAATAAAGTTAGACATATTATATGTTTGAAGAAAAAGTTTAGTTTTGTAAGTCAGCTTGCAAATGTCAGGGTATGTGACTACTTTCACTGGTGATTCCTAGAACATGACTAGAACGTCGATGATGATTACTCTAAACAATATTGAAAACACTCTTTATTTGATCAATGAGATGTATAAATCCATTGTTGTTACGGGAATAAAATGTGATGCAGGCCTATGGCGCTGCATATTTGGCCATATGAGTGAGAAATGTGTGTTGTACCTCTTTTTAAAAATCAAACTTCATGGTTTAAAATCTATAGATTTAGATTTTTGTGAAGATTGTGCTTATGACAAGTGAAAAAAAAGTTAATTTCTCTAAAAGTGGGTCAAATATGAAACCAAGAAGTTGGAGAGTGCAAACAAATGTATGGGATCCTACTACAGTTCAGTTCATTAGAGGTTCTTAATACTATCATTTTCATTATTGATCACACCATGAAGGTATGAGTGTAATTTTTAAAATATAAATTTGATATATTTGAGGTATTTGTGAATTAGAAAATTATAGTTGAGAATGAGGCATACTTGAGGTTGAAGTGTCTCGTATCAGATAATGGTGACAAGTATTGTGATCAATGGTTCATAGGTTATGTGTTTAAAGGGGAAGCAGACATGAGTTCACTGTTTCAAGAACACCACAATAAAATTTTGTTGTAGAACTCATGAATAGAACCATCACAGTTTGTGTCAGGAGTGTGAGATTGCATCAAACTTGCCAAAATAAATTTGGGTAGAAGCAGTGATCACTTTAGTTTATCTGAGCAATTGTGATCCCACGATACCTTTAAATAAGGGCTTACCTGAAGAAGCATGAAGTGACAAGAAGGTAAATCTATCTCGCCTAAAAGTATTTGAGTGTTCATTCTATATTCATATTTATGTAGGATTCAAGAGCAAGCTTTATTCAAAATCTATTAAGTGCACTTTTATTGTGTACGACTTAGTTGAGGTTGGGTATAAATTTTGGGATTGTTAGAATCAGAAATTCATTAGGAGCAAATATGGTACTTTCAATGAAATGGAGATGTATAGAAATAGAACTCAGGATTGTCCATGAATTACTTCTGAATAATCTTCCAAATATGTTTGAGCTATAGAATATTAGTGATCAAGAAGACGAAAAAAGAAATTCGCTCAATCTGATGAAGAACAAAAAATTTCTCATACACATGTTGTTGAAGTCAAATGGTTCAGCAGATTCACACAACCGATACAAATATATTCTCATTCTTTGTACTATCTATTGTTAACTGATAGTAGTGAACCAAAGTGCTATGAGGAGTTTGTCATGCATGATGAGATGCAAACACTAAGGTCAAATCAGACATAAGATTTGATGGAATTACCATATGACAAGAAGACACTGCATAGAAGAGTCGGAAGGTAGTAAGCACTAGAAGCGAGACTTTTTTGTGAAGAGGTTTCAACAAAAGAAAGTTTTGGACTATACTGGGATATTTTCTCTTGTAGTGAACATGACATATCAGAGTTGTATTTAGCTTGGCAGTAGAGGAAGATTTATATCTATAGTTGATGGTTGTCGAGACAATATTCCTACATGATGACTTAGTAGAAGAATTGTATATGATGCATACACAAAGATATGAATTTTCAGGAAGATAGTATATGATCTGCAAGCCTAAAGAAAGGCTTTATGGTTTAAAGCAAGCACTAAGATAGTGGTATAGCATGTTTGATAGGTTTAAGTAAGACAATGAGTACGGATCATTGTTGCTTCATTAAACAATTTGATAATTGTTATATTGTGCTTCTTTTGTATGTGGATGTCATGTTGATTATAGAAGTAGATATGAAGAATATTAGAGACCTAAAGGAACAATTATTAAGAGAGTTTGAAATGAAAAATTTAGGTCTAACTAAGAAAATTCTCGGTATAGCAATTAATGGGGATTTGAGTGCAGGTACTTTGAAGTTGTTTAAGGCAGAATATGTTGAGAATGTTCTACATAGATTCAGCATGAGTGAGACAAAACTAGTTTACACTCCTTTAGGTAGTCACTTCAAGTTATCTGAAGAACAATCACATAATTCTGAAGCTGAACAAACACAATGAGAATAAACTCATATACTTTAGTAGTAGGAAGTTTGATATATGCAATAATATATACAAGATCAGATATTGCACATGCAGTCGGAGTAGTCAACAAGCACATAAGTAATCCAGAGGAACATCATTGAGAGATGGTAAAGTGAATTCTTATATACTTGAGAGAAACAGTAAACTTAACACTTTGTTTGAAAGTTTAGGGATTAATCGACAGAGATATGTAGATTCGGATCTGACAGGAAATACAACATATTATATCTTCATTTTGAGAAACACAACAGTGAGTTAGGGTTTACAAATTGTAGAAGATTGTTACACTATCAACTACAGAAGCTAAGTATATTGTCATAATTGAGGCTAGCGAGGAGATGATTTGGCTGCGGAGCTTTATGACAGAATTGGACAAAGTAGCAAGGAAATGGAAAGCTTTATAGTGACATTATGAGTGTTATTCTTCTAGTTAAGAACGCTACATTTTATGCCAAGGCAAAGTATATTCAGCCAAGGTATCACTTCATTCGTTCATTCCTAGAAGACGGTCAATTATCTTTGGAGAAGATACACACATCTCAGAATCCTAAATATATGGTGAGTAAAATTGTTATATTGAGAAACTAAAGATCTGTTTTCCTTCAGTTGGAGTCTAGGAAGGTTGAGACCGAAGTTGTGTCACACTGCAATACATTACTATGAATATGAGACAGATTTGAAGGAGAGGAATTGATTGCAATCAGTTTCTAAGTGAAAGATTGTTATTTCTGGAGCTTGATTGTGCAATGGAGGAGCACGCTTGATGTTGGGAAAAGAGGAGCACTTTAGCACCTAGTTGGGAACTCCTACACCTGGGGGAGAGAGCGGCGCCTATGCACCCAACAAGGCCTTCCAGAATAGTGAGTTGGGAAATGTGGTATCTTGGAGGAGTGTAGATGCAGTCGAATTGTTCTCTAGACCCGAGCGCTAGAAACCCATTGCTCGGGACTAGCGCTCTGGTTCCAGTAACTTTTTATAGCGGTTCGGGATTTTAAGTCTCCGACTTCTCTGCGAATTTGTGTGGGCGTAGTGTGAAAGAGAGAAGTGTCCAAAATATTTTCTTGATTCTAGGAGTGTAGAGAGATTTTGAGTGTGGTGTACTATGTATATTTTTCATCATTTCTTCATAGTAGATTTCTTAGTGTAGTGTGATGTGATTCTATAATTTTTTTTTATTATTGGGTTTTTCCAATTAAATCTTGGTGTTTTTGTCTTTTTCTGTGTTTTTCCTTTTACTTTGTGTGCTTATGTTCTAAATTTTGCTTTGGATCTCTTGAATGTGTTTCCGGGATTTTCTTTTTTTAACACAGCATGGTCATCCTTATATCGATTTTTTTATGTTTATTTTCTTGTGTAAAAAGCATGTTTTATATAATAGGTGCTAAAATTATTTTTCATTATTCCTCGAAGAATTTAAAAAATATTAGTTCCATTTTTAGTCTTCTCGCTCGGGAATGGAAGGTGGAGATGTTCTAGATTATGATCGACATAGAAAGAAAGTTCATTTGTTCAAAAGGGCTACTTTTTTTTTTTTTATTAATGTCGTTTACTAAATCAAGTTCCCTTAGGTGTTAGAGAGTCGTGCAGGCTTCATAATTTGCATAGACGTCTATTCTATAAATGGAACTTTTTGTGAACCCCTCCTTAGTTACAAAGTAGGAATGTGTGCTGATGCGCTTGCAGTGTTGCAAATTTATCCTGGAGTTAAAATTACATGTTATGATGGACAATTAAGCTTATTCAATTATTCTTAAGTTTTCTCACCTTCAAAGTTGAATGCAGATTGTTATGATAAAATTTCTTGATGAATATTTTAAAATTATCAAAATATGATTCACAATTTTTTTGGGTGGGTGGGGGGACTTTTACATAAATATCATCCAATTCTTATGTATTTTCATATGTAACAGTTCACCCTTTTTTTTTTTTTTACATTAGTACCACTCAAAACTTCCTATAGCATCAAAAATACCATTATTTTAACCTTTAAAAGTGAAATCCACTTTTTTCATGCATAAGTAAAAGGTGGCATGTATGTAAAAATTGAAGTTTAGGTATCATTTACGTAAAATACATATGAACTGAGTGGTATGTATGTAAATTTTCCTTTTTTTTTTTTCCTCTTGTCCAATTTTTTTTGCTATAACTACATTGAGGTATTGTGCGAGATTTCATATAGGAAAATTCACTGATTATTGTCATAATTTGCACTTCTGAATGTTAGTTTATGATCTGTATGATAAGATGATTATTTGTGAGCTGTTTAATTTTCTACATGTAGGCTCTCGAGGCCATAGAGAAGTTACAGAGCAATGTTGATACTCTTATTGTGATACCCAATGACCGACTCTTGGATATTGTCGACGAGCAGACGCCTCTTCAGGATGCGTTTTTCCTCGCAGATGATGTTTTACGCCAAGGTGTTCAGGGAATTTCGGATATCATAACTGTGAGCTGTTCTGTTCTTGAGAAAATTTCAAAATGGACGTCTTGCTCTTTATAGGAAGCCATTTCAGTCGAAGAGTCTATAAAATATCAATTTAGTCCCCATACTATTTTAATGTGGGCTAAAATATCGTCCCTTTGGTCTGTTTTAGCCTATATTAAACGGGTCTACAGACTAATTTGACACTTTTATGGACTCCGTGAACTAAAATAATCCCATTTAAATAGTTGGGGCCTATTTTGAAATTTCTGTTCTTTTGTTCTCCTCAGGTAAAAAATGATTTATAAAATTTAAGCTCAACTAGTAGTTAAAAAATGCTATTTTCGCAGATTCCTGGACTGGTCAATGTAGATTTTGCTGACGTAAAGGCAATCATGAAGAACTCCGGTACGGCCATGCTCGGCGTTGGTGTTTCCTCGAGCAAAAATCGAGCTCAAGAAGCCGCCGAACAAGCAACGCTGGCACCCCTTATTGGTTCTTCTATTGAGTCTGCTACCGGAGTTGTGTTCAATATAACTGGTGGAAAGGACATCACTTTACAGGAAGTTAACAGAGTTTCTCAGGTGATTTTATCTGCATTTATTCCATGTCTTAAACCCCATCCTTTTTGACATGGATGATTGACTTTTGGAATCTTTACATACATACCACTCAATTCTCAAGTATTACATATCTAACACCTACACTTCAATTTTTTCTTACATATCCCCTTACCTATCTATGAAAAGGTGCATTTCACTTTTTAAAAGTTAATATAATGGTATTTTTCTACGAGATATGAAAGATTTAGGTGGTTTAAATGTAAAAAAAACAAGGTTTAGGTGTTAGATATGTAAATGCATGGGAATTGGATGGTATGCATGTAGATGCCCCTTCACTTATTGCCTTATTATTCCATGCCAGCTTTGATACCACAGACCTCATGTTTATCCTGAGGAAAACAGGATTTACATGCATACCACTCCGTTCTTATGTATTTACATATCTAACACCTAAACTTCAATATTTACACGTTCCACCTTACCTATGGATGAGGGTGTACTTCACTTTTTAAAAGTTAAAATAGTGATATGTTTTATGGGATGTGAAAGATTATAAGTTTAGTTGTTAGATATGTAGGTTATGTAAATGCCCCAAAAATTTATTACTGTTTCTATCTTACTATTAAATTGCAATTACTGATAAATTTTCCAATTTTAATTTGATTGCATCATGTGGCTTGTACCCCATGCAACATTTTCAGGTTGTCACTAGCCTTGCTGATCCCTCTGCAAACATAATTTTTGGCGCCGTCATCGACGATCGTTACACCGGCGAGATCCATGTAACGATCATCGCGACCGGATTCTCGGAATCATTCCAGAAAACTCTCCTTACCGATCCGAAAGCAACGAAGAAATCCGAAACCCAAACCCAACCGCACGAAATCAAAGTTGGATCAGCCCCCACGAACTCATCCCCGGTTACATCTCGGCAGCGTAAGCTCTTCTTCTGACAACCTTCTCAACCCAATTTTATTTGTTTCCTGTGTGTCCAGGTGATTTCTTAGGTTAAAATTTGAGAAATTCTTATGCATTTTGGTCCCTGTATTTTTGTAAATTGACAAAGGCCCTTTGAAGCCTCAAGCTGAGTTTTTTGAGAGATCATTCCTTGCTAGGCATGTTTGGTTCTTATTATTTTTGGCTTTATGGGGACTGAAATTTGGAATTCATTTCTTGTTGTGCTGTTTAGTTTGTGATGTACTATATTAAAATTATTACTTATGGATGAATGTGTAATATTTCTGAATTGTTTTTGCAAATTGAGTTTTTATTTTGTTAATGTTGGGGCATTTACATGCATACCACTCAATTCCTATGTATTTACATGTGTAACCTTCAAGCTTTGTTTTTTAATTTTTTTATTTTACATTTGTATCTCCCAAATCTTTCCTATCAAATCAAAAATATCACTGTTAACTTTTAAGTTTGTTGAATTTATTAAATTTATTATTTATTAAATTTGTTAACTATAAAAGACGTGTGATGAATAAATTTATTAAAAAGAACCTGTTTTAAATGAAATTAAATGATTAGCACGTTAGTTTATTGAGTTAAGGCCTAATTAGTAAACTAATTAATCATATAATTAATTTCACTGAGCTTATTATTATAAATTATTTCGACATAGTTTATTAAAATAATTAAGATTCAAATACATGCTATTTGATCCTGTATTTACATATTTGACACCTAAATTTTAGTTATGTTATGCCACTTTGTCTTTTTGCATGAAATAGTGCACTTCACTTTTTAAAATATACTAACTATTTACAAAATGTTTCGCATTGCTTTATTTTTTAAACCCCTCTTCAAATAGTGAAAACATTACATCAGAAGTCATAATATAAAATTGCATTAATATTTCAATCATTATCTGTCACGTGTACAGCTTCGCATCACGATGTATTACATTATTTAATTTTTTATTAAGAAGGGTCAGACTGTACACATGACAAACATTGATTGAAACCTTAATGTAATTTTGAATCATGATTCATGATATAATATTTTTTTCTTCAAATATAATTATTTCTCACTTGAATCTATTCTTAAGTTTGAAAGCACCTATAAATACCCCTATTTAATTGTTCAATATAGAAATGTCTTTCGGAGTGATCTTTTGAGATCATTTATATTTTTTCAATTTATTTTATTTTATTTATATTATAGTTTAAATAAAATATGTATGATTATAAGTGTTTTTAAAAATACCTAAAATACCTAAATTTTTTTTAAACTTAAAAAATAAACTGGTTTTCTTAAAAATAAAAAAAATTAAAATGATCATTTTACACATACAACATTTATTTTCTATATATTTACACAACATATAATCTTTACCTCACTAACCAATCTTTCATATCATATCAAAAATATTACCATTTAAATTTTTTTTTAATATATATTATATAAAGCAACAAATATGCAAAATTAAAATTTAGGAGATAGATATGTAAATACATAAAAATTTAGTGATATATATCTTCTTCAATAAACACACTTGGGAATATACATTATGAAGCCATTTGACATTACTTTTACTTTATATACTCTTTTTTGTTTTATATTTTTTATATTTTAATATATATATATATAACACTCAAAAACACCTAAATATTATTCGAATGTCATAAAAAAATGTTAATTTATTTGTAAAATATAAAAAAATTGTGGCAAACACATCAAATAAATATATTTTTAAGCAAAAACCAAAAAATTGATATGCTCTCAAAATTAAAACTAAAAAAAAGCAAAAACATAAAAAAAAAATTGCAAATATATCCTCAACAAATTTCAACATTATGTACATAAATAAATCAAACAAACAACATATAAATAACTCTAAAAAAGTCCCAACCTTCCTCTCTCATAAAAACATATTCATTTCAACTGGCTGTATAAATGAAAATATTCCTTCACCAAACAGCTCAAACAATGAGGTTAAAAGAGACCCTGCATCAACATCTTCCTTCCATGCTTGACTCAGAACAGAACTAGGTTTTGGAGCCCTGCTGTTCCCTATTTCTCGCCGGCTTCCTCCGGTGGCGGCATTCTCGTTCGATAGCCTCATCCCTGCTTCGCTCGACGCATTGTTGTTGAACCCATCAGCGGCTAACTGAATGTTAGATGTGGTGGGCATGACTGGCATCGAGCCGATGGAAGTGTCGACGGCGAGTTTCTTGAGTGGGGGAGGTTGTGCGGAGTGGTGGTTGCTTTCGAGTGACTTCCTTTTGTTGCCGTCTAATAGTCAACGAAGAATTTTAGTTATAGGGTTTCAATCACTTGAAAAACACATGGAAGCAGACTAAAGTAGTGCAGAAATAGAGATTCAGATGAATGAGCAATAGATTTTATAGGGCATTTACATATCTCACACCTAAAATTTCATATTATACACGTAGCACTCAAATCTTAATATCACATCGAAAATAGCAATGTTATCACTTTTTTAAGATTGAAATACAACTGCTCATGCATAGATTTAAAGCATCGAAGTGCTAGGTATGTAAATATGAAAGTTTAGGTGTATGTATTTACAAATCTCGCAGCTAAACTTTTATATTTACACGCGTAGCACTCAAATGTTTAGAATCACTTCAAAAATAACACTAAAAAGTCAAATACACATTTACATACATAACACTTAATTCCCCTATGTGTTTATATATCTAACACTACATATGCCACCTTAACCATGTATAAAATTGTGTATTCGGCTTTTTCAAAGTTAAAAGTGGTATTTTTTATGTTATATGAAATATTTGGGTGGCATAAAATGTAAAAAGTGAAGTTTAGGTGTTAATGCATAGGAATTGGGTGGCATTTACATGCCTCTATTTATAAACCTCATAAAATATCAAATATGAAAAGAATGAACAGCCTAAGAAGAATCTGCAAAACAGCCACAACCCAAAAGAAGGAAGATTTACATACATACCACTCAATTTCTATGTATTTACATATCTAACAGCTAAACTATAATTTTTTACATATATATACTACTTTACTTGTGCATGAAAAGGCTCGCTCACTTTTTAAAATTTTAAATAGTGATATTTATGATGTGAGATGAAAGATTTGGGTCGTATAAATAAATAAAATTTAGATGTTGGATATGTAAATACATAGAAATTGGTTGGTGCATATGTAAATGCCCGAAATAAGTTATATATCAAGCAACTCCACCGCAAATTAGCATCATAAGGAACCACATCATAATGCAACAACAATCCTCACAAGAATACACTAATCACTTCGTTTGCATGTATTATAGACAATGCATCCATTAAAAAAAGCCGGAAATCATCCGCAGGCACCAAAAAATTCGTGCATCAGCCTCCCGCGAATGATGAATGATGAATGAGAGATGTTTACTATGACTTTCAGGATCAAATTTTAAGAAGACATGAGATAATACCAGAGATTTTGCCCTCGTTTTGCAAAAAATTTAAGATCTAGGGTCAAGATTTCATATAAGCGCAAGTCTCTGTAGTTAATTACCTCTCTTGAGAACGGAAGGAAGATTTCGATTAAAGTAACTCACTTAATTTTAGATTGTAAAAATTCATTATCGTGAGCTTAGATTGAACGATGAGAGCAATAGGCTAGCCGATCAAGATCATATGGTTTTTTCGCCCTAGATTATAGTTAGAGAAAGTGGTCAACCCAACCAGATAGAAAGATCCTTGTTAGTACTCATGGATAGTTTTGTACAAGAGGATCCTACATATCTAGAGGATGTTTATCTAAGAGGATAAATTTGAATCAACCCTGGCTAACAAAAAGATTTGCGCCCTACCAAGCATATCATATAACTCACAAATCGAAAGGCAAAAAATCATTGGGAAATATATACGCGCTCTAGTCGTGATCGTAATATAGAGAAACTTCTCTGGCCAATCCACTTAGTCATAAGTTTATATTCATAAACCCTTCTTTTGTAGAGTCTACAAGTCAAACCAAGGGAACATATACCTCGAGACATATCTTCACTAATATGAGATTATTTTAAGTGTGAATGTAATAGCATACTTATTATGAAATTGGCTCTATGTGAGCTCAAGTTAACATCAATTTTATCACCATTGAAAAACAATTATGAATGAAAGATAGACTTTGTTCTAAGCTTTTAGACGATGTTATTCAATTGATCATTTTGAATTTAACATTTTTTTATGAAAAAAATATTTATAGAATTTGAAAACATCTTATAAATAAATTTCCTTCAATTTAGATTTAAATCAACACGGCCGTCATCGAAAGATTTATGTGATTTTAAACTTTATCAGCTAATGTCTGGCTTATAGACGATCAAGCTCATAATCTAAATCAATTGAGTTTATATAAATATTCTTTTGAGCTTAATTATCAAAATATATACTTTGAATTGAAAATCACCTTCAATGCAAACATCATCAAGTTGTTTACTTGAAACCCTTATACTTGTAATGCAGTATTTAAACTTTGAAAATAGACCCCTCGGATTAAGATATACAATAAACGTGATCATCATTGGGATAAAATTACTTGGTCATTTATATTTATAATTTAGTTAAATTTTATTTATTGAATATCATTAAAGCAATAGTCCTGTCAAACCCTATCTTTGTGAGGAATATTGGACTGGCTTACTAAAGACTCGGCTTGTCAACTCTAATTCTTATCTGGAGGATCTAAACGACTAAAATGAGAATCTAGCTTTCAAGTCAAGCTCTTGTTGAGAAAATGATCAAATTAGCTGAGGTGAAAATTATTATCCCACCATAGCAGTAAGACGACCCCCTAAAGAGCATGTCTCAATTAATGATTTAAATTGGACTTTTGAAAAAAAAAATTGTAAAACATAAAAATACTTGCATGCTTTTCACTGTGGGTTATATTTTTAGATTAATCTTCTGTTTAACCTGCGCAACATTTTCAAACCAACTATTTGAACAACATATACTAATCGGAGCATGTGCGGGTGATTTAGCTTAATAGTGCACGCGTCTTGATGCACTTGTACTTGCAAAAAATGCATTAGCCAACTTCTCAGGATATCTCAAGGCATTGTGTTTGAATTGAAATATTATCCTATAAAATTTGCATAAGCCTTAAATAATCTAAATTTGGTTATTTGCACAATTATTTTGTAATTTAAACACGCAAATATTTCACTTTATGATTTTCAGATCACATTTTATATTCATTTTTATGAATGTGTTGTAGATCAGATGACGGTTACAGAACCAAAAAGTTTTGATTGTGCTCTCAAAATAATAATTAATTGCTTGTGCTTCATCGTCATTTGAAAATTTAAATAAACCTTTTATAATGCCATCTCCTGTCTTAAAATAAGGATTCTTACTTGATCATCCTCAACTATGGTTTGTATCTGATCGTCTCAAAGTCAATAAGAAGATTGTTCATGCAGTTGACAGGCATATAAATTCAGTTGATTCTATGCAAGTTATTTTCTATCACGTTCATCCTTGCTTGTAGGCAAGAAACCAAAATCCCTATAAATTCAGTGTGTTACATATTGAATATACATGTAATGCAGCCTGTGTTATATGTGGAGTATTCAATTTTTTCTTTTAATTTTGTAATTTATTTCTTGTATTTATCATTTTTGTCTTCAGTGGGTTCTTTTAAATTTTGTTACTTGTCAGTCTATTCGGTTCAAATTTCTAAAACCTCTCGAAGTCGTTTCCGCTTAGAGAACTACATCGTGAGTAAATAGTCTTCCCCCACGCTTATGAAGCACAATGGTTGGTGTTTTGCAACACCAATGTTGTGTGTTTTCTGAATTCCCTATCTAAAGAGGAGCATAGCCCTTCAGGTACATGCAAGAGAGAAGTACAAGTTTTCTCGCCGTGTTGGAATAATTTGAATGGGTATTTATAGCATGCAAATTCCTTGTGTACATACCTTTATGTGAGACGACGAATGTGGGGACAAAATGGCAAACTTGCGAGGCATAAGTATAAATACATCAATTTTTTTTCTAATTATTTGTCTCTCATTTTTTTGAGAGAGAGAAAAACAGGCAAAAAATTTCTCTGCTGAGAGAGAACTGCTGGGGAGGTGTATTTGGGTCGATGTTGAAGGAATGTAGAGGCGGTATTCTATAAGAGATGGTTGACGGAGCTCGGTTTATGGGGAACTGAGGTGCTAAGCTGTTGGGTTGTGTTTTAATGAGGTTTGTTGTTGTATAAAGTCTTCAACATAGTTGGTCGGATTTGATGGGACAAGGAGTAGCAAGCAGCAGATCTAGGAGGTTCGGTTTGGCTTTGTTGGGAGAGCAGAAATGACGTAAGTATAATGCAGGTGGTGAAGAGGAGCTATATATGCGGCTTGCTAGAGCCGCAAAAGTATTTGATATTAGGAATTCATGTTTGAATTTTATAACACAAATTCTAAAAATACATAACAACCAGGATCTTTTAAATTCATGATTTTTACATATTTATAATAAAGCAACGCATACTTGTATTCATGATGATAAAATTTGATCTTGAAGAGATGGAGTTTCTCTCTCTAATTCCTTGAAATTTTCTGTATTTTCTGATGAAAGTAAATGTACGGGGTGTGTTAAGAAGAAAGATAACTCATTCTCTAAATTATATTTTATTTAACCACGATCAATCAAGAAGATTACTAACCAATAGGAATTATGATAATTTAATAAATTAATTAATTTTATTATTAAAATCAATGACATAGTTAGTAACCTCTAAAATAAATATCATAAGTTATGACATTAGTTATTAACTAAATAACATAAATTTTTCAAGTCCTGAAATAAAATTTTGTAGCCATAAACTCTGAATTGTAGCTTCGAAGCAAGCCACAAATTCAGCTTCCATAGTTAAAACAGTTGTGATAGTCTGTTTCGCACTTTTTCATGAGATTGTTCCTTTCAGTCAAAAGCAACAGATAGTCAAATGTTGATTTTTTGGTACCAACACATCTAACAATAAATATACTATCACTTCAAGATCTTTAAATCTTTTATAAGTGAGTATGTGGTTCTTTGTTCCTTGTAGATACCTCAAAATTTTCTTTGCATCTTTCCAATGATCTATTCCTGGATTACTTTGATACTTGCCTAGCATCCCGACGACAAAGTTAATGTCTGGTCTGCTACAAGTCTGAGCATACATTAAGCTTCCAACAATAGATGCATAAGGAATTTCTTTCATTTATTTACGTTCCAAATAATTCTTTGGACACTGCATTGTAGACCTCATTATGGTGAGGTCCTAGCTTTCTGAACATTAAACCATAGGATCTAGCTGTAGGAGTTCCTTACTGACCATCCTAGCGGATTAGTAATAGAGCCCACCTCCCATAGAACTTTGAGCCACTTCTTGACCCATTTTTGTGAGACCTCGAATGAGTAGTCTCAAGCACTCAACTTTTAGTTGCAAGAGCTAAGAATTAACATGTAGAGGGCCCGAAAATGAGTTCTCATAGGATCAGACGGTCTTACGTAAACTCGTACCATAATTTGACACATTTTTGCCCTACCATTGGCGAGCTCATCCGGACGACCTTCGACATACTTTTTAATTAGCGGTGCAAGGGTTTGGGCTCAACACAAATTTAATTTGGGTTCGATCCAGGCTGAACCCGGGCTAATTATCTCAGCCCACCTGATTTTTGAATTTCAAATTTTAAATTTCAAACCCATCGTTTAATCTCAAATTAATTGGATATAATTAAGCATTAAAATTTTCCATTTAGACCTCTTCCACGCATGAAAGCTAATTTTTCCTAAGTAACGGATATTTGGCAGAACGACTAAAAGATTGGGCGAGACGCTTGATTCCAGGGTATTCAATATTAGCTCCTCCTCCGCTCGAGCCACGCTTGCCTGTCCTCCTTGCGCGCGACAAAGCAGCCGCTCCGCCCCCGCTCCTCTCCTCTGTGAACCATAATCACCTCACGCACTAGCTCGCCTCCCTTCTTCTCGTTCGACTTGCCTGTCTCGGCCTCCCTCCTGGCCGAACAACCCTACCTGCCCCGTCTCCACTTCCCTGCGCTGAAGACCTCCGCATAAGACCCCTGCCTTGTCTCCTCTTCCCTGCGCCATAGACCCCCGCTTGAGACCCCTGCCTCGTCTTCGCTCCTCTGCACCAAGAACCCATCCGCCTCACCTTCCGCTCGACTCCCTTCCCCTCTGCACCGAAGGCCCTCGCTCGTCTCTCCCTTGCCCATCTCTCTCGCTCGCCACCTATCTTCATCGCGACAGACCCTCGCTCGATTCGCTTCCCTGCACAAAAACCCTTGCTCACCCGCTCGAGACTCCCAGCCGATCACCTGCTCCTCGCCTCTGCCTCCTCTCTTCCTCTCCGCTGAAGATCGCGCCTCCCCCTTTCTACCTACAGAAAACCTGCACCGAAGCCCTCTTGCTCCCTCTCCCTCGACATCAAAAGGTTCACTCGGCTCTTCTGCCCTTAGAACCAAAGACTTTGCCTCACCTTCTTGTTGACAACGTCAAAGGCATAGTAAGTGGCTGCTGGAAGGATTTAGAAGCCAAGCACAATGTCACCGTGGATTTCTCCGTGTTCGTATTCTTTGCTGGGCCATGATTTTAGCCTCGCCTCCAGATCCCTGAAGCATCGATCGGAAAAAAATGGTACACCTACAGGTTCTTCACTTCTTTTTTTCTTTATAAACTGAATTCCACATAATTGGGTATTTGGATCCTCTCCGATAACTGTATTTGTTGGTAAGCGTTAACTCAAATCACTCAATGATTTCTCTGTGATTATTAAATCAGCAGTTTAAATTGCAGGTTTCTTAAATCCATAACGGATTTATGGGATTTGAGTTTTTTTTTTTTTTTTACTCATCCTCTGTTGCCATTTGTTTTATTATCACCTTTTTATCTCTTCACAAGTCTCCGATCCCCTTGATGCTTTCTGTCGTGATCTCTTAAATTTTCTTTTCACAGGGATATTTATATATGCACCACAATTCTTATGTACATATATAACCAATACCTAAAGCTTGACATTTATTTATAAAGAAAAATTTCAAGACATTTGTACAGGAAGTTCACGAGAGATTGTATTGGGCCTGTAGCAACGGTTTCTCTTTTGCTCGGATCCCTTTTGCAAGATGAACTTGATCCCATAAATAACAAAGAGGAATACATAAGACTTGCTTCCTTCATTGATAGTATCACTCAAGTGTTGTCAAGCTTTTAAGACTAGGCTTTCTTATAGACTTTTTATCACATGCAGCAATAGTTGGATTTATGTTTGGTGCAGCCATACTATTGGCCTTTAGCAACTCAAAAATTTACAAAATAGAGACATTTTTTGTCATGAAATTGTTAAGCATGTGGGAAAGAAGAAAAGGAAGCTATTTTGGCTGCCCACAATTGCGCCACTAATTTTTGTTGTTTTGACTCTTTGTACCTGCTAGTGGGAAGTTTTAAAATTCATCGTCTTGGGGCTTAAAAGCTGCTGTTTGGAAGCACTAAATAGCACTATTTTGGCTCTTCGTTTTAACTATTTTGGAGCTTCTAAAATTGCTATTTCAGGCTATTTAAAAGTGTCGCTTGGAGATTCAAAAATGCTAATTTGGAGTGCTTTAAAGTATTGTTTGGGGCTGATTTTGTGCACTGTTTGGAGCTAGTTAGGTGCTGCCTAGTGTCGTAATTAACCGTTTGGAGCTAGCTAGGTGCTGCCTAGTGTTGTAGATGACCGTTTGGAGCTAGCTAGGTGCAGCCCAGTGCTGTAGTTAGTTGTTCGGGAGCTTAGGATCGCTGCCTAGTGCTTAGGATCGATGCCTAGTGCTGTAGGAAGTTGAAAGTGTCATAGGAAGCCTTAGGATCCCTGTTAGAAGCTTCTAGCCGCTGTCCGGAGTCGTAGGAAGACTTAGGATCGCTGTGGGAAGCTTCTAACCGCTGTCCGGAATCGTAGGAGCCTTATAACCATTGTCCGGAGAACCTAGCTGCCGCCCGGAGTCGTTGGAGGCCTTAGGATCGCGATTTAGGCCCGGTTCACTTGCATTTTCCCCTCTTTCGGCTTTGCTAGCTTTGGAAGTGGGCTGGCCTCTTCCGTTCTCGCCTTTTTTTTATTTTCTTATTTTATTATTGTTTGGAACAGTAAAATCAAAATGGAGAATTTCTGATTTAATTGGGAAACACTTAAGAGATATTTGAGGTCTAGTTAGAAAACACTTAATCGAAGATAGAACAAATTAAATCACTTTAAGCACAAGTCACAGTGTAAGTTCCCTAGAGTTTAGGAGAACACCTTAAGTGAGAGCACATCCGCCTAGTTTACATTGTAGCCTTCCTAGATTTTAAGACCACACTTTAGGTGAAAGCTCATCCACCTAGCTCACAATGTAGCCTTTCTAGATTTTAGGAGCACACCTTAGGTGAGAACCCATCCACCTAGTTCACAGTGTAGACTTCCTAGATTTTAGGAGCAAACCCTAAGTGAGAGTTCACCCACCTAATCTTCATTGTAGGCTTCCTAGACGGAGTACACCCTAAGTGAGAGCTCATTCATCTAATCATCGAATGCACAGAGAAACTAGACACTTGACCCTAATTCACAAACTGATTAAGACACTAGACATGAGGATGCACCGAGGCGTGGTTCACCCTTCCTTAATTAAATCAAATAATGAAATTCCCAAAATGACTTAACCGATAATGAAACCCAATACACCAGGACTTGAACTTGAACATTAGGCTCAAATCCTTCTAGCAATTGCGGATATTTGTTTTGCCACATGTGGATCATCGAATTGGTGTCAGTCTTAGGTCTAGGTGGCTAAGGCAATAATAATAATGCTAATGTGTGTTAAACGAGTAATACGATGTGGGAATTTTTAGAATAGTGTCTCCTACCTCAAGGAACTTTAATAAAGGAGAGGAAAGAACCAATGATACTATTCGCCGACTCTTGGTGAGATTGTTTCCCCAACGATCTTAGGTCGCTAGTAGTCTCAAGACGATTGAAGTGGTAGGCATATGATTATAATACATAACAAAATACTTACAAAAAGAAAACAAAAATCTCTTTTGCTTGTTAACAATAACTCTGCATTAAAAAAAAAAAACTTAAACAACTTTTGCATGAAAATCAAAGAATTCTTCTTATAAAAACATATAAAGGTTCGTGGTTAGTCACTTGGATTGAGGTTAAGAACGGCTCTCCATAGATCGTTGCGTTAGTAACTCTTGTCCAAAGTCGGGTAGCACATAACCCAGCTCTGAGCCCCCACCTTTACTAACGTCTTACACCCAGTTTTGATTTTTCATATGTGACTACAAGTTTTACTTATGATTATATGACTCATTTTTCTGACTTTCGTGCTGGGTTTTCTCATTCTATTGAATTTTCCTGCAAGTTTATTTAAATCTCCGCGAGATCATACCATATGTTGCAATACTAAATCAGTAGCATGATATCGGATGCTGAAGTACGCTTTTATAGTTTATTTACAGCACTTTACTTTACCGCATTTTACTTTTCAAGTACATTTTATATACTTGCAATTTGTTTATTCTGCATGCAAAACCATAACTGAAACCAAAACCAAAATAAAAAAAAGAACAAAATCAAAACTTCAAAACATTGAAACACACTTGACAAAACCATTTGAACCTTAGACATTAGAGATGCTACAGCCGCAACAAAGAGCTCTGGACTAAATGCGTGGGCAGCACAATGAAGGAGCATGGAGCAAGCTACAAGCCGAGTTGATTGACATTCTACGACAGCAAAATACGTCTACACCAACTAAACTTTCCTATTTTAAATAACAATTCATAGGCTTTCGAGGTTGTCTGACTAGTGCGATGTAAATCTTCACCCTCTGTAAGCTCCTGCATAACATGTTGTCTGAACGTAAATCCTAACTCGCTTTAGATTCCGAGGTTGTCGTGTGGTACAACGTAAACTCTCATATCTCTGCAGTCTATTTGCATAATCAGGTATTATACAAGTGTAAGTCTCAAAATAATAAAATTGGCAGGATTAAAATACTTAATAAATATTTCTCCAAAACGCAGCCACACAATAGGATAGTTTGGGAAATCACTGAAGGTTTTCCTCATGATCTGTGACGTCCCTACCTTTTCCTTCCTTTTGACTCCTGAAAATAACTGTTCTCACATTGAAGTCACTCTCATTTGTTTTTTCATGTCCTACCGTGAAAACCTAAACTTTGAATTCTTGAAGACAGAACGATTGATTATTATCGAGAGTTTTCTCAAGTAACTTCAGTCATTTGGGATGTAATTAACTATAGGGGTTTACCTCTATAGAAAACTTGGAACCCATGTAAAATAAACCCTACCTAATTTCTGTATTAGGTAAGGGATTTTATCGATCACACATAAAATGTTCGCAGACCAAAGGGATGTCACAAATCTCTTAGTTCGTATAATTGGGTTCATCGCCGCGGGATACACTCATCTTTCGAGAAGTTATATCACTTTTGGTATCAGACACGATTATGCAAACTATTGAGTAAATGAGATTCAGACGGTCTCATCTTTTAAAACTTAAAATACATTATTTTCAAAATTATTTTTAAAAATTGTATACCTTTATATACTAAATTAAATCATTTATTATCTTTCAAAAATGTGGCCGACATGCATAAGGCTGAATTTCTCCTTTTTAAATTAGAACAACACTTGTTGAGCACCCTTCCATATTGAATCTCTTAAGAACTCTTTCGATATATGTTTTCTGAGACAGCCCTAACAATCATTGTGATCTATCACGAAATATTACAATTTCAATCACATAAAATGTCTCACTCATATCTTTAATTTCAAAGTTCTTAGATAGAAAATTATCGGTTTCATATAATAATCCAAGATCATTAGTAGCCAGCAAAATGTCATCAACATATAGAATGAAAAATATGATCTTGTTCTCACTGACCTTTAGATATATACACCAATCAACAGTGTTTTTTTTAATTCAAAGAACGTGATGGTATCATTGAATTTAACATACCATTGTTGGGAAACTTGCTTAAGTCCGTATATTGATTTCCTAAGTTTACACACCATGTGTTTCTTTCTTTCAACCGAAAATTCTTCAGGTTGACTCATGTAGACCTATTTATCTAAATTCTCATTAAAAAAAGTAATTTTCAAAACAATTTAGTATAACTCCAAATCAAAATGAGCTACTAGTGTCATGACAATTCTAAATAAATCTTACTTAGAAACCAGAGAAAATATTTCTTAATAGTTGGTGTCATCTTTCTGAGTGAAACATTTGGCAACAAGTTTGGCTTTACATCGTTCAATATTGTCATTCGATTCGCGCTTATTCTTAAAGATCCATTTACACATTTACAACTTTCAGGAAATTCAACGACATCTCAAACTTCGTTGTGATCCATCGATTTCAACTCATCTTTTATTGCATCAACCCATTTAGAAGAATTTGCAATTTCTATGACTTGTGAAAATGAAACTGGATCTTCATTTACTCTCAAATCAAATTCATACACGTGTAGATAAACCACGTAAATATCAGAAATAACAGACCGTTTTTGCTTCTGAGACTTTCTAGGTGTTACTTCATGTGGTTCATCTAATGCAAGTTCATTAGTGACAGTTTCATAGTGGGGTGTTTGATCATTTATCTGTTGTTTCTGTAGGTTGTTAAACTGTTCAACAAATATAGGAATAACAACTTGAGAATAAATTTTGGGTAAGGGAACTTGAACCCTAATTTCTAGGATCTTCATCTTACAATATTCCAAAGCCCCAATAACTTCATCATTTTTAATTAACTTAGCATTTTCCGCTTCAATGATTCTTGTAATATGGTTAGGACGATAAAATTTATACCATTTAGATTTTTTTGGATAACCAATGAAGAAATCACTAATCGTTCTTGAGTCCACTTTCTTTTCATGTGGATTATATATTCTTATTTCTGTCGGACAACTCCAAACATGGAGGTGCTTTAAACTAGGATTTCTTCATGTCCCAAGTTCAAAATAAGTATTTGGAACTGTCTTACTAGGAATCCTACTTAACAAATATGCAGCAGTCTTTAAGGCATGCATCCATAATGATGAGGGAAAAAGAATTACTCATCATACTTCTAACCATTTTCATTAGAGTAAGGTTTCGCCTTTCTACAACATCATTTTGTTGTGGTGTTTGCGGCATAGTGTATTAAGCACATATGTCACTAGTTTGAAGGAATTTAGCAAATAGACTTGGATATTGTCCAGATTCATTGTAACTTCCATAATATTCACTGTCTCTATCAGACCTGATAATTTTCACTATTTTATCTAATTGTCTCTCAACCTCAGTTATATACACATTTAAGACATATATAGTTTAAGATTTTTTATGCAATAAGTAGATGTACCCATAACGTGAAAAGTCATCAATAAAGGTGATAAAATATTTCTCTACACTAAAAGATTGAACATCAAACGATCCACAAATATCAGTGTGTATAATTTCAAGGAGTTGTGTGCTTCTTGTAGCGGCTTTCTTAAGTATGTGATTTGTGTGATTTCCTTTAATACAATCCACACAGATGTCAATATCTGTAAAATCTAATTCATTAAAGCATTTCATTTTTTACTAATCTTTCAATTCTTTCTCTGGATATATGACTCAAACGTTCATGCTACAAATAAGCTGAACTTTCATTCATAAAACCATGTTTAGTATCATTATTATAATGCAAAGTCATCAGATTTTCTACGAAAATATTATCACAAAGAATACTAGAACCTATCAGATGATTGTGTTTAAATAAACTCAAACAACCATTTTCAAATTTAAAGGAGTGTCTAATATAATCAATTTTAGACAATAAAATCAAATTACGAGAAACATAATGGAAATAAAGTGTTTGAAAAAGGTCTAAATAATGTCTAGTATCTAAAATCAATCGATTGATTCCAATAACTTCAACTGGTGCTTTAACTCGGTTTCCCATGAAGACAAACTTTTCATTTGTGTTTATGATTTGGAATGTAAGGAATCACTGCATCATATTACAAACATGAGTGGTACAACCAGAATCAATCTACCAGATATTATAACAACTTCTAGCAAATTTGATTCGAACATAAAAGAAACACAAGGTTTACTTTTCTTTTCGAACCAGTCTTTTACGCTTTTGACACTCATTTTGATAGTGTCCAAGTTTCTGCAAAAATGACACTTAATTCCTTTAGCTTCAACTGGTGTTTTGATTATGGATGTTCAGTATCTAAAATCAACCGATAGATTCTAATAGTGTCAACTGGTGTTTTGACTCGGTTTCCCATGAAAACAAACTTTTCATTTTGGTTTATTATTTAGGTCGTAAGAAATCCCTACATCGTATAAGAAACATGAGTAATACAACCTGAATTAATCTACCAGGTATTATAAAGAACTTCTGCCAAATTTTATTCGAACATTTAAAAACAAAAGTTTACCATTTTAGAACCAGACTTTACGCCTTTGACTTTACGCCTTTGAACTCATTTTGATAGTGTCCAAGTTTTATGCAAAAGTGAAAATTCCTTTGTGTTCCTCTTTGTGAATTGTAGCAGACGACACATTAATCTTTAGTGGTAATTGTTTGCCTTTTCTATTCTTCTTTTCATGTTTTTTTATAGCTCTTCTTTAGTGACCCATGAGATTAATGGAATGATTTGCTCATTTCGTGAGATTTGCTTCCTCTTGAATGAGCATATATTGTAGTCATTCACATTTCACTTATCTTTCATAGTGTTATAGTTCATATGAAATGGACATACTCAGGAGACAATGAGTTAATGATAAATTACACAAGAAAATTTTCATTCACTTTCATTCTCACGGTCTTAAGTTTTGTTGTTATGTTCGTCATTTAACGACATGCTAATGCATAGTACGATAATCATCAAATTTCATGTTAGTTAATGTACTCAATAGTATCCTAACAAAAGAGTTATCAGCAGAGTCGGATTGAGAACAATTCTCAGCAAATTTCATAAATACTTCAACACTTTCAGTGTTTGAAAATGTACAATTTATGTTGTTTTCTACGATCATTCGCATAAATATAAAGTTCAATCTGTTCGATTTTTCCCAAGCTTTATAGAAAGATATTTGCTCGACACTGCTAGAATCAGTAAGAACATGAGGTTTCTTAATCGTGAGTGTCAAATCAATATCCAGAACACCAAGGTGAAGCTGGACTTGCTCGCGCTATTCAGAAAAATTAAGCCCATTGAAAGTTTAAACAGATGTAGCTGGCGAATGAAGAGAAATCGAAGTAGTTACTGCAAATAAATAAAACATGCTCGTACATTAATCCTTCAAACATTAAACTTAAATAAATATTCATATAAAATCAGATTAAAATAACAATTATAAGAATAATCGTGTATTGAAATCTCCTTAGGGTTATATAACAATATACAATAATAAACATAATTAATATTTGGCTTAAATTTAATATAATTGATAATTATTTATACTCAAATTAGACATGTCTATTATCTTTGGATATATAAACATATCTTAATTAAGTATATAAATAAACTACAATTATATTCAAATATTATAAAACAAATAAACAATCTTTGATGATCCGGAAATATTTTATAATCAATGAATTTTAATATTTTCGTAATAAAATGTTAAATAAATTCATAACAAGCATCACATACTGGTGAGTAATTGGATTTATTTAATTTGACGTCTATTAAAGTTACTAATTTGTTCACTTTGGTGACTAACAAATAAAATATAACATCAACATCAATAAAATAATAATTTCAATCACATTAATTTACTTTAGTGATCTAATTCAAGATCTAATTCATAGCGAAAATTTAATACAATTAACATAAATAAAATTATATGTAATCAAGACTGATACATGTTAGAGATTCATGTTTGAACTTGACAAATTTTAAAAATATATAATAGTCAAGATCTTTTAAATTCATGATTTTTACATATACATAATAAAGTTACACATACATGTATTCATGCTGATAAAATTTAATCTTGAAGAAATTTGATCTTGAAAAGATGGTGTTTCTCTCTAATTCCTTAAATTTTTTTGTATTTTCTGATGGAGGAAGATGTACGGGGTGTGTTAGGAAGAGAGATTACTCATTCTCTGAATTATGCTCTATATAACCACCATCCATCAAGGGGGTTACTAACCAATATGATTTAGATAATTTAAAAAATTAATTAATTTTATTATTAAAATCAATGACATAAGTTAGTAACATAAGTTATTAAATAAATAACATAAGTTTTCATGAGTTATAAAAATGAATAACTTAAGTTATCATCTATTATGACATAAATTATGAGTTAAAAAAATAAATAACTTAAATTATCATGAGTTATAAAAATAAATAATTTAAATTTTTATTTATTTATTATGACATAAATTATGAGTTAAAAAAATAAATAACTTAAATTATCATGAGTTATAAAAATAAATAATTTAAATTGTTATTTATTATGACATAAATTATGAGTAAAGAAAATAAATAACTTAAGTTATCATGAGTTATAAAAATAACTCATGTTATCATTTTTTATGACATAAATTACGAGTTAAGAAAATAAATAACTTATGTTATCACGAGTTATAAAATAAATGATATAAGTTATTAAAATAAATCTGATAAGTTATTAAAATAAATGTGAGCCACAAATAAAAATTTAATATTTGTAACCATTGAAGATGATAAAGGCAGAGAGGTTTGAGAATAATTAAAGACGAGGAAGGACTAGCTGCGGGAGCGCAACCAATATCATGCGAACCTAAGAGGGAAGAGTTGTGAGTAATTTAGTGGATTTTGTGTCATGTGTAGAGTAGAAAATTAAGGTGATATCCTACAGCGAGTTTGATAGAGGTTTAACTGCAGCTTTGGGGAGTTCAGTAGTGGGACTGGAGACAAAGGAAGCAATTGGTATGGTGGACTGTGCTCAGTGAGGTGAGGGCAGAGCTAAGCGGCTATGTGATTCCAGAGCATGAGAGGATGGAGAACTGTGAAACAGTGAGTTCAAACTGGTCGTTTGAGCAAGGGAAGAGCAAGCTTGAACGGAAGAGCGGTGTGCAGAAGTTGTTGGGTTGCGTATAGGGGATTGTTGGATGATTGTGTAGGAAGCCTATGAGATGAGAAGTGGAGAGCTTCGGGTAAGTGTTTGGGATCAGTGGGAGACGAGTTAAGGGGTGCTTGGCAAGGACTCGTGCGATTGTGCTGGGAGGAAGAGTTGGGGGTGCTTCTCAGTAGGTGAATGAGGAAGGGAGAGAGCAGCAAGGCCAAATGGGGTAACTACAGGGAAGATGGAAACTGTTTAGTAGAGGAGAGTTCAAATAGAAAATGGATAAGGGCTCATCAAATTTGGTCATTTTGGTCATAGCATGTACCTTCTTGCATAAATTTGATGCCCCGGATGCATCCATGCAGTCCATTCCATAAATGGGAGTAGTTTGGAAAACTTCGGTGGTTCTCGAAGCATTTCGACTCAATTACAGTACTTTCACGTTCAATCGCTACATTTTTCACCATGTCCGCTCAATCCCTCTTATGGAATAGATATAGAGGTCAACATCCTCATCTTATATTTTTAGAAAAGACAGAAACTATCGACCTAATTAAAATGAAGCCTCTTAATTTATTTGTTATAGATTTTTACACGCCGGACAAAGATTTATAAGAAAGAGAAGGTTATGAATGAACAAGCAAAAATTTATAAGTCTCACTTGGCATAGTTGTCACAACTCTTCCTTTGTGTTTCCATATAAACCGGTTCGGTCGGGATAACAAGCCTGGAGTTATTTTAAGCCGATGATCATACAAACACTTTCCTGCAGCACCCTGGAAATTACAATTTTAATGTTATAATAACTTCTGGATGAAGATAATTCAAATAAATTATTACCTAATTCAAAAATCTTTACAGACTAAAATGCAAATTAAACGCACCATTAAGGCACCATAGACATGCCAAGCCTCTTTCCTCTTCAACTCATTCTTCTGCTTCTCAAGTAACATTTCTGGTTCCAGAAGTTGTAGGTATGTCTCCAGGTTAGGTAAAATAAGCAGGCGCACCTAGTAAGAAACAATGCATAATTGTTAAATAGAATATAGGAAGATTTACATACATACCACTTAAATCTTATGTATTTAAATATGGGGGTACTTACATACATAGCATACAATTCCTACGAATTTACACATCTCACTACTAAACTATCATATTTACATGCATCACGCTAAAATATTAAACATCACATCAGAAATAGCACTATTACAACTCTTAAAAAGTCAAATGCATCTTTCATTGCATGACTTCAAAGCAACAAATTGCTATGTATGTAAATATGGAGATTTAGGTGTGAGATATGTAAAGTCGTATAAATTGCGTGCTACATATTTAACAACTGAACATCAATTTTTACATACACGCCACCTTACCTATGCATGAAAAGGTGTATCTCACTTTTTAAAAGTAAAAATGATGGTAATTTTTATGTGATATTAAGGATTTGGGTGGTATAAATGTAAAAAAGTAAATTTTGGTGTTATATATGTACATGCATAGGAATTGAGTGCTATACATCTGAATATAAGCAAGAATCAAGTTAACCAGATATGGAGAACAGAAATCACCACGCTGGGACCGAGAGCGGCGAGCCCTCGAATGGCGCCATAATGTTGGGTCAATGCTTTAGATGGATCAAGAAAAGCATGAAGCAGTGTTTTAGTTATTCTGGACTGCAAATTGTGATAGACATGGCCAAATCTGCAAAAATTTAAAAGAAAAATGTTTCTTGAGCATATGGCAATAGCATGGCAGAGGTAAACATCGAGGGTCTGTTTAGGGCGGCTGTAATATTTTATAAAAGTGATTGTAAAGTTGTGATGAGAAAAATAACTTCATAGAAAAATTACAGTGGAAACTATAAATATTATTTTTTTAACTGATCTGCTTACAATAAATAGATTCCCAAAACAAAAATTTACAAATAAGAACACAATACATTTCATTAAAATCTGAAGTGCAAAAATAACACA
This sequence comes from Papilionanthe hookeriana x Papilionanthe teres, assembly GCA_022702705.1. Taxonomy (NCBI): domain Eukaryota; kingdom Viridiplantae; phylum Streptophyta; class Magnoliopsida; order Asparagales; family Orchidaceae; genus Papilionanthe; species Papilionanthe hookeriana x Papilionanthe teres. The sequence goes on along the minus strand of CM040427.1, from coordinate 65,406,421 downwards.
ACAGATAAGTAAAAAATACACTAATTGCAATTGCAAAGCAACAACGAACTAACCCAAAGATATTGTTATTCATTGTTTATGGTTTACTATAAATAGTTTAGAAGAGTTACAAATAGGCATGTTTCTAAAGAAAAGGAACAGCAAAACCCAAAAACAAATAGCATAAACCATCTATTTTAGAATGGGAGGATTTACACAAATACCACTCATTTCCGAAGTATTTACACATCTAACACCTAAACGTACATACCACCTTGCCTATGCATGAAAATATGTATTTCACTTTTCAAAAGTTAAAAATCTTGATATTTTAAGGTTATATGAATGATTTGGGTGGTATAAATGTAGAAAGTGACATTGACTGAAATGGCAAAAATGACCCTCGATAAAAAATTTGAGCAGCCCACATCACATCCCGTGGTGGGAATATAAGAAAATTCCCTAAACCAAGATCAAAATATTTCTCAGATGATTGTCGGCTGAATTATCCAACATCAAACAAGAATCAATAGTCAAATCAAAGTTTTGCTAGACCATGACCCTCTCTTCTCCTCATTGGTTCCTGTAATCGCTGGGTCACTTTTAATATCAAATTTCGACTAAAGAAGTATATTGTAACTTACTCTAAATATAATTCATTTTTTGGATCTACCAAAAAAATCTTAAAATATCTTTATAAATTCTTCAAATTTTTCTGATCAAATTGATATATAAATTATTGGTATAGTTGTTTTATAAAAAATAGTTTATTAAATTGATTAAATTTAACTTAACTAAAGTAATCACCAAATGTAGCAAACCACCAAAAGGAATCAGAGGGCAGGATTAAACTAAAGAAATATATCTTAATTACTAATATATATATATATATATATATATATATATATGAGAATATCCTTAAATACATACAAATTATTAAAAGCCTAAGAAAATAATTTGAATTACTCTCTAAGTTCCCACTTTCCACTATAGCTGGGTGAATTTGAGGGCTCTTGCTAACCTTAGGAAGCAGCCAAGGAAGGAAATTAAAAGCAATTGAGAAAATGAATATGTTAAATAAAGTTTAATTTAAGAATTTCATAAAATCGGAGGGGAATTGTGATTTCAGACTGTGTAATACTAGAAAGTGAGTTTGAGAAAAGCCTAGAGAGGTTTCTCATTGCGAGGCGGACTTGATGACTGAAGTGAAATGCTAAATTTTAAATTAAAAAACAAATAATTTGTAGGGCTGATGTTTGCTGTAATTTATTAATATATATTATTGGATGTCTTTGCATTTAGAAATTTTATCATAATTAGCATATCAATCACTGTTTGCCTAATTTAATAAAACAAATAAACACATGCTAAGTTTCAATTTACAGAAGTATATACTATTGCAATGGTACCCACAAATTTCTGACTATTACCTATCATGTTGTATTTCTTGTACATGTTGATAAAATGTTTGTGCATATGCATTCATGTTAAGAAATAAATTCATATGAAAAATGACTAAAAGACAAAAAATTATCCAAAAAATATCATATGATTTGTGCTATGTAGACAGATATATCTGTAATAATAAACAAAAAGAAAAAGATTATCTTTCCCACCGCCAATGGGAAGATTAAGTTGAGGCTATCCCCTCGACTCCTCATTCAAACTCAATAGAGGAAGCGAGCGAGAGAGATCCGGCACGTGAGAGATCATAAGAGTGAGGTAGAGGAAGTAGAAGTTGAAGGAAAAGGAAGAAGAAGAAGATGCCACAACAAAGGGAAAAGAAGAAGAGAGGGGAGGGGAGGAGGTGAGTAACTTATTTGGTCGTTTCCCTCCACTGATCACGATCAAATCGAAGGGTAGAAGGCTCGACGGCCTTATCAAGCCAGAGAGGTAGGAGGAGGAGGTCGTAAGACACTTTTTCCCGCATGTAGAGGGCTCGAACGACCCTACCTGAGCAAAGAAGGAGGGGGATAGGCATTTGTGCCCTAACCGAGCCGCATATGAGGAGAGAGAGCTCGTGTAGCTTGTAGGAAGCTCAATCGAGAACTGGAAAAGGAAGGAGATGACGGGTTCTCCCTGTCTTGCAACTTGCAAAGGAAGGAGGAGACGGGTTATCCAACTTGTGTGGCTCGCAGAGAAAGGAGGAGACGGGTTATCCAACTTGTGTGGCTAGCAGAGAAAGGAGGAGAAAGATGGGCTCGAGCAGCTGTATAAACCTCGACTAAGAAATTAGGGAGGAGGAAGGGCTTACAAGAGCTCTGCATGCAGGAGATTTCAACCGGGCAAGCCTCGATTCGAAACATTAGTGCAAGACGGTGGGTTATTAATTGAATTTAATTGAAATTAAATTTCGTGAAATTCTACAAGTTGATATGATTTATTCTTGTTAATAATTTTAGGGTTTTCACGAAGAAGATAAGGAAAAGAAGTGGAGGGGAACGTCACATATAAACTCTGAATTTTACATTTAATTATTTAGCTTCATTAATTTATGTTAAATTACAAAATAAGATTTAAGAAGACTTATTAATTGTCTTAGAATGTATTTAACTAAACTATAAATTGTTAGCGTTATGATTAAATTTAAAAAAGCACTTATTAATTAACAATAAATAACAATTTAATTATATAAAAGGGGTAAATTAAACTATTTAATTAGTTAGGTTAGAATCGTGAGAAAGATGATCAAAAATTGATTTAAATTAATTAAATATAACGTGATATGAAAATTTAGTAAGCCTGATATATTATTATAGGTGCACCTAAGGACTAGATTGGCTTGAGGAAAATGATAGCAGACGACATCACTGAGGTGGGTAATATCTTTTTATTTTACAATAATTATGTTTATTTATGCATATTTTTACGTTTCCAAGTTTTATTTTAAAATACATAAGTTCATGTTTTCCTTTTAAATTTTAAATGTTATATGTAAAATAAAAATGAATAAAATATGATATATGCATGCATATTGGATACACTACTGGATGGTATTAGCAGGAGATGCATTGCACCCATGCACAAAATGGAAATGGAAATTGAAATAAATATAGAAATATAAATGGAAAATAATGTCTACCTTTATGGTGGGTTGGAAAAAGTTAGACGTATTTTTTTATAAAGTATATGTTTCGACGATAATTCTCAATTATGAAAAATGTAACCTAAATTAATGAAAGAAAATTAAATTGTTTACTTTACTGCACAAATTTTATTGTTACCACAGTTTTACAAACATATTTTAAAATGAGAATTATTATAATTTATAATATTTATCCACCAAGTAGTTCTAATTCAAACCAAAGTTGTCAGAAAAAACACTTGTATATTAGATGTACCCCAGAAAGTATATGTATAGGCGCCGTGAAGCGCAAGTTAATAAGTATTGTAGATTAGTTTATTTGTTGTTGAAGTGTAAAAGTTTAAATATGAACATCTGTTGTAAATACAAGTTTATAATAAAATAATTCTTTTATGCTTTCGATTTTTATGTCTGTGATAAAATGAAACTACTAGATAGGGTTCCTCTGTCCGACCGTCAGTTCCCGCCTTGGTAATTCCAAGCTCACCGAGCCAGGTTATGAAAATATTGATAATATATATATATATATAAGGCAACAATACTTATGAGATAAGATTTAAAAACAATATAATTGAATTATTGACTCTTGATATTAAGATTGGAGACTTGGCGCAGATCAGTTAGTACCAGAGGGTCATTGATAAAACAAGATTTTTGGAACAACCAACCTTCATCAATGGTTACTATAACTGGAGGGTTAAGTCACGATCTAATAAATTAAATAAATCAAGATCTATACAAATATAATGCAGCATTTTTATGACAAAAAGTTTAAAATAAAAATGAAAATAAAAGCAAAGTAAAAACATATATGATCTTAAATAGTGTAATGAATGAAAGAATTGACAATAACAATTATATTGTTTCCAAACATTATTTCATAAAATGCACTTAATTCATATTTTTTGTACCTTCAAGTATTCTAGCGTGTTTGTTTATCATTACTATTATTACTCACATTAGTCATTGGCCAACCTGTATTTTTTTATTGCCTACTGACTCTTATTTTAACATTTTGATAATTAGGGCTGTCAAAAAAAATTGTTGCTCGCGAACAGTTCATGTTCGGTTCGTCAAGAAGTTCGTGTTTGATTCGCGATAATTAAACGAGACGAACACGAACAAATTTTTTTCGTTCGGTTAGTTAAACGAACTAAACACGAACAGTGATGCGTTCGTTCGTGTTTGAATTGTCATTGTTTGAAATATAAAATAATTTAAAAAAATTATATATAAAAAATTTATAATATTTTAAAAAATTAAATTTTATATATTATAATATATAATAAATTAATAATAATAATAATATATTAATATACTATATTAGTAATACATTAATATAGATATTATATATTTATATAATATAAGTTAAATAATTAATAAAATATATTATTTATATATATTAATATTAGGGTTATCAAACTAGCTCGTCGATCGCAAACAGCTCGTGTTCAACTAGTTCGTTAAGAAACGAACACGAACAATTTCGAACACGAGCTTATTTCAAACAAATTAAATTTCAAACTAACCAAACACGAACGCAAGTTCTGTTCGTTTACACCCCCATTGATAATCTCATTGAGTATGTAGTTTAATAATATTACAATGTTAACCTTTAGAAAGGGGTAAGGAGCAAATAGACTGTTGGTCGAGTGATGTATTCCTTTGTATAGCTTCTGAATGTAAAAAATTTTAAGCAGCTATAGAAAACTTTTGGGATAAGTATGATTATATATTTATGTATTTTAGAAGCTTTTTAATCCATTTGATTGTTGGTTATGCACGCTTATCCATTTATAATTAGTATCAATGGATATTTAATGAATTGAAATATAAGAATTTACTCATGAAAACTTAGTGAGATCTATTCTTCACTCACTAGATCCTGAAGAGTTAACAATGAGTTTGGACCTCCAAAGAGGTAGCAAAGGGCGGTTAAAAGGCCAGATGGAGGGAGCAGCGTAAGGGAGTGATGGTGGCAGCAAAGGAAAGGTGAGAAACTGCGCAACAGTGAGAAGGCGGGCTGTCCCGGGCAGTGGCAGCAAGTATGAGGGGCTGAACGAGCGACCAAAAGCAGGGGAAGTGCTATTTTGGACTGTAGAAGCAAGTGAGAAGGGCGGCAACAGCGACGGGGATGCGGTGGACTACAGGACAGCGAAATGATGGCTGTCCGGGATGGCAGCAGCAATGAAAAATGAGAACAGCAAGATAAACAGTGTAATGAGGCTATTTGGGCGGCTTCGGCAACGAAAAGGAGGTCGGGAGCGATGTGGGGAGGATGCGGAGGGGAGATAGAGAGGAAAATTACCATCTCATGAGCGAGATATAGCCAAAATACCACCTGAACCTTTGGATACGATTATGGAAGGGAAAAAGATATCCCAGCATTTGTCCCAATAAAAAACATACAAAAACTAACCCTATAACAGTAAAAACCCCAATATATAAAAATAGGATAAATAGGAGTGGGTCCAAACACCGGCCGGCACTCCACAAAATAAGAAAGCTTAGACTGAACCGTTCCAGGCGAGTAGGTGCTCTGCACACTTACGCGCCGAAGGGCAGCATCCCGCTCCCTAGCAAGAGATGCCCGCATCATGTATGTATGTATGTAAATATTCCTTTTTATTAATGTAAACATGTTTTCACAATTCTTAAAATTTGCAAAGTCAAAGCTACTATGCCAAAAACAACCAAGTTTTGCAAAACAAATTTTCTTGGTTCCAATTCATGCCATGACATCATTTGGTGAGACTAATTATCGCCATTTGTCAAAGATGAAGTCCATCAAATAATTTATGAATGGCTATAAATAAATCTGCAGTGAGAACCCTAAGAAAAAAGAATAATAGCTGATCCAAATATCAAGCAGTATTTCACCTTCTACAGACAGAAGCAACAAGTTTTGCAGAGAAATCTCTAAGCTCCCAATGATTATCTGCAAGTTTATTCCCCAACCTTTTAGCAACAATGCATGTTATCATTGAAGGCATCAGCTGATGCAGCTGCAGTGTAAAGATAAATATAGCCCATTAGTATGGCACAATAAATAGAAGAGAAATTTACATATGCAGCACACAATTCTTACGTATTTACATATCTCACACCTAAACTTTCATATTTACACGCATAGCAATTTGGAGTCTTAAAACTATGCATGAAAAGCTAGAATACACTTTAAAAAAAAAGATAATAGTGTTATTTTTTATGTGATATAAAAGAAATAAAAGTTTAGGTGTGAGATATGTAAATACATAAGAATTTTGTGCTGCGTATGTAAATACCCCTTGATAAAAATACCAACACATAGAGATAATTTTCATTAATATCTGTGCGTTCTAACTTGATCCTGACATCACAATTTATCTCAAGGAAATGATTTAACCATAATATTAAATATTTTCCATATAGAACAGGATTGTGAAACCATTTTAAAGCACGGAAAAAAATTTACGGTTGAAATGAGATATTCCAAACAAACAAACAAAAAAACAATTGAATTCTCTATGGGCCAAATTATTGTTCCTGACTCCATTTGAACTCAAAATGTCTTTAAGCATCCCACCAACATACGTGAAAAAAAAAACTCAAAGAACCCCTCATAAACCATGAAAGTAGACAATCCTATGCAATTTACAAGCATTATAGTTATAAGACAATATTGTTAAACAAATAGAGAAGAGAATGAAGGCGTCAGAGAATAGATATGACATCAGTTACAATTTCACAAAGCATATCTCTATGTTGCCCGATCAATAAAGGGGGGGAGAGTTGGCATTTTTCATAGTGCAGGGAGCATTACAATTACTTCATATTTATGAAATAATGAATGCTTCAACAGCTACAGAAGAAGTTGATTTTGAGTTGCATATCCCCATCAAGTAACTTACATAAGGATCAATATGTATGTGCGGGTTGCGTAGAAGACTTCGAGCAACACGCATCAGAGCAAAAAGGGTGGGAAGATCATTTAAGCATCGGGAAACCTGTAAATTTCAAAATTCCATTAAATGGTACAGTAAATTTACTTGATACAAAAACATTAACAAACAAAAGAAGATTTCACATTTTTACCTCATCTGAAATAAAATATGAGAAATATGGGACTAAAGGGTGAAGCCCCGAATCGTTAGACAAACTTGCCAATGCTTCTTTGAAAAGGGCAGATTCAGACTTGCTGATGGTTAGCTCCGATATCTTATCAAAGTATAGCTGAAATACAAAGGAATTAACGTGCTTACCATAAGACCACTGTTCTGATACTTGATAAAATATTGAAGGAAGATTTACATACATACCACTTAATTCCCGTGCATTTATATATCTAACACCTAAACCTCAGTTTTTACATACATACCACCTTATCTATTCATTAAAAGGCGTCTATTTTACTTTTTAACAACTAAAATAGAGGTGTTTTTTATGTGGCATGAAAGATTTGGATGTTATAAATGTAAAAAAGCAAATTATATTTGTTAGATATGTAAATACATAAGAATTGGTTGGTATGCATATAAATGCCCCGATATTTAACGAAAGCACTGATAAAAAAAACTGAAATATCACCTGAAGTTCTCTAGAAAGAACATGTTTGACTGGAAATCTAATATCGATGGGAAGTCCATCATCCCTTCCAGGTTCCTTCTTAGAGTCAATTGTAGCAAGAACAGCTGGAAAGTAAAAAGATGGTGAATAATATAAGAATTAGAATCTCATATTCAAGTTATGAAAAGTGAAGGCTTAAGTGTTGGAGGAAATTTTAAGATCATATATAGAAAAATTCATCGCAGTCGAGAAAAAGCCAATTCATTTGTAGAACAAAATTGCAGTCCACAATATTAAAAAGGAATATTTACATGGATACTACTCAATTCATATGTATTTACATATGTAACACCCGCGCTTCAATTTTTGCATGTGTATCACCTTGCCTGTGTATGAAAATGTGTATTTCATTTTTTTTTTAATTTAAAATAGTGGTATTTTTTGTGTGATGTGAATGATTTGAGTTTTATAAATGTAAAAAATAAAGTTTATGTTTTAGATATGTAAATGCATAAGAATTGGGCGGCATGTATGTGAATGCCCCTGTAAAAAACCAATACGGACTAAATCTTGTGGTCGATCAGCAACGCCTTTTCTGCGGAGATTTGAATCTTAGATCTCAAACTTGGATGTTAAAGACCGTACAAGTCAACTAAATAGTATACAATATCGAGCTAACGTAAGCATAGAAAACAACAGAGAGATGCTATCGAGCTTATTGCAAGCTTATCATGATAAGCAACGGTGATGGCAAGGAAAGAGGAACACTCCACCAACAAAATAGAACCTACTGTCAATCGGAACATTTTCGGGAATCACAGGTTGCACCCCTTCGATAGCCAACCAGTGGGACACCACAGAAGTATCAATAGGTGCTTTAGGCAGAGGTGCTTCGATCACCTATCATAAATAGAACAAATAAATCAATAATTACATAGCAAATAAAAACAATGGCATAATCATAGTAGATGTGACAGTACATCTTTAAATTCTAAGTCTTTATCGTCGATGTAGAACAGATCCTTGTGACCCACAGCTCTTTTGAACCTCAATGGATCACCGGTGGCAAACCCGTAAAGTGGCTGTCAAAAATATAAGCATTAGGCATGAAATACTAATTTAAAAATAATAATAATAAAAAAAGTCTTCCCTTTTTGTCTTGGTTGGGCGGAAAGGAAGTGAGGCTGATTTTTATATAGCTTGTTGAATGAACTAAGGAAATAGATAAAAGGAGCATTTACATTCAGACCAGGCAATTCTTATGTATTTACATACTTAACGTCTAACTTTTCATATTCACATATATAACACTCAAATTTTTAAAATCACTTCAAAAGTACCACTCTTAGAAACTTTTTAAAAGGGAAATACCCCTTTTTATGCATAGGTTTACAACACTAATGTGTTATAAATGTAAATATCAATTTTTGGTTTTAGATATGTAAATCGATGCAAATGTGGGTTATTCATGTCACTTTTCAAGTATAAAAATCCATGAATTGCCTGCAGATTCAGACCTGCCAATTCCAAAAAGCTTAGTAGATGAGGATCAAAAGCGAGTTTACATTAATACAACCCATGAACTTGTTTAAATTTGACAACTTTGCAAACAACATATTATAAATACAAGCAAGCATCGTTGAGATATAAATTCTCTAATCTTTCAAATAAAGTCACACAGGCGACCAAAACAAGAATCTTCAAAGCAATTCAAACGCTAACAGTGCACAGAAAGGTACCACGATCTAAATCAACTACGAAAGCCAGCAGCCAAACCCCAAAGAAGCCACAAAAGTAGCAAAACTTTGAACTCCTTAACAATACACGATAACCCTGAAAAAAACCCTAATTTTCCGATTATTACAACAAACATCATCAAGCGAACCCAATAAACCAAAAACAACGACAAACCTCCACATTCCGCAAGCTAAGCGCGCTATCCACGTCGTCCGCCGTCAAAACATTCCGTTTCGAGTGCCGCATACACTTGATCGCCTCCTTCACTCGGACAAATCAATCAATCAATCAAACGCTCGGAAGCAGTAGTACTCTTAACAACAACAAATTCAACCACAAAAATAAGGAAAACCTGCATGATCTCGCGGAGGCGATACTCAACATCAGGGGCGACGGTGAGGGCGACATCAGCGGAGAGATTAGCGATGCCGATGCTCTGAGCGATAACCTCTATGGTTTCCTTCGGCACGATGCTCATGGTTGTCGTGTTTGAAGATCCCCACCTTCCTACTCTGCTCCCGCAGCTGTCAGCATGAAGCCTCGCCGGAGGAATTGGATTCCACGAATTCGACCTGGTGCTCCGCGTGCGCGGTCTCTGCGCAGGGTGTTGGACCGTAAGCCCAGAAGCTTGATTTGGTTCGATCCGCATCCAATCACCGAGGTTCAATCCAATCTTTTCAGTTCGCCATTGGTAGGATCAGCTATCGTCGTCTTTTTCACGGTGAAAAGAACTGCGGTAATCTTTAGCACAGCTAGGACTGTGAAAAAGAAGTTTTTTTTGTTCGCGAATAGTTCGTGTTTTGTTCGTCAAAACATTTGTGTTCGATTCGTTTGATAAACAAACTAGATGAACATGAATAATTTTTTTAGTTCGGTTTGTTAAACGAACCGAACATGAACAGTGATATGTTCGTTCGTGTTCGATTCATTATTGTTCGAAATATAAAATAATTTAAAATAATTATTTATATATATATATATATATATATATAATTTATGATATTTTAAAAATAATTATATATTATAAAATTTATCATATTTTAAATAATTAAACTTCTATAAATTATAATGTATGATAAAATATTAATAAAAAATAATAATATTATAGTATTAATTATATGAATATAAATATTATAATATTATAATTAATATACTATAATATATATTAAAATAAAACTCTAAACAAAACCCTACACGCATTGTTTGGATTGTTTCATTTTGAGGAAGTATGGATTACCTGATATGTACGAAATACCTAATCAATTTGCTTCATATTGATGAAGTATGCTATCAAAGCTATGGGCTGTCAAAAAAGCTCGTTGTTCGCGAATATTTCGTGTTCGGTTCGCCAGGTAGTTCGTGTTTGATTCTTTCGATAAGCAAACGAGACGAACACGAACAATTTTTTTCATTCGGTTTGTTAAACGAACAAAACACGAACAGTGATGTGTTCGAATATTTCGAACACGAACACTAGCTTTGTTCGTTCATGTTCGGTTCATTTACACCCCTAAGCACAACTACAAGCTGCATAAAACAAAAAGGAAAGGCCTGACCCAATCTTGTGCCAAAAATTGACCTGCCCTGTTGAGTTTGAGTTAACCCGGTTTGTTCAATCCTGTTTCGGGTTGTTTCTGAACCCAGCTCGTTGACCAAAATTAACATTCATATTTGTTAAAAATTGACCCGACATCCCAACAGGACTCGAACTCGATTCAAAAAATTACAGGTTCGAGTTGATCCGAATATTTTTCAAGTTAGGTTCGGATCAGAGAATTCGACCATTTATCATTCGGGTCGTATTCACGTTAATCCAATTCGGATAATGTAATTTTCGGGACAAACTCGAATCTGACTCTCCAACTCGAGTTGGTACCCTAGATACGACCCGACTAGCCCGACTTGTTTAACAATATAATCATTTTTGTTTGGCTTTTTAAAATGGTGATTGCTTTTATAATAGTTGATTTTATTTATCCATAAAACTAACTCTCTCTTTTTTTTATTTGTGGCCCCAATGAACTTTAAAATAAAATCATTAAATGTGATGGATACATTTATTGTGTGTATGCTATTTTACTAGAATTATGGCCGTCAAAAAAGCTCGTTGTTCGCGAACAGTTCGTGTTCGGATCGTCAAGAAATTTGTGTTTGATTTGTTCGATAAGTAAACAAGACGAACACGATCATTTTTTTTTTGTTAGTTAAACGAACAAAATAAGAACAGTTATGCATTCGTTCGTATTTGAATCATTATTGTTCGAAATACAAAATAATTTACAATAATTATATATAAAAAAATAATGATATTTTAAAAAATTAATTTTTTATAAATTATAATATATAATAAATTCATAATAATAATATGTTAATATATTATATTAGTAATATACTAATATAGATATTATATATTTATATAATATAAGTTATATGATTAATATAATATATTATTTACATATATTAACACTAGGGTTGTCAGACTGGCTCGTCGTTTGCGAACAGCTCGTGTTCGGCTCGTTCATTAAGAAACGAAGAATAGTGACTTCACGAACAATTTCAAGCACGAGCTTATTTCAAACAAACTAAATTTCAAAATAACCGAACGCAAACACAAGTTCTGTTCATTCAGGTTCGGTTCGTTTACACCCCTAACTAGACCATAAGTGACATATATGTACATGTATTTCACAAGGTTTATTCACACGCGTACACATTGTATCGTGTTTCATTCAGTATGGTCTCCTTTGTATGTATTATATTCTTCCATCATTAGCACGTAGCTATCATTATCCAATCAACATCATCTAACAATCGTCGCTTCATTTGCATTGTCTATATGCCATATTTAATAATATTTACACATGTGCCCTTTATCATATTAATTACTTTAATTGAAAAAATCAATTATATGTCACAGTATCTTATAAGTTCCATAAAATTAAAACTATGAACTAACATTTATATTTAAAATATGCAATCATAAATGACTTGGTATTTAATCATCCATGCATAAATATACTATTTACTGGTGTATCAATTATCATCATATAATTCACTTGATCAAGTATAAATACTGATTTAATTTTCAAATAAAAATATAAAAAAATTAAAGTGAAAACCATGCAAATTTCAATTTAATTTAACAAACTTATAGTCAAGACAAATAATCCAAGAATTTCGAGTAAGTGTTATAAAATTTCGATTAAATTTTTATTTTTAAAAACTGTTAATAGGCCCTTATCTCGTAAAATAAAATAAATTATGATTGGTTCTCACAGTTACTCGTAATTTTGAAAAACTCGAGGCCTCTGCTCATGATCGATATTAATGACAACCACTTGCAATTACATTCTTCCGATAACATTTGCTTGATATTCATCGTTCAATCCTATTATGTATAACTCATATATCAGAAATTTAGAGTCTCTTGGTAAAGAAGTATGTTCATGATTTATTTCTCTTAAAAGGTCGGATATTCGTCACGGTAGAGATTTGTTAGGTATGACTCATATACTGAAATTTTGAAGTCTATTGGAATAAAGATGTGTGTCTCTTGAAATTTAATGGGTTGGATTTTAGTAATTTATCTATGAGTTTTATCTATAAATAGATGTGTAACTCTATGGATATGGAACCAAACTATTAACTCCTCTAAAATAGTGAATTCTCTGCTATGCTCTAGAAGATATAGACATCTTTGCCGAACTTCATTAAACCTCTGTGTTTCTTATTTTAGATTCGTGTTTTATTCGCCCTAAATTGCACAACAAACCCCCTCTTCCTAACTACAATTATTTGACCATTCACATGTAACTATCATTGTATAACCAACATCCTCAATAATTATCACTTGATTCACATTATTTGGCTACCACCACGCGCTCTATAGCTTCTCCATTAATCTTTACTACAGTTATATTAGTTCGCGTCGAAACTCTAACTATAACCATCTAAGAATTAGGTCATTTTTCTTTTTTAAGTAATTTGTGTGAATGCTTTAATGACATTTGCAACTTCTATCATCTATGCATGGATTGTATCATCATATTAAGATGAGTTGTTAATTAATGACTTTCTATTGCTTTAAATATTATAGCACATATTTAATAAAAATAAAAATAATGTGAATGAAATATTTAATTCTCAATGAAAGTTTTATATGTTTAATATAAATTTATTAATGTAATATATGTGGCCATCATTAAGAAATACCATTGTTATTTGCTTGACTAAGACCAAGCATTCAATAAAATGAAAATTTTAATGAACGACTAATCATGCAATTATATGTCAAGGAAGATAGTACATGCATGCTTAAAATTTCCATATTCAATATGATTGGAGCTATATGTAGCCGATCCCGCTTAGCGGGATTAAGGCTTTGTTGTTGTTGCTGTATATGATTGGAAATATATATATATATATATATATATATATATATATATTTTTTTTTTTCTGACATCAATTTAACCTTTAGTTCAATATTTTTACTTCATCAACATGCACGAATCTCAAGCGTCTCGATAGGATAGATCCAATCAGTTCGAGATCACTTAATTTCAATATTGTTAAGACACTCAAATGTCCGTCAAATACCGTTTAATCGAGAGAAGTCCACAGAGTTGTCTGATCAAAGTGTTCATATTCTTTCATTAATTGCAACTGAAATGTTATAAAAAAGTCTCACATCTCTAGTGGGGGGTGGTGAGCTTGAAGTTTGAGGAGAGAGTTCAAGCCTGTAGAAGACTGAAACTTATAGAATAAGTGGAAGTTTGACACCACCTCGTCGTTGATCAAAGCCAACCACTACTGATCACCACTAACCAGCTAACACTGATCACATTGGCCACCACCCGCTTCTTACGACAAGTTTATCCGTGCCTCGACATTGTAACTTTGAAGAGCGTGTAACCCTTTTTCACCCATGAGATGAGATATTGTACTTGTAATATACAGTTTATAGTGGACCTCATCAGTTGTGTGAGACCCCATGATTTTTTCTTTGACGTGTCTTTCATGTAAAAGCTTGCAATGTCTGTGCTAATTATTTATGTTTTATCCGAGTGTGTTGTGGGAAAAACACTTTTTTTCCTTAATCTTGGTAAGAGAACAAACCACAAATCACAACAAAGAAGATGCAAACACAATAGCACAAGCAAACAAGAGGATTTACGTGGTTCGATCTTTTTTGACCTACGTCCACGGCAGAGAATCGAAATAATCCACTAAGACAAGAAACATAAGTACTTAGCTTTACATAGATGAGCCCTCTTCTTCCATGGCCTCCCTTCGCATCCAAGGCCTCCAAGATGCTCTCCTCACCCTTAACAAGCTAGCCCACACTCCTTGAGTTATTTTTCACTCTTACAAAACCCACACTAAAGCCTCCCCTCCTCTCATCTATTTATAGTAGATTAGATTACATTATAATATTCTATAAATAGATGAGGTGTAACACTCGAGGATGGCACTGGCTTCCACATGTCCACCCTTTAGAGTCATCCATCGCATGGTCTCCACATGTCCTCCTTCCACCGCATGGCCTCCACATGTCCTTCCACATGTCATCTTCTAGGGTTTTCCATAATGAGGTGGCACCTTTCTAAAGTCAACAATGGAGGCTTAAAGTAAGTAGAAATTTACAAGAGTGTCACTTACCTTAGTGACTAATCGGGGGTCGAAACAACAAATCTCCACCTTGACCCTCGATTATGCTGGAGTAGTGATTCCTCCACGTGGCCCCCGAGGGGCCCTCGGCCCGTGGAAAAGTTCAGCTAAGTCCGGACGAGTGTCCGAACTTAGCTATGGCGACGCCTTGATGAGCATATCAGCGGGGTTCTCTTCGGTTGGTATATTCTCTACCACTATCGAGCCTTTAGCGACGACGTCCCTTACGAAATGAAACTTCACATCTATGTGCTTGGATCTTTCATGAAATACTCGATTCCTAGTTAGGTGGATGGTGCTTTGGTTGTCGCAAAACACAATTATCACCTTTTGATGTATCCCAAGCTCTTCGACCATGCCCTTTAGCCATATAGCTTCCTTGATTGCTTCGATCACGGCGATGTATTCAGCCTCTGTTGTTGAGAGGCCACGACTGATTGGAGGTTAGACTTCCAGCTGATCGCGATACGAAGACAGTGAAGACAGTGACTTTCTGGTGTCAATACTTCCTGCGTAATCAGAATCTATATAACCGACTACCTTTTCTTCTTTGTCTTCCTGCCTTTTGAAGAGTAGCCCCAAGTCAGTGGTACCTCTTAAGTATCTCAGGATCCATTTTAGTGCTTCCCAGTGAGCATGTCCTGGGCTTTCCATGAACCTGCTTACAATGCTGACAGCGTAGGCGAAATCTAGTCTGCTGCAAACCATACCATACATGATGCTACCGACCCCACTGGCGTAGGGGACACCCTCCATGTACCTTTTCTCCTCTTTAGTCTCTGGTGCTTGGGAGTTCGATAGTCTGAATTGTTGGCCAATAGGTGTTGCAACCTGCTTAGCCTCGTGCATGTTGAACCTTGCTAGAACCTTATGAATATATGACTTTTGAGACAAGAACAAGCTACCCTTTTTCTTGTTTCTGGTAATCTCCATCCCTAGGATCTTTGTAGCTGGTCCTAGGTCCTTCATGTCGAATTCAGAATTGAGCATACCTTTGATCTTCTGGACTTCCTCCTTCGCTTCGCGCATCTACTAACATATCATCCACATAAAGGAGCAAGTACGTTCCAATTTCACCGTCTTGCCACTTCATGTACACGCAACTGTCGTTGCTACTTCTGACAAAACCGATCTTTAGCATGAACTCATCAAATCGTTTGTACCATTGTCTTGGGCTTTGTTTCAGTCCATACAAATCCTTCTTCAGCAAACAAACTTTGTCCTTTGTCTCGGGTGTGTTGTACCCATCCGTCTGGTCCATGTAGATGGTTTCTTCAAGCTCTCATGCGGGAACGCGAGTCTTAACATCTAGCCGCTCTAATTCCAAATTGAATTGAAGCTGCAGTGCTAAGACTATCCTAATGGAGCGGTGCTTCACCACGGGTGAGAAGATTTCGTTGAAGTCAATTCCTTCAACCTGTGTGAATCCCTTTGCAACGAGTCTGGCTTTGTACCTGATCCTCTCAGTACCTGGCGTGCCTTCCTTCTTCTTAAAGGTCCACTTGCAGCTGACTACGCGTTTGTTCGTTGGTCGATCCACAAGTTCCCAGGCTTTGTTCTTCATCAGAGAAGTCATTTCCTCATCCATTGCCTCTTCCCACTTATGTCTTTCCTTGCTCTTTAGGGCTTCCTTGTAGTTGTTTGGTTCTGCTTCTTCTATCACTTCAGCAACACTCAGAGCATAGGAGATCATATCTGCATGGTCGTATCTCTCTGGCGGTCTGATAGTTCTCCTTTGTCTGTCCCTTACCAAGCTGTAGTCGTCAGATCTTCTTTCTGGTTCAGTCACTTGCTGGTCTTCTGCCACTTCGTCTTGATCGTTCACAATTGTCCTTTGATCAGTCAAAGTTCGTCGTTGTTGCGGCTCCACCTCGATTGACGAATCCTCCTTAGTGACACTCGTTCACGGTAACATAGCTTTGCGGATTCCCCATTTTGGACTCATCGAATGTCACATCCCTACTGATGATGCATTTTTGTTGATCCGAGCACCAAAGTTTGTAACCTTTGGTTCCGAGTGGGTATCCGATGAAGATGCACTTCAAAGCCCTCGCTTCCGGCTTATCCCGTCTCAACGTGAGCGTATCAATACATCCAAAGACTCTAAGATTATCATAGTTACACGGCTTTCCGTACCACATCTCCGAGGGAGTCTTCATATCAACAGTTGTCGATGGGCATGCGTTGATAAGGTAACGAGCGGTTGACACGGCTTCGCCCCGAAACTTTTGGGTAAACACTGCATTTAGCGACATGCACCTCACTCTCTCTCAGGAGAGTCCTGTTCATCCTCTCGGCCTAGACCATTCGTTGAGGAGTGTTCGGACTATCTTGTGTCTTGTGATGTCATTCCTCCCGCACGGCTCCTCAGCCGCTCCGAACAGTACTCCAGAGCCATTGTCGGTTCTCGAGTGCTTCGAGCTTTGCTCCCATCTTGTTTTCGGTGAGAGTTAACAGATCCACTGAATCATTGAAAAGCTTCATTTTTTGTTTTTAGGATAAAGACCCATACCTTCCGGTGTAGTCATCGATGATGGACATGAAATACCTTCCTCCTCTATGAGTGCGAGTTCTAGTCGAGCCCGTAGATCACTTTGTGTACATAATCGAGAGGTTTCTTTGATGTATGTATTCCAGTGGAGAACTTCACCACGGTGGCCTTCCCCAAGTACGCATTGTTCACAGAATTCCGGTTGCTGACCCGATCTCCGCATAACGAGTTACGCTTGGACAATTCTCGTAAGCCCCTTTCACTTATATGCCCCGATCTCATGTGCCATGAGTCGGATCCGTCGATATGATTAAGCCGCATTTGAGAAGTTCCCGATCACGGTTTTCCAACTAGGGAGTATAGCCCATTCTTTCGACTCCTTTCATGACTATGAGAGAGCCCTTAGCTACTACGATACAACTATTCTCCGCCTTGAATGAGTATCAATTCGACTCAGCGTCCTCAAAGAAATCGAATTTCTTTTAAGTTCGGGACATACTGACATCTTTACGATGTCCGTTCAACTCCATCGAACATATTTATTCGATCGTCCCGCTGCCGATCACCTTACAGGCTTTATTGTCTCCAAGTAGAACAGATCCACCATTTGCCAGTCGTAGTGTCTCGAACCAGTATTTGTGAGGACACATGTGGAAGGAGAACTCTGAGTCAAGGATCCACTCCTTGCTAGATTCAGATCTGCGATCACGCGAGCTTCGGCTAAATCGTAGCCGTACGAGACTATGCTTGCTTCTCCAGAATCTTTAGGCTTCTCCGAAAGCCTTTCTTTCTATCCGGACAGTCCTTCTTAAAATGACCTTCCTTGTGGCAATGGTAGCACTTGTAGAATCTCTTAGAAGACTGACCTCTAACATTTCTTCTGGTCCTTGATCTGCTCTGATCACTTTTATAACCTTTATTGCTCGATATTCCTCTAACCATCAGACTGTCTCCGTTGGTTTCCTCCTTCATGTCATGCTTCTTCTGAAGTTCTTTGGCTCTGATCAATGATTGAACCTCTTCCAGAGTAATCGTTTGCGCCCTTCCATAGAGCATCACATCATTGAACTGCTCGTAGCTCTTAGGAATAGAGTTTAGCAACAACAGCGCCTTGTCCTCATCATCCATCTTAACGTCGATGTTCTCAAGATCATCTATGATCTTGTTGAACTCGTCTTTCTGTTCCGAGACTGATTTGTCTTCGTGCATTTTGAACGAGTATAGCGCCGCTTCGAGAAAGAGCTGTATTAGCGGAGACTTGGTCGGGTAAGTACCTCGAGTTTGGCCAAAGCGCTTGAGCCGTTGTCTTCCTCGACACCTCCCTCGGAACCTTGTCGCCCGAGCTCGAGATTATCGAACTATGAGCTTTCTCCGAGCATGCCGATCTTCTCTTTCTCTATCATGTCGGTCGGCGATCGCCGTCAGGCCTTCTGAAGGCTTCGCAACACCTGCTTGAACCGGTGGGACTCTCATTTTACTCTCCACGAGGCCGAAGTCGTTCTTTCCGTGAATTTCTCGATGTCGAATTTGGTGAAACCCATTGTCCCCGCCAAACACCTCTTCTTCCTTCTTCTTGCGATTTCTTGGGTGTGATTCCTCAGACCAAGATGTGTCGAGATTTTCCGCGAGCACGGCGCCGATTGTTGTGGGAAAAATACTTTTTTCCTTAATCTTGGTAAGAGAATAAATCGCAAATCACAACAAAGAAGATGCAAACACGATAAGCGCAAAGAACAAGAGATTTACGTGGTTTGGTCTTTTTTGACCTACGTCCACGGGAGGGAATCAAAATAATCCACTAAGACAAGAAACATGAGTACTTAGCTTTACATAGATGAGCCCTCATCTTCCATGGCCTCCCTTCGCTTCCAAGGCCTCCAAGATGCTCTCCTCACCCTTAACAAGCTAGCCCACGCTCTTTGAGTTATTTTTCACTCTTACAAAACCCACACTAAAGCCTCCCTCCTCTCATCTATTTATAGTAGATTAGATTACGTTATAATATTACTATAAATAGATGAGGTGTAACCTTCAAGGATCGCATGAGCTCCACATATCCACCCTTTAGAGTCCTCCATCGCATGGTCTCCACATGTCCTTTCACATGTCATCCTTCCACCGCATAGCCTCCACACGTCCTTCCACATGTCCTCTTCTAGGGTATTCCATAATGAGGTGGCACTAATCTAAAGTCAACAATGGAGGCTTAAAATAAGTAGAAATTTACAAGAGTGTCACTTACCTTAGTGACTAATTGAGGGTCAAAACAACAGAGTGTACTGAGTTTTCGTGAAACACTAAGACAATAATATATTACTTTATCGTTGCGAATCTTCTAGCACTCATCAAACATAAAAAACAAACGTACTAAAAAGAGTTGCTTTTGTTGCATGCAGAAAGTTTCATGGTGGCAAGATAGAGCATTTATAAATTTAGCCCGGAACAAAGATTTCACACAAATATAAAATAAGAGGATTATGTAACAGAGATGACGATTGCAACAGTCTGACATTGACGATGATTTGGCGATCGTAATAACCAAGTGGCGATAGTTCATTAGTGATGACACATATCTATACATAATGGTTCATGACAGTAATGGCTAGACAACGGGTCCAATGACACATTAACTTCTAAGGGCGGATATATTATTTAATTTTATTTTAGTTTTAATTTCAAAATGCAAAGATATTTTTTGGTCGACATAAATTATTTTAGTACCAAAAATAGAAAGTGTGACTCTAAATAAAGATGGGGCAAGCTAACCTAATTGGGCCTGTCACTCGTGTCGTGTAATAGTGGATTAAAGTACAGTCCTCCCTTCCTTTGCTAGCGTCAAGCCAGCTGCAATTGGACGCCTGAGATACCTGCAGACCTTTACTCGACCTTCCTTCCTTCCATCGCTCCGCTCTTTGGCGATTCCGTTCAGCAGGCGTCCGTTCGATCGCCCTTCGGAGCTCCGATTTGGATACTGAGAGAGTTCTTTGACTTATTGGAAGTTATTGGGATTTGCGATGAGGAAGAGGGAGAGAGAAAACCCCTGCGGCGTTTGCGGTCACTATCACCGGTACGAGGAGGGTGAGGTTTGTGGAATCTGCGGCCATCGGATTCCGGCGTTGGACGATAAGACAATCCAGTACGCGAGTGCTTTTCCGACGGAGATTTTGAAGGATTTTCTCTATCTCGGGAGCTACGACAACGCATCAAGAGGGGAGTTGTTGAAGACTCTGGGGATCTCCCGCATTCTTAATGTAAAACTTGCTATTTCATGACTGCAATAGAGTTTATTGAGTTTAGATTGGGGATTTTTTATTGCTTATTTGCTATCTCAGGGAAATCGTCATTTTATATCTTTCAGTTTTTAGAAGAACTTATCTTGTTGTTATTGTTAAATTCCATTAACTTCTAATTTACTTTTTGTTATTAGAAGGTTGCGCCCTAAGTTTAGATAGAATAGCTTATTAGGAAGTTTGAATCTGCTTACTCTTTCTGTGATTTGGGAGTATTTGCTTTCTATTTATTGCCGGTGTAATTTAATAAGTTTGGTATTGGTGTAAATCTAAATGCTCGATCTTGTATGTGTCCTGAATTTACTTTTATGCAGTAGTTGCGAATCAATCAAAATTCGACTGTATTGGAGCTTTGTTTTTTGTTCGTTATGTTGCATTTATTCTTTAATATTCTTATCTGTGTTACAAATTTGACTTATTTGGAACATCTACTTGTAGATATTTATAGTTTAGGTTTGAACCAAGTCTATCCAAAAACTTGTGTAACCCTAGGTTCTATGATGTCTCATTTTCAACATCATTGGCCAAACCCTAACTATTCAGGCTTAGCTTTACGAATCTTCAATCCTTATTTATTACTGTTTTGTTTCGTGTGAGGTGCTAAATCTATTTTATAGTTTTTCTTGGTCTGCACTAATTATCTCCATTCACGATACCTCAATTTCACTTTGAGTTAGAATAGCACATCCTTCATTTGTTAGCACTTATTGTTCAACGCAAAGTCAGAAGTAGACTTGATTTTATGTTGTTCAATCCAACAATGTTACATTTGCTCTATCACATTTTTTTTAACATTCAAATTAATTCAAGCTGGTCATACTATTAGAGCATTTTCTATGTGTCGGTGTAAATATTCAAACCACACAAGCTTACTTTTTACTATCATATGTTTGATAAGCACTGCTACTCCGAAGATATATTTATGTAATTATTTTACACTTTACCATACATAGTTTTCTCTATACATCTATCTTGTTTATGCTATATTTAGCTTGATTGCTAGAAACATTTTTCTTTCCTAGATCATGGATCCATATAGCATAGTTGGTCCTGTTGCCTTTGATACAATTTACCTTTAAATTTCCTATATATCATGGATCAAATAGTACTTATGTTTATTTTGTTTATTCTAACGATTTATTTTTAACTCTATATTATATATTCTCTTGCAAGCTAGCATAATATTTTATAATAGATAAAAGTGATTTTATAGTAGGCATTATTTGTTGGGTTTATTCTTATTTCTTCGTTAGTTGTTCATGTTTATTTTGAGTTTTAGCCAAACTTTCACATGTGTTCATACTCCATTCTTATTTTTTTTTATTATGATACTTGATTTGTACTTGACTTATTTATGTTAATTGAACATATTGAAGATTCAAATGATCATATCATTTTTAATATAAAATATTTTCGAGTTGTATTTAATTTTTCATGTTAAACTACTGAAAAAGCTAAAAATTTGAATGAATACTTGATTTTTTATATAAAATTATCAACAAATATTTTTATAAATCTAAATTAGTATTTAACTAGTTTATATTATGTAAATAAAATAATATATAAATTATAAGCTTTAGTGTAGTCAAATAACATAAATAAGTTCTATTAAATTAATTCATTAAAATAAAAATAGAAGAAATTGCATTAAATTTATATGCATGCCAATTATAATATATTTCTATTAAATTTTTAATTAAATAAGTTATAGTTATTTAAATTTTATTTAAATAATATATCATATAAATGTAGAGCATTTAAAAAGTTATTTATTGAACAAAAATGAGTTTTTTCGTTAACATTAACAAATATGTTGGCAAATTTGGTTCATTTAACCTTCAAGTTTATAAAGGTTAAATTTGCTTATTTATTAATTCGAACGGACATGATCCAATATTAAGTAATTACGCTCATAAAATCTTATCATACACACGCTCATATATACACGCGCTCGCACACACACACATTTACCACGACTTGCCACTCATAAATCTCATCGTACAATATTCTTGACTTCTATTATGCAAGGAGCCCTTTCTCTTTAGCAAAGGGTGGATGCAACTGTCAATATACATAATCATGTTAATGATTAGTCGTGTATAGATAAATATATATTTTCACATACTGACATACGTGAATGTGTTTGGAGTTATAAATCACTGCATGTAAGAAGTATAAATCTTACATTCATTGTCAGATGCAAACATCTGCTTTCTGACATATATATTAGAAATAACATACTTCAATATGTTACAATGCGAAGCATCAATGCAATTAATGGTTGTCAAAAGATGAATATAGGGTCTATTTAACCCATTAAGGTTGGGTCGTGGCAATGCTTGGTATTAGATTCATGCTTGGAGTGGAGTTAGATGCATGAATTAATATAAATACAACATAATTCATTTTTCTTTATTATTTTAGCTTAGTATAGCATGCCTTATTTTTCTCGTTTTGATTGATATTAGCGTGCTTATCAATGAAAAGATTGATGAATTTCTATTTATCAACCGTAGTCTAGTAACATTGATGTGATGGTTAGACTGTTGAAACAATGGACCTTGATTTATAACTTGAAAGTTTCTGACTATCTACCTAGAGAATTTATTTTTTACACTGTACCAAACGAGTATAGCTATTACATTTGAAGCTTGGTATGGCTGGGCGAGATTATCCAGATGGTCGAGGTTTTGTACCGAGATGGCATGCTTAGGGGAAACCTTGGGTCAACCTTATTCTCGATGCAAGGAAGTCTACGGTATAATTGATCCTAACTTGACCTCAATGAAATAAATATTCATTAGACAAATAAAAAAGCTGAATCAATGATTATAGTTGAAGACAATTGATGGTTAAAATATTGAAAAGATCTCTGTGTTGCTTTATAGTTCCAAAATAATCCTTGAGATAATTTGAACTTTTAATTTAGACATATAAAATGAACGAAGAAGAAAGTGAAGATTAGAGATTTGGGGTTTTAATGAAAGCAACATGCAGTTTGGCTTATTTTTTTATTGAGTAGCTGGCGTATTTTAAGCTTGAAAAACCATATTTGCTTTGTACCAATTCCATCTATTTTTTTTGTACAGATGTATGATTCTTTCTATGTTAATCCAAAGGAAATCACTTTTTTTTAAAAAAAGTAATGACTATATGCTGTTGAAATCTATGTTTTCTGCACAGTCAAAACCATAAAAGAGGAACTAGTGGAATTTTGGTTTATATTATGCTAATATCATCAAATGGTCGACCACCCATTATAAAAGCTCAAGTAAAGCCCCTTGGATGATATGCGAGAAAAGGAGGTAACCATTTAGCAACCAGTAATTCCATCTGATGTTATGAATCACTATGAGGAGAAACTCTTAATGGGCAAAGGTTGGAAGATGGTTAAGGAAATCACTTTTTTTTTTTTTTAAATAATGAATATATGTTGTTGAGATCTATGTTTTCTGCACAGTCAAAACCATAAAAGAGGAACTAGTGGAGTTTTGGCTTATATTATGCTAATATCATCAAATGGTGGACCACCCATTATAAAAGCTCAAGTAAAGCCCCTTGGATGATATGCGAGAAAAGGAGGTAACCATTTAGCAACCAGTAAATCCAACTGATGTTATGAATCCTTATGAGGAGAAACTCTTAATGGGCAAAGGTTTGAAGATGGTTAAGGAAAAGTTTACTAGAGCCAATGGATCAACAGCTTGCTAAGCATGTTGAGTAACTGAGATTTTTATGAATTTATGAATAGTTTGGGATGTTATCCAGTTCTGAAATTGACATCACTGAGAATAGTAACTATATTTTTGCCAAGTTCAGGTCTTTTCTCTAACTTTCACCAGCCTAATCGATACTTTGGAGATTGCAATAGAAGAGGAGATTGAGTTTAGCTTATATGCATGATTGCACTAAATATATGCTATATAAATGGGCTTTCTACTAGGTTGGAGTACTTGAAATGTTATAGATATTGGTTTTGAAAATGAAGTTTTAGATTGGACGAGTATGAATTAGAAGAGTGAGATTATACTGAAGATAACTAGGAGGAATTTTAGATCACCATATTATAGAAATGTTTTGTGGACTACTTGCATAACACTATGTATTGTCATTGCTTGTAACAATCTTTTTATAAATCAACCTTGTACTAATGGAAGCTTTTGAAGGAATATTTTTATGCTACATTTTGCAAGTTAATGATAATCAGTGAGATACAATTTTTCTTGTTTGCTAGATGGTAGACCCCATTATCAGAGAACTTTTTATTGAGAGAATTTAGTATTGGAGAGTTTATAGATGTAAAGTTCTAGAGTTTAAGGAAGCTTTAGATCTAATTATAGCCAAGGATTGGATACCATGACTACAAAAGACAATGTGTACCACAATGCATAAAAGAATTAAAAGTGGAATTTGCTATGTACACTTGGAAGAGAGGCTGATTGGTAGTCAACATAATAAATAAAGACAAAGTTTGTCAACAAGGAAAACTTATCTTGATAAAATTTGCTATAGATCTTTTATGGCAAGCATTCCTTCAGCGCTATCAAGATAAAAATTGGAACTGCGTTCCTTTGGTTCTATAGGGAATATATATATTTGGTTTGAATATGAGATAAAGTTCAAGAACTATTGCTCTTCCCTTCAAGTCATATTGATTGATGGGGATATAACTAATAAAATATATTTTAATGAAAGTGCAATGTCTTTTATCAGGTGGGTATTCTCTAAGTAAAGAGCTAACAGTTAGTTGGAACAGGTGGCATTAATCAAAGAATAATGTATGAAAATAAGAATAGACCATTATCAACAGAATGGTCTTAACCTTTGATACTACCTTAAATAATGAAATCAGGAGCAAAATCTCAATTATTTCCATGGGAATAAGTGTCATATCAATCTATTTCTAGTTGGCACACGGATAGCTTCTGAAGGCATCCCACAGAATTGCTTCATGTTGAACGTGCTATGCTTTGGGTACAGGAGCTTTGATTACCTAGAGACTAACCACCTAAAGGAATAATAAATTGACTCATTAAGGTGCCAGGTCTTCCCAAGAAAGATTTTGTAAGCCCTTAGCTGTTAACACATGTTTTTGCGTTAATAGGGAAGGGCAGAGTTTGAATGCCATGGCGATGAACAAGATTTCTTCTAGAAAATTTAATCCAAGCCTTTTTGATTTTGGGTTAATGCATATTTATTCATATTTGATGAATTTGATAACAAATCCAACCTTAAAGCCCAAACTTTATTGACTATTTTAACCTTTGACATTGGTTTTGGGCAAGAATTTCATACAAAAGTTTATTATCCAACTTGTGAATAGTTTTTAATTCTTATAAATTGGTTAACTTATTGTTCTAACTTAGGAGGTGTTTCAATGTTATTGTGGAGATGGACTAGTTATTAGTATGGAGGTTTATAATAGATTATTATGAAGTAAGAATTAGTTTCAATCAAACACATGAGAATCCATTTCTATTTCAAGGGAACAATGAAATAATTGGAAGTCTTAGTTTATTAATAATTAAGAAGGTAACATTGTGCAAGAATTTTGACATGCATTCCTTTGGTTCTTTGGAGAGGAGGGGGGGGGGGTCCTATTAAGAAAAGATTTGTAATTGGTTTCTCTCATCTTTCTTTTTCATTAAGATTAAGTATGTTAAATTCAAATAGAACAAAGAATGGAAGAAAAGTTTCGACTTAAACTAAAGAATAGTTACTAACACTCATATCAATGTCTAAGTTGAAAAAAAAAAAGTTTTATAGTGATGTTTATTGGAAAGGGCCGAGCTATGTTCTAATGTGATAATGAAAAGTAATCACTCATCCGGACAGTTGAAGTAGTTTGTGTTTAACCATCAAACATATGAATTGGAGTGAACAATTATTGTCTTCGCATTAAATATATGTTGTTATTATTCAAATATGGTGAAGTGAGGGGTGAGGGTGGATGGGGGAGGGGACTAATGAGCTATTAAAAAAAAATTTGTAATTGGTTTCTCTCATCTTTCTTTGTCAATTGAGAATAAGTCTGTTAAATTCAAATGGAGCAAAGAATGTAAGAAAAGTTTCGAGTTAAAGTAAAGAATAATTACAAACTCTTATTATCAATAGGGGTGTCAAAAATTGACTTGACACTCCAGCATGACTAGAACTCGACTCGAAAAAATCCGGGTTAGGGTTGACCTGAATATTTTTTGAGTTGGGTTCGGGTCATAAAATTTGACCCGTTTAATATTCGAGTCTGGTTCGGGTTGAACCTGAAAATCCAAACATTACCCGATAAGCACAAAATTTTTGGTCGGGTTCGGGTTAGCAGGTGAAGCTGTGGTTCAGGTTTTCAACCAGTTTATTATTCAGGTTAGGTTGGGGTTGACCCTATTTGGGTTGTGTGATTTTAGGGTCGGTTCCGAACTCGACCTGCTGACTTGAATTGATCCCATAATTATCAATGTCTAACTTGAAAAAAAAAAGTTTTGTAGTGATTTTTATTGGAAATGGCTGAGCTGTGTTCTAATGTAACAATGAAAAGTAATCACTCAAACATCCAAACAATTGAAGTAGTATGTGTTTAACCATCCAACGTTTGAAATAGAGTCAGCAGTTGTTGTCTTCGCATTAAAGATATGATGTTATTATTCAGATATATTGATTACTAGAGTTTAGTGTACATCTTAACTCAGATTGATTTATACTTAAGAAAAAAGTTGTGGGTAGAATTAATGAAATATTATGATTTAAACATCTGCGTTCATCTGAGAGGAGCCAATAAAACAGAAATTGCTCCAGGTAGAATGTCCACTACTAGTTTGACATGCTCATTAACCGTTATGATAGGAATGAGTCAAATTTTCATAAAACTTCGAGCATAAATAAGATTCTATTTCGCTGGTACAAATCAAAGTAATACAATCTTAAGACGAACTCTTCTAAAACCTAACATTAAAATTTAAGGCAACAATCACATAACCCTATCCTAAACTTATTAAGACCCATTTACCCCACAATAATAACTAAAAAAATTACTAAATTGCCCTTTTAGTGTTATGCCTAACATAAGTCTTTAAATCTTTTGGTGGGTTCATCGTCGATTGAGTGGAGCATGATGCGGGACACAGGCATCTGTCTATCATTACTTCTCTCTCAAAAAGACATCTTGTCTTCATGGACACAGGCATCTGTCTATCATTACTTCTCTCTCAAAAAGACATCTTGTCTTCATGGTGGAAGAGAGAAAACTTTTGTTGGGTCAACTCGTATGGCTCCCCCTCACCAATTGGCTTGAGTCCGACTCTTGCAGTCAACACCTGATTGAAGTAAGCGATGAGTCGTTGACACTGTATGAGGACTACGTCTAACCTATAGTCTGAAACACCTGTATCTACAATGAATTTTTGGTTAAAGTAACACTAACATTGATACACTCGTCATAGTTTTCTTCAACTTCTCAAAAGCCTAGGCGCAACTTTCCCTCACCGAAAGTTATCTTTTTCAATTGCCCTGTCAAAGCCCACGCAATTGAACTGCAACCCTTCATGAACTTTCGTTATCATCTTGTAAATCCCATAAAATTTTTCAACCTCTTCAAGATCTCAGTTAGTGGCCAATCTAACATAACCATCTCTTTTTCAATAGATAAGCTGACACCCTAAGCACCATCAACATCTTCTTCAAATGCTCAATTTGGTCTTACAAGACTATACACTAGGATATCGTCAAATAACACCATCACAAACTTCCAGAGGAAACGCTTAAATACCTTGTTTATCAGTGGTTGAAATGTCATCAATGCATTGGTGAGCCCGAATGACAACCAAATTTGTAGTGACCCTCATGAGTTCGAAATGTAGTCTTGTGCAGATTTGTTGGCCACATTGAAATCTAGTAGTATCCGTACTTCAAGTCAATCTTAGAGAATATCATAACCCCAAACAACTCGACTGTAGCTCGTTGATCATCAAGATGATAAATTTGTTAGGTATTATTATTTTTTATTCACCGCCCAATAGTCAACAAAAAAAAAAAAAAAATGTCAACTACATCCCTCTTCATTAGGAAGACTGGGCTAAAGAAAGGGCTCACACTATGATCTCTACCTCTTGGATCAACCTCTCGATCTCGTCCCTCTGTACATAGGTTAGCGACATTGTTGCACACTGATGTAAGAAACCCCATCTCGGGATTATTTCATACTCGTGTTCCCTCAAATTTTGTAATTCACGTGACAACTAGAAACTTCTGCATATTATTGTATGAGTTGTTAGATCAATGCCAAAATCTCTCTGCCAATTCCGTATCTCTTCCATGCTATATAACTCTATCAAGAATCCTAACCATGCGTCTTGTATGTCTCTAACCATGATCTTGACTGTCACCAAGGTCCTGCATAAAGTACGATCATTGCTAAGCCACCACCTTGTCTCCCTTATGATACCCCATAATTAGGTGTTTTCAATTCATCATAGTCATTTATAAGAACAACAACCATATCATACTCTATCACGTCAGTGCTTCCTAAATCCAAGGAAAGAAATTCCTCCATCACTTAAATACTTTGCATTGTTAAAATCACTTATTTACAAGCTTCCCTGCTTCTCTCCACTTGTCCCGTACCCATCATGACTCCAAACCTTGTTGTGTTAACCTTCTCAAGCCTCAATTGCTTTATTACTTGAGTCGAGATGAAGTTGTGGGTGACCCCACTGTCTACCAACACCACTACATCCTGCTCTCTGATCTGTCCTCGAAGTTTCATAGTGTGGTTTGGTGTTAACCCCACATCCGAGTTCAATGAGACTTCTACCACGTCCATGTGAGGATCTCACTCCTTCTCCACCACCACAACCTCATTTTTTTTTCATCTCATGCCTCCTCATCACACATTGTGAGAACTTGTAAGATTATATCATTGCAAGCTTTCTTGGGGCAAACTTATTGTCAGATCGAAAATATCAACCTTTAGCTTACTTCTTTTGAATCTCTGCCTTTATAAGACGTTTGAATGTCGCCATTGGTCATGCTCTATTATTCCTATTCCGTGGAGCTTTCCTATGGAATTCCACAATTTGAGTTTTTGATATCGTCGTGATTATAATATTTCAGCACGAGGCTACACTTGTGTCACTTCTATTAGCCCCATTCCATTGCATTTTATCTTCAACAAATTGTGCTAATTTCTTAGTTTTTCTTAAACCTCCTGGTCTTAGTAGAAGCTTGTGTTCTCAGCAGAAGAAGTGTTGCTCGAATTTATAGCCTCAATCCTTTAATGGAGTTTCCTTTTCATACTTTTTCTGATATCTCTCTAAAACATCCAAATATCATGTCAAATTTTTTCATATATCCCATAATGGACCATTCTTCGACCAACAAAAAAAATTGCTCATGTAAGTTCCCATTCTGTGTGGTTCTAAAATACTCCAACAATCCGTCCTTAAATTCTTTTCATGTTCTGATTAATTGGACATTATTATCTCCATTGATACCATACTAGAGCCTTTTCTTTCAAACATAGGGCCGTCATCATCAATTTTTTTCCATTGTCGGTCCATTAACAATAAAGTATCTCTCCATGAGATAAGTATATCCATAAACATCCTCTCCTTGAAAGATCAACATCTTCAACTTCCTTATGCATGAGTCTCCTTCTCAATTTTCTCGACCAAAGCTCATTCCACCTATGAAGTGGGGGTTGGGCTCATTTCATTGATTCATATTATTTTCTCTTTTTTCATAATCAATTTGCGCGTCCTCACAAGCTTTCACTTAGAAGGTTTTAGTAGCAAAAGGCGCAAGTGCGGTTAGATTTAGCCCTCTGTCGGGATCCCACCCATCACAGTTAATTATTCCAGGCCGAAATCCTTCGATTTAGGGTATGTTTGGGGAATCTGCAACTTATTAATAATATGTTTAATAAGCAGCTGATCAGCAGCTGATCCGGATTAGCTGGCTGACTGTTTGGTTTGTGCGGTTGGAGAATAACTGTTTTGCAACTGTTTCTGGATAAATAACCATTTTGTCACCGTGCAGTAATGTTATTTGCAACAAAACTGTTATAACAATGTATTTGATACTTGCGAAACAATCATAAAAGAATGTGTTCATCAACATGCAATCACTCTAATATGCTCCATATACTTAAAAAGTACATAACTCATGACATTAATTAAGCTCCCAATAAATTTGGCTCAAAACCTTCTGACCTTGATAGTTTGAACTATATTGTTATGAGATAATAAACTATATGATCTTAATCAAAATGATCACCCATTTCACTCAATTTTCTTCTAAACAACTTTCAACTTAAATCATAATTAATTTCCTCATCAAGCTTCAAGAGTACTCTCTATTTATAGCAGAAAATTTAAATGAACATGAGGACTACTACTCATGAGAAGCTGGACCACGATATCTTAAATAAACCTTGTCAAAATGTGGAGAATACTTCTAGAAAATTGAGCTTGCCCTAAAATACCATAATGTGCTTTCCATTGTCGCCACTTTATCAAAAAAATAAGACGGTTCAAAAACAACTAATGTGATCGCTTAATCCCTTAATGATAGGATGTGCAAAATGTCGAGTGGTAGTCTTTGAAATGCATGGTCAGATTGACAATAACTTCAAAAAAATTGAGAAGTAATTAAAGAGAGCGAAAGTATGATTGCCCTGAATGAAATTACTTCATTTCTCGGAAATCCTCAATCATTTTCACCTACAGGGAATAAATTCCCCTAAGCCTACACATTTATCCTATAATCATCTATAGAAATCTGCTTGGTACAACTTTACTGACAATAAAATCGAAGTTCACAATGAGACTATTCTTACATTTGGAAGACCAGTGCAACAAACTATCAAAAGAAACAACAAAAAAAGATGAAGAGACAGGGCATTAGATTCGGAGGAATCCATGGAAGGGCACAAACTTTCGTGCGTTAAGGGAATGTCGGATTGGAGAAAGGCTTACAATTGAGCTTGAGAGATTGGAAGGGGATGTAGTTGTCCAGAATAGCTCTCACTTCTTTCAGTTTTTTAGCATTTCTAGTAACGAAAGTTACTAGGCGTGCGAGCACTTGGATCGCTCTCTCACTTCTCGATGACAACGATGATGATTGAGAGGGCGAGGGAGTCTCCCCACGGGTCATCGCACATCATATTTAAAAGGGGTTGTAAATAGAGGAACAAAGGGCAAGCAAGTAACATCGAAGGCAAGAACGCGGGCCACGGGGTCTATCTCGCGCCGCGTTTATTAAAGAAATCTGATCGTCATTTTAGGATACATAGGTAAAACACGAAAATCAAATGCTTGAGTTGCGTTTTCAAAAGGCAAACACAACGTATAAGCTGCCCCAATCGATGCCTTAATCTTCTCCAACCCTAATTCATACGCTGTCATGTTTCGCTTGCTTCTGTTCATTCTATACCTCTCGATCCCACAATTCTCTCCAGATGTTGCTGCTCGAATCCACTCCCCACTCTTTCTCTTGATCCTGCCTACTTTCAGTCGTTCCAGCTGTCGATGTTGCGTTTTTCCTTCCAAGTGATGCCACTCGAGTCTGTTACAATTCCTTTGCTCGATCACGCAACTCTAGATCCTCCTAAGATGGTGAATGCTGCTCCGATGCCGCGTGAATCTTTCTTATTGCTGTCGTTCACATCCGCTCCAGATTTCAACTCTCGATCCCTCAGCGGGTGGTCGCGTGCTTGCATGAAACTCAACGATCGTCCATATTTCTTTTTGGGCCATGAATCTCCCCTCCATGGATGAGAACCGCCCCTCCATGATCAAGGAACACTCCTATTCCAGATCTGACTTGGCTCTCCTCTTCATTTAGTTTCTCCTCAAAGGCATCAACTTTCATGGCTGCCATTACTCCCAAGGCGATTTTCAATCATGAAAGCAAAACTTATTTACCTTCTCAGCTTGCTGAAATTGCGATTTTCAATCACAAAGTTGGCTTGACAGAGACCCCTGTATGCTGCGATCCTACAGTTGGCTTTCCAACTAGCTCGAATCACGACTGTTTCATGAGTTTTGGT
This sequence comes from Papilionanthe hookeriana x Papilionanthe teres, assembly GCA_022702705.1. NCBI lineage: Eukaryota > Viridiplantae > Streptophyta > Magnoliopsida > Asparagales > Orchidaceae > Papilionanthe > Papilionanthe hookeriana x Papilionanthe teres. The sequence continues at coordinate 65,373,590 of CM040427.1, read as the reverse complement.
CATAAAGGCTACGTGACAGTCGCCTTGTTGTGTCGTGATCCCATCGTCTTTCCAGCTAGCTCGAATTACTACTTACACTAAGTTTGCTTACAAGCCGACGTGACGAAATGCCCTGTATATCGTGATCCCCTTGACTTCCCAACTAGCTCGAATCACTATTATTTTGCAAATTTCAGTCACGAAGGTGAAGGACACCTCAACAATTTCAGATAATATGAGTTGGAGCAACAACCTGAAATGCTAAGGACAATGGTTTCTAGCCATGTACTGTTCTTGAATGCCCTGATATCAATTTGATAGGAATGAGACAAGCATTCATAGACATTAGGTCATATATAATAGATTCTATTCCGCAGGTACCAAATCAAAATGATACATAAGCACTTTTAATTCAAGAGGTAGGTGATCTCTTTCAAATCCTAACTCTAAAAATCAAGGTAACAATCACATAACTGAACCCTAAACATATTAAGTTATTTATACCCCACAATAATAACTAATAACAACAAGCCTTTATCCCACTATGCGGAGTTGACTACTTGAATCCTTTTTCTCCACCGTGTGGAGTGTCATTCATTTATTCTAACACCTAGTGATTATTTTTTATACAACTTGCCCTAATCTTTTTTTGTCTACCTCTGCCTTTATTAACATAAGTGGAATCTAAAACATTTATTTTCCTAACAGAATCATGAGATGTCCGATTTTTAAGACTGAACTATCTAAGATGACTATCCCTAATCTTGTACGCCACTGGAGCTTCACCAACCCATATATTCATTTCACATTTGTTTTTAAGTGTGAAGCCATTTGTCCACTCAAGCATTCTCATCTCAACAACACTTTAACTTTGTTTTATGCTTATCTTTTGAAGGCCAACATTCCGCGCCATACAACATTGCAGGTCTCACCACCATCTCATAAAATTTTCCTTTTAGTCTAAGCGATACTTTTCTATTGTGTATACCGGATGCATTCCTCTACTCCAACCAACCAACTTGAATTCTACTAATAACATCCTCATTTATATTACCATCACTTTGAATAGCATACCCGAGATATCTAAAACAATCACACTTTTGAATGATTTGATCACCCATAATTATAACTATGCCACTGGAGCTATTACTACTGAAATTACATTTTATGAATTTTATTTTAAATTTAATCACACGAAGGACTTTAGACTCCAATGTAGACCTTGATAATTCAAAATTTTCTTGAACCCTTTCTCTAGTTTTATCCACAAGAAGGATATCATCAACAAAAAAACATACATCAAGGTATATCCTCCTAGAAGTGTCCAATTAGAGCATCCATAACTAAAGCATAAAGATATGGGCTTAAAGCCGATCCCTGATATAATCAAATTGAAATAGGAAAATACTTGGTCAGTCGTTCTTCTGCTCAAATACAAGGAACAACTCTAGTATAAATATCTTTAATGACTTGAATATAAGTTACATCAATATTTTCTTCTCTAGAACTCTCAAAAGGACATTTGTTGGAACCTTCTCGTATGCTTTTCTTTAAATAAATAAAAATCGTATGTAGATCCTTCTTAATTTCTCTGTACTTTTCAATCAAACCTCTCAAAAAATGTATAGCTTCCATGCTAGACTTGCCTGACATGAATCGAAACTGATTATGAGAAATATTTGTATCACATCTTAATCTATGTTCAATACTCTCCCATAATTTTAAAGTTTGACACATCAACTTAATTCCTCTATAATTTGCAAGCTCTTGTGTATCCCCTTTATTCTTGAAAATGGGAACCAAAATACTCTTTCTCTACTTCTCAGATATCTTTCTAGTTTTTAAAATAATTTTAAAGAGTTTAGTGAGCCAATAAATTCCCAGATCTCTTTAATGTTTCCACACTTCAATTGGGATATCATCAGGTCCTACTGATTTTCCATCATAGGTTTTCTTCAAAGTCTCATCAACTTCTTAACAGTAATAATAAAATATTTTATTATTATTAACGATATTAAGATCACTAAAGTCCATCGTGTTTTTAGAAACGTCATTGAAAAGTTTTTCAAAATAGCTCACCCATCTATGTTGAATATTTTCCTCTAAGAAAAACACATTTTGATTTTCATCTTTAATACATTTTACTTTAATTAAATCTTTACTTTTATTTTCTCTTTTTTTTTTGACTATTTTATACATTTATTTTTCATCATCTTTAGTATTAAATCTATTAGTAAGATCATTAAAAGTAGAATTTTTAGCGTTATAATAATAACTAATAAATGACTAAATTGTTTTTATAGTCTTATGCCTAACAAAAGTCTTCAAATTATGTTGGCTGGCTCGACATTCACTTAGTGGAGCACAGGCCGGATAGTGCCCTAGGCGCCGATCTAGCACATTACTTTTCAAAGACATTTTCAAAGACATATACTATTTGAGTCTGGAACCGACATTAATATGTAGTCGTTTATCCATAGAAGCTACAACTCCACGAAGGATGAAGGAAGCACAGGCTAAGTATTCTGACTATAATCATGAATAGAGGAGAAATAAGTGACATTGTGATTGATAGAGTTGATTTCAAGGTTTAGAAAAAGACAGTGCATGCCAAATCATCAAGAAATGAATAATGAAGTATTAAAAGAGGCTCACATGGCAGGGTATAGTATTCAGCTAGGTGGAACAAAATTGCTCGAATATTTAAAAAAGAGATTTTGATCATCTATGGATGATGACGGAAATAGCATAATGTGGCTAAATATTTATCGATTCAGAAGATCTAAGTTTAACATCAAAGTCGTGGAGGAGACTTGATGGAAATGGTGACATGCTTCAATGGAACTTCTGTCTTACTTGCAACTTTTTTTTTATGTCCAGACAAAGAATAATAAAGAGAAATATGAATTTATACCTATTTTTTTCTGTAAAATGATTTTCCTTTAATTAATCCAGATGAAAGTTTGAGATGTGATTATGAGGTAATTCATATTTTCTTTCTGCGTTGATTCTGTTTATTCTTCTAAACCAAATACAACCTTACATTTTAGATGTTTGTATATTTTCTTACAGTACTGTATTTCAATTTTTTGACATTTAATAAGGATAGTATTGCCTCTGAAACTATGGGTTTAAAAGCTTTTTCATATCCATGCCATATAGTTTTTGGTGATAAGAGTACCATGATATTCAATGGTACCTTATTTTATTCCCAAAATTGTCTATCTATCTTATATATTTTGGAAAATCTGATTTTCTATATGTGGATAGGTCTATGGTGCATCCAATTATGAATTTCATATAGAAAAAATTATTACGTACACATGGATGAATTATATATCTTAACATGCATTCATCTATTTGTATCAGCATGTCATGTAACCTTGTTGTTTTTATGTTTTATAGTTTTCATATGACTATATGGATATACCGAAGTGGATGAATTATATGCATGCATGTTTCTGTTTATGTTATAACTTGTATATATGTACATGTATGAAAGGTAGATATGTTAGCTCCTCCGCATGCTTATTTCTGTGTATGTATAATGTGTTGTTTCCCTCATCTCCATTTCTAGTTGTGATTCATTGGGCATAGTTAGTTTTTTTATGCAAATGAAAAAAAAAATGCACTAAAGCAGTCCTTCACTTTATTGAAGCTAGCTTTGCTTGGCTCTCTAAATATATATGTTTTCGATGTTGTAATTTGTGATTCTCCCTAAAAAATGTTCGGCATGTGATGTTTTTTAATGCTTTTTTATTTTGTTCACAAAATATTTCAAACTTCATTTTTTTGTGATAAAAACCAAATGATGATTATGTTGATGATGGAAAATTTCAAATGTAATATTTTGTATTGGTATTCTTCAGGTAAATGAGATGATTAGTCATGATTTTCCAATGTTAAAGTGGTTTTTCTGCCTTCTCCTTTATCTCTTTATCTAATTATTGTTGGTATTTCGAGCATAACAGTCTTTTTGTCTAATTGATGTATATATTTTTGTCCTGCCTGATTTCTGCAGACTGTTCCTTCTTGTCAAAATCTGTACAAGAATTCTTTCACTTATCACTGCCTCCCAGATGACAAGAATCTACAGTTCGATGATGCAAACCAATTTTTAGGTATTTCCATAGCACGCTTATTACACATTACCGTTTTCGTTGGAAATTTGTTGTTTTCTACTCTATCTTCTCTTTGTGAATTCCATGCATTGGCACCTAATGACAATTTTTATATCCCATCACATAGTGAAGACTTTAAAACTTCATTTTGTAAAACTGTTCTGTTGTGCTCTCTGAAGTAAAATTGCTGTGCTTTCAGGCATCCCATAGAATCCAAAGCTAGTTCTAAATAACTTAAGCAGGAGAAAAGCTTTATTGATTGAAGCCTAAATGTCCATCTCGGAAAAAAATCAACTTTTACTATTATGCACATTCAAAAAAAGAGAAACATTGATGTATTGAATGCACGCGCGCACACACACACATGCACTCATGCACGCGCGCGCGCACACCTGGACCACACACACAAAGACTTACATATACATTAAATGGACCTTTCCTCTCATCATTAGAAACTTATTGTGTTTCTGATTTTTATTTTTATTTTATTATTTTTTTTGTTGTGTCTACCATTTTTTTGACATTTCTTGATATGACATCTGCTTGGGCATGTCTTTAGTCTTAATGACATAAAAAATCAACAAAAATGTAAGGGCAGATGAGTCATAACGTACCCCACCATAGCTTCTACCAGATTGTCTCATAGCATTTTCTACGGTGTAAGTCACATCGTGATCCACTATGGAATCTGCCAAGGTACGCCTCTGTAACCTTTTTGATGTGAAATATTAATAAAAGGACAAGGAAAGATGATGTTTGTTTGCAAACTCAATTATTATCTCTCTTGACCTTAAAAGCATAGGTCAACAAACCACATCCCGCGATGACATTTGCTAAGGTGCTTCTTGTAGCTTTCCACTCGTCACAAGTTACATAATTTTTCCTAAATATCTAGTATTTGATTGAGCTCAATGATGGTGGTGTACTGCCCATCAACTAGGCTGACTAACCACTTATGCAGATGGTTCAATATGAACATCCGCTCTGGTATGGTTGAAATAACCAATTGCATGATGAGATTCCTCAAAATACCTGCTTTCTGTTTTTGCTTTCTTCTTACAAGCCCACTTTGTGTTTTGCTCTTTCTCATACACGACCGGAACGTGTCAACTTCTCTTTGTACGATTGGATTCAACAGCTTTATTTTTCAATACCGACCATTTTGTATTCTTATCTTTTGTTAACACCTGAAAGAAGACTCCATGCATTGTTACCCTTTAGCCCTTAATCTATTTGACAGCGCTTTTGCAACAATATAGCTAGTCTTTGATATGCTATTTAATGTTGGATGATGATTTATTTTAAGGACCTGTTTTATATCCTCATGGATTACTTCACATTTTCTTTCTATAAATCATAAAAATCTGATATTGACTGTTAAGCATGGATCTTATTCTCTTAGCATCTATATCCATCTTCATAATATGAAATATTAACTTTACAGATTTCTTGTAGAAACACTCTTTGATCTTGAAGTGCTTAACTTAACATAACAATTCACGTTCAAAATTTGATTAGTTTTGATTTATGGAAGCAATTAGAGAGAGTGTCTCTGTTAGTAAAAGCATATTTTAGTGAAGTAAAGCCTGTATTTAATTTACTTTCTTTAATGGGATTTAGAATTTAGCCATTTGCAAGTTGTTCTTTATATTAATCATTAACTCTTTGGACTATGTTTAGCTTGGTTGCATTTTCTATGTAATTTGGGATGAATAGCTGACTTGCTTGTAGTCCCAAATCAATTCTGGCTTTCCCTTGATGCGGTTTGCAGTCATTTTCAACATTATCGACAATAATTTGGTAGGCAAAGCATATCCTACTACATATAAGTGTGCGTGCATGCGCGTGTGTGCGCGTACGCGCGTGCATGTGTGTATATTCATATATGTATATATAGAGATATATGTATGTATGTATATATGTATATGTGTGTGTGTGTGTGTGTGTGTTTGTGTGTGTTTGTGTGTGTATGTGTGTGTGTATTTATATGTATAGATAAATGTGTCTATATATACATACATGCATACATACATACATACATACACACACACACATATCACACACATACACATATCATATATATATATATATATATATATATATATATATATATATATATATATATATATATATATATACAATTACTCCTTCCGAGAACTAAAGGCAGAGACATGACTAAATTGAGTCGTCCCTAGCTACTTATTTTATGCGATTTGACAGTTTTAGTTTTTTGGGTTTACATATATCTTTTCCTTTTTAACAGTTTTGTGTGTTGTACCGTGTGGGTAGAGTGACTTTATTGGGTCCTCTCATACAAACTATCTGTATGAGTTTCTATTTTAATATATTAGCCCTTGGTTTTTTTTTTTAAATATACACATATATATACATGTATGTATGTGCCGCATTCTCCGACTTATTGGTTGGCATCTGCGAAGTCAGTTGTAAGACTCCCTCAGGTTGGTGGTTTGAATATACCTCTGGCGACGATGCCTTAAGGAGGTTGGTACTCGAGTAGTTAGGCACATTAGGGTTGGTCGAGGCTGATCTAAAAGCTCTCGGCCATATCTATATATATATATATATATATATATATATATATATATATATATATATATATATTTGTGCGTGTGTGCATGTGTCTAGATATGTTGATATATACATGCGCACACAAACGCACAATATCCGTGCGTACTTACCTTTAGATCATTATTATGATACAAATAGGTTGTTTGGTCAAATTATTTTTTATATATTATATTTCTAATTTCTTTTTTATAAGTTCTCATTTTCCATCCATTCTTGTTATGGGTCGCAGTAGGGGTTAAATTCATTTTTGTGGGAATTTTCTTACTCAGCCTTTATTTGTTACCTTTGGTCTACTAATTTATTTTCATAATTCTTTGGCATTACCTTTATTACCGATCTTATTGGCATGTCTTTTATCTATGCTACTCTCTAAATCACCTAACTTCATTATCCAACTTTTTTATATTCAATAGCTTGAACTCTTATCCCTTTCATTTAATCATTTATGAATACATTCTTATTGTTTTGCCACACATACATCTAAGTATTCCCTTTTATGTTACACCCACTTTGGCTATCAATGACTTCTCATACACTTTATTCTCCATACTCTGTACAAAATAGCCACCGTAATTTCAAATTTATAAAATAATTTAATCTTTATGGTATTCTATTTTTGAATTGTTTTCCTTAGGCAGTTGAGCTCAATTGTTCATTCTTTTTTTAGAAGTTTTATCCTCGTCAATATCTTTTTTTTATCTTTTGGCAATAATTGCTAATAAGTTTTAATATTACACCCACTATTCATATTATTTGCTTATTTTGGTTAAAGTGCGATAAATGTTGTGCAGTAAAAGAGAAGTGGCGGCATTTCAAGCCCCCGTGCTGAGTCGTGATAGGAGAATGTAAGAAGTAAATAACTTACGGGTTGAGTTAAATTACTCAGTGGATAAATGATTCTAAGCTACAATAATTCTCATATTAAATTATTATGAAAAAATTGCAATAAACAGTAAAAATACTTTGCGGCAAAAGAAAATAGTAAAGTAATTTTTTTCATTTCCTCAGAGTAAAAATGCTACTGAGCCCCCTGACCCTATTCACCTTGTTCCTCTTCTATCCCTGAGTGCAACACACTATCTACTGATCAATTAGTAGAAATGCCCTCTGCTCTTCCTCCCACTCTCCCTCCTATAAATACACTGCTCCCGTCATTGTCAATTGTAACTCTCTTACTACCGGAGCCTCCCCCCCCGATAATACTGTTCTGTTTCTGTGATTGAGGTGTTGTCGGATGGCTCAGCTGGGCAACCTACAGTTTCAAGCCTTTTTGACATCACTGCTGAAAGAACTTTACTTAACATAAGACATTGTTCGGTCCGGTCATCAGGAGGGCGTTGCAGCTCCTCTTCTGAAAGCCTCAAACGCAGAGATGATAGCTCACCCTTCGCATACCCCAGAGCTTATTCATGTTGCAACGATTGACAATCTTTCTACTGCGCTTTTACCATCTCTTCAGACTAAGCAAGTTGTTACTGTTAGTCATGCGCACGGGACTCATGATGTGCAACAGACTTTACATTCCCAGTAATCTGTCGACCAATACACTGATCAGATGAGCTAGTCATCGGATGAGGAATGACAGGTTTACACATCCAAGAGGAAGCAAAAGAATGGAGGCCTACTCGAGCTCAGAAACTTAATGAATGATACATTTGTTGTTTCGGGTAATGACACCGAACTTAACAATTTGCTAGCCGACTCCCTTCCTAAGACTAGAGGCAGAGTTCGTACTAAATTGGGTCGCTCCCTAGCTACCTTATACGAGTTTCTGGCAGTTTCGGTTTTTGGGTATACATGTATTTTTCTTTTTTTGGGAACTTTTGTGTGTGGTGTATACCATGTGGGTATGGTGTCATTTTTGGGCCCTCACATATAGTCTATCTGTATCTTTTCTTGATTAATATATTAGTCTTTGAGCTTTTTCTATATATATATATATATATACATGTACGTATATATGCATGTATATATGTGTCGCGTTCCCCAACTTGTTGGATGGCATCTGCGACGTCAGTTGTAAGACCCCTTAGGTTGGTGATTTGAATCTACCTCTGGCGCAGATGCGTTGGTACTCGAGTTGTTAGGCATATTAGAGGTGGTTGGGGCCTTGGCCATTCCTTTATATATATATATATATATATATATATATTTGTGCGTGCGTCTAGATATGTTGATATATACACGCGCACACAATATCCGTGACCATTATTATAATACAAATAGGTTGTTTGGTCAGATTATTTTTTGTATATTATATTTCTAATTGCTTTTTGTATGTTCTCATTTTCCATCCATTCCTGTTATGGTTGCATTAGGTGTTAAATCCATTTTTGTGGGAATTTTTTTACACAACTTTTATTTGTGTTACCTTTGGTCTACTAGTTTATCTTCATAATTATTTGGCATTACCTTTATTACCAATCTTATTGGCATGTCTTCTTTCTATATGACTCTTTAAATCACCTAACTTCATTATCCAACTATTTTATATTCAATAGCTATAACTCTTATCCCTTTCATTTAATCATTTATCAATACATTCTTATTGTTTTGCCATACATACATCTAAGTATTCCCTTTCATGTCACACCCACTTTGGCTATCAGTGACTTCTCATACACTTGATACTCTATACTCTATACAAAATAGCCACTGAAATTTCAAATTTATAAAAAAAAAATAATCTTTATGGTATTCTAGTTTTGAATTGCTTCCCTTAGGTAGTTCAACTCAATTGTTCGTTCTTTTTTTTAGAAGTTTTATCCTTATCAATAACCTTTCTTATCTTTTGGTAATCATTGCTAATAAATTTTAATATTCCACCCACTATTCATATTATGTGCTTATTTTGGTTAAAGTGCGATAAAAGCTGTGCAGTAGAAGAGAGCAGTAAAAGAGAAGTGGTGGCATTCCAAGCCCCCATGCTGAGTTGTGATAAGAGAATAGAAGAAGTAAACAACTTACGGGTTGAGTTAAATTACTCACTGGGTAAATGATTCTAAATTATAATAATTCTCATATTAAGATATTTTGAAAAAATTACAATAAACAGTAAAAATGACTTCGCAGCAAAATAAAACAATAAATTTTTTTTTTCATTTCCTTTCATTCCTTTAAAAGACCTTCAAAAGAGAAGCATAATGTAAAGTGTTGCCGAGACGAGAATGATTAGGTGGATGAGTGGCTTTACACTTAGAGACAAAATGCGAAATGAATATATCCGTAATAGGGTTGGAGTTGCACCAATGACGGATAAAATTAGAGAGAGCCGCCTTAGATGGTTTGGTCACATTAAACGTCGACCACCTGATGATCTGATTAGGAGAGTAGATGTTTTAAATACAACTTATGTTAAGAAAGGCGAGAGCGGACCTAGGAAAACTTGGGCTTATTGCATAAAAAATGATCTTAATTTATTAGTATTAAACGAAAATTTGACACTAAATAGGACGCAATGGAGAAAAAGGATTCATGTAGCCGACCCCACTTAGTGGGATTAAGGCTTTGTTGTTGTTGTTGTTGTTGTTCCTTTCATTCCTTTACATCACACTTTTCATTATTGGGAGTCACCGTCTAAATGTATACTTGATAAAAATATTCGTTTAACATTTCCAACATATACTATAAAGGTGGTGAGACCTTCAATGCTCTATGGTGCTGAATGTTGGCCTTTAAAAGGGAAGCATAATGTTAAGTTAAGTGTTGCCGAGATGAGAATGATTAGGTGGATGAGTGGCTTTACACTTAGAGACAAAATGCGAAATGAATATATCAGTATTAGGGTTGGAGTTGCACCAGTGACGGATAAAATTAGAGAGAGTCGCCTTAGATGATTTGGTCACATTAAACGTCGACCACACGATGATCCGATTAGGAGAGTAGATGTTTTAAATACAACTTTTGTTAAGAAAGGCAGAGAAGCGAACCTAGGAAAACTTGGACTTATTGCATAAAAAATGATCTTAATTTATTAGAATTAAACGAAAATTTGACACTAAATAGGACGCAATGGAGAAAAAGGATTCATGTAGCCGACCCCACTTAGTGGGATTAAGGCTTTGTTGTTGTTGTTCCTTTCAATCCTTTACATCACACTTTTCATTATTGGGAGTCACCGTCTAAATGTATACTTGATAAAAATATTCGTTTAACATTTCCAACATATACTATAAAGGTAGACAACATCTTTCTTTTCTATGTTGTGCACGGGTACAATGTATTCCCCTGCTAGTATCATCTAGTGGTGTGACTCCCATATTACATGTATATATTATATTTTATTCATTTTTATGTTACATTTCACATTAAAAAAAAACTTGCATTTAATATTTTAAAAGAAACATGGATTTTTGCATATTAAAAATAAAAGCTGGGAAACAATCAAATTATGCGTAAATAAACAAGATTATTGTAAAATAAAAACATATTACCCACCTCAGAAATATCGTCTGCTATCATTTTCCTCATATCAATCTAATCCTTTTTGTGAACCTATACCAATAAGTTAACCATTATTAGCTTCTATCAGTATTATTTTATTTTATTTTTCACATGAATTCTATCATAATTAGAATATTAAAAATTTCAATTATCTTTTATCTAATGAAGTCATCAACTTAAATGGCTTTCTTATATAAACATGTATGCATATGCTCAATAGGAATATTCATTTAAATTTTATATTAATGCTTCTAACAATTTTTCCTTGTTGCAAACCTACTTGATATTAACTTCAATTATAGCAGAGTTTTAAATTTAGGAATTTTAATCTCCCTTTTAACATGATTTAATAAGAAAAATAATATTTCATTATTGAAATAAGTATTATACCTGAAGTTGTCCTCTCCCATTTTTGCCTTAGCTTCCTTGTCGATACCTTAATATTGTAAGAATTTACATTAAGATTTTTTGAGAATTAATGAAATTAATTAGGATTCTCATCTCAACAACACTTAATTTTATTTTATTTATCTTTTTAAAGGCCAACATTATGTGTTATAGAGCATTTTAGGTCTCACAACTAATAAAATTTTCCTTTCAATCTAAGCAGTACTTACATATCAGACAATAGACTCGAAGCATTCTTCCGTTTCAACCAACCAACTTGAATTCTATTAATAATATACTCATCTATATCACTATCACTCTGAACAATAAACCTGAGATATCTAAAACGATTGCACCTTTGAATGCTTTGATCGCCTATAGTTACAACTTTGCCACTATAACTGCTACTACTAAAATTACATTCCATGTATTCACTTTTAGTTCCACTCGAACGAAATCCTTTAGACTCCAATGTAGACCTCCATAATTCGAGTTTTTCTAAACTTTTTCTCTACCCTTATCCATAAGAAGGTTATCATCAGAGAAAAGCATACACCATGGTACATCTTTTTGTAAATGTCCAGTAAGAGTGCTCATAACTAAAGCAAAAAGATACGGGCTTAAAGTCGATTCCTAATGTAGTCCAGCTGACATAGGAAAATACTTGGTCAATCCTCTTGTTCGAACATAAGCAACAACTTTAGCATACACATCCTTAATGATTTAAATGTAAGTCGTATCAACACCTTCCCTCGAACTCTCCAAAAGGCTTCTTTTCGAACCTTTCCGTATGCTTTTTCTAATTCAATACAAATCATATGCATATCCTCCTTGTTCTCTTTGTATTTTTCCATCAAATTTCCCAATAAATGTATAGCTTTCATGATCTAAACTGATTATAACAAATCTTTGTATCACGTCTTGACCTATGCTCAATCACCCTCTCCCATAATATCAAATTATGACACATCAACTTAATTCTTCTATAATCTGCACACTCTTGTGCATCCTCTTTATTCTTAAAATGGTAACCAAAATGCTATTCCTCCACTCGGACATCTCTTTAGTTTTTAAAATAATATTAAATAATTTAGTAAGCCAATAAACTCTCAAGTCTCCTAAATATTTTCGCACTTCAATTGAGATATCATGAGGTCCTACTGATTTTCTACCTTTGATTTTCTCTAAAACCTCATCAACTTCTTTTTTACTAATATAATGAAAACATAAAATATTTTATTATTATTAACGATATTAAAATCACTAAGGTCAATCATATTTTCAGAAACTTCATTTAAAATTTTATCAAAATAGCTCACTCATTTATATTGAATATATTTTCTCTAGGAAAAATACTCTTTGATTTTCATCTTTAATACATTTTACTTTTTTTTCTTTTTGTTTGATTAGTTTATACATATATTTTTCACTCTTTTGGTATTAAATTTATTATAAAGATCACTAAAAACAAAATTTTTAGCGTCACAAATTGTTCTCGTAGACTCCTACCAGCCACATTTTATTTTCCTAGTTATCTAAATTTTTACAGTTAAGCTAATTTTTATAACACAATTTTTTATATTTTATCTTTTCTTGTATATTATTATTTAACCACTAACTATTTTTATTTATAGGTATTTTTTCTTTTGATTTTTCAAGTATATCTTTTGTCACATGTTTAATAAGGTTTGTTATTCTTATTCCACATAAAATTTGCTTCTTCATGAATATTTTAAATCTTGAAATCATAAAGTTTACTTCTAAAAATAATTTTTATTTGTGTCTTTTAGGTGCTCCACTAAAATCTTTTATTTTGGTGACACTAATTAGGATCCAATGTAGAAAAATGATTCATTTAGCCGACCTCACTTAGTGGGATTAAGGCTTTGTTGTTGTAGTTTTTTTTTAGGTGTTCCATCTAGTTTTATGACAAATATTTCTAGTATTCTTTATCTTAAAACTCTTTATCTTAATTCAAAACTAATATTCGATGTTAAGTACTTAAATTTTCAATTGGAATGACCTTACATTCTTTACATTCTTGATGATCTCCTTTTCTTTTAAAAAAATAATCAATTTGTGTTTTATTAGATTCATTCTTATAAGTAATAATATGCTCATCTCTTTTCTTAAATAAAGTATTAGCAATAACAAAATCATACACTAAGACAAATTCTAATATGATTTTACTTTCTTCATTAATCACTCAAAATTTGTAGCCACCATTAATATTTCTAAAATTTTCTACCTCTCTACCAACATGCTCATTTAAATATCTTTCAATAAAAATTTTTTCTTCAAGGGGTATCATTTGTATTAATTCTTTTAGGTCGTTTCAAATTTTTTTTTAAAACCTATATTTAAACCTATTTGAGGAGCATAAATACTTATAACACTAAAAATCTTAGCATCAACGACAATCTTAATGACTATAATTTTATCTCTAATTCTATTAATTTTTTACAACATTATCTTTCAAACTGAATTTTTCTTTCAAATTATATGTATGTATGTATGTACTGTGTGTGCGCGCGCGCGCGCGCGCGCGTACGTCTTGGCTCATTTGTTGCGGCCTTTGGTGTAAGTCCCTCGGGTTAGGGGTTCGAATCCCACCCATGTCGGGAGTATTCAAATTGCACACTGGACTGGAAGGGGAGTCCGCTCCTCGGTCAGTTCAACCTATCGGGGTTGATCGGCGGTCTCTGACTGTCGAACAATCTTTAAATATATATATATATATATATATATATATATATATATATATATGCATGTATGTATATATATATATGTATGTATGTATGTATGTATGTATGTATGTATGTATGTATGTATAGAGACACACACTCACCCCCATATGTATGTATACATAGGTTGCGTGCGTAATTATTAAACTTAATCTTAGCCTAGCTCTTTTATTTATTTCTTTCACTCCATCCTTAACGCCCTAGACTACGTTTCAAATCTTCAAGAGTTATATATATATCTTGCTTTGCTTTTTTTACAACTTTTTCGTCATCACCAGCAATATATTTGGCGTTGCTCGTTGAAATGTCTCAACAGTTTCTCACTTTCAAGATCATCTTTTTCTAGGAAAATTTCATCATTTAACCTTTTTTTAAATTCTTATGATATGCATTATTGACTATAGCTCATGCTTTCATCTCTGCATCTTCTTTGTTGGAAGATTTGCATACATACCGTTCAATTATTATGTACTTAACATATCTAACACCTAAACTTCAATTTTTACATATATGCCATCTTACCCATGCATAAATAGTTGCATTCACTTTTAAAGTTAAAATAGTGATACTTTTGATACAACAGGAAGGTTGGATGGTATAAATGTAGAAAGCAAAGTTCAGTTGTTGGATAAGTAAATATAGAAGAATTGTGTGGTATTTATGCAATTGCCCCCTTCTTTTTTAAGTTATTTGACCCAAAAAATGTGACATAGCACAGCACCATTAAAGTATTTGGGATGAGAATTTTTGCAGTCTGGAGATCTAATGAGTTATGGAATTTTAAATCTAAGATTTCAATGTGAAGGAGAGAGTGGAAGCATCGTCTTTTGATAGAATATATGGGATTTAAATATATTATACAATGTTAAGAGGCCAGAAGGCGGAATATATTTTAGATTATTAATTTTTTTAGCCTCTCATCTTTTGCATGATGCTTCATTTATTCATTTTTCTATGTAAGTTCTTTAGAATCACAAATTTCCGCTCCTCCACTCTCGTCAAATTGTTTGGCCCTGAACGAGTGTTTTAATTTATTTTCTACTTTTGCTGTCGTTCTGACTTCTGATTACCTTCTTTTTTTGCATAATTTTATGGCAACTTATGCAGAGCAGTGCGAAAAGGACAAGGCTCGCGTTCTTGTACACTGCATGTCAGGAAAAAATAGGTATTAGATCTCACATTTCTATGGTTCCGATTGGATATTTATGAAACACTACTGTTGGGCAGATGGATTTTGTTTAGGTGCATTTATACATTCCACACAATTTCTATGTATTTGCATATCTAACACCTAAACTTTGATTTTTTACATTTTTACCACCTAAGTGTTTCATGTTACATCAAAATTTTCACTATTTTAACTTAAAAAAAAAATGAAATACACCTTTTCATGCATGGATAAAGTAGCATTTATGTACAAATTGAAGTTTAATTTTTGGTTATGTAAATACATAAGAAGTGGTAAATTTTTCCTTCTGTTCAACATTTGAGTCTCCTCTTTTAAATGCATTTTATTTTACAGATCACCAGCTATTGTTATAGCCTATTTGATGAGATCTAGAGGTTGGCGTTTCCCACAAAGTTTTCAATGGGTGAAAGATCACAGGCAACAGGTTGAGCTGACTCAAGGTTAGCTTTTTCTTTAAAGTTTGCCTTATCTCTAATATATAAGTTTAATTTGATCTTTGTAGCGGCACTAAAATTTATTTTAATGGGCTGGTTGTTTTGGCTAATTGATAGGAGAAATATTTGCGTACGTAATACGTACGCAGAATTGCTTGCGTATGAAAGTTATTGAGGGGGTATTCGGGGTTATGACTGTGTTATTGAGGTTAATATCCCCAATAACCTCACAATAACCCTCCAATAACCTACAAATATATGAAAACAGAACTGCAAAACTTATTTGTAGGTTATTAGGGGTTATTGTGAGGTTATTCGGGGTATTAAGCCAAATAACACGGACATAACCCTCCCATGACCTCCGAGTAACCTTCGTACGCACGTAATTCTGCGTGTCTATTACGTTCGCAAATATTTCTCAATTAATAGGCTACTTTTACTATCTAAAACTTTTCTATGGCTTTTATTTTTGGAAGATTTACATGCATACCACTAAATTTCCATGTATTTACATATCTAGCACCTAAACTTCAATTTTGTCGTATATGCTATCTAATCTATGCATGAAAAAGGTGTATTTCACTTTTTAAAATTAAATTACTGATATTTTTGTTGTGATGTGAAAGATTTGGGTGGTATAAATGTTTGTAAATTGGATGGTATGTATGTAAATGACTTTTCTTTGGAGGATTTACATAGATACCACTAAATTCCTATGTATTTACTCATCTAACGCCTATACTTCACTTTTTACATATATGTCACTTTATTTATGCATGAAAATGTGTATTTCCCTTTTCAAACGTTAAAATAGAGGTATTTTTGATGATATATGAAAGATTTGGATATTATGAATGTTAAAAGCAATTAGGTGTTAGATATGTAAATATGTAAGCAGTGAGTGCTCTATGTATGTAAATGCCCCCTTTTCTTTCTTGCTCTCTTACTCTTGTTCTATTAATCATCCAGTTGTTCGGGAGCAATTACTCGAATTTGAGAAGCGACTATTTGGTTCCGGCGAAATCATGGCATCATCCGCTTCTCAAGTGCCCGTTTACGCTTCTCCTTTCGCTTTCAATCTAGGGTTTCCCAAAACTACTGGAACCGCCCCAATCCCCGTCTTCAACCAATCGACAACCTCCTCAATCTTCCAACGCGTTGACACGAATCTTGTGCCCGGCGCATTCGTGTTCGGTGCAGGAAGAACGACTGAGCAGAGAATCATGGAGAATAGTGCCTTCAATGCAGTGCCGCCTACTGGGACGGAAACCCCCATGGACAGCTCTTGAACAGCTTCAGACTTTCAGGTTTGTTACCATACTCTGAATCATATGACCTCATGAATGGAGTTTATATGGTCCCAATATGCTTACATGGGGTTGAAGGGGAGCTGATCCCTTCCTTCTGTTGTTAGGGTGGGGGTAAAGTGATGCAAAAAATTGTATTTTGTTTTGCATTTTTACTCATTGTGGAAGTAAAATATTGATAATTTGAACAAAAAACAGCAAAAATTCTGTCCATATCTGTATTTTAAAGGAAAAAAATTGTATTTTTGAATGTTCTTCTTGTGTGTATATTATCATTTTCATTGGATTTGCTGGATGTTATTTTTGGGAATTTTTGTATGTATTCTATGTTTTATTTGTTGGGCTAGTGGTAGTGTTGTCTACAACCAAGTTGTGTTCTTTTGGTGAAGTGAACCAATAGTGAAGTATGCATTGATTTGGGTTCATTAATAGTATGGGTCCTTGCTCCTCTAATGCGAAATGAATATATCCGTGAAAGGGTTGGTGTAGCTCCAGTGATGGACGAAAGTAGAGATTCATCTTAGATTGTTTAGTCATATTAAACGTCGACCATCTTATAATCCAATTAGGAGAGTAGATGTTTTAGATTCGACTTATGTTAAGAAAGGCAGAGGTAGACCTTGGAAGACTTGGGCTTATTGTATAGAAAATGATATTAATTTATTAGAATTAAATGAAAATATGACACTAAATAGAAAAAAGGATTCATGTAGGCGACCCACTTAGTGGGATAAAGGTTTAGTTGTTGTTGTTGCCCTTGCTCCTCTAATACATGTGATAACATCAAATGAGTGGGATTTCTCATCTCTTTGTAATTAGAGATTTAAACAAAACATTGGATCATGAATTTCAACTATGTTTACATCATCTCTCACTCTATATCTACTAACCAACTTGAATGTATTTGTTATGTGGAGATGACTTGAGCTATATATCTAGGTAGAGTAATGATGCACGATTGACTCGGTCATGTCGAGTCTTCACTGATGGGTAAATCAATAATGTTCGTCATCTTTTACTCGAGAAATTATGCGAATTGGTTGCTAATGTGCTCATGACTGAAGAGATTGTAGTCCAAGTAATCAAACGAGTGTTGAATGATTGGTATTATGGCTATAACCTATTCAATTGAATCAAGCAAACTTTTGGGGGCTGTCAAAAATTCTTGTTGTTTGAAAGCAACGCATGTTCGGTTTGTTAAGTAGTTCATGTTCGAATCATTCGTTAAGTAAGCGACTCGAACATGAATAATTTTTTAAAAACTTGAATTATAAATGAGTTGAACACAAATAATCATTTGTTCGATTGTGTTTCGTTCGTTTTAGCTTGAAATAAGAAAATTGTTTATATATCTGTGTGTGGGCGCGCGTGCGAACGAAAGCCTTGGCTCAATGGTTGCGGCCTTTGGTGTAAGTCCCTTGGGTCAGAGGTTCGAATCTCACTCATGACGATAGGATTCAAATAACACACCGGACTGGAAGGGGAGTCCGCTACTCGGTGAGTTCAACCTATAGGGGTTGATCGGCGATCCCCGACTATCGATCAATCTTTTACTATATAATTTTAAATCACCACAAGTTGTGTAGTTATGTAGTTTGGTTTTTTATTATAGCATAAGAATGATGCATTGTCAAATATAACAATTTGCATCTATTTTTTCTAAATAATTTAAGTGAGTCAATTTTTGAGCCGAATACGAGTCAAACAAGAACGACAAAATGTAAATCGAAAACATGAACGCATTATTCGTGAACGATTTCAAACACGAGCCAATTTTGATCGAGCATGTATGAACAAAATTAAATATAAGATGTTGATGACACACACAATGGATTATAAACAATAATATTGTTTATTCATAGTTCAAACCCTCAATGAATATATTGGTTTTATATGTAAATTTGTTGAGGCATTTATATATATATCACCTGAAATATTACTATTTATAAAACTAGCGCACTTTTTCATCCATTTCTAATATATCGGTTTAGTAGTTTAAAAAAATATATTAATTTTAGTTCGAGTGTATAGATGATCATCCCTAAATTTTTTTTAAATAACAAGATAGGATTCAGTAATTAAACAAAAATTATGAAATGTTAAATCAATAAAAATCTCATTATCTATATAGTTTTTGTGGCATTTACATACATACCACCAGTTTTTATATATTTACATATCTAACACCTTGTTTCCGTATTTTATATTTATAGCACTCAAAATATTCATGTCCCCGTAAAATATCATTATTTTAACATCTAAAAAAAATGAAATATATATTCTGCATAAGTAAGGTGGAATATATGTAATTATTAAAATTTAGGTGCTAGAAATGTAAATATATTGCAATTTAGTTCTATATTCCTTAATTTTTATTTTAGTTTGAATTGGAGGAACAGACAGATCTTAGTTTGAATTCGCGACAATAAGGAAATCCAATTAGGGCTTTTTAAAGAAAGGAGCATTTACATACACACCATACAACTCTTATGTATTTACAGATCTACCAACCAAACTTAATTTTAACATTTATACCTCCCTATTCTTCTATATCACATCAAAAATACCATCATTTTAAGTTTGAAAAAATGAAGTAAATTCTAATGCATAGAAAAAGTGGCATTTATGTAAGAATTAAAGTTTGTATGGTAGATTTGTAAATATATAAGAATTAAGTGGTATTTATGTAAATCTTACCAACAAATCAAATTAAGCTTAAAGTCTCTCCGCTCTCTGGCTAAAATAGTCGCCCAATCTCGTTCAACGGTTACCACCACCGCCGCTTGGCCTGGCCGTCGTCCACCTAGACTTACTGGCGGCCACCCTTTACCGGTGTATATTATTCAAATTGAGCACGAAGCCTCCCCGTGGTGTTAGATTCGTCTCATCTTCCTGCAGCTTACCCTAATTTCTCGATCTCTACCTGTAATTGGCTTTCTCAGTGCAGAGAAAGAAGAAGGTGATCTATCACCCTTCGCTAGTTTCTCGATCTCTGTATGGAGATGGAGACGGCATTGAATAAGATCGAGAGAGCTCATCGGATGTACCGGGAATTAAAGCATCGAGATGCTCTCGAGCTTTATACGGAGGCGCTAGGGATGGCGAAGAACAAATCTCAGAAGATCGCGCTGCATAGCAACCGGGCTGCTTGCTATCTTAAACTGCATGACTTCAAGAAGGTTCTCACAGTACCCTTTTTCTTTCGGTTTTCTTAGGTTATCCTGAGCTGTTAATGGGAAAGGCGGTTCGTTTTGAACTATTGGTTGGCTGATGATTGTTTGAGTTTTATATGGGCGATCACGCGTAAATGTTGATTTCTTTTTAGAAGAAAGGTTTGTAAGGAAAATTGCTGTTTTAATTCCTTTAGCTTCAATGGCAGGAAGGCAACTGAAGCAAAGAGCTTCTGGAAGCTACTAATGCAATAACATTTAGCAGTTACATACATAGCAATGGAAGCATTTACAAATCAAGTACCTTCTTTCATCCAAATTTTTTAAATTATCACACAAATATCAAGATTCATGGTGAAACCTCCAACGAATATTTTCATTTTTATCAAATTCTCATTGGTTTGATCGTGATACATGTAAATGTATCAGTTTGTTTGTTCACAAAAACCACCTGAGGGCTAGTTTTGTAAATAGCAATGTTTTGAGTGCTGTGTATGTAATTATCCCTGACATTTATTGGATGTGTTGTGTGCTTGAGATTCTTAGAGGAATTGATGGTATTTGAGAACATTCTCCATTTGATAGAAGGGAGAAAAATGTGTTAAAGTCTTTCATAATTTTTGTAGAATATTAGTGTAAGGTTGTTTCACCCCAGAGGAGTTGGTGGAACTTTAGTACAATATACCTTTTATGTGATAAAAAAAAAGATGCTAAGGGCGCTAACATAGGTCCTTTCACTAGGCGGTTGTAGATGTAATGAATTTTACCACCGCATATTAGACAACATGAAAAGAAGCTTTTTTTCTTTGTTGTTGCAAGTAAAAATTGTGTTTTTCAATGTCTTTTGATCTTTAGCTCACCTAGGATGATGTCAAACTCATTTTTTTTTTTGGCAGCACATTTGAGCTACCATCACAATGGTGGAATGAATGTGGTTGATTGGCTAGCATAGTTTAGTCCTCTAACGTTTGTTGGTGTGCTTGCTATCATCTTATGCATCACATACGAAATTGTATTATTTGATGAGTAGGGTAAATGAGGATGAGGAATTTCTTTTGAGCTCTTTCACTTGTGAGAAAAACCTGCCATCGCATATAACATCACTTTCTACAATATTTGTTTCTATTATGATCAACTAACAGTGGAGATTGCACCCTCTAAGGCTAATCTAACCTCCTCGCTTGGACCTAGACTGACCCAATTGGTTGTCCATGACAACTATCACTGCAATGTCTTGGATCATTGATTTTAAAATATCACTTTATAGGCAATGATTTCACGAATGCATTGATAGTGAAGAGTTTGAGCTTTGACGGTTGATTGGAGGAAATAATATCATGAAGATTAGTTGCTTTTAAATAGTTCCCCATTGAAATTCAGCTATTATATCCCATCATTTTACGTGGAGAAAATCTTCTTTGTGAGAGGAGTAATTGAGATGAATGGATTGCAAAATAGTGTTGTATTTGGAAGGAATTGCATAGTTTTGGTAGTTTTAGGCCGTCCACACCTTTTATTTTACTGAGTTGGTATTCACAAACTATGTGTACATGCTTTTAAAGAAAAGGAGAGGAAGCGATTCTTAAAAACAAATGAATCCATCTCGTCATATCTATTCTACCATCATGTGCTTTGCCGTAACGTTGAAAGGTTAGCATCAAAATACGTAATGAAATTGCTTCACTGTTATCTCTGGTTCACAAATTTGATTCATGAAAGCTCTCTCTCTCTCTGTGCAAATGCAAGGCTAAGACTGTATTCTAAAACTCCTCGAACAGTGCATTAGTCAGAACTTCATGCACTGTGTTACACCTTTTATTTTTTTATTTCTAATTACCTTAACATGCATTTTAGTAAAGTGTTAAATATCAAGGATAATATATTTCTATTTGAACTTCTGATTTGATGGATTATTAATTGCTCTTTGAATTCGATTCTTCGTGGGTATTGCTACAGGCAGCTCAAGAGTGTACATCAGTTCTCGATTTGGATCAACAACACACGGGAGCTTTGATGTTACGAGCACAGACACTAGTCACTTTGAAGGATTACCAATCGGCCCTCTTTGATGTCAACCGACTTATGGAACTAAATCCAGCATCAGATGTGTATCGAAACCTACAAGACCGACTTAGAACACAATTGGTATGCTTTTTTACCTCATTTTAGCACCATAAAATTCCATAATTGCAAATTTAGCTCGTAATGTTAGACGTTGAGATGTCCTTTGCTTGTGTTATGGTCACACATATGCCTGATAACACTGGTGTTTTGTTCATTTAAGATTTGGAAGGATTACATACATGCCACTCAATTCCTATATTTACATATAACATACATGTCACCTTACCTATGCATAAAAAGATTTATTTTACTTTTTAGAAGTTAAAATGATCGTATTTTTTATATGATATGAAAGATTTGGTTGGTGCAAATGTAAAATGTAAAGTTTATTTGTTAGATACGTACATACATAGAAATTGGGTGATATGTATGTAAATGCCTCTTAAGATTTTTGTGAGTGCATTAATCCACTCCTAATAATTGTAACTTTTGTACTTGCTTACTGTTATATAACTTTTTCGAGTTTTGTGACCGTTTTCATAAATATTTAAGAAAATTCCAAATATGTAATCACATCTTAATTTCCAGTTGTTTTTGCATTTATGTTCTAATAACCTTGCATTATTCAGTATTTTATAACTTTTTGATTCTCCCTGCCATGCACTTTTTCATGAAATGTATTAATATTTACAAAAGAACAACATTTTTCTTCCTTAAAGCTGGCCTAAATTTATATGAAATTCACATGTGGAATTTCTCGCATTTAGAATGAGCATATTTCCATAACTAAAAAATAAAAGGTGGCATTTACTTGCATAGCACACAATTCTTATGTATTTACATATCTCATGCCCAAGCTTTCATATATACACGAATAGCACTCAAATCTTTACCATCACACAAGAAAATAGCACCAATATCACTTTTTAAAAGTGAAATACACATTTTCATGTGCATGTTTAAAGCATCAAAGTGCTATGTATGTAGAAATGAAAGTTTAGGTGTGAGATATGTAAAAACATAAGGATTGCACACTCGCACGTACACCAAAAAACAAAATTCCTATATTTGTTACATATCATAATACAAATGCTTCTGAAAGCTGATATGCATTCCCTCTCAGATTATTATTTTTATTGAACTAACTGCTCAAGAAAACAATTTTTTGTATTATTTTTCTTTCTATTGGTGATTTGATTTATTTTATTTATTGAATGACATATTACTTCGCTTCAGCAAAGTTAACAAACTCTTTAATTTCACTTTTTCTACTGGCTTTTATGGTTTCTTTATGCCATTGAATTAAGTCTCTAGCTCCAATACCTGAATCTGAGGACGAGTCATCGTGTCCTGAAGAAGATGAGAATATCGAATCAACTGCTTTAAATAACGTAAAAAATACGAATAAGGGTGCACTTATATCTCCTCATCCCACTGTTATCGAGACTCGAAACCCCGAGACTCCAACTCACTCAAATCCACAAGGATGGGAAGCCATCCCGAAACCTAAAGGTCATTCTGGCTTAGATTACTCAAGATGGGACAAGGTGGAAGAAGATTCAAGTGGAGAGGAAGAAGATGATGCAGAAGAGCAGCGGCCTCAGTACAGATTTCGTGTTAGAACTGTTGGGGTTCGTCCTGTAAAGTGAAAGGTTGAAAAGGAAATTACTTGGATTTCATTTTTACCAGATCTTCTGCAACTGTTCAGAATTTATAAAGATGAAGAATTTCATGGTGTGGTTTACTGAACCCAATCATTCACTGTATGAAGCAAAGGTGAGCTTTCATGAAATTAGTGTTTTAATTTTCTTGATTTGGGTTCTTGCAATGGGGTAGAATTTCGGAATCTGATTTACAGCCAGATAAGCTTAAAAATTTGACTTGTTTTATTTGAATGAAATGAAATTAGTTGATTTTGATTTGTAGGATATGCAAGAATAATGAAAATATTTGCTGTGAATCAAAAACAAATGGAGAATTTACATACATACCATGCAGTTATTTATATTTACATATAAAACACCTAAACTTTCATATTTACTTTTAGAAGAATTGCATACATATCACTCAATTCTTATGTATTTACATATCTAAGACCAAAACTTCAATTTTTACGTACATGCCACCTTCCTTATGCATGAAAAAGGTGTATTTCACTTTTTAAAAGTTAAAATGGTGGTGTTTTTATGTGATATGAAAGATTTGAGTGGTCTAAATGTAAAAATTAACGTGTAGGCATTAGATATGTAATTACTTATAATTACCTAAGGATTGGGTGGTATGTATAGTGAATGTCCTTTTTGCAACGTTTTGGTGTCCTAAACCTATGAATGACAATGTATATTTCACTTTTAAAAGGATAGTAATATTAGTATTTTTGAAGGTTAAAAGAGTTAGATATCTAACTGCACAAAAAGTATTTGTATGTGTAAACGGCCCCCAAAACATGTGAAACATTAAGATGTTTTTATATATAATCGGCAGAACAATTTTCATTGAAGCTCAAATAGAAATTCCCCCAACATCTATGGTAGTTTTATGAAGATATTTCTTATGAATCCTACGACAAAATAGCGAAATGTTAAATCATAATTGTTCTTTTTTACATATTCCATGAAACTTGTCATATGTTTATGTCTAAGAAATTATTTCATCATGTGTTAATTTTTACAACTCGTTTTGATAGAATTTGAGTCACTAACTAAATGATCTGTTTGGGACAACTTTCTGATTGCGTCTTATACTGTCAGTACAGCTTTGCTTGGGGCACTGTTTTCTTGCTAATTTCTAGTAATTTCTGTGGTGTGAAGCTATTTTTTTCTCAACCTGATATGTTAAAATGTGATGGCCGTAAGAAAGCTGATGTCTGATTTTTTTGGAAAAAAAAAATTATAATTTCCACCGCAACTTTTTAAAAAAGTATTTTTTCCATCACAACTTAACAACCACATTTTCGAAATAGTTGCAACCACCCCAAATAGATCCTGACAAATCGTCTTCAGATGTTCTATATGTTGCCCATTTAAACAAACTTATATATTTGAATTGCAGGATCAGTAGGACCAGCTTTCAGCTAGATGTCATCAGAACGATAACTGTTGCAGTTCCCTTAATTGGCAGTTGGATGAAGAATGATACATATAATTTGGTTTATTGATATAAACATTGTAGAGACAAATGGAGTTTGTAGGACTTAGTTTTCTGTCATGTACCAGTGGGTGACAGTTTGTTTTTTGTTAAATAACCTTCATTAATTTGTGATATTGTAAATATAAATACTCATTTCAATTTTTTTAGCATAATTTTGACCAGAAGAATAGGAACTAGGAAATAGACAAATAGAAAATGTTCATTTACCTCTTAGGCTTAAAGCACATGGCAACCAATATGTTGATTTGGTTAAACTTCTTATGAATACTAAGTCCAAACCAAGGCATAAAATCTACAATAACCAATTCTTAACATAAAACCACATTATTGAATGAAAAAAATTTCCTATAGATAAACATTTACCTTAACCAAGGCATGAAATCTACAATAACCAATTCTTAACATAAAACCACATTATCGAATGAAAAATATTTCCTATAGATAAACATTTACCTTTAACTTAATAATATTTGGTGAAAAATAGGTTGAATTGAGCTTGAGTAGGCTATACTTAGAGATGGAGCAACTTAACCTATCAGTTGCTAAAGTGGATTGTTATAAAGAACCCAACTGAATCTTTTGAAGAGAATGATGAATATAGAGAGTGCTCGTGTGCGTGCGTGCGTGCAAGCGCACCTGCCGTGAATGCTTAAACATCTATTTATAATGAAATTGAGGTCAGTGCTATAAAAAGTGCCAACTATAGTTAGATCATTAGCCCAAGTACTCGAAACAAGTTTGGTTTTGAGGATGGCAGGGTAAAGTTTGTAAGGTAAGTATTGCAGGCAAATGTTGCTTGGTTGCCATTGCAGTAGTCAGACTGCCAGTGCTGGATATATGCCATTACCACAGTTAGACCTCCGTTGTTGGATCGTCATGGTAAGATCAATATTGTCTGGCTATCACTACTATTGTTGTTAGATCATTGTTGTCTAGCGGCCACACCCACTAGAGACGACAAATCTAAATCTCTGCCATACACCCCCTACCGTGAGTTTTCCTTCGTCGTAACTAGATTGACCGTCTCTTCCCCAGCATTTTCTGTCATACTTATAAGTATCAAACTTGTGTCAACATTTGTAAATACATCAACATTGCATGGTATGTATGTAATCCCAGAACTAAATAGTACTACATCAAGTCACAGCTGATAGCTCTCATCTCTTTTGAGCTAAATCCACTTGAAAAATAAGTATTTAAAGGCACCCTGTGTTGAAGGGAAGCTGGCTCTTTTCTCTTTTATTAGATAGAAAAAAAATATATGCTATTGAATGCCCGAAAATCTTATTTTGCAAGCAGAAAATAAGGCTAGGGCTCTCAAAACGGCTCGTTGTTCGCGAGCAGCTCGTGTTCGGCTCATTAAGAAGTTCATGTTCGACTCGTTTGCTAAATTAACAAGCCGAACATCATTCGTGTTCGGCTCTTTTTGGCTCTAAATATTACTCATCAATTATATATATATATATATATATATATATATATATATATATATATATATATATATATATATATATATATATATGAAATTTAAGAACTATGTAATATAAATCTTGCTTAATTTCTTTATATTAAGTGATGAACTGTCGGTCGCGAGCCAAACGGATGTCATAAATTTCCTAGTTTATTTAATCGAGCCCCATCATCAAGCAGTGTGTCTATTCTTCGGAATAGATACACGGTTTGTGGTGTGGTACTCGTTTATATTAACTATTTGAGATGTGAGATCAGTTTGATTTCATATCTTAAATTTTTTTTAAAAAAAAAAACTTAAAAATATTTTCAAAATAAAATGCTACTTTTCAAATTATATTTATATATATATATATATATATATATATATATATATATATATGAGTATTATTTTTAAAAAATTTAATTGATTACGAGGTTACAATGATTTATAATCAATTAAAATTATTAATTAAGAAAATAGAATAAAAATTATTAAATTAGATTCAAATGGTGTTTTAGTATAAACAATGATTTTTAAATATTGTCCAAATCTTTAACATCTTATGAGTACATGACTAGAGTTGTCAAAACAACTCTTTGTTCGTGAACAGCTCGTTCGGCTCGCTAAGCAAGTGACCAAACAAGGACACACCTTTTGAGCTCGAAATATAAACGAGCCGAACATGAGCTGCGTGTGGCTCGCTCGTGTTCGGCTCATTTACACCCCTAAATAAGGCTAGACGTTGGCTCAGTGGCTTTTTTAATTAGAGGCATTTACATTTATACCACCAAAAAAAGAGGTTTTTTTATTAGAGGCTTGTTTTGTATAATGCATAAATTTATGTTATCACTTCATTATAATTATAAATATCAAAATTTTGCTGCTAGATAATTAAATACATAAGAATTGTGTGATGTTTATTTATTTATTTATTTTTTTATTATTTTCAAAATGTACTTTATTTTTAAAATTTTCATCGACCACTAGTGTAATGCTGATAAATTTAAGGGATTTGAATGGTATAAAGATAAAAATAAAGTTTAGGTGTTAGATATGTAAATACGTAAGAATTGGATGGTAAGCATAAGAATTGGATGCACTGCAGGCTTGAGTGGGCGATTTGATAATTTTTTAAGTTTGTAAGGTCCAAAGAACGAGAGTCGGCTTCCTGAAGTCCGTTCTTCCTCAATAGCTCAGCGGTAGAGCGGTCGGCTATTAACTGGCTGGTCGTAGATTCGAATCCTACTTGGGGAGATTTGATTCATTCTTCATTCTTTCATGAAGAATTGAATGAAAGGGCTCGCTTTGACCGTTAGGAGTAGGTAACTCGTTCCCTTCAATTTTTCTCATTGTTTATGGGTCTGAGACTGAAAAGTAAAAAAAATAATTACGATTATACCGTCAATTACAGATACATAAATCATAGAATTATTGCAAAACAGGACTCTTGAGTAGTTCTCTGCCTGTCCCTCAAATTTAATGGCTAAGGCCTATATATAATTAAACTAAGGCCCCGTTTGGAGCAGCGGTTTTATTACGGCGGGCCAGAAAATGCGACGTGTCACGTTTGATTTCAATGGCGTGGCAGATTTCATGAAAAATCTGAATGAAACGTGGCCGCGAGTCCAACCCTACGGCCCGCGCTCGTTCATATAGTGTTGAAGCGGCCGCCTCTCCTCTCCCGTGATCATTTATCTTGCATGCCTTGCCCTAATTGCCCCTCCTTTTCTGTGATCCTCTCTCTCGCTGCTTGCCTAGCGACCCTATCCTCTAACCTTTCTTTCTTTCGTGATTCGCACAGTTGGTGTTGTGCCTCTCTTTGTAAGTTCTCTTCCCCTGCTCCTCTATCTCCTCTGCGTCTTTGTTTGGATCTTTTGATTTGTGTGAGGTGTTGCTTCTTCGTGTGGTGCTCTATGTGGTGGTTTCTTTGTACTATAGTTCCTCTGTGTGGTGGTTCCTTTGTACTGTAGTTCCTCTGTGCGGCGGTTCCTTTTCATGTTGGGTAATTTTTACCTTAACAATGCCATTGTCCTTGATTTTGGAAATGTGTATGTATTTGATATTTTCGTGGTTTCCTCTTTATGGTGGTTCCTATTTGATGTGGTTCTTCTTCGTGTTGGGTAATCTTTGTGCGGTGGTTTATTTACCCTAACTGTGTGGTTTTTGGTTTTGTGACATTGTGCCCACTGTGGGTTGCTCTGTGAGGTAATTCTCTCTTGGTGTTGGTGTGGTCCTCTGTGCTCAAGAATTTTACAATTTTTTATTCGGGCTAAAGCTTATACTTCATTTCATCTATTGAAGTTGGTTTTGGGATTTTTGGATTTTTGATTTTGGCAAATGCTTATGCTTCGTTGATTCTCGGTTGAGGTTGGATTTTGGGATTTTTAGAGTTCCATGTGCATTAGCTTAGATTTTTGAGATTTTTCATTTGGCAAATACTTATATTTACTCCTTTATATTCTTGAATTATGGTGTAATATGTGCTGGTTTTGAATGACAAGTGTAATGATGGATTATGGTTTTCATTTTGCTCAAGACACTATACATTTGGTTGATATTGGCTTATGGTGTTGGTGAGGTGGATGTGAGGGTAGGTCTATTTG
This sequence comes from Papilionanthe hookeriana x Papilionanthe teres, assembly GCA_022702705.1. Lineage (NCBI taxonomy): Eukaryota > Viridiplantae > Streptophyta > Magnoliopsida > Asparagales > Orchidaceae > Papilionanthe > Papilionanthe hookeriana x Papilionanthe teres. The sequence goes on along the minus strand of CM040427.1, from coordinate 65,343,957 downwards.
TGTTGAAGGATGAGGAGGAGGTAGTGGTGAAGGGTAGTTGGTGCGTGGACGTAGAGGTGGGGCAATGGGGAAGGTGCAAACGATATGTTAGAGTTGAGAGAGCGAATTACGGATGCGATAGTTGGAGGGTGATTCGATTGACTGGTAGTTTTTATTTACATTAATTGTAATGGTTGTTGAAGACATTCATTCTTTATTGAATCAGTATTTTATACAGTTAATGTGTATTTTTGTTCCTTATGTCATTAAATTTTTATTGTATTTGATCCTTTTGTATTTTTTATTCTTTTAGTGGGTTTTGGAGATCTATAATGAAACTTTTGATCTTATGGGTTATTCTAGATAGTCTGAATGTCGCATTTGGTTGTTGTCAAATGTAAAATCCCAATAAAGCAACCAAGTTTTTTTTTTGCCACGGTTTTTTAGGTTCTTTTGGATGACCTTTTTTGGTGATATACATATGCGACACACACAAGCTTGGTATGATGTGGGTTAAAAAAATCAAAATGCTTCTTTTTATAAGGTCTATTGTGTTATTGTAGCGACAAATTCGTTTGTTAATATACTGAATTCTTTGAGACTTCACAACTGCATAAAACTTTAATTAACTTCAGTTATCAATTATTACTGGTGTTATGTCTAAGGGCGTATTTTTTAAGCCTTCAGTCCTTACAATTACATAAAACTTTAAGTAATTAATTATGTCATCAATTTTTACTTGTGTTACGCTAGGCGTATTTTCTTAAGCCTTCAGGAATAATGAGATCGAGGATTTTCGGTACCTTCAAAGGATTACGCTGCTGCTATGGCCTTCAACGTTCTCTGCTCACTTCATACCAACCAGATAGCTTCGAGAGAGTTTTACAGGTGCTCACAGAGAATCACATAAAATTGTGACTATTTTTCGTAGATACATGGACTGAAAGATTCCATGGCGAGTGATCAGATATGGAGAATATTCCTAGAAGATGATTTAGCTCGTGACATAAACTGTCCGCATTTTAAAAACAATATTATAATATTATTAATTATGATTTTAATAGTAATTTTTTTTAATTTTAGTAGCATGCTACTCACTGTTTAGATAGGTGCTTATGTTTATTTTATAATATTTTGCACTAAATATTTACTTTTAAAGTATATAATGTATTAGTGTGAACTGTCATGTTGCAAACAACATTACTGAACAGAGATATAATGATCATTTGTCCAGAAATAACTACAGTACAATTATTTTCAAACTGTAAAAAATAAAACAAACAGTCATCTTATCCACAACAACTTTTACGCATCAGTTTTCAGTGGCAGCTGCTACGCAACAGCTTATTATTAAGCTGCAGCTGCCCCAAACCCTAAAACATTTACATACATACCACCCAATCCTTATTTATTTACATGCCAACACCTAAACTTTACTTTTATATTTATACCACCCAATCTTTCATATCATATAAAAGACAACATTATACACAAAATGAAGTTCAGGTATTAGATATCTAAATACATAGGAATTAAGTGGTATATCTGTAAATCTCCCATTAAACAACATAACATAATAGTTTTGAATGATTGAACACTAATAAAAAATTAAAGGGTTTAACACTGACAATCTCCCCACCTCTCTCTCTCTCTCTCTCTCTCTCTCTCTCTCTCTCTCTCTCTCTCTCTATCTCACCACTCCTGTGATGCAAATTACAGATTTTATTGAAATGTAATCCTGAAACTAATAATTTCCCCCATACCTCCTAAGCAATGGAAAAAATCACATGTAGGTTCTCCAACCCTTTTCAAATCATGGAGTCAAAGTAAGATAGATTCCTACAACGCTTGTACTGCAAGAGACTGCCATAAGTGCGGTCCCAAACGCCAACAAAGAGAGCTTCAGTATCAGGACTAAAAGACATACCAGATATCTCCCCAAAGAAATCCAGCTCCTGCTGCTTCTCATAGCCGCCGCCGCTTCTTACGTCGAATATGTGTACGAAATCCGCTGGTTCAGCCATTGCCATGAACTGGCCGTCAGATGTGAATCGAATTGATCTTATTGCTCCGAGATTCGCTCTCAATATGGCGATGGATTTTGACATGTTTCTAACATCCCATACTCTGCAGGTCTTGTCCTGATTGCCGGTCGCAAAGATCCGGCCGTCGGGACTCCACGCGGATGCGAACGAGTAGTCCAAGTGTCCTTGCAAGTCATGGATGGTCTGGGAGGGAGGAAATGTTAGTATACAACAGAACAAATTTTAGTATACCGGTATTCAATAGCACACGATTCTTATTTAAGCTATCTCACACCTGAACTTTCATATTTATACAAATAGCACTCAAATGTTTAATAACACATATGAAGTAGTATTACTACCGCTTTTATAAGTAAAATGCACTTTTTTCAAGCATGTGTTTAGAGCAACAAAGTGCTATGTATGTAAATATGAAAATTTAGGTGAGACATGTATATAGATAAGAACTGTGTGCTAAGTATGTAACTTTTCATCTCCTTTAAAATTAGTTTAAAACTATTATAAAGATTATTATTCAATTTAAAGAATAGTTAATATTATCTTTTTGTCAACTAACACGAAGCATTTTAATTATTGACATTAATTACCTTTCCGGAGTGCGAGTCGGCTATGATTCCATCCGGGTTGTCTCCCACAACCACAAGTAGTTTTCCATCAGGACTGAGAGATGAGTGCTGCAAGAGAATAAGTGGATGGAATAACATCCAAATCCATGCAAACATTTGACAAATTCTCACTTAAATGTTGTTTATATGTTAGTAATAGTAAGCTGTAAATGTTGAATTTCAAAATTGTATGTATGTACATCTTCCTTATCATTTATATGAAAGTTATTTAAAAATGAAACCAAATTAATGACTGAAATCTTAAAATTGCAATGAGTGAATCGAAGAGCCCCTTAAGACACCATTAGGGGTCTACTTAAAATAATATGATTTGACTATCAAATATCAGTTAAAAACGAGCATAATTATCATTGTAACTATATTATTAAAGATGCTGGTGACATATCAAAATAACATGATGTGATATTACACATGCAACCTCTTCATCTAAAGCGAATGTTTCTTATTTTGAACAAATGTGTTCCGATATATAATTTGCATCAAAATAGTCCGATAATGTTTTCTCCCATATAACTCATATGTAGTATATATATATATATACACACACACGTTAGCAAATAGTCACATCTGCATCTGAACTTCATAATGAATGTACAACAATTTTTCAAAATATTTCTAAGCACATGAAAATTTAAAGCATTTGAGAAAACAAAAAAGAGACAGTTGAAATGTCGAAATTAGCTTACATTGACAGGCCATGGGAAAGAAAATTGCCTGGAGAGCTGGAACTTTTCCATGTCATAATCTCTGACTCCAGAATCATTATTTGAAGCCATGAAGTGAACAGCACCGCTGATAAATTAGATACCAAACTAGATCATAACATAGTTAAAAAAGAATAAAAAAGGGAAATTTACATACATACCACACAATTCCTATGCATTTGCATATCTAACATCTAAAGTTTGATATTTACACTTTTAACACTTTGCATGAAAATGTGTATTTCACTTTTAAAAAGTTAATAATGGTGGTATTTTTTATGTGATGTTAAAATTCTGTGTTATAAAGATAAATATGAAGCTTTAGGTGTTAGATATGCAAATACATAAGAATTAAAATCATTCACAAAATAAATACCTTATAAACCAACCTGGAAGTTTCATATAATTCAACCGCATTAGTTATTGCATTGTCTTCATATGTTGTTCTGCAGCAAAAGCTTACTCCAGGACGGTCTAAAAACTGCAATTTTCATCATGGCTAAGAACATTATTGATATGATTAAAGAAAAGGTATGCTGCTTTAAATACTTTAATTAACCAAAATTTATAATTTTTTCTGTTTTAATACTAAATATTATAAAATTTGATGAATAAATGAAAAGCTTTCTTGAATAATTTCTGAGATGGATTACTAGACAAGAAATGGTAAACAAGGGTTTCTTTGGAGCTTTTCAACTGCTTTGAGCTTCACACCGTCACCACAGCTTAATTTGGGGAATTATTTTCTTACTGTTTTTTAGAAATTTTATGGTGAAAATTTGTTTTTGTAACCAAATCTATTAAAGTGTAGTGTCTGCAAGAAAACTGTTGTCCGATTCTCTAGAAAAAAAAAAAATTTATAACTCTCGAGTCTCCATTGAAAACAAAGAGCTAGCTACAAGATCAGGTAAGCCAAGTCTCTCCTCCGCCTACTATTTATTAAGTCAGAAGTCTTCATTTAATATCTTTAATGTGTTGTAAAATTAAAATGAATGGATTGAGAAATATGAAATAGAAAATGGGAATAGCATTTATTGAAGATAAACATGTGGACTGAAAAATAGATGGGGAATTTGGGAATGTCCGATGAAGTAGAAGAAACATCAATAAAGATAAAGATAAGTAGATAACAATATTCTCGAGGAATTAGAAAGTCAAGAGGGTAAGAACAAATAAAACATGTTAAAAGTGCCGAAAAAAGATTCATGCAGCATCACTGAAAATGAAAATTCATAAAGTTAGCCTCAAAATAGTTTGGTTGGGAGAATAATGATGACGATGAAGTCTGTAGAGCTATATTCAAGAATAACTCATGATTAAACAACTTTGAGTGCAATGGCGAAACATTTACAAATAAATTTCAGCCAACATTCATATATGATGGGCTGCTCTAAAGCATCACAAAATCTCTTAGTCCACTTACTGGTTGAATGACTGAGAATAGCACTATAGTTGATTCCTTCATCTTAAAGCTTCCGCGTGTAAGGATATAAGTTCGATGAACTTATTCACTATGATAAGCAAGGCACGAGCTTGCATCACCAACTGACAGTAATTTCTAAAACTAGTTCAGGTCTGTTTGGGATAACTGCAATATTTTATAAAGGTTATTGTAAAATTGTCTTAGGGAAGGTAACTTTTTTTTTAAAGCTACAGTGGGTATTTTAAATATTTTATTTTAGGACAAAGTTGAATAACATTTTTTTTGTACCTAAACACATTTTATCAGTTCCGGTTGTAAAATGCAATCACAGATACTTCTAGAAAGCAACAATAAAACAGTAGCTTAATGGAGGTGTGGTGGCTGTCTAAAAAAAGCAAAACATCAAGCAAATTGCCCCATACAGACCATTAATATCGCCCAGAAAATAGTGTCACCACTATAAAATCATTTAGCACATTTTAGGGACGAGAAAATTGTAGTAACTATGAGAAAGTGAAACAATAGAACCTTTAGACAAAAACAAGCTGACAGGAAAATAGGACATAAATGAAAACAAGTTAAAGATAAGTACCACAAAGACAACATCCCCAACGAAATGCATTTAGAAAAACTAAAGAGCTAATATATATGGATCATTAAAGGACTTAGGGTCTGTTTGAGGTAGCTACAGCTTATTAATACCTGTTGCGCAGCAGTTATGGCAGAAAGCTGCTGCGGATAAGTTGACTGTCTGTTTGTTTTTTTTAGTTTAAAAACAGCTATACTGCAGTTGTTTCTGAACCAATGACCATTATGCTCATGTATTGTAATATTGTTTCAACCGAACTGTTCATGCCAGTACATTTCAAACTTAAAAAGCAAATATTCAGTACAAAACATTACAAAATATAGATAGATATCTCACTAAACAGTGAATAACATGACTACCAAAATTAATTAAAAAAATCTATTAAAATAATAACTAATAATATGATAATATTATTTTTAAAATGCTGACGGTGTAAGTCACGAGAGAAGCCATCCCCCAAGAAAACTATCCACGTCTAATCACTCTCAGCGGTGAAATCTTCCAACCTATCTTCCACCTAAAATAGTCACAGTTTTTTGTGATTCTCCTTGGGCACCTGTAAAACCGTCTCGTGTAGCTATGTGGTTGTCGCGAAGTAAACAAGAAATATTATAGTCCATAGTAGTAGTACAATCCTCAGGAGATGTCTGAAATTCTCGAGCTCATCTTTCCTAAAGGCTTAAAAACACGTACTCTTGGATATAACACAACTAAAAATTAATAACATAATGAATTAATTAAAGTTTTATACAGTAGTGAGATCTCATAGAACTCAATATATAAACAAACGAATTTGTCACTATAAGAAGACAACATGTCTTATAAAAAAAAAGTTCTTGGTTGCATTTAACCCACATAATATCGAACTCGTGTGTGTCACGTATGAATATCACAAAAAAAATGGCATTCAGAAGAACCTAAAAAACCATAACACTGAAAAATGAGAGAAACTTGGTTGTTTTCATTAGGATTTCACATGTGACACCAACCAAATAGCTACATACCGACCATCCAAAAGAACCTATAAGGCCAAACTTCTCTTCACAGACTTCCAAAACCCACAAAAAAATACAAGCAATATTCAGGATACATATATTACCCACGATTGCCTCATTGACCATTCAAGTGGGAGAAAAAGTACATATTGCTTGCAAAAAAGCTGATACAATAGATACCAAATGCATAAGAAACAGAAATATGCATGACTTATATAAAATACTGATACAATAAACAATGAATATTTTCAACGACCATTATAATAAACAAAAATAAAAATTAACGCTCCCTCCAATCACCCTCCAACTATAGCATCCGTGATTTCGTTCCCTCAACTCCGTCATCTCGCTTGCATCTTTCCTATCTTAAGTGCAAGTCTCGAGCACATCATTTTTGGCCTGTGACAAAGACTGTCCAAGAAGATATTAATATGCCTCAAAAGCATCAATTGTTTGCTTTATCGACTCCCAACTCAAGCCCGTAGATCCTCGCTCCAATTCCTTCCAGATTTCCCTTTTTTTTTAGTTGAACCCATTTGTCTTTTAACTGCATCATATTATACTCTATGCTTATACTTTCCTTGAATTTTATAATAATATTTGTCAGCCCTCCTTGTTGAAATAGATTATCATCCTATTTCTCAATTCGAATTCCTTAAGATAAATGTCACAAAATATTATTTTTGTATTCTTATCCCACATTATAGATGAACCAACATCTTTGGTTTTAACCATTGTGTATACTAGCATGAAAAAAACTAATAATATGAATTTTAGCTACAAAAAATATTAACCCCAGCTCAAAAAAAATGAATTCCATAAATCATCAACAATGTCCTTCCACACCAACACATCAAGAGCACCACTATCACCGTCTCCACACACCAACACATCCACAACAGCACTACACTCACCTCCACACACACACACATCCATAACACTACTATTACCAACTCCACACATCAACACCTCCACAAAACCAACACATCCCCAACACTACTACCACCAATTCCACACACCAACACAAACACCTCCACACACCAACAACCTCCTCAACCACACAACCCCACACCAACCACCACCACCCCACCCACAACCCCACACCAACCACCACCACCCCACCCACGCACAAACACATCCACCAACACATACACATCCACACACCAACCACCCTACACCACCACTTCCACCTCCATATCCACACACCAACCACCTCTACACCCTTCAACGCAAACACATCCACCTTCACATCCATCACATCAACACCACAATCCAACATCAACCAAAGGTATGGTGCTTGAGAAAACGAAAAAACATAATCCACCATCAACCGAAAGGCACTCCTTTGCATGTATTTTCACCCTACATTAAGAACATAAAATAGAAAACATTATTGAAATCCAACATTAAAAAAAAACCAACACCCATTTCCAAGTCATTGCACGTGGGATTCCCAAAAATCCTAAAATTCAACATCAGTCGAAAACCAACGAAGCAAAAGCATTTTTCAAATCAAAAACCACGAAATTCTCGAGCACAGAGAAACGTAAGGTAAGCACTACCCAACACGAAGAGAAACCACCGCACAGAGGAACCCACGGTTTCTCCAACACAAAGGCATTAGCAAAATAAAAAGCTACAACAAAGTTAGGGTAAAGATTACCCAGCACAAAGAAGAACCGCTGCACAGAGAAACCACTGGAAAGAGGAAATCACAAAAATCTTCGAGCACATAAACATTTCCAAAATCAAAACAAGAAAATAATTAGGTAAAGATTACCCAACAGGAAGAGGAACCACCGCACAGAGAAACCACAGCTCGGATGAACTTCAATAAAAAAAGTACCGCACGAAGAACCAATGCACATGGATTAAAATATCCAAACAGAGTCGCAAAGCAAAGAGAGGAGGAGTGGAGAGCTCACCGCAACAATTAAACCAGAGAAGCGAGAGAGAGAGAGGCATAACATTATCCCTGAGAATCGAGTTAGGGCAAATATAGCGAGAGAGGTAGCCCGGTGAGGATCACGGTAGAGGAGAGGGGCGTTAGGGCAAGAAACGCGAGAGAAAGAATCATGGGAGAGGAGAGGGGCAGCCCGCACGAGCTGCAGGGTCAAAGCCACGACCTCATTTCCTTCGGCTTATTCCTATAAGCAGCCGCAGGCTGGAGAATCCAAACGAGAGAGATTCGTGTTCCTTAGCCTTGACGCCCCCTAAACGCTGTCCCAAACGGGTTGTTAATCTTTATGAATCATTGAAGCACCGCAGTAGAAAACAAGATATGTAAGGCATGCACATTAATGGACTTTTAGTTGACCAAACAAGATAGTGTCATCTTTAACAAGACTGCATAATGACCCAAAAAAACAATATTTCACTAGAAACCATTAGTTATGAAAGAAGATGACATGATCAAGGACATGAAAACACAATACCTAAAACATAGAAATTGGAAAACCTCATTCAAAACACTTTTTTATGGACCAACACAATACAGCATAAAGGGGACCTTGACAACTCATATTATGTTTTGGGTATTGTCTCATACTAGTGTTGATCCTATAAAAAGTGTTCAACATGCCCAAATATCAAAGGCACGGTTTTGTTCAACATGCTCAAATATCATATTATGACTTCTATACCCACAGCATAAAGGGGACCTTGATAACTCGTACTTAAGAACAAGCAACAGTTTCTTGAAAGAAGATGAGTTTCTTAAGGTGCATTTGAAATTTTTCACTGCTTTACTTTACCGATGGCCGCTAGAAACTCATGGATCACTATAACTTCCTCATTATATTTCAAAAATTTCGTAGTGGAAGCTTTCATGGCAAGATTCATTGAAGTTTAGTAGTTGTAAGATGGAAATTTATTTTTTACTCGAGAAAAAAATTTATAATGCCCATTAAAATTTTCAATAACTTTGTTTTACCCATGTCATTTAAAGGAAAAAATTCCGCAAGGCCAGATAAGAAGACTGCAATATTTGAAGATCATTTATATCTTGCTTGCAAATGGTATTTAATAGTGAACTAAGGCCGTAGAAGAGAATCACTTGCAAAATTGAAATTTTTTGTTGTGTCCAATGAAAACATAACATAAAACCAAAAAAAAAATTATATGAACAACATCATCCTTTATCAACTATTTGGGATCTACTTCCTAAATATCCAGACCATACCTTCGAGCTCAAAGCATCATTTTCTAGTCTATTAAAATGCTTTTAAAAAGCTTTTAACTGGCATTTTTTTCCTTTTTTTCATGTCTTTTTGGACTAGCTCGAGCTACGACCAAAAACATTACATCCTATGACCAAAAATATTAAAGTAGAAAAACAACATTATCCTTTATCATCTATTTGAGATCAACTTTCTAAATATCCATAGCATTCCTTTTGAGTTCAAAGTGGCATTTTCTAGTTTATTTAAAACTTTTGAACAGATTTTATCTTGAACTTCCTTTTCTTTTTTTTCAAGTCCATTTGGGTTGACCCAAGCTTCCAGCCACAGAACTGTTGAACTCGTAGGTCTTGAAGATTGCTCATGCAAAACTTCTTTTTTTTTTTTTACCTTATCTGTTGGTGCATTTTCTGAGTTCTATCATTTATAACTGAAAAATTAGTGATGTATGTGCACATAAAGCATCCTACTTTCAAAATGATATAGTAAAATAACTTCATTTAATCAATATTGAAATTTCAGCCTTAATCGGTTACAACAAAGTTCACCACCACTCTGATAGACTAAAGAGGGCAATCAATTGATGGATAGCAATATCCTGGTGGGCTGCTGCAGCCCTTAAAAACTCTGACAAACTCTATCATATATGACCAAAATGAAAACAATATATTGGTGAAATCGACTCTAATCCTCACTCCTTATATGGTAGTGACTTTTGGTTATTTCATACCTTTTTATCATTTGTTAGTGGGATTGCTAAAGCCCCAAAGAATATTAGGAAGAATTATATACATATCACTAAATTCTTACGTATTTACATATTTAACACCTAAACTTAATTATTTACATGCATGCCACTTTACCTATGCATGACCTATGCATGAAAAGGTGTATTTCACTTTTTAAAAGTTAAAATGGAGGCATTTCTTTTATGTAATATGAAAGATTTGGGTGATAAAAATATAAATTGCAAAATCTAGGTGTTATAATGTAAATATATAAGAACTGGTTGGTGTGTATGTAAATGCCCCAAAATATTATCACTACATCATGATAACATGCACTTTAAAACCCTATGTGGTAGAAATATCAGTACCAGAGCAGACTTGTTTGACCCACGTCTATCCAAAACATAGTCATAAAACAGGTATAAGAATTGGGTGGTAAAAACATAAAAATGGAAGCATTTTTTATGTAATATGAAAAATTTTGGTGATAAAAATATAAAATACAAAATTTAGGTGTTAAATATGTAAATATAGAAGAATTGGGTGGTATGTATGTAAATGCCACAAAATATTATTACTACATCATGATGAAATGCACTTTAAAACCCCATGTGGTAGAAATATCAGCACCAGAGCAGACTTGTTAGACCCACGTATCTCCCAAACATAATCATAAAACAGGCATAAGAAAACCAAACAAATAAAAGTCACCTTAAAAATGAGCTCTCCTTGAAATCCTCCAGCTACAAGTATCTTATCCTTGACTGCCATAGTGCTAACTTGAGTCTGGGAAAATCCTTCTTGAAGATTTCCAGGGTGCTTCTGTATCATAAAACAATTATAAGAAAACCTAAATACTTCAAGTTATACCAGTCATTAAAGGTCATGTTGAATAAAGGTAATAATTATGAAAGCTAAGGGCCGCTTTGGCATCACTTTTGTTTTCTATTGGTGTTTTGTTTTTTATTTTATTTTTGAAAGCATGTTTAGTTAGTCTAACTTTTAAGTTTTTATTTTTGTTTAAAAAATAAATCACCTTGGTTTAAAAAAACACTCAAAACATCTAAAAAGTATTTTTAGTGTTTTTAAAAATAGCTACCGTAACCAAATATATTTTAATTCACATCAGCACATAAACAAATTAAAATAAAAATAAGATGCTGACATCATTTTTCATGTAAGGATCACCTCTGATGGCGCAACATGACCTGAAACGTCTAACACTTCAGACTTTTGACGAGTAAGAGCCGACCAATGAAAGACAGAGTAATTTGACATAAGGTAGACATCATGCTTTGACGTAGCCCAAACCAAGTTTCTTAGCTGTAGCAACCAAAATAAAAATTAAAAAATGATTGCAAAAGTACCAAAAGAAATAACAAAATTACTTTAATTCCTAGAAATAAATATCAGACAGATAAAGTTACTGTATTATTTGTAAGGGAACTTCAATCACAGGCTATCTCAGTACATGGAATAAGAAGTCCTTGACCTTTACAGTACTCAAAGTATATAAAAGAGAGAAGAAAACATAATCCAAGTAACCTTCAATTAGCAATAAAATTTATATAGATGTAACAATGATTATTTTAAATAAACTCAAATGGCAAATTGGTGCCGTGGAAAGATGACATTCCCATAATTTGGCGAATGCAAAATAGATAAAAAAGGTTTGACATCTGAATTTCTGTAAGTTAGTTATGGACCACTCATGTGACACTTGTTTGGTAAGGGCTATAATGGTTCAATTAAGGAATCTCTTATCACCATTAAATGCTAAAGGATGACTCCACTTTGTTTTGCAGCACCCGTGAGATGAGATTGCTCATGAGTTCAAGGATGTTTCAACGGGGTCACCTGTGAATCTTTAAGAACACAAAAGACTCCTCACAAGACAAGTATAGGTTGGATCTTCTCCAACCACAATCATTACAATGTTCTTAAAAAGAATGATCTAACGGGACAATATTTCAAATCAAATCTCTAGTAAGCACATTTGTTTAATCATGACCAAGCAGACCTTTTTTTTCAAGTTTAATTAATTTGCTACAAATGGGAGGGAAACCGTTGGTTATTGTTTTGTTGAGACTATCTCGACTTAAGAGTTATGGAGGTTGGATATCATGTATAGGCTTCTTCTTTTAAGTTGATTCCAAATAACACTAAAAGCTCATCCAAAAAGAACTATAGTTAAGGTCAAGCCTAGTTCAACATAAACAAGAGGGACTTCGGAGAGCATCAAGATGGGTCAATAATCTAAGTTGCAGTCTCACTGTTCATGATAAATGGGACTTAATGTAAAGTGATTAATGGATGTCGTCGTGTTTGAGGTGGAGTTTGGTGGCGACATTTTTTAATTTGGAGATAGAAGATGTGGGTGAAAGTATTAAAAGAGTAATTTAAGGGCTAATAGTCTTAAAGAAGTATTATATCCAAGGGTGACCAAGTCCTACTAGAAAGAGGTCTAGACTCGGGTGCCTTTGTGTTGACTGATTTTCTTAGTTTAAGGAGAAGAAAGGATAGTAGTTGTGGGGGTAAAAGTACTCTTTGAAAAGCTTGTGATGTCCGGAATAAGGTTCTTGAGTTTTTCTTTTTCTTTTCTTTTCTTTTCTTTTTTTTTTTTTTTTTTAACAATAGTTATGTGGAGAAAGTGGCTTAGAGAGTGAAAAGGTCGCTAAGCTGGGCTTAGATAAATTTTGGGTGGGTTGAGAATTTTGTAAATAACTTGGTTTAGGAGCGTAAGAATAGAACATATAACTATGAATCAATAGAGAAAAAAGAGAAGAAGATAATGCAACATAAAAGCTTAAAACAACATAATAGAAAGAATACAAACTCTAAATTGATAGGTGAACTCCAACCACTAAGCTAAGAGCTTGGGGCGTTGTCACCAAACAAGCCATCAAGAAGAAAGCATCATACCAAAGGTAACCCAAATCATGAAAGAAATAATAATATTATAGTTGAAATTCAAATGGTCACAACAAAGACCATCAAAACAAGAAATAAATGACAGCACAAACAACACCCTCGAGGCGATGACTAAGACTAAGGGGTGGGCTGTTAGGGCTAGGACTGCTGGACGTAGGTTGGATAGCAGCCTACGGGAGCAATCGGTGGATGGCCAGAAGGCTGATAGCTGCTGAGGAAGGACTTGAAAGGACAGTTGTAGGTTCGGGGGAGGATTGGGGCTGACAGGTTGGGAATTCCAGCAAATACAGGGCTTTGGAGGTGGTGGTGGTGGTTTTTGGGGTGGGGGATTTGGGGTGTGTGTGTGTGTGTGTGTGTGGGGGGGGGGGGGGTGTACTTTGACTGTATCCCTCTCCCCGGTGGTTATTTATCTTCCCCGACATCCACCTCCATCTCCCCTCCTTGCCGCTTGCAGGTTTCCCAGAGCTTCTCCTTCCCTCCCCCACACCAACACCCCCCCCACCCCCACCCCCACCCCCAAAACCATCAGATACAACAATCAAGAGGAAAATAGGACGCCAATGACTATCCTCCCAAATCTGAAATCAGAAATAACATCAATTATTTTCCTAAGACCTAAAAACACATATGAAAATAGAAGTGAGATGGGCGGGAAATGAAAATAAAAATGCGGAAAACTTCCATTCTAATGAAAAGTGGAGAGGAGGGGCTGGTTCATCCCCCCCTCTCTCAACTGAACCGATTCGGGTCAAACCGGTTCAGCTTTTGGAGGAAAACCCCCGTGTCATGCTTCCGGGATTGGGGGAGCTTCGACCTCATTCGCTAAACCTTTTTGGTTCCTCATGACACGTCGTCGAGTCTTTTCGTACGTCGTACAAGAAGACATTGTCTTTCCAAAGCATATTCTGATAGAAAAGATATTTGTCCACCTTTGGCACGACCTGAGCTGGAATTGTAGCTAGACGATTATCCCCATGAATCAGGTATCGCGTCATCCCAGTTGTAACCTGCTTCTTCCATTCCTCGTACTCGGTTGGGTACAACTAATAGGTTGAAATCTGAGATAGGCTGCACCATTCTCAATGGCTCGACTTCAAGAGAGACCTCTTCACACAGATAGGACCCGGATCTTATTGCAAAATTGTCGCTCCCATCCAACTCATTGGGGCCACTACAAATTTAGGGTTCATCTCTCTCGTCTGGACATCTGACGAACCATTCCATGCTGACCTGAAAGTAACCTCTGCATAACTCTATGTAATGTTATCGACATGATACACAATGACCTCATTTCTGACATGTTGGACCTCCTTCCTTCAGGGCAAATCTAGGGGGTCTATACATCTGAAAAATGTGCATCTCGCTTTTCCAGGGTGGGCCTATAGCTAATGTTAGCTCCTCAAACTCATAACGTTTGTAGACATCCAAGATCATTACTGTTGATGTTCCTCTCACCCTCTGCAAGGTGCTAGCTCGAGGCACCATAATCTCATGCTCCGTCGAGCTGCCCATTAACTCGAAGCCACTGCCTTCTAGAGTAGTGAATCTCAGTTGGAATCTCTATCTCAGGGTCAACTAGATTTGGTGTCGTCTCTTCCTTGTTGGCTGAAAAATGAGAATCCTCTCTGAAGTCTGTATCTTCTTCCTGATCACCGTTCATCTCTTAAAATCAGTTGGTACTCGTTTAATTCTTCACCGCCTTCAATGTTGTCTTTTCCAACTTTTTCATGAGTAAATCACTCCCTTAGTTGTGCATTTTGCTTCCACATGTCCAAATCTGTGGCACTCACGACGAACTTGCGGATGGGTTTTGCTGGATAGTAGTAAAGGGGGTCACTTGGTGCTGCGGTCTCTCCACTTCAGAAGGTAGAGTCTTCAAATTTTGGCGGTAGTGAATTGGTAGAAACTTACGTGTGTTTCCCGCTTCATCTTCAAAAATTCTCGAGCCCCCCTTCCGACTTTTCAAATCACGGTCGAGGGTGGCCTCTAATTAGATTTCATCATCTAAGTCTATGATCAACCGTCAAAGTCAGCGGATCTCTCGCCGTATTTCCTCTCGAGAAGGGTCGGGCATGCATCTCATTAGTGGCATAACTAGGTTTTAGAGTTGGGAGGTGAGAGATGGCTATAAATTTAGTTTAGAGTAGCTGATTTTGAAAATCAGCAAGAAGAATTGATATGTCAAGGTTTTTGGCTATGGTTGGGAATAGAAAACAACAAAATTTTGTGGCGTGATTTGGGTGGGGGTAGATGCTAGGTAACCTTAGAATAAGACTAGCGTTAGACTAGTTCTGATACCAAATGACACCGGATGTAACCCAAACAAAAGAAATAATAATATTATAGCTGAAATTCAAAAGATGGCAACAAAAACTCGTCAAAACAGAAAATAAATGATAACAAACACAAGTAATACCGTCGAGGCGATGACTAAGGGGTAGGCTGTTAGGGCAAGACTGTTGGACATAGGTTGGACAGCAGCCTGCAGGCTACCCTGCCAATCGGTGGCCAGAAGGATGATAGCAGCTAAGGAGGGATTTGGAAGGACAGTTGCTGGTTTTGGTTAGGATTAGGGGTGACGGGTTGGGAATTCCAGCAAATACAGAGCTTTGTGTGTGTGTGCATGTTGGTGAATGGCTTGGTAGTGGAGGGATATTGCAGGCTAACCTGTATAGTGGATGGGTGTTAATAGAAGCGACTGGGGCAGCGGGGGGGTGGGGGGGGGGGTGGGGGGGGGAAATGAAATAAGAAAGAGGGAAATTATTTCCCTGCCTAATGAAATGAGGGGAGGAGCTGGGTCAGCCCCCCTTCTCTCAACTAAACCGGTTCGGGTCAAACTAGTTCAACATTTGGAGGAAAACCCCTGTGTCAAAGCATACTACCAAATTCAATTTTTTCTTCTAGTAAACATCATTTCCTTGCAAAATTCATCATATAAATAGACGTTGCAATACTTCAGAATTCAAAACATCACTTGGAAAATGAAAAGACGGTTGCCTGCTCAAATTAATACATGATTTTTTACCTTTCAAAACATGATAACTCCTTAGAATCAATTGGCCTGCTGATTTCTTAATTATAGTTCTCTCGGATGATAAAATATTATTTATATTCTCCAAAAATCTCATGAATGACCAATCAAGTAAACTTAAGATCGCATTATGATGATGTGTCAAGGTGAGGTGGCAATATCTCAACTTTAAATTGGAATAAAATTCATTTCACATGGTACTTAGCAAATTGAAACACTTACAACGCTACCATAAAAGTACCGTGTGAGATAAAGCAAAATAAGAAAAATAAGCAAAAATAAAGCAAAATAAGAAAAATTCAAAATAAAGCAAAATAAGATAAATATGTTGATTATCATAAAAGCTAAGTGTCACAAGTCCTAGCCATCGATTTAGTGAATGCTGTGTTGAACCTATCCTGCATCAACTCCCTTGAACTTGGGGGAACTCTTCTCTGAAGCATTACAAGTTTAAATATCCATCTAGTAGATCTAGGGCAAGCCTTTCTAGCTCATCTTGTGTTAAATAAACGTCATTAATAGTTGGTTGACCCTTCATCTAACAACAAACCAATATTATGAAGTATCACTGTAAGTGGTTCATCTGTAAGGAAAGGGTAACTGGCCTTCAAGCTCACCTACAGTATGACTAGGCTTGAATGTTCTAGGCTGCATAATAGAGTTGGAAGGTATGATATCATTAAAAGCAGGACTTAAAAATATATCAAAAGATAATTCTAAAATGTAAGCATTTGGAATAAATTTATTCAAAATTTTAAAGGTAGCACATGCACTTGCAACGTCTTGAATTTGTTAAAGGGAAATCCCTCAGAACTATTTACATATCAAAAATATAAAGAGGAACATAAACATCCTAGTTTTTATAAACTCTTAAGTACAACGATGCAAATCCCAAGTGCTCAAGTGTTTGCACCCCACCTCTCCCCCTCCACAGGCATTTCAAAAATTTCCTAAGATTTTGTAATGCTCGTAAATTAGGAAATGGCTAGTGTTGGTGCCGTATTATAAAGAAATGAAGGAGGGTGAGCAACCGTCGAAGACGAAGCTAAGGAGACCGAATAGGAAGAGTCGGGAGGAGACAAAGCGAATGAGAGGTAGATCCATTCTTATAAGAGGAAATTAAAGTGGAGTGAGGACAAACCGAGCAAAATCGAGCCAATTCGAAGCTGAGGCGACAAAGTGCAATCAATCGGGAGGCTGTATCGTCAATCAATTAAAACAAAGAATTCTGTTGTGTGCGTAGACAGGACGAAGAACGACAAGAGTAACCCTCAAGCAACTTGAGTAAGACCAAGAGCTGGCAAAGGAGAGAGAGCGGAAGACAAAAGGGAGATCGAACAATAAAGGTCCGCGAACCAGCCATGATCGAAAATGATGGAGATTAAGGAAGATCGACTCGAGAGGCAAGCATGCTCGGTGGAGCTTTCGCGAGCAAGAGCAACACGGGCAATTCTTGTGCTTGAAGATGAACAAGAGATAGGCAATTACCACAGATTCGAACAAATGTGGTAATATTACTCTTATTATGAGAAAAAAAAATTTACAAATTTGAAGAAATAAAGTTATAGTATTGATAATGTAAGAATGTTAGCTTGCAAGTAATAATTTGAAAATTATTTTAAATAAAACAAAAAATAAACTTAATATGAAAATAAAAATACAGTTACATAACATGACTAATATTCATTATGATTAATTATGTATAGTTTGAATAAAAATTGTTAACACTGTGATTTATTAATTTAGAGAAAACTAAAAATCATATTGTGTTATTGGGCGAGTGCTTATAAATAAGATTGAGGCAATTGTTCATGGCTACGAGGTTATTGTTGTGAGTTATATTATTACATTCATAATACATCCCTCAAGAAGTATGAACTTATGAGCTATGAAATGACAGGATTGATTGGTGGTTTCGGCCGAACTGAAATTGTTATTTCATTACAAGATGTGACATGAATGAACATTTGATATAAAGGAGATCAATAATTGTCAAATGCTAGAGTTTTTACTCAAATATTGACGAGGTTGATAATAATTTAATGGAGTTGGAGACACGCGATGTTGAGGCCTTGAATAAGAAAGTCGGTAGATGTTTAAAATATATTGATTGAATCTCATTATGTTGATACTTTGAAACTTAACCCATCATTGTGTGCCGATGGAAAAATATTTTAAGTAAAAAATTTAACTATTTACATCTTTGATCAAGTGTTAACATAACTAGAAAGGATTTGGTGAACATATAGTCAAACAAAGTACAAAAACAAATAAATAGTAAATTAGAAATAATATATGACTCATGTCTATCATATATGAAATTATGATTTTCAAGAACTGACACATTATATTAATTTCAAAACATTGAATGATAACTATAGTTGGATACTCATATTAAATATAGAGCATCTAAATAAAAATCATGTCTCACACATTACTTAAACCTAGGACATTGTAGATAATTATGTGAAAAGATTTTTTATATGTTTCATGATTTGTGTGAAAGACTTTGTTATTTGTAGTAAACGTCTTATTGATCTTCATGCTAGTCGCTTAATATTAAAAAATTTAAGTGTCTTATTATCTGCAAATTCTTTGGACGAAATAATAATTTGTTCATGATTATATTTGCCATTGTTGAAAGTAAAGCAAAAGAAATGACAATAATTTTAAGAGGATTTGATTGATTCATTTGGTTATGAGATTACTCCCTTAACTTTTATTTCATAATAAAAGAAGAATTGTGTGAAGTCGTGGATAACGTTTTTGTATATGTTGGGCATGGAATTTGCATTTGATACCTATGGAAATTAAGAAATATTATCATTGTCAATATTGTCGAAAGATGCAAAGCACTTTTTTGTGGCTGCAAATGCATATACTAGGTATGAGTTTTAAGTACAATATTTGAATTGTTGAATATTATAACTCGTATCGTCATTCATATTTTCTCGATCTATCATACAAATGATCAAAATGTGATTTATTCTCCCATATTAAGAAATACTATAATAAATATATAGATCTATTCATAGATTAGAGAAGTTGGATCTAAACAAGTGGTTGAATTGGAAGATATGATTAGAGAAATATTAATAGAGCAAGAGCTAAAAGGAAAATGAACTCGTCAATATAAAGAGAAGAACTAGTTTCATTTGATGTTTAGAAAAATAATAATTAGACATGATCATTATATTATTAGAACACTCAACAAAATACATAACAGAAGTTGAAGGACATCATGGAAGACACGAAATCGATATTGAGAGTAGTGAGTGTAATTGCAGATACCAGCAAATATCTAGGCTACTATATATTTATGCAGTTATGCTTATAGGTGCAAGAAGCATCTATTGTGACACGTATATAGACCATTATTACATCTTAAGATAATTTATATTTTTTTGCTAACACTCTGATTTTTTTATACTAATGAAGTTGTCTTTAATCCGAATATTGACTAGCTTATGAAGATGATATATTCACTCTGTTGAGAAAGAAATAGTGGAATATCACTCTTGATATGATAAAAGCTTGGATTTCACTGTTTCTTCTCTAGTAGAGTGGAGATAGCACATTCATTTATCAATCGATGCTTGTATTAAAAACAGCTTCATTAGTATCAAATGACTGGAGTGTTGATAAAAAATATAAATTTGTATAAAGATGTCATAAGAATCATTTACATTTATATGTTATAATGGATGTTCAGTGGCACATGTAAAAACAATTGCATAAATACATGAGAACATAAATATTTGTCAATATCTGCAACTACAATCTACTCTCAATATTAACTTAGTGTCTTCCATGATAACATTCAACCTCTGTCATGTACTTTATTGATTGTATGATGTCATTTTAATTATTTTTTGTAATAAACTCCACATCAAATGAAACTAATTCTATCCACCGATAAATTCATTCTTCGTTCAGCTCCTTATTCATTAACATTCATCTAATCATGTTTACCAAATCAGCTATAGGTTCAGATCTAGTTTCTCTAATCTATGAATTGAATAATTCGATCATAATATCTGTATCATAGTAATTTTAAATGTTAGGTGAAAATTTATATTTGGACTATTTAAATGATGGATTGAGAAGATATAGATGAAAATAAAGGTCAATTTACCAGTTCAAACATTTTACTTTTAAACTCATGCAATTGAGTATGCATTTGCAACTATCTAAGAAGTGTTATGAATCTCCTTACTGTCTTGACAATAGTAATCTTTCTTAGTGTTCTTCTATAAGTGACGTCGCATGCAAACTATATACTTAACAAGTAATAAAACATTCCCAATGGCTTCACATGATCATTTTTTTCTATATCTGAAATAAAAACTAGGATAATGATCTCAAAATCAAATTCTCTAAAAATAATTGTCATGTTTTTTGAGATTCACTTTTAATAATAGCAAAGACAATAGTGAATAAATCAATCTTCTCATTCAAAGAATTTAAAAATAGTAAAACACTTAAATAATTTGATTTTATGTGATAAGCATTGATACCAATAAGATGCCTACCACCAATAACAAAACGTTTCACACAAATCTTGAAACTGACAAAAAATATTTTAATAGAATTATGTACATCTTCCTGGGTGTAAGTAATGTGTGAGAATTTTAGCAATTCCGGCCTTAATACGGGTTTCCATCTATGTTATCATACATTGCTTCAAAATTAATATCAAGTGTCAACTCTCTTAAATATCATAATTTCATATATGACAGAGATGAGTCATATGTCATTTTTAACTCGCTATTTATTTATTTATTTTGATAATATATCCAACTATCTATGCAACAGATCAGGAATCTTTTGTGACAACCAATTATATGTGGTTTGCTTGTTCCCAGTTTTGTTAACACCTAGCAAAAATATAAATCTTCATAATTTTTTTACCTCAAATGTTTCTCCATTTTCACACAAGGATGCCCTAATTCTCCAAGGACACCCTCGGTGTGAGAAAGTACTCTTTTTATGTACTTGCTTTAATCTTCACCCCTAAATTCTCCACAATGACTTATGAGAAAAAAATACTAAATTAAAAAAAAAACAGCATAATAATTTTCTATCGATATAGCTTTAACGTCTATAACTTCCTTATTTAAAGCCTAATGTTGTGACCATAAAATTGTTAATTTGTTATCAGCCCCATCAATATTTGAGGAGTGAAACTCTAGCATTTAACAATCATTGATTTCTCCTACATCTAACATTCATTCAATTTGTATCACATCTTGTAATGAAATAACAATCTCTACTCAAACTCAATCACCAAACTGTCCAAACATTTCTAACATCTTACATTCAGAATTAATAGGCTTATGTTCCTTAGGGATGTACCATGAATGTAATAATATAACTCATAACAATAACCTTATAGTCACAGGCAAAAACTGTAATCAAAGTGCCATCTAAAAGTAAAAAAATAACAAAAAACTAAAAACAAACAAATTATTGATGGAAAAGACGAATGAAGAAGCCTAAATTAGACATGACTTTTCATTACCTGAAAATGAAGAATAGTCGATTTGGCAGACCTTGTATTCCGCCAAAACTCATAATACATCTTCCCTTTCTCCGTTGGCTTGCATCCCTTAGTACAAACAACAGTTAAGTTCAGACATGCAAAAAGAGCAAAAATATAAAAAACAAAGAATGTCTTCTGAGAGTACCTTCGCTGAAGATTCCCCAGAATTGGTAACATTCTCATAATTTTTATACTGTTCTAGTCTAGTCTTTCTGTACTTGGCCCTCGTGATACTTAGCCTGTCCCAGGGAATCCCTTGTAAGTCCTTTCCTTTCCTTGCTTGTGCTGACGAAGTATCTGTTATTCTACCATTCTGCAAGAAAATCTAGTTAAAAGTATAAATAAAATTTTAAGATAAATAATTGGAAAAACTGCAAGGCTTTTATGATCATATAGAAGTCCTCAAGACAAGTATCCATTCGATATGAGCATCAGCAAAAAATAAAAGGGCATTTACATACATACCACGCAATTCTTATGTATTTACATATCTAACGCTTAAACTTTGCTTTTTACATTTGTAACACCCAAAACATTCATTTCATATAAAAAGTACCACCATTTGAACTTTTAAAAAGTGAAATATATCCTTTCATGCATATGCAAGGTGGTAAGTATGTAAAATTTGAAGTTTGGTAACATAAGAATTGAGTGGTATGTATGTAAATCTTCCAAAATAAAAAGATGGAGCTGTCTTTCAAAAGAATGATGTTTCAAGAAATTATCGTACAATATGTACATATTCATCATCATCAGATTCCGAGTGTCCCATCCCCTTTCCAAGAAATTCTTCTTCAAAGTCATCCTCCGCATCATTCATTCCATGATCATGTTCCATTCTTTCAATGTGGAAGTCAGATATGTTCCACTGCAGCTGTGCAACAATAAAAGAAAAAGTCACAGATATCAATCAGTAGGAAGTAAAAAGGTAACAGGCATAAATGTAATTTACTGACATCGAGAAAGAATTAAAATTTTCTAAAATTTACCCTGCAGTTCTAAAGTTAATAAGTTAAACTAGACTTCCTGATACCAGAATTAGGTAAGAAAGTAGCAACAACGCACAAACAAACTTCATTAATACTGAATTTGGGTTATAACACGACTCAAATGGAAAAAGAAATACAATAGAAAAGAATTGTACACAAAACCTATTTATTTCATCCATAAACTGGACTTAAAGAGGTTGCAGCTTTTTACAAATAAACTCACAAATAATCTTTTTTTACACATAACTCTCAACACTCCCCCTCAAGATGGCCACAAGGTATCCACTAGGCCCATCTTGTTACATAATCTAGACAACTCCAATGAACTAAGTCCTTTAGTGAGGCAATCAATCACTTCGTCTCTAGTAGTTACTTGACTTAGCTCCAATAGTCCGTTATTCAACATTTCCTTGATGAAGAATCTATCAATTTGCACATGTTTGGTTCTATCGTGTTGCACTGTGTTGTTGGCAATGCTGATTGCTAACTTGTTGTCGCACCACAACTTCATTTGAGTTATTTGGTTCGCCTTGAGTTCAACCAAAAAGGCTCTCAGCCACATCATCTCAACAACCCCTAATGTCATGGCCCTATACTACGCCTTTGTTGTTCACCTTGCTACCACCGACAGTTTCTTGCTTTTACAAGAGACCAAGTTGCCCCTTACAGGCATGCAATATCTTGATGTAGATCGTTTGTCATATGCACAACTTGCCCAGTCTAAGTCGAAAAAACCTTCAATGTCTAAATGCTCATTCTTCCTGAAGATCAACCACCTTCCCTGGTGCACTCTTCAGGTATCTCAGTATCAGATACATTCCATTCACATAACCCTTCCTATGATCATGCATGTAGTGGTTCACCACACTTCTGCAAAAGAGATATCAGATTGAGTGTGGTACAAACAAATCAGACGGCTCACTAGTCTCTGGTACCACTCACGATAAACAGATTCTTCTGCCCCTACACTCAGCTTGACCTTTTCATCAATTGGACAGGCAATAGTTTGAACCCTCACATACATGTTTCCGTAAGGAGATCTAGAACATACTTTTTCTGGGATAAGACCATCTCCTCAAGTCCGCGGGTCACTTCAATATCAAGAAAATATCTGAATTGTCTTAAATCATTTATCTCGAATTGATTCCCCATTATTCCCTTCAAATGTGCAATCACTGTCTCATCATCACCGGTGATAATTATATCATTTATACAACAAATATGATAGCGTGACGTTCATATCGTCGACAGAACACGCAGTCAATGTCATATGTCTGACCGTGCTCTTTTGTCATTAGTAGAGCTTTATATCTCTCCACTTTCCCTTCTGGAGTTTGCTTTACCGTGAAGATCCACTTGAACTCAACTGCTTTCTTCCCTGCTAGTAGTGGTACAATCTCTCATGTTTAGTTTTTATCAAGAGCCATACGCTCTTTATGCATCGCCGCTTTCCTCTTGGGACCATCCTTAGCTCCATGAAAAGTGAGATGTTAGAATTAGAAACAAAATTAGCAATGTTAAGTTCCCACCCAAAACGATCAGGAGGATTGTTGGCATCTATTTTTGATACGACGTACACGAAGCATCCTCGTCGAGTGACATTGCATAATAGTTGGGTTATACCGTTATAATCGAGCTCCGAGTTGAGCGTTTTCAAGCTGCATTGCTTCTAGTATCCTCTAGGTTAACGTTTGTTCCTGTGACACAGGGTCGTATCCTGTTGAAATGGACATTCCTACGGTGCAGACCGTCGACTATAGTACCCCACACCGTGTTCGAAACTTAAGTCCAAGGCCAGGATAGACGGGTTTCATGTTAGAATCGTCGTGTTCGGCAACACATGTACGTTTCATCTTCCCGAGCTCTCTTGAGATGCATTTCCGACCCCCACAAAGGTCTGAGGATCATGGCCTGCATATTCGATCCTCCGGAGGTCCCATGAGCGAGCGTGGCCGTGCTGCCCAGACAGAGCGCCCGGCACAATTGTGTCGGGCTCGGGCGTGGTCACAACGGACCTTCATCTGTGGTGCTTTGAAAAGCGGCGTGATCGTGCTCGAACGCAGCTTGTCCACGCCACCTAAACCTCTATTGAGATTTTGATCTCCGGATTCCCGCCGACGAGGCGGCCATGACCGGTGGTTCACCCCACCTTTCCTAGTTCTCCACCAAAAATGGCATGGGGACCATTCTTGATCCATGCAAAATGAGAAAAGTAGCTTGGAACCCTTGGTCTCTTCCCTAGGGCAAATTTTAACCAAAGGAGGGAGCTCATTTGCAAAGAATCGACCACCGTTTGGAGAAGAAGAGGAGCTTGGGAGCAAGAGAGCTTAAGGAGAGCTTTCAAGGGGCTTTCTTGAGAGGATTCTTCATCATCCTCAAGGGAAAGGTGAGGGAGAACATTTTCCTCCATCTTCTTCATCTCCGGCGAGGAGAGCTTCTTCCAAAATTTAGAGAAGGAGGGTTCTGACATTGTCATCATCCCAACTCTCTGAAGATGAAAGCCTCCTCATATCTTTGGAGGAGGCAAAATCAGGGGACTTCGTCACTCTCTCTAGTGAGGAAAACTTACTCCTACGAGAATAATTTAATCAACCATTGCGTAGGTGAGATACCTCGAACTCTTATGATTTTCTTCCTTAGCCGGTGGTTGTGAGTTTTGGTCGCCCACACCAGGCGGGTTTGATCGGCCACTCGCTATCGCCGGCTAAATCGACCTCCTGTTATCGGACGGCTCGATTGGCCGAACAGTATCTGTCGGTCCTGCCACATGCCTTTTGATTGCCCAAATTTGAGATGTTGTCGTGGGTTCAATCGTCCACGCTTAGGCAAGTTGGCCGGCTGACATTAGTAGGCACGGCCACATGCCTATTGATTGGTAGTTATTTCCTATAGGATTAGGGAGTTTTTGCAATTCCCCTACGATTCCTGTGAGAAAAACCTAACATTTTTCATTTGCAGCATGAAATCCAAATCGTTGCAATCCCGCGTTTGCGCTTGTGATATCGATCCCATGACGGAAGGGGAGCAAAATCGGACAATTTTGGCGTAGAGAACGGAAAGTCCCATAAATTTGATGTTCCATGCGCCACAAAGACTTTCCCCTCATGGAATTTCTTCTTGTCGAGAAACAAAGACGGCTGCACGTCGCTTTGTAGCGACGCCCGCTTTGTCCCGTCAATTACCTCTAGGGTGACCCGTGAGATCATTAGGACGAGCCGGCTTTGTATCCAAGAACAATTGGATCTCATTTCTTGAATGTATTCGCATCGTGTGCCTATCATGATTTCTAAAATATGCATAATACTATCAATTTTTGCATTTCATTTCGTCGACTCGCCCGTTCAAAACCATTGACCCGATCAGCACGACCAACAATCTTTTGTTGACTCGCCCAATCGGTCGCACCAGCCCGATTAGATCGGTCGATGTGTTTCCTTGCTCGCCTAATCGACCCCACCGACCCTATCGAAGCAACTGACTATCTTGTATTGACTCATTCGATCGGCCACATCGACCTGATCGAATCGATCAATGTGTTCCGCCGACTAGCCGGATCGGCCCCACCGGTCCTATCGACACGACCAGCTATCTTTTGTTGACTCGTCCAATCAGCCGCATCAGTCTGATCAGACCAATCAATACACCTTGTAGTCATGTCTGATCTGTCCCACCAGCCCTATCGACACAATCAACAATCTTTTGTAGGCTCGTCCAATCGCTCACACCAACCCGTTCGCTCGACTGACCGTTTTTGTTGAGTGTTGCACTTTTGCATGTTTGTTTTGCATGGCTTGCCTTAACATATTCACCACTTGCACCATTGTTGTGCACTTGTAGGCATATGCCCTCGTATGCCCATATTGAGTACTTGCGCCTTCCATGAGCATGTTGCTCCATGTGTTCACTTCGTGACGTCTCCGTTTCATGGTGCCCCACGACACTAGTGTATGCACGAGCACTAATGCACTCACATGTCTTCTTTGAATTTCATCTCGATGTCCATAGTGCTACATGTTTGAATCTTGCTTGGGTCACAGCTCCTGCACACCCAAATGTTTGTGTCAGAAACGGCTTGTGTATCAAGTCTTCCCGGTGTATAATTCTTTCGAACGAGAATTAATTTAGTTCTTTAATGTGGCAGCACATGGAACCGCTATAGGATTTTCTTTGAGCCACTGCCTCCATAACACACCCACTATTCAGGTCACTGCCTCCAATGCACAACTACCATTCCAGGTCACTACCTCCGCGATCGGGTCATTGCCTCCACGGCACACCCACCTTCCAAGTCACTGCCTCCGCGGCACACCCACCCTCCATGTCACTGCCTCAACGACACGCTCATTCGCACTTGTGTTGTATATTTTGCATGCATCATTCCGCTTTGGCGGCGCATTCGTTATTAGTATATGCTTCCATCTACTTGCCTCTTTCTCGATCATTCCT
Organism: Papilionanthe hookeriana x Papilionanthe teres; assembly: GCA_022702705.1. NCBI lineage: Eukaryota > Viridiplantae > Streptophyta > Magnoliopsida > Asparagales > Orchidaceae > Papilionanthe > Papilionanthe hookeriana x Papilionanthe teres. The sequence continues at coordinate 65,316,750 of CM040427.1, read as the reverse complement.
ACTCCGCTAGGACGATAACATCATCTTGGATCTGTTGCATTTATTCATGTGTTCCCGATCGTCTTAACGATGAAGATAGCTCGCTAGTTGAGTGACCCTCCGCTAGTCACAACGCGGCAGTTACTATTGTCCGCGAGGATATCTCGGAGGGAAATACTAGCTATTGCACCATGGACAAGCACGCGTATGTTGAGATAAGATTCTAAGAGATCCAATAGATGTAACCTAGGTTTTTCCTTCTACTAGGACGTATTTTAAATGTATAAAAATATTATATATTTTTATTACTTTATGCAACATATTTTTCAAAACCTATTTTGAATTGCATCCCTACCTTAGACCATATGTAAGGTCATCTTTAAAAAAAAAATCAAAGTTTTACAAAACTTGAATCTAGTGGCACCTATTAGAGTCCTTAGATCCTTAGGACGGGGTCGGTGATGACGACCTCGTTAAAACTTACGCAAGTCTTCTAACATTATCTTTGCACTCATTTAGATGTTGTGTTAGTACACTTACGTTGGATGATGTGCTAGTCTGAGGATTATGATGTTAGGTAGTCTTTTTCAGCGACCTGACGATTGTTTTGTACTGATATATTTACCCCAGCCAGACGTCATTTTTGTGCTTTTGGTGTGCTTGTATGTTTACTTTTTGTATGTGCAGTAGTACATTAGAACGACCATCTGCAAGGGGTCATGTCATATATATGCACATCCATAGCTACAGTAAAAAGAGGGAGTAACGTAATGATTATTACTAACTCTTTTTTCTGCAGGTGTTGTTTAGCTCCCCCACTAGGCATGGTCCAAAAACGTTGCATGTTTGTTTGGCTTTCTCGCTGACATTGTTTTTATGCAAGTCGAGTCTTTTTTTTTTTTCTCTGATGTACTTTTTAGAGTCTTACGAAGAGTATGTATTAAAAATAAGGTACATGCACGGGTTTCGAGGTGTCAGACGGACGGAACCACGTGTCAGAGGCTAGAATTTGTTTCATAACCTAGAACTAATTAAATCTCAGCGGCAAACAGATGTTGAATTCACCAAAATCATATATGAACTTAAAGTCATACATCGAAAATCTATAAAATACCAAGTTGCCAAAGCGCTTAATCCATTAGATTTGGCCCTTAATACTTAGCAACCAAATTGACTGCTAATTTATAAAACATATGCTTGAAGTACTCAACAATAATCCAATCAAAATGGAGTCAAGTAAAGTAATCATCCACAAAACTCATCAAAATTTTAATTATTATCTCCCCTAAGTTATGATTACTTCAAGCATTCAGCTTAAAAAAGTTGGCCAGTTGGTCATCACAAAACTGACTATGGCGTCCAAGGCCTGTGAGGTAATTATGTAGTGTCCGCCTTGACCCTTAACTATAAATAGGAAGTCATATGGCAGGAATGAGCTCGCAAGGCTTTGGGGGATGATTATGGAATAATTCCAAAAAATTTATTAAAGTGTGTTAGTTATAAGAAACTTGTTGGCTGAAATTTTTGAAAATAAAGTGATTATAACAACTGTGGCAATTTTTAAAGAATCTAATTTCCCTGCAGTATTCTACAATAGCTTTTATGGGCAATTGCAAACAACCCAAAAAGATCCAAGTCTAAAGTTGGGTTTGACTTTTTCTCAACCAAGCCTATTTAAACACAATAAAATATTTATAAGGAATCATGGATATTATGTTTCTTATAATTACATAGTAAAGAAATATAAATACAACCCCATACAAGAAAGCATGTGTTCTGGAATAAATTGAAAAAAATGACCAGAACAACACCAAGAGAATCTATGTGCATTATTAAGTAAAACTTATGCATGATGAATGTGTTTTTAATGCTTGAAAGAGAAACAAGAAAATTAAGCTTCAAAAACAAAAACAATAAAAAAATTATCAGTGAGCTGTTAAAATGACAACTCCAAATATTACATTTTAGTCATTTGTGCTTGACACACCTCATATCGCCAGTAATGCGCTTGTGCAATATAAACTTGTTATTAAGTCTGTCAAAAAGTTTGTTGTTTGAGAATAACTCATGTCTGGCTCCTTAAGTATTGTGTTTGAATCATTCATTAAGAGAGCCAATACAAATAATTTTTTTAAGTTCGAACTATAAACGAGTCAAAAATAAACAACCCTTTGTTCGATCGTGCTCGGCTCATTTTAGCTCAAGCTCAAAATAAGAAAATTATATATATGATTTATATAATAATATATTTCATATATATATATATATATCACTACAGCTCGTGGGGTCATGTCATTTTGTGTTTTTTGTTATATAAGAATGATGTAAATTCGAATCATACATTTATTTTTCTAATTAATTTAAGCGAGTGAATTTCAAGTCGAACACGAACAAGAATATGTAAATCGAGCCCAACGCGAACACACTGTTTAAGATTAATTTCGAACACGAACATTTCTCGAACAGAATTAATCTCAAACAAGCCGAACATGAGCCAAGCCTGAGCTCGCTCAAGCTCGGCTCACTTACAGCCCTATTCGGTATGCAAAATAGTAGAAAAGTATTATTTCTGACACCTTAAAATAATTTCAAAGAGGTAAATTGATGGGCATTGCACTTGTGGGAAGAAGCACAAAATAAAAAAAAATGTCTAGAACAAAGTAGACGTGAAGTATTAAATTCCAAACTGAAAATAAAACCAACGAATGATGAGAGATCTGCATATGATGATTTGAAAAAAGCACCCACATCATATAGTATAGTTTGAAAATGTTTATTTCAATTTAGTTTTCTTTTATTTGATATTTTTGCATCCTAAGATGGCTTGGGCATTCATTTCATGAGATAATTCTTGTTTGGTTTGGATTGGATTATATCAATCCCCAAGCAAATACAAAATCTTCATTTTCTCAAACATTAAACCAAGACCTAAATAAGGGAAAAAATATATTTGACGACCATTGAAACCTAAAGTAATCATAAGAAACTTATTATATCACTCTATTTTCAGCATGTCTCTTCAATGAGATATCTCCCCCTTGTATGTCCCAAGTCTTTCCTCTCTAAAAAATTGAGAGCACTTGTGACTTCACATGCATAAGCAAGTACAGAGTTATCGTATACTAAGTAAACTAGATTGTTGTCAAATATAAATGATCGATCAATTCTTGTCAAATAATTTTAAGATTTAAGCTTCTCCTATGGATCTTTGATTGAGTAATTTAATAATTTTAAGACTAAAGTTTTAGGCTAAATATTGTAGCACAATTTTTGTTAAGTCACATAAATTCTACAACTTATTTAAGGGTTTGTTTGTGGCAATTGCAGTTGTTTAAAGATGCAGTTGTAAAGTTGTTGTAGAAAAAACTATTTTTTAAAAATTTGTGGTAGTTATTACAAATTTATTTATTTTCAAAAAGTAATATTGTAGCTTTCTGACAGTCATGACACTTTAAATGCTCGGTTGAAAAAACAATTTTCTACCACAAAATTTTCTAAAAAACTTCAAAAATTGTTCACAAATGAATCATGGTAGCGATCGAAAAGTAAAGCAAATAAAATCGTCTCAAACAGACCCTAAGTCTTATTTTTCACATATTATTGGATAAATCTTGGATTTAGAAAATCTTGTGAGACGTAGGATTTAAAAGATTCAAAGCAATTCACTCAGTGTGCCTCTTCTCCTTCCTTTAGATCAAAATTATAGAAAAAAATAAAAAAGCCAAATAGTTCATTAAAATTTAAACAAATTTAACATCTATCATACCAAATAATTTTCAACATTTAACTTCGCCAGGATTTACTAAATACAAATTTAGAATCCTATTTCAATTAGTTCCTATTTGTAGCCAAACAACCCCTTAGATTAAACAATAAAGACTGATGTGGTAGTGTTCTGAAGTCATCCCATACAAAAATTGTCATTTGTTAATGACGAAAAGCAACACATTGTGGAGTTACACAAAGCACAAAAGACAAATAACAGAAAGCAACGTCCAACAAGTTCAAAAAACCACTATAGTCATGTCTATTCATTAATATTAAATAAATAAATACTAATAACAGTATTTTAAGCTCAGTTTTACAGAAATCCCACATAAAATCAGTCCAAACCACTCAAAACCTAAAATAAAAAAGGCAGGAGATCCTTCCCTATCAAACAAAGGAAACATTCATGTCCCAATATCCCTCTCAGATCCAAGACTAACAAGGATACGCGGCAAGAGAATTACAAAAACGTATACATATATTCAAATTCAGAAATCATCTACACATGCAAACAAGAACAATCTGAACATCCAGAGCAGTTTTTTCCCTAATAATACTGAAAATTTTTTCCCCCCAGAAAAGGACTGATGTCTAACCCAGCAACAGAAACAAATTCAAATTGCGGAGATAAGAAACCTAGACCAATAAAATACAAACACGCACTTCAGAACGGAATCTCCAACAAGTTCTGTCGAACCAGGAGAATAGGGCACTTACTGTAGAATTAAGTCAGCAATGAAACGAAACCAAGACCGATCTTCATCTACTCTAAATCAAAAATCCCCAGACTCTAATCCCACCATTTTTGGCTGAATTGAACGCCGCAACCATCGATTCGGAGCGTGCCGAGCACTGAAATTCTCACTTTTGCCTTCCCCCTTGTCCTTTTCTTTCAACTTTCCATTCCCCGGAGACCAAATTCCTCCTCCTTCCAAATGCCGCGCGGCTCCGCCCAACTCCTCTTCTCCGTCCTCCAAATTTTATATAATTTTTCTCACACCATTTCCTCCAATTTGCGCAAAAAAAAAAAAAAAAACAATCAAATTGGTACAAAGTATATCATTTTCAACAACATTATTACGTTAGAAGATCTATGAAAGAGACATTTTTCTTTAGATTGAAAAAATTAGATAAATCTTGCATTTTTACAATTTTGTCTTCTGTGATTGGAGTTTCTATAAAATTTAGATTGTAATTTATGGGCTGAATTTATTATTTCAAAAGTGTGTCAATATCAATCTGTTAAAATGTTACATCACCAAAAGTTAAATTGACAAATCATTAGATTGTGCTAAAAGTTCTTGCCATCAAAGGTTTAGTAAAATTGGTCTTTCAAAAATAAAGACTCCATATTTATTGAGTAGCATCACTATGGAGAGTGACTTGCATGATCATATGGGCCTACATGTGTAGACCCATTGGTATATAGCAATAGACTTGACTGATAAAAGAGAATCTCGAGAATTATGAGTTTTCTTTATGTTAATTGAGCCTGAACTAATCAAGTATTGAGGAAGCGTTTAAAGAAGTTTCGTTGTTCAGCGAAGCTCCGTTGAAAGCCACTTATGCGGAACGGACATTGTCATGTGTGATCTAAAACAGCAAAATTTGTTCTATTGAAATAACCTCTGGAGACACTGTCTTACCAAACAAAACCAAATACATGTGTTGGCGTTCACAGTTGGACTTCACTGCAATGGAACGGAGTTTCATTGTCTTCTAAAACATGGGCTAAATAAGCCTCGTTTTAAAGATTGGGATAGGAGGATGAGAAAATGTATTATTGAGAGAGAGAGAGAGAGAATAGATATCTCTTGGGGTCCTAAAGAGAGTGATGTGTCTAATCTCTAATTGTCTTCATGTCGTAAATGCTAATGATGCTTCCTATAAAATCATTTGATCGGCACGAATCTCAAGGCACATTTAGAGCTGGAGCTTCAAAAATTAATTTGAAAATACCCGTATTCCAATTTATGATCAAATAATGTGCCTCGTTGAGATAAACCAAATGACATAAAAAATGATTTGATCTAAGTCTATGTGAGCCAGGATCATTCACCTAGAGCATAATAAAAATCTTTAAATATATTTTGAGATCAAATGGTCTCCAAATATAACAAGTTCATAACCAAATAGTATCCCGATGTGATGAATTCGATGAGCACGATTCCACTTAATTATGACAGCATCAAGGCCTTGAAATGCTTATAAAATTGTATTTGATCAGGGGAATTATCATTGATTGACCAATAGAGTGGTCTAGATTGATGTTGTATTTATGGAGGATGTCATTTCTAAATCTATAAATAGAACCCCGCTCTCTTCATCTGAGGGGAACTTGGACATGGACCCGAACCAGGATATGTGCCTGGTGAAGAAGGCTGAAGTGAAGTCCAGGCACTCGAGGATTCCCCTAGCTCTACCGTTGTCGGGTCAAGTCGTCGTCGTCGTTGGACCACTGATGCTCAGTCGACATCACTATCAAAGTCGTCTAGTCTACATTGTCGCAAGACTATAGTGGCCTTGATCATCGTCGCCGCAAGACAACCATTCGCTCGTTCACAACCATCACTGTCGGCTCATCGCTATCGTCGGACCACCATTGCTTAGCCACCACCGTCATCATCGCCGAACCACCGCTGCGCGGCCACTGCTGCCAATGGACCACTACCATTGAATGAGTGTCCACTGTCGGACCGCCACCATCAGGTCGCCGCTATCATTGGACTGTTGCTGCCTCACCACCATTATCTCAACCACTGGACCATCGGTGTCATGCAGCTGCCATCCTCAAACACTGTTGTCTAACCATCATCCACCCCGCCATCGAACCACAGTTGTACGGCCCCACGATCATCAAACCATTGTTGCTTGACCGCCACCACCGTAGTCGCCGAACCACCGCCATCAGGTCGCCGCACCTGTTGCATCTCTACTACGTGATCACCATCGCCACTGTCATTGAACCACAATTGTTGATTCATCGCTACTGACAACCCTGACATCAAATTTTTTATCACGTGAACTCTATATTCATCCTTCCTTCACAGTCATCACATCGGCTCCACTTCTCTAACATATTCTGCCACTCAACTTACGGAAGTCATGTTGATAACCCATACTTGTGTAACATTGCTTTTGCCTATTAAAAGGTTAGTAAATCTTGTAACCTGTATGTAAACTGTAGAATCATTTCAACTACGTTAGACCCCATGATTTATTTTTCTCTTTTATATTTTTCATATGAAAACTTTGGTGTCCCGTCATCAACATTTCAATTATCGTATAACATTAATACATTAATATATCACTCTATCACTGCGAGTTTTCCAACACGCAAGAACCAAAATATATGAGTAAGAAGAGCATTAACGTAACTTTTGTTAATAAGAATTGTATTTGTTTATTCATAAATTATGCATATTCATAAAATATTGCATGATTTTCACTTTGTATAACACAACCAATACCACTTCATTTAAAAACTCATAATAATGTTATGATAGAACCTAACATCCTTTCAAGCCAAACTTGTCTTTATGATTAGGTTTCATGCCATAGTGCATGCCACATATTAAATAGGTTGTAGAGTATAGAATGGGGTGCATAGCCTTTATTTGAAGAAAGAAGAAGAAAAAAATTTGACATTAAAAATGTAAGATAATACAATATATCAAAATAATGTCAAAGCACTATAAAAATATGAAAAAATGTAAAGAAGAATTAAAAATATTGGGAGAAGTGCTAAAAAACATTTACATCCATACAATTTTAAATAATTGCACTAGTTGACTTCAAGTATATTTATGGAAAAAACAGCATTTTTCAAATTCACAAAAAGGAAAAAATCTGAAGTTATAAAATATATATACATAATTGAATATAAATATAATAAAAAATGTAGGATCAAACACTTTAATAAAATACTCTTTTAATCGAGGATATAGATTTGTATATTTGGGGTTTTGAGATAAAACTTAAAAAGAGTGAAATAATTAGATTTAAGATTCGTTTCGGGCAGCAATGCGACACTGCACTGTAATTTTGTCAATTTGGATAAACTACATTTTGACAACTTTTTAAAAAAGTTGCATATGAAATCAGCGTTTACTACCGATTATGACTAAGAGCGATGGCGGCTTTTTTACTGCAGTCAGTATTTTAAAAAAATTTGTAATAGCCACCATAGTTTTTTTGCAACATAAATTATTCTTTAGCAGCTTCACAACTGCTTCTTAATAAGCTACGGCTACCCCCAAGCAGACCCTTACTTATACATGGATTTAAAAGTTGCAATATTTTTACATGGCAATGTTAAAATTAAAATTGACTTAAATCCCTTATGAGAAAGAGCAACATATGGCTTCATTATCTTGACAAAATATTACATTCGGGCTACGCACGTAGAGTTACGTGCGAAGGCCAATCCATGCGAGACACGTGGAATCTCGCAATAACACGGAATAACACGGGAATAACATGAATGAGTATTCATCGTGTTACTCCGCGGTCAGCGCTGTTTTGGGCGGAATAATATGGGGAATAACGCAGAATAACACAGGGAATATTCCTTCGTGTTATTCCACGTTATTGTGGTTGTATTGTAACATCACAACAATAACACATCAATACTACGCGGAATAACATGTGAATAACGCGGAATAATACAGAGGAATATTCTCGGTGTTACAATACTACCGCAATAACACATGAAGAACGCGGAATAACAAGGGGAATATTCTCTGCGTTATTCAGCCCAAAACAACACTAACCGCGGATTAACACACGGAATATTCCTTCGTGTTATTCCCGTGTTATTGTGCGCTATTGCATATGCTAAATGCATATATTTATAAAATATAAGTTCATGTGTACGTAGATACATAAGAATTTAGTGGTGTACGTAAATATTTCAATATATAAATACATAAGAATTGTGTGGCATGTATAAAAAAAATATATACATGTGTGTGTATTTACACTCAGACCACCCAACAAAATTGTGTTATTCTAGGCAAGAGTGTGTTTGTTTTAGCTTTTATACATGCTTTTGAAATCGAGCATTCGAATTGAGTGTTTGATTGTGCTTTCTTGAATTGGGTTATAAATGCGCGACACACATATATAATGGAATCACGGACAGGGTGTAAACGAACTGAACACGAACGAACAGAGTTAATATTTGTGTTCGCAATGTTCAAACATATCTCTGTTCGTGTTTGACTCGTTTAACAAACCAAACGAAAACAAATTGTTCGTGTTTGTCTCGTTTGCTCATCGAACGAATCGAACACGAAATTCCCGGCGAACCGAACAAGAACTGTTCGCGAACAATGAGCTTTTTTGACACCCCTAGCTTTGATAGCATACTTCCTCAAAATGAAGCAAATTGATCAGGTATTCCGTACACATCAGGCAATCCATAGTTCCTCAAAATGAAGCAAACCAATGAAGGCGTTTAGGGTTTTGTTTAGGGTTTTATTTTAATATATAATATAATATATTAATTATAATATTATAATATTTATATTAATATAATTAATACTATAATAATAATAATATTATTATTAATTTATCATATATTATAATATTTAGAAGTTTAATTATATAAAATATGATAAATTTTTATAATATATAATTATTTTTAAAATATCATAAACTTTATATATATAATTATTTTATATTTCGAACAATAACGAATCGAACACGAATGAACACATCATTGTTCGTGTTCGGTTCATTTAACAAACTAAATGAAAAAAATTGTTCGTGTTTGTCTCGTTTGCTTATCGAACGAATCGAACACGAACTTCTTGGCGAACCGAACACGAACTGTTCACAAACAACGAGTTTTTTTGACAGCCCTAATCACGGATGAAGATTGGAGCCCATGGGCTGCGTCAGTAAAAGCTTTAGCTCCGCCTTCCACTATATTATGTAATTTTAATTACAAGATTAAAAAATAAGCGAATTCTTAAAAATAAAATATAACATTAATAAATAGATTTTCTTTTATTTGTAATATTTTTTGCTTTATGCACGCAATCTAATAATTTCATATTAATGCACATCAAAATTTAGATAAATACTATTTATTTAATGGGATATAATTAAGTTTAATATGAGTAAAAAGATATTTTAGTTATTTATACACGGTGAACTTTTTCAAAATTGAATCTTTCAAACAGAACAATTATCTTTGAAATAACAATTATTAAACAAAATATTTTTCACAATTGAGTTGGGACTAAAGTTAAATTCTAATATGGTCGAAACAAAAGCATCCAATTTCATAAAAAGATTATTATATCAAAAGTCTTGATGTAATTTTGTATCAAAATTTTAATTAAAATGAATCACATGAAGAGGAGAAATACCTGCGTACAGAGAAGGCACGCGGTTCTGCTTGTGTAACAACGCCTCCATAAACTTCATTTTAGGGTTATTGAGGGGTTACTGACAAGTTATTAGGTATTAATTTTAATAACCTAATAACCCAATAACCTTTGTGGGTTTCATTTTAATGTTAGGGGAGTATGACAGCATTAGTAGGAGTACGTATGTCGAGTAAATTCTCCTCATGCAAATATTTCTCCAAGAAGAGACAACTCCCTATATATATATATATATATATATATATATATATATATATATATATATATATATATATATATATATATATATATATAAAAGCCTTAATGTATGGGCAAAATATAACATCCAGACGTCGCACGTAGAGCTATGTGTGGCGGCGCATCTCAACTGCACATCGCGGCAGTTTAATATAAAAAAAATAAAATTTGAAGTGGGACCGGCTCCCATACATCCTTAACGAGATGTGTGGCTGAGATCCGCTGCCTCACGTAGCTCTACGTGTGGCGTCCGGATGTAATATTTTATCTAATGTATGAGAATGTATAACCCTGGTTAGAGTAATAATGCAAAGCCCTAGCTGAAGTTCCCGCTAAATCGTACCCAATTCCGAGAGGGAGATGGGATCGCCGGCGAAGCTAATCATGAATCTGGTCTCCATCCGGCGATCCCTTCTCTATTCTGCAGTACGTCGTCTTTCCTCAAATGCCGTCCCTGCTTCCTCAGATTCCTCTTCACCCCCCTCGTTCACACCACCAGTGGAGACCACTGAGAAGGACGATAGGATATACCTGAAGCGGCCAAACTCATCGTCTTCGTCGCATTCAGTGACACGCGACGAGGTTTCTGTGACGATGCCGATGACATTCATGACGGGATCCGTGGTGGGAAAACGCTTCTACAAGGAGGTGACCACCCGAATGGCAGACGATGGCAACGGTTGGACGGTGATGCTCGACTACCGCACTCTCAAGACCCCTTCCAAGCGACCTCTTAAGCTCCCAAATTTGGCCCTAGCGAAGGCTATTGCTGCCGAGTGGGAGTATCAGGTCAGCTTGCCCTCTTTTCCTTCAAACTGTGATGCATTTTCTTGATGGTTGGTTGACAGTGTGCGCCGTCGATTTGGTTTTCGTTATGGATTTCTCTCTCTTCTGCTCGCAGCCTGAAAATATTTGCTTGGGCAGTTTTATATATTAGCTTTAAAGTTAATTATTGGGACTGGATGATTAAAGCTGGAGGCAATGAGTCCTTGTTATCCAGGATTTGGTTATGCTGATTTAAAATTTTAATTATTACTTTACGTAATTAGAGTTGTATGTAGGGAATTTTCTGGTTAGTTGAGCCCCTGCTTTGAATGCCCTGTTTAACAACTAGTTCAATGTTGAAGGCTTTTAATGACACATCTCGGGGGGGGGGGGTGGGGGGCGGGCTGGTGGGCGGCGGACGATTGCCACTTGCGCCTCACAAACTAATAGTAAGATTTACATACATACCACTTAATTTATCCGTGTTTATATATCTAACACCTAAACTTCAATTTTTACATAAATCACACCTTACCTATGTAAGAAATGCTTATTTAACTTTTTTAAAATTTAAAATAATGATATTTTTTATGTGAAATTTAAGATTTGGGTGGTATATTAGGTACATAAAATCATTAGAATCGAGGGCTACGTATGTAAATAAAAACATTAGAATCGAGTGCTATGTATGTAAATGCCCCAACAAATAAACAACAATGCAGTTGAATAGGTTACCTCTAATAATTCATGCACATCTCTCTAAGAATTATCTGACACATGATTTGAAGCTTGGGACTATTGTATTTGCTTTGAAGATATTAATGCATTATTTGTATGGTGTTAGATGTGAAAGTTCATAGATCACCAAAGTTCAAGGTATATTTTCACACAAAGGGAGCTGAATTTGAGGCAAAGCAATTGGCTCGAGCTTATCAAATATTATGATTTAGTTATACAATATCAGCAAAAAAAACAAATGTTGCAGCAGATGCGCTAACCAGGAAGACAAGTGGCAGTGTTAACTGGGTAATTACACAACAAGAAGAGCTGATTAAAGATATAAAGCGTTTATAATCATCAGTAGTGACGCCAAATGTTGAAAGTTTCACTCCATTGAATCATATGTTAATTCAACCAAATTTGGAGGGTAAAATATGAGATGCATTGTCACGTGATGCAGAGTTTCGGAAAATATTCGACTAGGTAAATGTAGGGATGTAAACGAGCCGAACACGAGCAAAGCCAAGACTCTGCTTGTTAATATTTCGAGCTAAAAAAGTGTGTTCGTATTCGGCTCATTTGCTTAGCGAGCCGAACACGAGCTGTTCACGAACAAAGAGTCGTTTTGATAACCCTAATCACGTAGTCATGAGATTTTAAGGGATGAGGCTTAAAAATTATTGTTTATATTAAAACATCATTTGAATCTAATTTAATATTTTTTATTTTATTTTCTTAATTAATACTTTTAATTAATTATAAATCTTTGTAGCCTTGTACTCAATTAAATCTTTTAAAAATACAATTCATCAATATATATATATATATATATATATATATATATATATATAATTGATGAATAGTATTTCGAGCTCAAACGAGCCGAACACGAACAAGCAAATCTTTGTTCATGTTCAACTCGTTAACCTAGGGAATGAGCTGAACACGAGCTGTTCGCGAACAACGAGCCTTTTTGATAGCCCTAGGGAAATGCAGTGCAATTGGAAAATTATGAGACAAATGAAGAAAAACGGTTGAAGTACAAGGGTAGAACTTGTATTCCCGATGTGAATGATTTATGCAAAGAAATCATGCATGACACATTATTCAGGATATACAATACATCCAAGAAGCTATAAGATGTATCAGGAGATTAAGGGTTCTGGTGGCCAGGTTTAAAGTGCACTGTAGTAGAGTTTGTAGTAAAGTGTCATACTTGTCAGATGGTTAAGGCTGAACATCAAAAGTCTAGTTGGTTATTACAACCGTGCTTATACTAGAGTGGAAATGGGAGGACATTGCTATGGACTTTGTGACGGGTTTACCAAGATCAAGGCAGGGTTATGATGTTGTCTGGGTGATTATTGATCATTTGACCGAGTCTGCACATTTTTAGCCTATTAGACCGATAGATTTTGTGGACAAGTTGACTAACATTTATGTTGATGAAATTGTACGGTTGCATGGACTCCTAAAGGCTTTTGCTTCAGATCAAGTAATAGATTCACATTCAGATTGTGGAGGAAGTTCAAGAGGCTTTGGGCACTCAACCAACATTCAATACAACTTTTCATCCCCAAACAGACGGTCAATCAAAGAGAACGATCCAAATATTAGAAGACTTGCTTCGACTTTGTGTTCTTGATTTTGGTGGAAACTGGGAAATACACATACCTCTGATAGAGTTTGCCTACAATAACAGTTTCTAGAGCAATATTGGTATGACTCCTTATGAAGCCCCTTATGGACGAAAATGCAGGACACCTCTTTGATGGGCAGAAATGTGTGAAAGGAGATTAATGTTGTTGATTTAGTTGATGAAATAATTGAGAAGATTCGACTGATTCGTGACAGATTGAGAGCAGTCTAGGATAGATAGAATGCATTATGATGCTAAGCGCCGACCAGTAAAATTTGAAGTGGGGGAATTTGTTTTTCTCAAAGTTAGTCCTATGAAGGGTGTTAAGTGGTTTGGGAAGTCTGGAAAGTTGTGTCCACGATATGTTGGTCCGTATGAAATCTTGGAGCAGATTGGGAAAGTGGGTTACAGGCTTGCACAACTGGCACATATTTTTCATATCTCCTTGCTAAGGAAGTATATTGTTGATGAGACTAACAAACTTGTTACTGTCCCCATTGATATTCAACCCGACTTAAAATTTGTGGATGAGCTTGAAAGAATATTTTGATGTGAAGCAACTCAAAAGCAGAGAGATTCTTTTTATTCCTGTATTATGGAAGCACGAGTCTGAAAAGATGCCACATGGGAGAAAGAATAAAAAATGAGAGAAGGATATCCTTATCTGTTCAATTAAGGTACGAAGTTTATTCGTGCACATTAGATTTCAATGATGAAATTTTTATAAGGAGAGAATATTGTAAAAATAAAAATAAAAAAACAAATATCTTATTATTAAGAAAAAGAATAATAATAATAATAATTACGGTTCACAACATGCAAGTGTCGTTTGAACGTGGAGCTCATCGCTCATGGAGAGTTGAATTGCGACTATCCCTTAATTTCCCTCATTCTAACTCACACTCAATGAACGAGAGAGACAAGGAGCGTGAGAGATCGAGATAGTGAGGTAGAGGAAGAAAAAGAGGAAGAAGAAGAAATCAAGAGGAAATAAGAAGAAGAAGACGTTCAACGTTGCCGACTTGACACCGTACTTTGAAGAACTTAGAGGTTCGACAAACAAGGTCGAAGCTTCCCCAACCCCAAGTGACTGATGCGAGCGCTAAAACAATACCTTGATGCGGGCGCTTAAATGACGTCCTAGCGCGGGCACTGAGAGCACACGACCCGCTAGCCATCGCGAAGCGAGAGAAGAAGCATGAACCATCGCGAAGGCGGGAGGGATTTGCGAAGGTAGGATCGCGAACCTGCGATCACCGCTCTTTCTTTGTTGCCCTTGTGCATATAGAAAGTATTTTTCTGGTTTTTTCTTGCCTTCCCACCTCTTTCTTTTGTGTGAGAGTTTTCTTTTTATGTCTTTTCTATGTAAATTACTATTTTCTGTGTATAAGAGGGAGTTTTTTGGTTGTATGATACCTGTGCAGAGTCCTTGTCCCTATTATAAGGTTATATTTGAGGATGTAGAGATGCTCCGACTGTATCTTGATTTGTTGTGGTGATGTTTTTTCCTTTATCCTCCTCCCTATCCCTTC
Organism: Papilionanthe hookeriana x Papilionanthe teres; assembly: GCA_022702705.1. NCBI lineage: Eukaryota > Viridiplantae > Streptophyta > Magnoliopsida > Asparagales > Orchidaceae > Papilionanthe > Papilionanthe hookeriana x Papilionanthe teres. Next base: position 65,301,715 of record CM040427.1, on the reverse strand, counting down.
TTCTCCTTCTCATCAATTAGCCGTCAACCATCAATTAGCCGTCAACCATACTTGCTGACCCGCCGCCCCTTTTTTGCTACTGCCTTGTTGTGCAACCTTTCCAATCCGCCTTCCAACACCCTATTTCCCTCCAACCTGCTACTAGCCTTACTGTCCAGCCATCTCAACCAACCCTTATAGTCTGTTGGCCCCCACTACCACAGTTCTCCTTGTTGCTCTACTCACCTCGCCATCAACCATCATCCTTCACCACCCTTCTCTGCATCTTTCCCTACCGCCTTACTCTCACAAACCCCCAAACCAATCACCAACCACCCTTACCACACATCTAGCCCTCCACCTTTTCCTTTTTCTCTTGCCACCTTGCCGACGCCACCACCGTTCTCCGATCTTTTCTTCCGGTCCTAACCGGAGATGGTTTGGTGTTGTCGTTCATAGGGTGTCAATTTGGGTCAACGGTTCGGGTTCGAGTTCGACCATAAAATGACCCGAACCGAATAGGGTCTACTCAAACTTGTCCTGAATAATAATTGGGTCAAAAACTAAGACTCGAACCTTAGCTTGACGAGTTAACCCGAAGTCATCCCGAACTTTCATGCTTATTCAGGTCATGTTTAGGCTTTCGGGTTCAACCCGAACCTGACCCTAATAAACTTGTCGAATTCTCTGACCCGAGCCTCGCTCAAAGAAAATTCTGATCAACCCTAACTCGGATTTTTTATTGCCATGTCAGGTCAATTTTTGACACCCTTAGTTGTTCCTCTCTCTGTTTGTGTCGGGTTGTAACCCAATTTCAATATTAGTAAAAGGTGTTTTTTGTTTATGTTGATTTTCTAATTAGTTCCGATATCATTATGTATCAAATCTAGTCTAACCTTAGTCCTATCATAAGGTTTCCTAACATCCGTTAGAAACGAAATTTTTTTTTACTACCACTAAATATCATTTCCAGTTTCCACAACCCAAACTCTTACCCCACCAAAATTTTCTTTCCTATTCCTTAATCCCTAGCCATGCCACCCAAAAATATATGTTCGAGCCTACCCGAGAAGAGATACAGCGAGAGCTCCGTCGCCTTCAACAGAGGATTGTAGAGATTGATGAGTTGACTTAAGGGGAGGTTATCCTCGACCAAGATCTGGAGAGTCGATGGGGAGAAAGAGATGAAGATTTGAATCCCTTCCATATAGAGAATTTAAGCTATGAAGAAGATAGGCCACAACGTTTCGAAATCCAGTACCAGAGGACACCTAGAGAGGGGTATTTGAATACCTTCTTTAGGGAGAATTAGGGAGGAGATAACTTTTGGAGAGCACCGAGACTTCGACATCAAACTTGATATACCAAAATTTGAAGGAGGTATGGATCCCGTAGACTTCATTGATTTGCTGCAATCAGTTGAACGGATCTTCGAGTATAAGAATGTAACAGAGGATAAAATGGTCAAATTAGCTACTATCAAATTGAAGAAAGGTGCATTTTTATGGTGGAGGAACTTACAACGACAGAGGAAAATGGAAGACAATGATAAGATTACCAGACAAGAGAAGATGAAAAAACATTGCAAAGGAAATATCTTCCACTCAATTACCATTAGGATATGTTTGTGAAGCTCCATCACCTGCAGCAGAGGGATCTGTCAGTAGAAGAGTTAACAGAGCAGTTTGTCATTTGTAAATGAAGTGTGATTTGACAAAGTCAGAGGAGATTACGGTAGCCAGATACATTGGGGGCTTGAAGCCTAGTATTAGCAATATGGTGCAACTACAACCATACTGGACATTGGGGGATGTCCATACGGTAGCCTTGAAGGTGAAAAGACAACAGAAGCAGAGCAAACAACAATTATCCTTTAGGTAGCAACCTTCAGGCAGATAGTCATCTAAAGTTACCATGATCGACAAGGGTACCCCATGACACTAGCAAGCTCATACATGTGAATGATACTCCGGATCAAAGCGGGAAGAAACAAGAGAAAAGTAGCTCCTCGAATATTGTATCGGACAAAATGTGTTACAGATGTCACAACTACGGTCACGTAGCCTCCAACTATCCCACGCAGGGCAATCACACTCACAGATTAGGGTGTCATGGAGGAGGTTAGCGACGAAGAATAAGTTGAGGAACTGGGTGAGATGTGTTAACTCCCACTAGAAGAAGGAGATGCGCTCGTGATTCGATGGATCATGCAAACTGAAGACATGAGGGAAATTGAGTGGCGTAAATGGGACCAGTTTTAGTGATGACACCAGACGAGAGGACCGAGACACCTGCTCTAGATACGTGACAGTTACAGTCGAGGGTATGTCATGTTGACATCGTACCATTGGCGCCACCGCCGTGCGTGAAGGGTCAGATTACTCTCACCGCACACCCGATTGAACCGATCGTGGGTTATTTTGGGATGATTCAACAGTATAGACGTGGTCAACAACCTGGGAGAATAGATCGATACAGACATTTTCTCGCAAGTTGGGGAAGACCCTCAGGTGCCTTGTTGAGCGAAACAGTCACTAGTGGGATCCCGATACTCGCCATATTACAAACAAATAACTAAAAGCTTTGACTAATGAGATTGAAGTTCTCCCAATCCCGGGAGACTGACGGGGGGGCTAGGGAGGACCGACCTAGAGAGTTCGGTCCAGCTTTGCTGGACTGGACGATCCTCAAAGGGAAGGGCTGCTGACCCTACACCTTCCCCTTTCCTTTCTCTCCCTCTCACTCTTTCCTTCCTAGTACTTTTCTATTATAAGACCTTATCTATTCTAAATTTTGATTTAGTTTACTCATTCTTAACTAATCTGAAATTCTATTTGCTTATTCGTTCTTGCCTAATCTAAATTCTTATTATTTTTATTCTTCTTTCTTATTTTAAACATTGTCTAAAATAAGTCCTAGTTCTCATTATAAATAGGGGTGTTATGCTTAGAGTTTTTTCAGTTTTTATTCTGTTTGCTTTCAGATTTCTTTTGTGGAGTCCTTTTCTCTTTTGTAAGGCTTTATCTAAGGAAGTGGTGGTGCTCCGTCTGTATCATACTCTGAGGTGGTGTTGTATATTTCTTTTTACTTATTTCTACCATTCTCCTCCCCCTCGCCTCCGCCGCCAGCATCCCCTTCATCCTAGACCCAGCCGTCCTTCCCCAATAGCATAACCTTTCTGTCCAGCTTCCCATAATTCCTACCAGCACCCTGCCGGTCCTTCCTCAAGAGCATAACCTGCTTTTCAGCTTCTCATACTGCATCCCAGCACCTAGCCGCCCTCCCCTAACATCATAATCTTGTTGTCCAGATTCTCAGGCTTCACTTCCATGCCAACCGCCACTTTCCCTGTAGCAAATTCTGTTGTCCAACGACTCCACATACGCCCCGACCCATCTAATGGCCTCCCAAATCACCCCTTCACAATATGCGGCCTTGATTGGCCCCTTACCACTTCTGACACCACCATCTTCACAAATATTCTCTTCTAGTCCGAGCCGGACATTGGTTTATTATTATATTTTCTTTCCGTTTGTGTTATTTTGTAACCGTATTTCAATATTAATAAAAGTTGCTTTTGTTTCCGCTGATTTTTCTAACTAGTTCCGATATCAGCAATTCTGCGATAACAATATTATGTTGTTCCGACCATTTCAGTGTTCTAGTTGCACTCTTGATCTTTTCAGTATACTTGAAAATATTTTCATCAGGTGAAGGCTTTGAAATAAGATTGCCACAGTGCATCAACTTTCTTTTTAAATTTTTTTTCATCATTACAGGATAATCATAATTTACAAAATGATGTTCATAAGACAGTCAAAAGTATGATCAATTTAAAATTATGTAACCATATTTCAATATTAATAAAAGTTGCTTTTGTTTCCGCTGATTTTATTAACTAGTTCCGATATCAACAATTCTGCGATAACCATATTATGTTCTTCTGACCATTTAAGTGTCATAGTTGCACCCTTAATCTTTTCAGTATACTTGAAAATATTTTCATCAGGTGAAGGCTTTGAAACAAGATTGCCATGGTGCATCAACTTTCTTTTTAATTTTTTTTTCATCATTACAGGATAATCATAATTTACAAAATGAAGTTCATAAGACAGAAAAGAATGATCAATTTAAAATGATAGTTCAGTGAAGAAATAATATCAATTTTAAATTTATTTTCGCTTATGTGAGAAGCTTATCTGACAGTCTGTAGGTAGTTGATATTCTACTATTCTTGATCACTTAGATTATCATTTCCATTTGCTCAAGGTCAGTTATTTTATGACCAATCACACTGTTATGTTTATCATTTTTATTCTTATTGTCATTGCTTGCAACTTTTTCAGAGTTAGTCATATTCATTTACCTCTATTTTAAAAATCATATAACTCTAAGGTTAAATGGCTATAAACATGTAATTCATATAATATGTTATAAATAAAAAAGCAACAAAAAATTTTAGCTAATGTATTATTCTGATTAGACAACGATAAACTTAAGTGAAAGTTGTTATCATGTGTTTTGGGCCTTAAATTTGAAAATTTTACTTTAATTTCTGTTGGTTCATTATCTTGCTTAAAATTTTTATAAGATGGAGGGGAGTTTAAGCTCATAAATTCAAAGTTTTAGACAATATTTAACAAGATTTTCCATCTCTACAATTAAAGGAAAATCATAAAATATCAATCTGTGATATGAAAGATTTGAGTGGTATAATTGTAACTTCGATTTTTACATATATCTAACTCCTAAATTTCAATTTTTACATATATATACTACCGAATCTATATATGAAAATTTGTTTTTCACTTTCTAAATGTTAAAATGGTGGTATTTTTTATGTGATATGAAAGATTTGGGTGCTATAATTGTAAAATGTAAATTTTAGGTGTTATACGTGTAAATACATGGGAATTGGGTTGTATGTATGTAAATGCCCCTTTAAAGAAATGTTGTTGAACGTTAAGAAAAGAAGAATAGAAATTGGTGGGCCATGTAATGAATTTTCTTTAGTTGACAGCCTGATGCAATCTGTTGGGAGAATTAGTGAATTGTTAACTTCAGCTGATTTCTTAGCCATTAAGACTGGATGAGTTGATAATGCCGTCTTAAATTTAATCAAGCATGTCATATTTCATTCTTTTTTGAAAAACCAACATTATCTTTATCTTCAGGATGCAGTCTTTGTGACTTCCAAGTTTGTAATCTGCAAGTTCGCTAACTTGCTAATAATAAAATAGAATATTGTTATATAAAGGTTGATTTCTTCTTAGATGGTCGTAAATTGCAACATGTAGTTTGAGACTAAGAGGAATACTTCCTTTTTGTTTTGTTTTTTTTTTTTTTTGTGGAAGATTTACATATGTAAATACATACACCTGAACTTCAATTTTTACACATATGCCACATTACCTATGTACGAAAATGTGTATTTCATGTTTTAGACGTCAAAGTAGTGGTATTATTGATGTGATATGAAAGATTTGGGTGTTATAAATGTAAAAATTAAAGCTTAGGTATTGGATATGTTAATAGATAGGAATTGAGTGGTATGTATGTAAATGCCTCCATTTTTTTTTTTGACATGAAATTATTTAATGTATCGTGTGTATGTAGTGTTGAAAGCAAGGGTGATTTGGATGGAATCTAGTTAGATTGCATGTATTTTTATTGCTCAACTTTAGCTCGATGGGAAGGTATTTTTTCGTATGGCCTTTACGTTGGTTGCTTGAATGTGTAACAATATTTTTTCTATCTAAAACTGAAGTTTGAAGAAATTCTAACAATGAATGTGATAGAGATAATTAGAATTTGGAGGACTCTTGTAAATGTAGAAAAATCCAAATTCCTATTCATTCTTAATCAGCTTCTATATGACATTTTTAGGATCTTCTATTATCCCAGTATGAAGGGTGGTTTTGATTGTGTTTCTCGCAGATGATTCACCCTTGATAAGTTAAAGTTATAAAGGTCGTAAAAAATAAGCTTTGTATGCAATGTCTAACATATTTAGTAAAATATGTACACTGGAACAAACACTAAGCTGACAGTTGTTTAGGGGATCTGATGTTCAAATTCCTACTTTGTGAAGGTAAGTGGAATTATCTGAATCTCAAGGTTAAATGCGTAATTTACCGTGTTTTCATTAACTGGACTAACTTATCTACAGTATTAGTCTTGTGAACATGTTTTGTTGACTACTTTGAGAATTAGTCAGCTATTTTTTATTTGCATTGACTTAACAAATCTCTGAACATTGTTAATGCCATCTCGTCACAGTTCAATTTGCAAATTCATTTTTTTGTTACTCATCTCTATTGAAATTGTTAATTGTGGATCTTTTGGAACTGCATGTTTCTGACGTTTTAAAGTGTATGCCATTATTTTCTTGGGGCATTTACATATATAACACATAATTCTAATGTTTTTACATATCATATGCCTAAGCTTACATATTTACATGCATATCGCTCAAACCGTTCATATTACTATAAAAATAGCACTTTTACCGCCTTTCAAAAATGAAATACACCTTTTTCATGCATAGGTTTAAAGCACCAAAGTGCTATGTATGTAAACACGAAAGTTTGAGTGTGAGATATTGTCGGCCGCTGAAGTGATTCTTTGAGATTTAAATTTAATATATATATATATATATATATATATATATATATATATATATATATCGATTTTTGAAAATAAAACTTTAAATTTTAAAGTATGAGAATGAATGAATCTCATTTGTTTAGTAGTTTAAATAAACGAGCGTCACATTGCAAATAGTGCATCTATCTCGAGGAATAGACACACTGCTTGACGATATCGCTCGATCAAATAAACTACAGAATTCATGTCATCCATTCCTGTCCGCGAACCTTTATGCGGACCGATAAATTCCCTATTTAATACAAAAAAATTAAATAGGTGTTTATATTACATGGTTCATAAAGTCTCCATATAGAGTGCAGCTCTATATAATCAATTACCCCTCAAATGACCGAAGTCACCCGAGAGAACTCTCGATTTAGATAAGCGGTTTTGTCTTCATGAATTCAAAAGGTAGGGTTTTCAACGAAGTGTGGTAGTAGAAAATCCAATAGGTGAAAGACGCAATGTGGAACAGTTATTTCCAGAGTTAAAGAAAAGAGAGGTAGGGGATGTTACAGATCTCGAGGAGAACCTCGATGACTTCCCAGACTATCCTATGATTGTGCTTTAAATCTTGGAAATGAAGTTATTTAGATTTCAATCCTGCCAATTAATTATAGGAATTACATTCACATAATCACCTGATTATGCGAATGACCTGGAAGATAGGAGGGTTTATTCCGTATCGGACGACGACCTCAGAATCCTAAGCGAGTTAGAAGCATATATACAGACAAGGGCATCGTGAAGCGCATAAAGGAACAGATGAGGATTTATGTCGCACTAGGCGGACTATCTCGAAGTCCTATGACTCGTTATTTAGACTAAAGAATGGTTTTGCTGATGTAGACACGAGTTTTGCTGTTGAAGATGACCCTGCTGCCCTCGAAGTCGTGCTCCATGCTCCACGTTGCAGCAAGGTTGGAGTTGTAGATCCGAAGTTTAAATTATTGAAAGTGGACATGCAAATTGTTTGATCGGTGTTTTATTTCATTATGATTATTTCCCTTTTATTACCGTTGTATTGTAAACATGAGTGTACACTACAGTAGCAGGAGCAGTTGTAAAATAAAGCAGAAAAACAAGTAAGCAGGAATATGCTATGGTAAATAACAGGAGACAATTACTAAGGAAAGTAAAACATGCTACGCTAGACGAAGAACACGCTACGCTGCTAAAGATAGTATATGCTACAAGAAGTAAAACATGTTATACTAACAGAAGCAGACACTAAGGAAAATAAAACATGCTACGATAGCAGGTATATATGCTGAAAAAGTAGAGCATGTAACGCAGTAAACAAAAGAAGTAACAGTGCTCCAAGTGTACTGTAGGTGCCGATTACCCGCAATGTATATTGCTACCTGTTTATTTTATTTTCATTTTATTGTTTCCTGCAGAAAAGACGTCAGCACCAAAACAAAACAAGAGTGAACATAGTAAGGAAAACCTGAGTAAGTGCGCTACCGTACTTGCAGGAAAAGCGAAGTGTGAAATCCGGAAATAAATTCGAAAGAAATGCGAGAGGAATAAAAACCCGAAAGAAATGAGAAAGAAATCAAAGAAAATCGAGAAAAAAAAGCAAAGAACTCCCGTAAAAAAAAACCTCGAAGAAAAACACGAAAAAGGTCGTAGCAAAACCACGAAGCATTAAAAGAAGAAACTCACAGATGTCCCGCTAAACTCACAGGAAACCGTAAGAAAGCCATGGGGCATCTGAAAAGGACTGTAAGCATGATGGTGGGGAGGACTCAGAGCTGGACTGTGTGCGTCCCAATCATGGGTAAGAGCTGCCAGATCGACACCCTACAGAGGGCAGTCCTAACCTCAACTCGAGTAATTAGCCGTGGACTTTTACTAATTTTCATTCATTTTAGTTTGCATGTTCATAAATTTATAGGTGAAAAGTAATTTTGTTGTAGATGGAAATTTCGTTGCAACAATATTTTTATTTTATGAAGTAGTACAGTCCACAGACTAACCACCCTAATCGAACTAGGACTACTAACAACTTAAGGGTATTGGTGGCAACAGTCTCACCAAGAATTGACGAATAGTATCGTCGGTCCCAAGCCTCGACTCCAATGGAGATTTTACGCACCGGTAAGGGGATACTATTCCATATCCCTCTTTTTTAAGCACACATAAGCATTATCGTCGTCGTCCTAACCCCAACCACCCTACTTACAACCTTGCTTGATGGCCCCATATATAGCCTAAGGGGCTATATGTGCACACCTACACGTCCACTGTAGGTGCAGACATTGAGCCAAGAAGCAAGGAGAAAGTCAAGGGACGAGGGAACAAGGTAAGGAAAGAGGAGGAAGCAATCCACCTAACGCAATTCTCGTAAAAGAGGTGAACTGATTCCCAACACCAGTCAAAGCAAGTCAATCACCCTGGACTCCTGATTTTCCTTACATGACCTACAAAGACCTAAAGAAATATCGACACTCTCGGAGAGGATGAAGACTAGACCCCTAAGGAAAACACCCCCATTTTCCCAAGTAACGAGCGTAAAGAGTGAAAGTGAACATAAAGTCATCGACAAAGTCCCTAGATTCTAGACCGTTGCTAGGGGAAGCTAGACTCAACTAGAGAAAACAACTTTGTAAAACCAACACAAAATTTCGATACAAGTGCTAAAACTACGTTCCCAAATGCCGCAGATATAAGTCCAACAAATATTGTAATTTAAGTCCCTCAAATATTAAATATAAGTCCAACAAAAATTAAAAAGCAAGTCCAACCTAAAGGGGACTCGAGCCCACTAAAAGGGCCAATCCGAGAGCACCAAAAGGGGCAAAACCAGCCCATTCAAAGGGCCAAAGACGAGCATTACAGGGGACGAGAAAACAACCCAGCTAGGGGCAAAACCGAGCAGCATAAAGGACAACAAAAGGCCCAGCTAGGGGCAAAACCGAGCAGCCCAAAGGGCAGAAAAATGGCTCAGCTAGGGGCAAAACCGAGCAGCATAAAGGACAGAAAAAGGCCCAGCTAGGGGCAAAACCGAGCAGCTCAAAGGACAGAAAAAGGCCCAGCTAGGGGCAAAACCGAGAGACCAAACATGGGCCAAAACCGCCCCCAACTCCTTCACACATGCATTAATTAAAAGAGGAGTGGAGCAAATATTTACATTCCAAGCTTAAATTCTCAATGGATGAGATAACCAATGCCTAAAGCTCCCATTGAGCCCCAAATTCCATTTAACATGAATGATGTTGGGAACTAAGCTTTCACATTCCACACTTGCATAAATATAAAGAAACGTAGAGTTTTAAAACATGCTTCCCAATCCTTCCAAGACAACTAATCAAAATGAAACTAACATTAATCGGAGAGGGGTACACCCCGCTCACTTCAAGCCTTTTGAATGAAATCCCGACACTTCACATTTTTGCAAAATAGAGGCCTAAGATGCCTCATAAATTTCAGATTCTCAAAACATAAAGGCTCCCGCACTTCAAACATTTAAAACCCAAGCAAAAGAGAGGAACAAACATTGGCATGAGGGTTCCAAATTTTCAAATAAAAAAGCATGCCTCTTCAAACTATAATCCTACAATTGCATTTTCATGTCACATGGGCAATGTTATCACATTGAAGAGATAAAACAAGTATGAGTTATAGGACTTGCAAGGTGTAACATGGATCAACCCTCTTTTCCTCCACTTCCTTTTTTTTTTTTTTTTTTTTTTAAATATAAAGAGATAAAAAGGGAGTTCGTAGCCAACATACATCTCCAAGCATATAGATACAACCTATTGCAAGATATAGCATGCTTTTGTAAAGTATAAAACCAAAGTCTCTCCTAAAAGCCAAATATCCATTTCATGCCATTCACAGGAGGAGGTGAGAGAGATGGAAAATCTAAAGTATTTGCAAGGTAAACATCAAGCCATCATATTCATTTCTTCTCCTCCTCTCCCCTTTTTAAGAAAAAAATAGGAATTATAATGCCATTAGAGGGGAGGAGGGGAGTGCTAAACCACTTTAAACAAGTAAACAAGCCAAATCACAACACAGGCATCTGGCCGAGTCAACCAACAGAGAAAAAGGCCGAATAAAGCAGGCCTCAGGCCACGGCAAACACAACCGAGAAAGACAGGAGGGGAGAATAGTTACCAGTTAGGTTGAACAACACAAGGAGAAAGAGATCGGGTAAGCCGACAAGCAAGCTGAACCAAATGCCGAGCAGCTCAAGGCTCGAGCAAACCAACGGAGAAAAAAAATGCGGCACCTCTTCTTCCTTCTTAGGTAGGGCCAAGCTTTCCTCAAGGCCAGAACACACACCCACACAAGAAGAGAAAGTCAAGAAGAGAGAAATGGCAGCACCCCCTCAAAGAGAAAATCAGCCAGCCAAAAGAAGGAGAGGCCACTTACCTGCTACCCGAACCATTGGCCGAAGGGGAGACAAGGCGCAAAGAAGAAGTGGCGACAAAGGTGCAGGGGACGGCAACCATAGGAGGCGGCAACAGAGGGAGGACGCCTTTTCCAGGCGAGTGGAGGTCGTGGGAGGGGACCTCGGGAACGACATGGAGCTCGAGCGCGCGAAGAAGCCAGCTCACGAGAAAGGGGAGGCGCGGCTGATGAGTGTGCGTGAATTAGATTTAGGGATTTTTAATAGGGTTTTTAAAAAAATAGGTTTTATAATATATAAAATATATATTTTATTATAGTTTAGATAGAAAAAGTATTCAATCTCGCGTCATTTCCTTGTGCTCGGAAATCCGACAAAGTATACGTCCTTCCTAGGCAAATTCGACGTTCCGGACGCATCGGCGCAGTCAATTTTGCGATCCGGCGTTGCTCGGGCAACTTCGTCAACGGTCGTGCAGAAAGTACGTCAAATTTGGCCCCGTTTGAACTTCGAGCTTGTTGTTGATCGTCTCGACATTCTGCCTTTTGATTCTGGTTTGTCGCGGAGAACTTGAAGACGTCGATGTCGCAAAACGAAGAATTTGTGCTTGGTGGTGCAAGAAATGTGCACAAAGCTGTCCTAAGGTCCGGTGGTCCTATGGGGACTCAATTTGAACTCCCGACATCAATTCCAACCTGCTATGAGCTAGAGGTACGGAATTTTGTCCGGGACTCCAAAAGAGTAAAGAGGTGGCTCCGAACTTTCTAAAACGAGGTGGGCCCATTGCTAGGAATCTAAGATCGTCGGGGAAGCTCCTAAAGCTAGAACCCTAAATCCTAGGAGGAAAACTAAACCTCGACAAAAGTGAGGTCAACAGATATGTAAATACATAAGAATTATGGTATGTAAATTTCCCTATTTACTTTGGAATCTTATGTGATAATGTACTGCTATCTTTCCACAAAGCTACCTTCCAAAATGCAAGCTAGGTTGCTGTCAATTTCACTTGCTCGACCCAAATTTTTATTTTTTTGTAATTACATTGCCACATGATTCCGGGAGTTATGGCGGAGTTTCTTGGAAATTATAACATTTTCCAATATAATGATTTTTCTGTTGTTGCAGCAACAAGATGGGATTAGGCCTTTCACAATGCCTCTAATGAAGCTCGCTTGCACTGCTCTTGAAAGAGTTCCACTCACACGTGCTCAAATAATAAAAAATTTGATAGATAAGTTTCACCAAGATTCGGTATTCTGCCGCTCACCTGGTGATACTGATTTGACTAAAGGTTTGCGAGGTAATTATCCTTTTTCACTTGATTGTTCGATTTATCACCATGAATTCTTTGAGAAAAAAACAGATAATTAGAAGAAACCAATTTAAGCCGTTCAAATACTCTGTTAAGAACTTAAGACACCTGATTAGTACAGATTAGATGATCATATCGCCTTTTGTAAACTAAATGCAGTATTTGATGGTATTATTATTTGAATGATTTACATACATACCACTCAATTCCTTTGTATTTACATATCCAACACTTCAACTTTAATTTTTACATGCATGCCCCCTCACCTATGCATGATTCATGAAAGGTACATTTCACTTTTTAAAAGTTAAAATGGTGGCATTTTTTATGTGATTATAAAAGGTTTGGGTGGTGTAATGTAAAAAGTAAAATTTAGGTGTTAGATATATAAATACATAGAAATTGGGTGGTAAGCATGTAAATACCCCTTATTATTTTATTATTTGTAGGACTAGAACCTTAGACCTCTGCTTTAGAGATAAAAAATGGTGATTATGTGTGCGTGTGATGCTATTAGCTTCTTGTGCTATCTCACAAAAACTGCACTCATATTGCACCTTTGAAGGTTTAGAGCTTCTGCGATTTTTGTTGTTATTGGACGTGCACTTTAGCTGCTATAAAAATAGAAAAAAATTGCTAGTGAAAGTGATAACTTGAACTGAATTTCCCGATACTTGTTGATGAAAAAGTTATATTTATTTTCATTTTAGCGTTCGAATTTAAGAAATAAACCAACTACTGGATATGGCAACATCTACTTTTTGGCAAATCTTATTTTAAATTACAGGTATAAACTTAAAGCAAGGGTATTTCTCAAAAATCTGCCGCTTCTGAACAATTTGTTTTTGGACAAAAATGTTCAAAATTCTACATGATAATGACATGCTCTTGTCTGTCTTCTGTCTGCGTTAGGAATTTGTTAAAGGTCCTTTTAGTGTAGACATCAATTTGATGGCCTGTGTTAACAACTGATCACATAGTTTAGAGAATTGAGATGACAAACTTCAAGTGAAAATCACTCGGTTGAATGACAGAATGAAATAATTGGCACAAATTGGCATACATTTCTGGATACTTTTTATCCGTTTTTACTCGTGGTCTTTGGTGTTGTAAAGCCGGTCCTAACTTTTATTTCAAACAATGCATTATTTTATGAATTGCCCATGCCAGGGTCCTTTGTGGAAAACAGTTCTTTTATATATAACTTTAAAGGAAAGTTGCATACATATCACACAATTCCAATGTATTTACATATCTAACACCCAAAGTTAGATATTTACATTTATTAAACCTTGGTGTCCTTAACCTATGAATGAAAAGGTGTATTTCACTTTAAAAAAATAGTGATGGTGATATTTTTTTTGTGATGTTAAAGATTTCAGTGGTATACATGTAAATATGAATATTTAGGTGTTAGATATGCAAATATTTTAGAATAATGTGATATTGTATGCAAATGCCCTTAAATTTGTAGCATGATTGTGAATCTGCGATGTTTGTATGGCCATTGCTTTCCAAATAAGGCACTATGTCATCATATTATATGGCCAAATTGATCATATTGACAATCCGGTTAAAAACGAGGACCCAAAAAACTAGGTTTCATATTATTAATAACATGATTTGTACGGCCCAACTAAAGTCGCTTACCCAAGAAATTTGGATTGTGTTATATTCTATGGTCAATACATTATATCTATAAGCCAAAAAGCCATAAGTTTTTATGTTAATTTATTGATTAGTTCAACCCCTTGAACCTTATAGTACGGTGCTGCACTTAAAAACAAACTTCAATATACAAAACGAAAAAACATACGATCTATGAACTATATCAAATCATGGATTCTAGCTCATAACTCATGCAACTCGAACAATTGTGTATGTGGCCACAATAAAAAAATGTGTATATGACCACAATAAACAAATGTGTATTTGGCTACAATATCAAAAACCCAATTCCTCTTAAAACCCATAAATTGAATTTTCAGTGTGCCCCATGACTAGAAAATCACAATGACACCAAAATAGCTTTGTAAAGAACAATATCTAATAGCTTCATTGGAACACTGCTTAAGTAGCGATAGGCCGAGGGGGACATTTACATGTACAGCACATAATTCTAATGTATTTACTTATCTCACACCTAAACTTGATATCTACATACACATCATTCAAATCTTTAATATCACATAAAAAATAGCAGTAGTATGATTTTTTAAAAGTGAAATACACAATTTCATTCATAAGTTTAAATCACCGAAGTGCTATGTTATGTAAATATGAATGTTTAGGTGTGAGATATGTAAATACATGTTTGCTAGGTATGTAAATTTCTCAAAAAGAGAAAAAAATGCCGCTAAACCGAGCTGCAATCCCAAAGAGGGAAAAACATTGGAAAATTACTGCAATCCTATGCTAATCTACCTGACTTAAAAAAATTGAACTATGATATGATTCACAGAAGCTAGTTTGTCTCACCAATGTACTCAATACTTTTGTGATTCACGATCATTAACAAACCCAAAAACTAGGCATATTGAATTATCCAACTGAGAATAGGATGCAAATATGCGAGGATGTGGAAAGAGAGAAAAATCTAGGGATATGCAGCAAGTTCATTGAGTAAAGTTAAATTAACTAATGTGAAAATTAGATTAATATCACAATTTTTTGAAAATTTGGACAAGTGGGCAATTTCAATGCACTGCAAGATTTTAAGTGGCCATCTCTTTACACATTCAATCTCTTAAAGATTCGTGATGGGAGTTTTTCTAAATCTAAGTGTACCATAATCTTATCACTAGTTTTTAATTACATGTATTTCATGTACACATCAATGTAAGGATTATGTTTGTCACTGTTAGTCGTCAAATTTCTATGAATATCCTCATACAATTTATGCAAATAATAAAAATGACTATTATAATATGAATTTTGCTAAAAACATCCTAACCATAAATTTTCCCCTTTGTTTCTAAACATTAAGAAGCAAAACGGTCTCCTGATTTTTTGCAGGCAGTCATTTGATCCTAAAGTTTATAAAAATGTCAATTTAAGCTCCCAAATCTTTTAATATAGGCTGAAATTGTCCCAATGGAGGCTATTTCAGCTATAATTTAGAGAGTTCAGGGACCAATTTGACCATTTTGTAAATTCTGGGACTAAAATAGTCCCCATGTAAGCAGTCTGGAGATTCTTTTGACACTTCACTCCATTTTATAAACCGAACATGAATACTTTAACCTCTATTATGATTAGAGGTATAATCAAACATGCATTTCTTCAGAGAAACAGGAGGAGAAAATTGACCCTTTAATTGAATGGCTTCAATCAGAATTTCACTTTAAACCAAAACTACATTCCAGCCTTTTTGGTGGCAAGCAGGACGAAAACTTCATCAAAGCTGTAGAAAACGTTCTCAAGAAGACTACTGACTCTGAGTTAGCAACAATAGACGCAATAGCCTGTTCCGCGCATTCTTTGGTCATCGCTCTTGCAATTTTCCGTGAGAGACTCAATATCGAAGAAGCCATGGAATTGATTAGGCTTGAAGAAGACCTCCAGGTCACTATTTTTTTTTAAAATAAAACGCCTAAATAGTCCCCTGACTATTTACATGAGGCCATTTTAGTCTCAGAATCTATAAAACTATCAAATTAGTTTCCAGACTCTGCAGTGTATTACAATAGTTTGCGAACTTATTTGACACTTTTTTATATTTTGGGACTAAAATGACCCCTATAAAGAGTTGGAGATTATTTTGACATTTTACTTTGTCATTGTGTTTTTTAGATGTTTTATTTTGCATAAATGAGCGTTCAATGTGTTCTTCCATGGCTAATTTAAGTCTTATTTGGCCTTCTGCCCAGGTTGACAAGTGGGGTTTAGTTGAAGGTGGTCATGATGTTGATATTGCTGATCTTCAGGTGCAAATCTCCTCTGCTGTTGTATTCTTACAGTTGTCATATAGGCAGTAAGTTGAACTCTCTCTTTCCATTTCTAATATGGGTAACAATATCCAAAGCTTAAATTTGATCAGGATGAGTTTTATGGCCATTAAATTTATTTTGAGATGAATTAATGTGAGTTTTCTTTTCATTATTATTGATTAGTATAAGATTATATTATTTTTGAAATAAATTAATGGTTGTACTATTTGTCATGATCAAATTTGTGATAGAATATTGTTACAATTTTTTTCTCTTGTTGAGTTCTGATTATCATAAGAAATAAAATGTGCTTGGAATAATACTCAATAACCTTATTAAGGGTCTGTGAGGGGCAGCTACAGTTTATTAGAAAATAGCTGTGAAGCTGCTGAAAAATAATTTGGTGCGGCGGCTCAATTTTTTTCTTTTTTGACAAAGTCAGACTGTAACTAAAAAGCTGCCACTGCACCTACCGGTGGGAAAACGCAGATTTCAGCGACAGCTTTTTGAAAAAGTTGTAAAAACACAGTTTAACCAATCAGACAATAAGTTAATGTTCATTGGTTTGACAATTTGAATGAAGTTTTGTAGGTTTTGACTGTGTTTTCTTTCTTGGAAGATTTACTTCCATGCCATTTAAGTCCTATGTATTTACATATCTAACACCTAAAGTTGCAATTTTACATGCATACCAGTCTACCTATGCATGAAAAGGTGTATTTAACTGTTTAAAAGTTAGAATGGTGGTATTTTTTATATAGTATGGAAGATTTGCGTCGTATAAAGGTAAAAAAGCAAAGTATAGGTGCTAGATATGTAAATATATGGGAATTGAGTGGTATGTATGTAAATGCTCCTTTATTTTTTAGTTTATTTGATTTGTGCTGATTGTGTGTGTGTGTTTATAGTCACAGATAATTTGAGCTTATTTGTTGGGATAATTACATACAGGTTGCACGAAACATCGTTATTTTAAAATTATGAAAATAACCACCCAGAAGATTTTTTTGAACTATTGAACTGATGTATTTACGTGTAACATGATGAAATCATTAAGAATTTGATAAAAATAAAAAATATGGGTGAGAATTTGAAAATAAATGAAAGAGGGTGGTTGATTTGTAAATCATATATACATATTTTTAATGTATAGGTAATGTGGCATATATGTAAAAAATTGAAGTTGAGGTGTTTTGCACTTGTAAATAGATAGGAAAGTAGTATGTATTTAAATTATTAAATAACATTAGAATGAGTGAGTGCATTCATGGACATCCCTAGAATTTAATTAATGGGTGTTTACATAAATTTCTATCTATTTACATTTCTAACACCCAAATTTATTTGTTACATTTAATACTGCCCAAATCTTTCATATCAACTCTCTCAAAAGGATACCATCATTTAAACTTTATAAAATGTGGAGACTCCTTTTTTTTTTTTTTATGTACGTAAAAATTAAAATTTAATTTTTAGATATGTAAACATTTATGTAATTCTTCTTTTAATTAATTAATTCTTTCTTGAAGAAATTGTCAATGTATTCATCCAAAAATATCGTGCATGTAGCCTCATGTGTTAGAAATAATATTGCGTCTGAACGTCCGCATGTCCGCACAGCTAACTGTTGAGGAATTAAATCCTCAGTATTGAAATTATGATTAATCAATATATCAATGGGAGATTCTAAGAGAGAACTTTTATCTTCTTTTGTTAAGTATGTAGAGCGGCCGAAGCATTCATGACTTAAATGTGTCATCGCACAATTATCTTCATTTGCTATGTGCTATAATATTTTTTAGAGGCATTTACATTCCTATCATGCAAACGGCTCAAATCTTTAACATCACATCAAAAAATATTACCATCATTATCTCTTAAAAATTGAAATGCATCTTTCCATGCATAGGCTTATGACAATGAAATGTTACTTGGGTGTTAGATATGTAAATACATAAGAATTGTGTGGCATGTAAGCAAAGAACGCCTAAACTTTCATGTAAGTCATGAAGATCATGCTTAAATGATGAAGTAGAATCAAAACATCTTGCAAGGATAGGAGAATGAAACTATTATTCATTTTTATATGAACATTTGCTAAAATTTCAAGATAGCACCCATCAATTTTCATATTATTTGCCCAAAGTTATTGCATGATATCTTCATTAGAGATGATTGTTGAGATAACTGTTGTGGTTGCTCATAATTAAACATCTCAGTGAAACAAAATTTCTTATTTTGAATATCTATCCCCGCCGATCATAGCACTATCATGGTTTCTTGCTTTGTCTCATGCAAGGCAATACACGAGCCAAGCATTAGAGCTCGGACTTAGCTCATATTTAGCTCGTTCAATATTAGCTCGTATTCAAATTTATTTGTTAACAATTTGTTTGACCTTAAATCTTGAATTGGCTTGTTCGAATTGATTTGATAAATATTTTGATAAATATTGGATTTGAACTTGTATCATTCCTATGCAATAAAAAGTTTAAAATCACATATATACATGAATTGTGACAGTATAACACACTATTTCTGTGCACATTCCATGGCTTATTGGTAGAACAGTCTCTTCAAAGGTCGCCCTTGGCCCTAGCGGGGTCTACGCCAATACGGTGGGTTAGGATCCTCATGCACCTGACCCATTATATATATATATATATATAACATGTTATTTCCAAGTAAATTTACATAACATATATTTATCTCATGAGACAGTACTAACAAGCGTAAAATCAAATAAAAACGTATTAACCAAATGAGACTAGTATTATTAAGCTACAAAATTTATTGCCGTTATCGTTTACTCACTTATCTGAATATTTGCAAATAAACAGTTGTCCGTTGCCAAATTCAAAAGTTTCAACAAAAAAAAAGGAAGAAAAAAACAAATTTAATGTTATAATAAATATTTGAAAAAAAAAAAATTTAAGCACATTGCATACTACAATATAGTTTATAGTAAAATTTTCTCATCAAAGAAAGCTATTAGATAATCATGCAGCATGAGCAGCAGCATTAGCTGAATCAGAAGCTTCAACCCTGCAAGACATTCAAAATGTGAGGGAGCTGTCAGAAATAGCTGAGAGAAATAATATATAAGTTTATTATTTCTTAACAGAACTTTTTTGCCTCCATTATAATTTGAAGAACTCGGATTCGAAAAATAAATAGGGGCATTTACATAAAATGCACCAAGCCAGCCCAAAGCCGAAGGGATCCAGGAGGGTAGCAGCAGGAAAGGAGGGGGTGAGGCACAATAGGGCCATAATCACAATACCCAATGAGGAGAAATTAAAATAGATTTGGAGGAAAAGCAGGAAAGAAGGTTTTCAAATGCTGTGGGAGGATTCTATTCAGAGGAGAACATAGAGTTACTTTTCTTTCAAGCATGCACTTGGTGGTTGCCGTGTTTTTCTCCTTTTGGTGGTGTTCCTAATTACGTCTAGATTGTGGGAGAGTCGATCTACCTCTTGAAAAGTAGATGACTGTTGTATCTTTCTTATTTGCATTTGCTATTGAGAAGCGCAGACGTCGTTTGAGTTTTTCCATCTCTTGCAGTTTCATTGGGTTTGCTCACTGATTTTGGTTTAGGACGTATCAAATCGATATCAGAGCCTAGATCTTAGTGGGATGGCAGCAAAAAAGTGGATGTGCTAGAAGAAGAGGTAGTACAAATCAGATCGGGAATGGAAGAATGGTTCACCACCATGAAATACATGTTTTCTTCCAATGAAAATAGAATGAAGGATGGATTCAAGAGCATGGGAGAAATACGGGAGATAATGAAAACGCTCTTTGAGATGCAATCCAAGGTTATGCTGATTGCTCCAGTTGCATACCCTAACCAAGGCTGATCAGGGAATCCTTGCCCAGGTCAAAGGAAGGAGATCAAGTGAGAAGACAACGAAGAATAGATCATCTACTTACAAAAGCGTCCCCCTAAGACTCTGAGAGGAGGGGGAGTGGAGACTTCGGATTGAGGAGGATGGGCCGAAAATTAGAGGGATTGTGTAAGGGGCGCGGAAGAGCAAGTAGGACGAAAGAAGGAAGAATTAGGAGTGGGATATGTCTATGATCGGATGAGGGAATTCCACCCAAATCCATGGGGGGAAATACTGGAGGAAGAGGAGGTTGGGGTAGAGATGCATGGGTCATAAAATTGAAAATGCCAATCTTCAAAGGGGAGGATGCACATGGGTGGGTGCACCAATTGGAATGATACTTTGCAATCAATGGTTGACGAAGGAAAAGAAGCTCATGCAGTAGGATTTTGCTAGGAAGGAAATGTTTTAGCATGGTTTCAGTGGATAGAAGCAAGATATCCGATGCACTCATAAGAGTAGTTTAAGGATTGCTTTTTAAAACATTTCAGAGCCGTTGTGGAATGAGACCTACATGAGCAATTCTATACTCTGACTCAGGATGAGACGATTACGAAATATCAGAAAAAGTTTGAGCACTTGTCAGAGAGGTTGAGGGAGATTTCTGGAGCATAATTGGAAGAGAACTTCTTGAAGGGCCTAAAGCCCGACATACGAGCAACCATCCGCCCATTGAGACAGCGATGATTGAGGGAAATGATGAAGCATGCCAGGATGACAAAGGATAAGAAACTGTTAAGAAGACCAACAAAAGCGGCAACCCTAGAGGCTTCTACAAGAGCACATTGATAACCACAACATCGAGGATCCAGACGGTGTCATTTCAGAAAGAGAAGTTGTAGGAGAAGAGTACAAGGCCCCATCCTAGGGGTAATTTCAAGCACCTCACAGATGCAGAAGTGCATAATAAAAAAAACAAAAGGATCGTGTTACCGTTGTGATGAGAAATAAGCACCAGGAGACCGCTGCAAGGAGCGCCCCCTTTAGATTCTTTTAGTTCAGGAGGAGGATACAATTGAGAAATCAAAAGAGGATGCGGTGGAGGTCTAGCATATGCATTTGGATGAGACGGATATGACCCTTAATTCGGTGGTGGGAATTACCTCAAATCACACCATGAAGGTGAGGGGCTGGATCAGAAAACAATGGATTGTGGTGTTGGTAGATAACGGGGCCACACAACTTCATCTCAAATCAAGTCGTGGAGAAACTAGGGTTGGAGCTGGTGACCACATGGAGCTTCAGCGTCATGATGGGAAAAAGGAAGGAGAAAAATTAAGGAATTTGCAAGTGGTTATTCTGACACTCCATAACCTATTGGTGGTGGAAGAATTGAGATTTTGGGGATGCAGTGGTTGCTAACATTGGTGAAGATGAAGGCAGATTGAAAGTCCTTGACGATGAAGTTCTAAGTGGAGGGTAGGAAGGTGGTGCTGAGAGGAGATGCTAGTTTATGCAAAGCTAAGGTCAAGTCGATTCGTGGTGCAAGACTGAGATACTTAGTGGAGTTGCAGAGCATTGAGGAGATTCGAGATTCAAAATTGACAGAGCTTGCAGAAGGGGTTCAACAGCTCCTACAGCAGTTTATGAATGTCTCCAACAACCAAATGGGTTACCTCCTCTGAAGGAGTACGGACACACTATTACATCAAAAGAAAGGGTTTCTCAGCGCAAGACTGTACAGGTAATCCTAGATTCAGAAGAATGAGATAGAGAAGCTGATCCGAGAAATGCTCGAGACTGGGATTATCAGGCCTAGTGTGAGCCCTTTTTTCCAGTCTCGTCCTATTGATAAAGAAAAAAGATGGTAGTTGGAGATTCTGTGCAGGCTAACGGACATCGAATAATGAAACCGTGTTGGACAAGTTTCCTATTCTTTTTTTTTTATGAGTTATCGAATAAGCTTTATGGTGGGAGTCATTTTTTTCAAATATTTATCTTTAGTTAGGGTTACCACCAGGTCAGAATGAATCTCGTTGATATGCACGAGACATCATTCAGGACACATGAAGGACATTACGAGTTCTTAGTGATGTCGTTTGGCCTCACCAACACCCTGACGACATTTCAATCCCTCATGAATAGGGATTTTCAATCTTATCTCCAGAAAATTGTCCTGATTTTCTTAGATGACATTCTGGAGTACAATCGTACAGAGATAGAACATGTGAGTCACCCGAGGATGGTCTTGAAGACATTGAGGGAGCATCAGTTCTATGCCAACTTAAAGAAATATACTTTGCACAGTTACAGGTGGAGAACCCAGAACATTTGGTGACCAGAACGAGAGTAGCAGTGGATCAATCAAAGGTCGGGGCTATGGTTGATTGGCCCTTACCAAGGAGTTGGAAGGAGTTGAGAGGATGTCCGGGTCACACCGGCTACTATCAGAAGTTCGTGAGAGTATATGCACGATAGCACTGTTGCTGACGAAACAGTTGAAGAAAGATAATTTCAAATGGGAGGAATTAGTGACAAACATTTGAATATCTAAAGAGGCCATGATTAACGTCCTAGTTAGCACTTTCAGATTTCAGTAAACTATTTGTGGTGAAAACAAACGCGTCAGGGTATGGATTGGGAGCAGTATTCATGCAGGATCAAGGGTGATTGCCTACTTTAGCCAGATTTTTATGGCCAGAGCGAGGCTAAAGTCAGTATATAAACGAGAATTGATGGCAATTGAAGAGCATTCAGAAGTGGCCACCCTACCTATTGGGACAACATTTTCTGCTCAGGACAGCTCAGAGGAGTTTAAAGTATCTTCTGGAGCAACGGATGGTTATTAAGGACCATCAGAGAAGACTACCTAAGTTTTGCGGTATGATTTTAAGATTCAATACCCACAACGTTTGGAGAACAAGGCAGTGAACGTACTATCGAGAAAGGTGGAGAAACCCCAATTGACAGCCCTATCGGTACCCTTAGTCCTAGATTGGGAAGCCCTGAGACAGAAGAGTGAACGGGATGAGGAGCCGAGGAAGATAAGGGTCGAGCTATTACGGGATCCAAACATTCATCCAGGATATATATTGAGGGGACAACAGCTGCTCCACCAGGGGCGATTCGTGCTACCCAAGACATCGGAGTATATTCCCAAATTATTACAGAAGTTTCATGGCAGTGCGATCGGAAGACATTTAGAGGTGTGCATAAGACCTACAATCGTCTGGCAGCAGAACTTTATTGGGTGGGGATGCGCGGGGACGTCGAGAATATGGTGGCAAAATGCGACGTATGTCAGTGGCACAAGTACTTAAACACATCACCATAAGGGTTACTACAACCATTAGCATTACCTGGCGAGGTTTGGGAAAAAATGACGATGGATTTCATTAAGGGATTGTCACGGTAAGAAGGGTTCACGGTCATCATAGTGGTCGTGGATCGCCTAAGTATGCACATTTCATTCCCTTACGACACTCCTACACTGCGGTCTTGGTTGCAATTGTGTTTATTCGAGAAACGGTGCTTATCTAGAAAGTGGTCGTTTGCACTTCTAGGATCGATTTTTTCAAATAGGGACAAGTTGTTCCTAAGTCACTTCTAGAAATAGCTATTCAGGTTGTAAGGGAAAGTCGAAACTATTGAGGAACACCACATATCATCCCCAGAACGATGAGCAGACGAAGGTGATCAACAGGAGTGTGCAAGTATACCTACATTGTTTTATATCTGATAAGTCGAAACTATGAGCCAAGTAAATTGCGTGTCAAATATTAATAGAATACTTCGTACCAGACACGCAGCATAGACCACTCATTTCAAGATATTGTATGGGCAGAATCCACCTCACTTAATATATTATTGGCATAGCACTACACTGGTTTCCAGCCTCGATCAGTGCTTGGATGAGAGTTACATGATACTAATAGAGCTCAAGGGGCATCTTCTGAGAGCTCAACAAATCATGAGAATTGAAAGCGGATGAAAACAGGAGAAAGGTGCAATTTGAACCAGGAGACATAGTCTACTTAAAGCTGAGGCCCTACCGACATAAGACATTGGCCAGAAGCAAGAAACTCTCACTGAGATACTTTGAATCTTATGAGGTGATGACATGCATCGGGGTTGTGGCCTACCGTTTGAGGTTACCACCATCGTCTGCACTACACTCGGTCTTCCATGTATCAAAGCCGATACGTGCGATTCTACACTACAACCAATGCTGACGGAGGACTTGGAGGTAATTCTCGAGCCATTAGAAATCGAAAGAGTGCAACGAGAAGTAGGCGAAGGGAAGGAGGTATTGATTAAGTGGAAAGGGCTGCCAGACAACGAAGCAACATGGGAGCCTTACGAGGTGATCCACAATTTTCATCCTTCCACCTTGAGGACAATACTTTTCTGAGAGGGGAGTAGTGTTACACCCGAAAATGTGCCGGTCTACGTGAATGCAACCAAGCCGGCCCACAAGCAGGGCAGGTCTTCACCTCGTGAAGAGGCGGAGGGGTCCCAGAGGGTCGTAGAAGAAGGAAACAAGGGGGTGTGGTCCATTAGGGCTATAATCACATACTCAAGGAGAAGAAATTAAAGAAGGTTAGGAGGAAAATCGGGAAATGAAAGTTTTCAAATACTATGGGAGTATTCTATTCAGGGGAAATCTAGGATTTGTTTTCTTTCATGCATGTATTTGGTGGTTGATGTGTTATTTTTCGTTTTGGTGGTGTTACTAGCTACGTTTAGGGTTGTGGGAGAACCGATCTACCTCTCAAAAGTAGATCACTGTCATATCTTGCCTATTTGCATTTATTTTTTATTAGCGCAGCCCTCATTTGAGTTTTCCCATCTCTCTCTTACCGTTTCATCGTAGTTTGCTCGCTGATTTTGGTCTGGGTGTATCAAATTGTTTAAAAATGATTCTAGAGAAAGGATTTCACCCAATGACATGCATCATACATAAATAAAAGGTGGTATCAGGAATCATGTTGAGTTTGAGTAACAAATATGGGTGATGACTGATAGCTGCAGCGTTTTTTATTGCTAATAGACTTCTCTACGTTCAAAAAAGTTGTATTTATTGTTTGCAAAAAGGAAAAAAAAAAGAAAGATATAACTAGAAAATAATAAAAGCATTTTCTATGCGAGGAGAAAAAAATTAAGATTTAACAAGGGCAGAATCAAAGACTCAACTTTCAAATATATAGATGTCATCTGTTAACTCATGAGTGCAAGTAAAAGATGAAAATTTAGCAAAAACAAAATAATTACCTTTGAATCCCCTCACCAACTTCAATTCTCAGAAAACTGCCAATCTTCACTGATGATCCAACTTCTTTTGATAGATCACTGAGCAAAGACTGCAGGAAATTTATTTATTTTTATTAAAAAACTGTTTGGCGCAAATCCACAATAAATTTACCTAACAGCTATACACTTTTATGCTGCTGTGTAAATTGTGCGACACATATTTCACAACACTCAACATACCATTTTAGACCCAACAAAGAGTGTTTAAAATGAAAAAACAAGCACATAACACTCGACCGTTCATGCGAGAAAAGTTGTTTAATGTGCTTCCAGGCCATACACCGCACGGGTCATCTAAAGTAAGATTTTATTATTTTCGCTTAAATAAGATATTACCCATTAGCCACTTGTGATAAGTGCAAGAATTCTCCAGTTTCTGCATTAAGGGAAGAGTTTATAACAACTTTTATATTTTCACTCATGTTGACAACTTGAACTTGTTTTTTTCACTTCAAGGGGTATAATTACCAAAAAAGATTACAGAGAGCTTTAGGATATTTTATTATCTTACATTAGAATTATTTGAAAGAACTGACCATGTAATGAAATCTACAGCATGGATGTCCCTCAACAGGGGTTGTACTATGTCTGGTACTCGCCTCTTAGACTCACTTGCCTTCTAGGATCATCAGTGCTAGCCCTCTGGTGTTTCTCTCAAGACCTACAGAAAGATAGTTCATGCTACTATCGTCTCAAAATTTATATGAATCCCATTACCTCGGGTTCCTTCTAAGATGAGAGTATAAAGTGCTTTCCATCATAAATGAATGAATATGTATTTTTTTAGTCGTCATTACCACATGTAATGACGATATGATGACTTAATAGGATGTGACATTCGTCCATAGCTATCACATCATATCACATATGCTCTTAGAACTTGTCTCTAATGAAAGAAATCCACAAGGCTCTATTTTCACTTATGTTGACAACTCGAACTCATTTTATTACAAAGAAAGATTACCGAGCGCTTTAGGACATTTTCTTCTCTTACATTAGTATCATTTGGAGTGAAAGAAATGCTAGAAGCATCTCTGGAAAGAAAAAAAAAGGGCCTTACGGCTTGAGGTCATCAACCTAGCCTTTTTAGTAAGGACAATACAAAAGTAAAAAAATCTATTATTATCAACAAAATTATGGAACAGATCGACATAACCATCTAGATATATTGAGCCTTCTTTTATAGGATTACTAGAATGTCGTCTCTTTTTTTCTTTAGCTTTTGGCGTTACTTTCTCTAATGTTATTCTCCAATCTGTAATTCTTCTTCTATAGTAATGAGAAAGGTCTGTCGAGCTTTTATATCAGCAGAAAAGGAGGTAGACTCATGAAAACTAGCTCTTAATTAAAAAATTGTACAAGTAAAATGCATTGTAAAAAAAAAAATTCTCTCATCATACCTTAATGTTAATACCATCATTCATAACAAACTTTTGCTCCAGCAACACTACCTCTTCAAAGTATTTTCGAAGACGACCTTCCACCATCTTTTCCATAGCAATTTGGGATTTTCCAGAGCTTTCAGCCTATAAGAAATTAAAAAGACAATTGAGGCGCGAATTAACACTTGTTGTTTCAAACACTAAAAAAAAAAAAGTTTAATCAGCAGAACGAGTGCAAGGATAAACAAATGAACTGAACTGGAAATTTGTGTATCCCCTGGATATTAATAATGAATCAAAGACAATCTACATTTCTAACAGGAGGTTTGAAAAACGGAAAAACTATGAAGAAAAAGAATGAGATACCAAGTTGTGTTCAAATTAAGTTATGCCTAATGAATTTTACAAAAGACAACAAATACCTTTTGAAATGCATAGAGGTTAATTGAGCTTTAGCTTCAAACACGACCATAAATCAAAACTTCATAATCAAGTTTTGATTCTTACTCTCATGAATATGTTCTAGTGTGGACTCGTGAGTATTCAAGTGATAACTTCTGTGGAAATTGAACAAAATTTGATTGATGAATAGCTTACAATTGCAAATCTTCTTCCACGTCTAGTTCATCATTCAAAAGAACATTTGTAGAATATAACTTCTTCAATAATCATCATGCAAAATACTCCCAAAAGCATACCAGTCCACTTATAATCTACAAACAATATATTTAAATACCTTATAATATCAAATTTTTTTCCAGACAATCACTTTATTTTTTATAAAACAAATATTTCATCCAATTAAATAATTTATAATTTATTGTTTTCAAAGGCTAACATTCAATGCAAAAGGCAACAAATTTTTTTTCACTACGCAATAATTTAGTTACTTGTAATTGGAAAATATGTTTTAAAACATAATGATTTCACTTCTCTCATTTGTGTGTGGAATGAAATCATACATTTTCGTGAGCTTTGAGAAGTTGCAGAGTTTGAAATCAAAGTTAATTCATACATACAACTAGATAATATATTTAATAAAATATATCAGTTTTCAAAGCATGAGTTACAGTTTAAGTAACCAAATGATCTAGTAAACATAAAACACAAAATAGAGACATCATAATTAACCAAAGTAAATTATATTGTCAATTAAATTTAAGTATTACTCATGTAACAAATTAACAAATCTACCCAAAGAGCATTCTATTTTCAGTCAATGAGAAACTGCAATGAGAAACTGCAATATATGTGCATACTATTGCTTTATTATAAGGGAGATTTACATACAAGCCACACAATTTCTATGTAATTAGATATATAGCACCTAAAGTTTGATATTTATCTTTATAACATTTTTGTGTCTTAACCTATACATGAAAAAATATGTTTCACTTTTAAAAAGTTAGCATTAGTGGTATTTTTTATGCAATATTAAAGATTTGAGTGCTCTTGATACCGGAACTAACTTGAAACCAGCACAAACAGAAATAATTTCATTAATCAACTGAATTAGGGTTACAAAACACGACTCAAAACTGAAATAAGATGCAACAACAATAGTTCTGGGCTAGGGTCAGAAGAAAAGACTCGGGGAGGTGATGGCGGCGAGGTGGTTGGGAAGTAGTGGTAGGGGGAATGTGAGGGTGAGGTGACCGGCGGTTGGGTATGAGGGGAAAGGGATAGGGGGCTGATGGTGGAGTTTGGAAGAGGATGGAAGGTAGGACTGCAGGGAAAGGTTGGTAGGGTGCTGGTTGGCGGCCTGGAGGACTAGACAGCAATGGTTGTTGCCGAGGAAGGAATGGCAGGGTGCTGGAAAGTGGCCTGGAGGGCTGGACAGCAACAGCTGCTACAGGGGAAGGGATGATAGGGTGCTGGGAGGTAGATTGGAGGTCTGGACAGCAAGGCTGAGTCAGTAAAAGGAGGCGGCAGGACAGCTGGGAGGAGATGGGATGGCTGGTAGCTAAGGATGGTGAAGGAGAAGTGATAGGGAGGGAAATAGGAGAGGATACAAAAGCACCACCCATCGTCAGATACTGCCTGAGCAAGGGAGAAGGAGACTCCAAGGAGAATCTGAAACAGCAATCACACCAAAACATAACCCTAATTCCTCCAAACAGTAATTAAAAAAACTCCCATAAGGAAAAAACAGGAAAGGAAAGTAGAGGAAGGGCTGGCGGCAATGTGGCCCCTCCCAGAAAGCCGCCCGGTCTAGTTGGGCCTGGACCGGGGCCTAAAGGAACCAGTAGAAGGAGAAGTGATAGGGAGGGAAATAGGAGAGGATACAAAAGCACCACCCATCGTCAGATACTGACTGAGCAAGGGAGAAGGAGACTCCAAGGAGAATCTAAAACAGCAATCACACCAAAACATAACCCTAATTCCTCCAAACAGTAATTAAAAAAACTCCCATAAGGAAAAAACAGGAAAGGAAAGTAGAGGAAGGGCTGGCGGCAATGTGGCCCCTCCCAGAAAGCCGCCCGGTCCAGTTGGGCCTGGACCGGGGCCTAAAGGAACCAGTAGAACAGGTTCCTCCTGAGCCAGCTGGCTCCCAGCCATGCGTCAG
The DNA here is from genome assembly GCA_022702705.1 of Papilionanthe hookeriana x Papilionanthe teres. Lineage (NCBI taxonomy): Eukaryota > Viridiplantae > Streptophyta > Magnoliopsida > Asparagales > Orchidaceae > Papilionanthe > Papilionanthe hookeriana x Papilionanthe teres. The sequence goes on along the minus strand of CM040427.1, from coordinate 65,272,402 downwards.
CTCTTCTTGTAAATATAATAAAAGTTTAGGTGTTAGATGTGTAAATATATAAGAATTGTGTGGTATACATCTAAATTCCCCTTAATATAAATCACAAGACGAAAAGCTTCCAAGTCATCAGGTTGAAGAATTACCTGAGATTTAAGAATGTCTCGTTCATTTTCTATTGCTTCGGAAGAAACATTTTCTCTCGCTAAGAACAATGGCTTCGCCGCCACGATGTGCATTGCTAATGAGGAACCTACCTTTCTAAGAGGCTCTAATGAAGCACTGTTATCTTCTGCTTCGATAGTAAGCATACCAGCAATACGACCCAAACCTGAAAAAGGTGAAGTGAAATGTTGGTATTAACATGCAAGGAAAACAATCACATTTTTATAAGGGGGTGTTTACATACATACCACCCAATTCCTATGTATTTACATATCTAACATCTAAAACTTTACTTTTTTACCTTACCCAAATTTTTCATATCACATAAAAAAAATACCACTATTTTAACGTTTAAAAGTGAATACATCATTTTCATGCATGCATATTTAAGGTGGCATATATGTAAAAATTGAAGTTTAGGCGTTAGAGATGTAAATAAATAGGAATTAAGGGGCACCTATGTACATCTTCCTCCTTTAAAAATACAAGACACTATAGTTAGGGTAACAATTAACTGAATGGAATTAATATTCTTATGAAGTTTCGTAACAAATTGTCAGATATATTGCCCATAATTGCAATGAAAGTTCAAAAAGAAATTCTGTTATAAGAAAAATTCTATCATCGCTGCAATTGCATGTCTGACCAAACGAACTCCATTAGAGCATACTTTTCACACTCGGCAAAATTGGAGGCATTCACCATTTATAATATTTACTTGGTAGAAAATAGTGCTGTGATAATTTTCTTAAATCCTTAATTAATTGTAGATTATTATGTTACTTTCCGGTTCTTTTCCCTTTTTATATGTCCCGTTTCTCCTATAAATATTGCATCCACTCTATCCAATGGAATAAGAAAAGAACTAGTACCCTTCTCTCATATTTCTGAATAGATTTATACAAATTAAGGCTCAATCACACAAACTATATGCAATAAAAATCAATTCCTTGAAACCCAGTATAGCTCATATTTAATTCATTTCTTCATAGATTCAAATTAACTTTACTAAAGAAAAGAATTGGTACATACCAAAAACTTAATAGCGCGGAGAACTTATCCACCTGTAACATACTTTGTAGCTTTGCAAATATTTCTATATTTAGCAATTTCAGGAATATTTTTTCTATACTTGTTTCGTTATTACAAAAAAAAAACTTTTAAAGACCGATGAACACAAACTTAAAGGGTTACATTCTGCTGTAAAAGGAACAATGGCAAAAACGTTAATCATTTACTAGTGACATACCTGGTTGAGGGCAAGAATGAAGGTAGGAGCAAACAACCCCATGTGAGAAAGTAGATATTGCATATCCTCTTCTAAACTTTACATTCTCACCAACCATGGCAGCAACTTCTGTTATTGCGCTTTGCACTGTAGTTTCCCCCGAAATTTTTGGATGACTTAAATCAATATTCATGTCCTACATAAAAAAGGAAGATTTATTACATTCATACCACTCAATTCCTATGTATTTACCTATTTAACACCTATACTTCAAATTTTACATACATACCGCCCTAATATGCATGAAAATGTGTATTTCACTTTTAAAAATTAAGAAGATTGTATTTATTATGTGATATGAAAGATTTGGGTGGCATATATATAAAAAGCAGAGTTGAGGTGTTAGATACGTAAATACATAGGAATTTGGCGGCATGTTTCATAAGCGCGCCAAACACAAAGCATTCGTAGGTAAAAAAAAAATAGTATGGGAATATTCATATAGCAGTTTATTGCAAGGATTCACTCCAAATTATAAAAGAGCAATTCAAAACCGTTTTGATGAGAAGTATGTGCTAAAGTTCCTCTGTCATCACAAAGTAAAATGAACATTCAATAGTAGCCGAGTAGAGCAAAAACGCTTCTCTCTTTTGCAACCCAAAAGTTCCTTGAACTCCTGTATTTTACTACAAAAAATCTTTTGTTGTATCATGAAATCTTTAACATGAGTTACAACGTTATCTGTAACTCATGTGCCAGTCCACAGGCCCCCACTGTACTCCGTAGAAATATAGCAATGTATTAGTAAAAATAACTCCTAACATTGATGCATTTTATATCATTGAACGCTGTTGAATCCAAATTGTCTAGGAAACACACCCAAGGAATGGAGCGTTATGCTAGGAATCGATTAGAGAGAGAGAGAGAGCAGTAGAGAACAGTAAAAAGAGTGTCTTATTCATAAGATTGACTCCTATTTCTAGGCCTAAGTCCTAATATTACAAAAGTACATAATAATTCCCTCTTTATTAACTTTTCAAAAGGGATTTTTTGGTAATTACAGAGTTATTTGCAAATAATAAAACTGAGAGCCGATTCGATCGATGAGGGTTGTCAATCGTTAGGTAAGTCTTGACTCGATCGATATCTAGTCCAAAAAAAGTGCTCCCCGTTGATCGTCTGACTACCACCCTGCGAAAGCTTCTCCTAGCGTCTTCTGTCAATCGTTCGAACAAGGTGCCTATGTCACCGACATTCATCCAAGATGCTCATTGAAGGCATGATCGTCTACATCTACTTTATGATCCGCTCATCTGTTTTGAGATTCGTGTTGATATGTTTTTAAGTGTATATATTTAGTTCACCGTCTCTTGCTCCTTGGAAGTTGTACAGTACACGAGGATAAGAGAATTTTTTAACATGAAATAATTAAATGACAATAGTGCGCAATAATGGACTTCCATGAATTTTTGCGCCAGGGCCAAATAGGCTTTGCGACAAAGAATTTTGCACCGTCTCCGTCTCTTCTGGCTCCTTTGTATCGTGTCATTCTCCTTTCGTGTTTTTTTCGAGATGCCTGGTGAAGGAGCGCCGCCTTCCGATAAGAGTGTCCTACTTAAAGCCGGTTATATGTGGGCGCAGGCCCATAAGTTGGACGTGAAGCGTAAGCCAGTGGGTGAGGTATCCATAGAAAGGGTGAGTAGGAAAAGAGCTGTGCCCAAGCAGGAACCGGCGATCATGAGAGCTAACCTGGGTCTTCCAATATTCTTGTGGGCTTACCCCAGGAGAGGGCTGCAGGGCAAGCTAGGGGTCGTCCTAACAATCATCCTACAGGTCGAGGCAATCTCCAGAGGTGAGTTTTCCTGCTGCAGGAGAGACTAAGACATGGCTTCGACCGAATAGGAGCGGTCTTTCTTATGAAGTTGGAGGACAATGGAAAGCTATTGAGGACATTTTTTCTTATACCACATTTGAAAGAGGCCGAATTTTTTGTATGTAGCTTGAATAGTTTTTTGCATTTCTTTTCAGCAACTGCAATCCTCCCAGCTGATTCTGTATCGGTAGATATTGGCGTCGGTATTGAGGATGACAAAGCAGTTTTGGATCAGGTTGAGATCGAGGGAGTGAATACAAGCACGTCGCCGCGGGGGGGGTGAGGGGGCGGGGATATGGCGGAACCGAGCTCACCGGAGCAAGGTGTTGAGCGAGATGTCGAGGATTAGGGTGTTGAAGGTCAGGGTGTTGGAGGTTAGAGTGTTGGAGGACAGAGCGCTAGCAGTCAGGTTTTTTCTGGTCCTACAAGGGAGGACGAGGCGACTGGAAGGCACCGTGTGTCCTCTGACTTCATACTTCACCGCCTTGCTGAGATGGAGAAACGTTATTTTTCATTTTATGGGTTATCCTCCAGGAGATGGTGATGGAAGAATTATTGAAGTTCTTGAGAGAGTCGATTAGGTGGAGACGGAAGTTGTTGCACTAAGCGAAGAACTTGTAGCTTTCCGGGGGGAGATGTTTGTCGATCGTGGGGAGGTTACATGTCTGTGTTCGGAACTGTCGGTTGTTAGAGAGATTATCACAGCTTAGCCTAAGGATAGCCAGTATGACTTTTTCAAGCTGGACGGTGAATTTATGTATGAATGGTTTCGCCATCGAGAGTTTATCTAGGGTGAAGCTGCGAACAATCGCTTAGACAAATTTTATCTTCCTCAGTTGTAACCAAGGGTTTGACGCAACTTCCCACTCTTTTTTGTGTATATAATAAAAAAAAAATCAAATAAAATAAAATATCTTTCTATTTCTAGTAATGATTACTTTACTTATGTGACGTGTAGTTCCATCGCATCAGTCGTGTCGACGATGTTTCGACTTTTCAGGTATCTCCTTTCGTGTGTGAGTGTGTATGTTTGTGTGCGTGTACACATGTATGTGGTCACACCATTGTTGAGGGCTTATGTTCATTTTCTTTCCTCATTCTTTTTCTTTCAGTTGTTTTTTCCTTTCTCTGGGTTTCACTATCCTCTTCTTATCTCCCAGCCTAGTCTCGTAGACTCCATGGTTAGGAAATACTCCTTGAAATCGTTTGGTTCGATTCCTGCTACGGAGGTTTCGGTCCTATCCACGGAGGACGTAGAAGAGATTCAGGATTGTTGTGTTTTGGATCCTACCATTCTCCTGTGACCCGGCAACCACGAACAGACTACGGATGATTTCTCTCCTGACCTTGTCTTCTATAAAGATCAATTTAAGATGGGTCTTCAGCTGTCGTTTTGTTGAGAGTTGCAGTCAATCTTCAATCATTATGGCATCATCGCTGCTCAGATCCTTCCCAACTCAATCGCCACAATCATGGCTTATGTGCTCTTCTGTCGGAGGATGAAGATTTTGTAGTCGATCGAACTCTTCAATCATTTCTTCCCCTTCTAGATTTCTCGTGATGGATATATTCAATTCGACGCCGGTACTAAGATTCAATTGTTGGAGCTTGCGAACAAGGTGAAGGACTTGAAGACGAAGTTCTTGGTCACCTCGTGTGCGGATGGATCGGGGATCCGCACTTCTCCTACTGAGTGCGAGGTGAAGAAAGTACAGACCTTGTCAAGGAACGTTCTAAACCACAAGGCGCTGATTGAGGGCCAGTGTCTCTCTTTGTTCAGTACCTTTATTGTATGATTCGTTTGGATTGTGTTGATACAATGAAAAAGGATTTGTGAAGATCGGCCAACAATAGGAAGGTTGCTCGAGAGGGAGATGTTGGAAAGAGGGTGGCTTTGAAGAGGCCTCATGGGAGAGGCGGTCCTCCCTCACTCTGCAAAGGCCAAGACCGGTCCGACTCGATCAGGTCGACCGAGGAGGATGATGAAGGTTAGAGTTACTTATCTTCTTGTATGTATGTGTGTGAAATGCATTTTTGTGACCTTTATGTAATTTGCTAAGTTCTTCGAAAGGGAGTGAGGGGGACTCTTCCCGGTCACCTAGTCTTCCTGAGACTAGAGGCCCATCTGTTCCCTAGTCGGCTGGAGGAGTTCTAGCGGCGATGGGGTGGCCTCGTCATACCTCTACGGGAGCTACGTGAGGCGAGTCGCGCCTCCCGCCCTAACTCTGTTGAGACCGATTCCGAGGAGGGATGAGGGGTCGCGGATCTGATGGAGAGCGACGCCCCTCGGAGGGAAGGAAAGGCTCTTGTCCTTGATGTCGACTTGCCCCCTCCTCCCGTGCAAGTGGGGTTGGTTCCGTCCGAGTGGGCGTTCTCACAGGATCAAAGAGCTGGTGTTTGAACGAGCGGTCACTACGCCCTTATTGACAGGGAGATCAAGCGGTTCCCTACCAATCGTCTGAATGGAGATTACCCCTTGATTCAAATTGATATGTTATGCTCTCGCGCTTTCGAGAAGAACTCGAGGTAAATGGATAAAAGGGATCTGTCAGATCATGAATTAGTAACTGCTTTCAATCTACGAAAAAGTCTCAATTGTTTCGAACTTCTCTTTTTGGAATGATATATTTGCGGAATCCTCATGAATAGGCTCAAATATTATTTCATGATATTTCCATAAGATTCTTCTTTATTCTTTTTCTTATTATTAAGCAAGCCACTAAGAAAGCTTAGTGGACTCGTGATTTATGTTTCATCTTCATTTCCTTTTTGTTTGTTTCAAGGAAGATCTTGATCGATTCTAATTATTTCTTTTCCTATTGATTCTTTTCCGATTGAGATGTATGGATGCATGGATCTACGTGTCTATATAAATCTTGCTCATGGGTTAACAAAAATGCTTAAAATCTCTATTAGCCTCTGTCATTGTATGAGCTCTTCCTTATTGCCTATAGCATCGCCGTTGCCTTTGGCAGCATCTACTAATTCAAAACTTATCGGAAATCCATATTTTGGCCCGGACACTTTCGGGATTCCCCTAATAACCAACGAATGACAAGTTTTTTCCCTTGTGTAGATCCTATTTCAATAGGAACTTGATGAGTCGATCAGCCTACACGTCTATAGACCGCCGTCGAGCTTTTCCTACAGGTGGAACACCCTCCTTCCATTGTTGGCTGGTGGTTCCCTTTGAGGGTGATAAGTGTTCCTTGTCGAGTTGGCTCTTATCCTGTAACTAGGGTCGCTGCTAGGGCAGCAACTTCCCTAAGTACTTCTGTAAACTGTCCTGACTTCTGGTTGATGATCTGTGTTCTCAAGTCTTGCAGGCCTTGTTGGATGAATTTTTCCATAAACTCTCAGGTGTGTGTCGCTTCTCCTACATTCCTCTGATTGGACTCTCCCTGTTGTTGATGTGCTCCTCTTCCTGTTGACGGCATATTTCAACACTCACCTCACCTTAAAGGATGTTGAATCCAAAAGTGTTCGAGAAATGAATCCAAGGAATGGAACGTTCTGCTAGGAAGTGATTAAAGAGAGAGCAGTAAACATGAAACCTTATTTATAGGCCTAGATCTCAATATTACAAAAGTATATATTAGTCCTCTCATTATTGACTTTTCAGATTGACCTTTTTGGTAATTACAGAATTTTTGGTGTATAATAAGACCGGGGGCTGACTTGATCAATGAGAGTTACCGATCGTCCGGTAAGCTTTGACTCAATCGATATTTAGTCCGAAAAGGTGCTCCATGTCGATTGTACTGAAGGCTGACTACCACCCTGTGAGAGATTCTCCTGGCGACTTCTATCGATCGTTTGAACAAGGTGCTTCTGTCACCAACGTTCATCCAAAACGATCATTGAAGGCTATGTTCGATCATCCGCATCTACTTCCTGAGTCGTTCATCTTATTTGAGATTCATGTTGATATTTTTATATGTACAAATACCAATTCAATCAAGGAGCATTTACATACATACAACACAATCCTGAAATATTTACTTAACACCTAAATTTTTCTATTTATATGCATAACACTCAAATATTTAACATGACATCAAAATTACAACTCTTACTGACTTTATAGAAGTGAAATACACATTTTCATGCATGGTTTTCTAATACCAAAGTGCTATAAATGTAAATATCAAATTTTAGGTGTTAGATATGTAAATACAAAAAAATTGTATGCTATGTGTGTAAATTTCCCTTCAATTAATTCAGTTCTGATAAAAAAAGTTGACTCAGCCTAGTAAAGTCGGTTTACGAATAACATAATTACTTCCATATGAGATTTTAATAGTAGTTATTAGTATTTATGCACTACAGTTCATACGGTAGTTCAAAGAACTGCAGCTTCAGGTCCTTCATGAGTTTCTTATTTCGTTCACTGCATTTGCATGGTAGGTCGAACTTGCACTATGTGACAGTGACAACACTAATCTTTCCAGGCTGAGCCAGGAAAAAAGCATGCTATATTGGATCAAATTTCTTAACTATTTTTTGTTAAATCTTTCAGCTTCTCATGCTTGAGGAACAGTTTCTAATCAAAGATGGGTTTAAAATACAACAACCAGGTGGGATATTATTCATAAATTTACAAATGCATAGCAGTTTCTTTTAAATAATTTGCCCTTAATCATGTTCACCAACTTAACTGGAAAGCTCTGGCTACCATTTAAGCACATAAGATAACTTTTTGGAAAAACTTAAACGGTTGTCCTTTAGATCAAGAAAAACAATTGCAAATTAATTCTTTCCATCACATGAAGCACAGAAGAAAAATTGATATTTACAGCAGAGATAAAAAACAAGCATGCTACAATGTTACATTGAGGACATTACTTCAAGTAGCATGAAATCATGATAAAAAAAAAACCACATTAATGGTGCACCTGCAGATATTCAGAACCAAAATGAAAGGCCGCCTCTTGACCCTCTTGTGGAGGACCAATAGATGATAGAGCAGTTCTAGCCAAAGTCAAAGCCTGCAAAATATGAAAACAGTTACATGAATTTAAAATGCTTTAACACAACAAAATAAATCCTATGAAGTGCTAAACAACAAAAGAGATTTATGCTTAGCCTGTAGCAAATGCTTCTTAAAAAACATTTATTCGGAAAGCCCTGAAAACTGAGTATTCACGACTGAAATAACTTCAGCAAAAAACTTAGAATGGGATTTCTCCAAAGGAACAGGGTGAAGATATTTGAACCTCTTATAACCTATCAAGCCATTGCAAAAAGAAAGTCAAGCTATCTCCTCTGATAATGCATCTTCTTAACATGACACCAAGTTTCACTACGTTAAAACATGAGAATAATGATAAAAAAAGGAACATTTACGTATGCACGCAAGAATTCTTATACATTGACATATCTAACACCTACGCTTTGATATTTACATGAATACAACTCAAATCCCTAACATCACATCGACATAACCATTATTACTAACTTTTTAAAATGAAATACACATTTTCATGCATAGGATTTTAACACAAAAGTGTTATAAATGTAAATATCAAACTTTAGGTGTAAGATTTGTAAATACATAGAAATTGTGTGTTATATGTGTAAATCTTCCTGGAAAAAAAATGCGCTTTCTTCATCAGCTTGTTTATCATCATCATTTTCAAAAGGAAAAAAGCTCCACCCAATACTAGCACTATGCTCTATAAATTCTATAAATGCTAAAGAAAATTTAATAGACATTTATATGTAAACAAAAAACAGTCTTTTATTCCTTTGCGAAAAACCAACAATGGACCAGATATTAAACGAGCATAAGCCATAAAAACGGTTTTTGATCAATCATATGCAGCTCTACTAATCAAGGTGAAAGCTCATATGCAACAAATGTTAGATCAAAAATGCCAACACCAGAACATATTGTCCCACCAGATGGATTGGTATGGCTTCCTCCACCTATGACACCAAAATGTCCGGTAAACCATAGATTCTTATGTTCGTGTATTCTTCAAGGATATACCTTTAAAAAGGAAAATGTGATTAGAGAAAAAAAAGAAAAAACCTCCTGCAAATCTTAGTAAAGTAGTATAGTTACAACGCAAAAAGCTAAAGAAGCAGTAATCCAAGGATTATTAATGCAGTTAGCAGTATATTAACCTTAGTAAATTAATGCAGTATACTCAAGTATGGTAAAATTAAACAGGTACACAAAATTTGAATGAGAACGAAGAAAAAATTTAACGACAATTAACAGAAATGAAATGAAAACCCACCAAGTGTTGAAATACATCATTTCTAGCAACGAAATCCGTCTCACAATTAAGCTCAATAATGGCGGCCCTGTTATCAGATTCTGCCACTGCAAGTAAACCCTCAGCAGCAATCCTAGATGACTTTTTGGAAGCAAGAACCACTCCTCTTTTTCGTAGGTCCTTTTGTGCAGCCTCTGGATTAAACCACAATAAACTGAAGGCCAATGATAATGAACTTCTGTGCTTAAATGACACAATAATCAAATAACCCCCTACCAATATCCCATTTGCAATCAATAAGAGCAGATTTTACATGTTTGATTGGAGCACTTGTCCTCTCCCTCAGCTGTTTAATAAGATTCATCTGCTCTGAAGCAGAAACTTCTAAAGAAAACCATCTGATAGTCGCTGAATTCAAACAAAAGGGAGAGAGAAAATCTCTCGGTTGAACAAGTCTATTTCCTCTACATGCCCATGTAGTGTAACTATGTCTAAGGTTCCCACAAACACTTGCATCTAGGAGGAATTTAATTGATCTCTTGGCAGTCCAATAACTGATCATATTGGAGTTAACAATCTTCCTGACGACAAAAGCGAAAAAGTGTACAAAACAAAATTAGCACTGGTTAGATTTTAAACTAGCATAAGAAAATTCACTTCGCTAACTCAATAGACTCAATTAGAAACAGCCAAAGAAAAAAGTTATTGATGTGAAAATGAGGTATAAATAATCCTTATATGAATCCTAGAATAGGAAATATAATAAATAGAAAATAACAAGAAAGAAAAGATATAACACCTAATATTTCTAAGTAATCAATTCATATAAATTATTTAGAGATAAAATAAACAACCTAAGATAGGAAAGCCTAAAAAAGAAAAGAAATAAACCTTATCCTCATAACTTCTAATAGGAATAAATTATTTCTTCATATAACTTCACACGTCTTAAAACATGGTTGAAAATCATGTTCAACCTGAATTTGAAAACATCGAACAATGGGCGGCAAAGATCTTGTGAAGTAGATGATGTCGGAGGATAAATCTCAAACCACAAAAGAAACTTTTATTAATAGGAAATGAGGGTTACAACACACGCAAACTAGAAATAATATTACTAAAACATAAAACGACACAAGCAGACACCTTGGGAGTGTATTCCAAAGGCGGTAGAGGTCGGCTAGGTGGACCGAGATGGTTGGCCAGCAAGAAGGAAGGTTGAATAGTAAGCAAGAAGGTTGTATAGCGAACGGGGCAGTTGTATAGCGCGCGGGGAGACTGGACAGCAAAAGGGAAAGCCAAACTGCAAAAAGGAAGGCCGAACAACAAGAGGGAAGGCCAAACAGCAAGATGGCAGGCTGGACAGAAAGCGAGGAAGCTAATGAGGGTGGCCGGCGGCTAAGGGAAATGGAGGAGAAGAGGTATGGAATATAAAAGGAAAGATACAATCACCACCTTAGAGTATTATACAACCGGAGCACCACCACCTCAAATATATCCCATAAAGGGGAAAAGAACTCATCACAGGAATCTGAAATCAACACACAACAAAATCTCTCTAGACTCTTAGCAAACCAACAAACATATAGCCCTAGCTAAGCGGGAAACAAGAAAGGAGAAAAAAGGGGAAAAAGAAAGAAGAGGAGGCGGACGGTAATGCTCGAACTGAGAGGGAGACGCAGAAGGAAGGAAAAAATTTCCACCTATCCCCCAAATCGCGCTTGATCTAGGCGGGAGACGCAAAAGGATAGGTCACCTGGTCCTCCTGATGTCGCTCGCCCCATTAGATGGCTGAAACGGGCTCCCTAGACCGGTCTTACCAGACGGTTCAGCCGGCTACTTATTTTCTCGTCTCCCCTAGACACGCGACAATGCAGGAACCCGCTACTGCATCCACGCGGTTGGGGGAGTTTCGACTTTATTTGCCAAAACTTCAGGCTCCTTGTAGTATTGTGTCACGTAGGCAACGTTGAGCATGACAGAGACATTTAGCCCCCTGGGCAAGTCGATCTTGTAGATGTTGTCGTTCCAAAACACACTTTGGTAGAATAAATATCCATCCATCTTTGACACGCCCTGAGCTGAAACTGTAGGAAAATGAGTATTCTCACTAAGCATGTATCGAGTCATCTCAGTTGTAACCCGCTTCTTCCACTCATAGTCGACTAAGTGCATCTGATGAACTAGTAGGTAATGAGAAGTCAAATCTAGAGTGATAGCAACAGAAGGGAATAGTAAAGAATAAGGAGAAGATGATGCAGAAACCGTTGCAAGTTTTGCCACGGTTGCAGTAGCTGAAACAATTTATTGAGCTCCTTCACAGAGATGAATATAGTCTCCTTCAATTGAAAACATTTATGGATGATGAGCCATGAAATCATCAAGCTTTCCATAGTCTTTCTTGTAATCATGCCAATGTAGAGGTGCAAGCATTTTTCCAAGCCAATTTGGCAATGTGGTGCTAATTCTGATTCAATCATCATAACCAACTAAAATTGCCCGACCAATGCAAGCCAAAAGTGCTTGTCGTCTATAAGAATGGGCTCCTTTGCAGCATTAGTGGTCATTGAGCTTGGTGCTCCAATAACAGACCAGAAGGTAGAGATCCAAACGGTCATAGGAACAAAACTCTATCTTATGACTATCAGGTGGAGCTTCAAAATATGGGACTTATACCTACCAAAATAACGAAGATGTCGTTGGAAAATAGGAGAAAGGAGGGTTAAGCTACAAAGCTAGAAACGCCCCCGATTAAAGGACATAAACCCCTTCTGGTTCGAGGAGCGTTCTAACGACCTAAAGCACTAAACAATCTCCTATATAAAATGATTTGATGGGTCAATCGGGTTGGAGAAGCACGGGAGCTTCTCCACGGAACATGCAAATTATGCAATTATCTAGAGCGGTCCTTAGATATTGTAGATACTCTATTATATGACTTGGGTTATGCCTATGCAATGCAGTCCGTTTTAAAACCAGCCCAAAAACCATGTAGGAAAGCAAAAGACAGAATTTAAAAATCATAAATCTTTTAATCCAAAATTTTAATTTATCTTGAATCTTCTATTAGGATTTTTATATAGAAAATTTTATAATTTTAAGGCCCTAGAGAGCCTGAATTGTAATTTTCATGATATCGCCAATAAGCCAGACAAACAAGAAAAATAGTTCAAGCATGCAATGATGCAAACACGCAACGGAAAGTAAAAGCACCCCAAAATATAAAAGAGATCAATGTTGCTGGGTAGGCAACATATCCCAGGAAAAGCAGAAAAAACAGTCGGACTCCGCATATACATGCCTAGTCTAATATCTATACAAAAATATAGAATTCGGACTTAAGGCACAGGACATAAGCTGTCACTCTTGGTCCCTGCCACGTGGTTCGATGAGTCGTCTGCCTCGAAACCTATGCTTGTACCTTATTTCTGATACATAGTCGGCCTAGAGACTCTATCAAATACATTTGAAAGAGAAAATAAAGACTACGTGTATGAAAACAGTGTTAGTAGTAAAATCTACAAACATGCAACGTATAACAAGTTGTGCCCTCTAATCGGGCGAGCTAAATGACACTTGCAAGCAAAAGTTTAGAAATCCTTACGTGCTCCCCTTAATGAAAACGATGTGTGTATATATATATAGATACGGCTCTCCGCAGACGAGCGCCCTAATATGCTATCATGCACAACAAGCACGCGAATACACCAAAAAGCACAAAAGTGATGCATGCCTGGAATAAGAAAATCAGCAGAGAACAATACACAGAGACGTCAAAAAATAAAACTACCTAGCATCATAAATTCTAGCCTAGCACACTATCTAAAGAGAAGTTTCATAACTAGCATCTAAGTGCAGAGTAAGTCTCAGAGTACGTATAACTTTGATGAGATCATCACACCGGCCCTGTCTTAAAGATCAAGAGATCTAAAGAGTATCGCTTATGATGAATATTGAAAAGAGTTGGCCTTATATATGACTTAGTTTCCTACATGCATAATTTTAAAATTATGGCAAATATAATAAGTAGAAATATATAGAGTTTTTAGTTTTAAAATAATGGTCATTAAATGCAATCTCGTATCATGCGTGGTGACACGAGTTAGATCTCTTGGATTCTTAGCGCAGTCATACTCATGTAGATCTCAATGTTTTAATTCGTATTGCTCATCGGGATCAACCGCGCAAGCAATGTTCATTAAGGCATCATGAGCAACACGAGGTCACTCACCTACCGAGTCTGGCTCGTTATCCATGCATGCATTGAAACATGAATGCAACAATCATGTGAAAGAAATTGTATGGGTGAGGGTAAGGGTGCCAAGGAGATGGTGACTCAGAAAGGAAGAGTGCACCGTGAAGATGGCAGCCCGATGATAGGTGTGTCGTGGAGGCAGTGACCTGAAAAAGTTGGCGTGTCATGGAGGCAGTGACCCGACAGATGGGCGTGCGTGAATATAACGACCCGACAAATGGGTGTGTCGTAGAGACAGTGACTCGACTGATAGGCGTGTCGTAGAGACAGCGGTCCAACGGATGTGTGTCATGGACGCAGTGACTTGGCATATGAGTGTGTAGTAGAGCTGCGGAACCGGATGGTAGGTGTGTCGTAAAGGCAGTGAACCGGAGGGTGGGCGTGCCTCTGAGGCATAGGCCCGATGAAGGGTGTGTCCTAAAGGCAGTGACCCGAATGAGTGGGTGCATCATGGAGGCAGAAGCTTGAGAGATGGGTGTGTCGTGGAGTCAGTGACTCAAAAAGAGGGATTATCATTGACTGAGGAGAATCATACAAGTGAGACGAGTTTATGAATGGACACTTGAAATGCATCACTTGCAAGTGATAATGACTATGCATGATGTTATGCAAGACATATAGCACAATAAATATTATGTTTGGTAGCCTATAGTATAGAGCACCACTGGGGAGAATCACACATTGCCTTAATAACGACCAAACACGCATGCAAATGGCAAACACATACAAGATATAGTACGTCGTGCAAGCAAGCAATCAGACACTGATACACGTGCAAAACATATATCATGCAAGTGATCGATCGAGCCAGTGCGGCTGATCGGGCCTAAGTGATCAGTCAACTAGGTCAGAGCAATCGGTGGAACCAAAGCGTTGTGCTAATCAAGTCGGAGCAGTCGGTTGAGGCAGAAAGTGATGTCGACGGAGCTGGGTCGACTGGCGAGGCAAAAGTGACGCCAAAAATGTCGGGGCGAGCGGTGGAGGCATGAGTGATGCTAACCGAGTCGGGGCGGCCAGTTAAGGAAGGAGTGATGCGGTGATGCGCACCGGGTCGGGGTCGCCGGTCGAGGCGGAAGGGATGTCGACAAAGCCCGAGGCGGCCAGTCGAGGTGCAAAGTGGTGCTGACCAGTCAGCGCGGCAGTTCAAGTCAGAAGTGATGCCGGTCGGGTCGGAGGGGATCGATCGAGGCACAAAGTGTTGCCAACCGGGCCGGAGCGGTCGGTGGAGGCATAAGGGATGCTGACCAGGTCGAGGCAAGAGGGACACCGAGCAGGTCGGGGGCAGGCCGAGGCAAGAGTGATGTTGTCCAGGTCGGGGCGGCCGATCGAGGCACAAAGTGATGCCGACCGGGCCGGGACGGCAAGATTCTTCAAGCAAGGCACATACATGCCATAATTCAAAGCAAACAATCATGCTCAAAAACAAGACGTACTCGTGGTAACGATCTCAAATAGGACACCTAGGGTTTAACACATGGATGTGCGGCATAGTCGCCTCATGCTTCGACAAGGTGTGTGAGGAGTTTCACCTCTGTGTCTCTAGAAAGAAAATTCTCCATGATGTTGTTGAATTGACTATTTAAAATGTTTTTTCTCATTTCACAACCCCCTCCTAATTTTGTAAAGTGAGCTGGCTACAAAGATTTTCTCACTTTGTGAAATCTAAACATCTCAACCTCTCCATTGAGAGGTTAGTGAAAGCCAAAGCAAAGGGAAATCGGAATTCCAACCTGCTAAGATTTAGATCTAGGGTTTGTACAGAAAGTCGGTCGGTTTCTCATAGGATTTGGCCACAAACGTGATTCCTAACCTAAGGCTTACTTTAGAAATCAACGGACAATACAAGAGAGTGTCGACGCGCCGATTAACGCCGGCCGGCCCGCCCACTTACCCTGTGTGGCGACCGTACCCATAACGCCTGGCTTAGACTAACCTAGTGTCGGCTAGGAAAGAAAAATGCGAAGGGTTTAAGTAGCATATACCTCGCGTTGGTTGCTCGTTGTCCAGCGAAGGGGGGTTTAAGGGCCAAGATGTGCTGACGAGGTAGAGGAGGCTCGCGCGGGGACTCGCTGACAGAAGCTTCACCGGCTGGAGAGGAAACCGACGGGCAAGTGCTTCGGTCGTGGCAGCTGGAGGCGCTTAGGATCCGGGATCCCGGTAGGGATTCGCGTGAGAGAGGGCAAGGGCTGGCAGGAGCTGGCCGACGGCGTCGAAGGAGGGCGGCGGGATGTTGCCGGCGAGAACAGGCGGCCCGTGCGAGGAAACAGCGAGGCTGGGAGAGAGACCGAGCGCTCGTGTGAAACAACCCTTGGACAGGGGGAGTTACGGCACGGAGGAGAGGAGGCGGCGGTCGAGCCTCGTTATTTTTAATATTTAAAAGCCCAATTTATGTTGGTGCATAAAATCATATGCACACTAGGTGTTTTCCGGAAAAATATTTGAGTTCGGGCAGCCTACTCAAAGATACATACGTAAAAAAGTATTTGGAGTTTACACGGGAGTTACAAGAGGCTTACAAGCGTGTTATAATATTTTTGTATCTCCTGTGTAACTCACTTGTAACATGTGTTTTTATTTCATTCATTTGTACACGAGAGTTACACGGGAGATACAAGTGGGTTATAACCCCTATGTAACTCCCATGTAACCTACATGTAACTCTCATGTACATTTTTACGTACGCATCTCTGCGTACGCTCTCCGGACCCAAAATTTTCCCGTTCTCCCCACATAAAGTCGACATTCCGAAAAAGCTTTCACAACTTTTTGTTGAAGATTGAGCCTGTTCCCGCCTCCTGCCTCCCGCCTCTCCGCGTCGCGCGAAATCGCGGGAAGCTTCCCGCGTAAAGCTTCCCGCCTCCTCTTACGCGGAAACGCGTAAACGAAATTATTCCCGGGTGAAGGCCTCCCACGTAAAGCTCCCTCTCATGGCTGATTCGCTTCATATAAATGCAAAGGCAAAAAGCTGCGGCGAAAGATGGAACTCACCTCTCCTTTTGGCTGATGCGTGCAAGGGAAAACAAAAAAGAAAAAGGCTGATTTTTCTCCTTGGCCTACGCAGCAGCAAGAAACAAAAGGGTTTGCTTTACCCCTTTTTGTTTTCTCTCTCACGTGTGAGAGAGAGAGAGAGAGAGAAGAAGAAGGTGGGAAGAGAGAAAGAGAGGGAGAGGGAGAGAGATATTATTTCTTCTTGTAAACGTCGACGTGGTCGACGGTGTATTTCCTCAAAATAGTAAAATCCTCTGCAGCTTCGTGGACGTAGGTAATTTTTCGAACCACGTAAATCTCTGTGTCGTATTTTTCTGGTGTATTTTTCTCGTTCCAGTTTTTGATTTATTGTCGTCGTTTTTCATAACAACTGGTATCAGAGCCCCGGTTCGTATCTGAAGAAAAACGATGACTGGAGACGAAGTGAAGATTTCAGGGATCGAGAAATTCGACGGGACAGATTTTGGTTACTGGCGGATGCAGATAGAGGATTACCTCTTTGGGAAGAAACTTCATCTTCCATTACTGGGATAGCGACCGGAGAAGATGGGCGAGGCCGATTGGAATCTGTTGGATCGACAGGTTCTGGGGGTTATTCGATTGACCCTGTCGAGATCAGTTGCACACAACGTTATCAAAGAGAGGACCACTGCGGATCTCATGGCGGCTCTGTCAGGTATGTACGAAAAGCCGTCGGCAAATAACAATGTGCATCTGATGAAAAGATTATTCAATTTAAAGATGGCCGAAGGTACATCCGTTGTACAACATCTGAATGACTTTAATACCATCACAAATCAATTGTCGTCTGTCGAAATTGAATTTGATGATGAGATACGGGCGCTGATATTATTGGTTTCATTGCCAAATAGCTGAGAAGCTATGAGGATGGCGGTCAGCAATTCTGCAGGTAAATCTAAGCTAAAATATGATGATATTCGTGATTTAATTTTGGTTGAGGAAGTGCGCAGGAAAGATTCTGGCGAGACTTCGGGTTCGAGTTCGGCGCTAAATGTTGATTCCAGAGGGAGATCACATGACAGGAACTCAAACAGAGGAAGGTCAAAATCAAAGAACAGAAGCAAAAGCAAGTCAAAGCCTGGTCAACAAACAACCTGCTGGAATTGTGGCAAAACTAGTCACATAACGAAGAACTGTAAAAATCCTAAGAAGATGGAGAACACCGGTGCTAATGTGGTAACTGAAGAAGTTCAGGATGTGTTGTTGCTTGCAGTTCACAGCTCCGTTGACGGCTGGATACTGGATTCAGGGGCGTCTTTTCATACATCTTCCCACCGGGAGTTAATGCAAAAATATGTTGCAGGTGACTTTGGGAAGGTGTACCTCGCTGATGGAGCAGCTTTGAACGTAGTGGGGATGGGAGATGTTGAAATTGCACTCCCTAACAAAAGCAAATGGATCTTGCAAAAGGTCAGACATATTCATGAGTCGAAGAAAAATTTAATTTCGTTGGGCGACTAGATGAAGGAGGGCATACGATGAGTATTCTCGAATAACACCTGTAAGGTAACTAAAGGAGCACCGGTATCGGCTCGAGGTGAGAAGACCGGTATGTTGTATATGACTACCTGGTTTAATTAACGGTGTTGATACTACGATTGCAGAGAGCACGACGGACATGTGGCATTGCAGGCTGGGACACATGAGTCTGAGAGGCATAAAAGAGCTTCAGTCCAGAGGCAAGCTGTCAGAACTGAAGTCAGTTGATTTTGGCATGTGTGAAAGTTGCATAATGGGAAAGCAGAAGAAGGTCAGTCTCCTGAAAGGTGGCAGAGCGCTAAAGGCAGGAAAATTAGAACTTGTACACACCGATGTGTGGGGACCTTCCCCAGTGGCATCTCTTGGAGGCTCTCGCTACTACGTCACATTTATTGATGATCATAGCGAAAGGTATGGGTCTATTTCTTGAAGCATAAATCGATGTATTTAATGTGTTCGGGACTTGGAAGGCCATAGTTGAGACAGAGACGAGCTTAAAATTAAAATGTCCGAGATCCGATAATGGTGGTGAGTACATTGATGGTGGGTTCAAGGAGTACTGTGCAACTCAGGGCATTAGAATGGAGAAGACCATTCCAGGGACACCACAATAAAATGGTGTTGCAGAGCGCATGAACAGGACCATCAATGAGAGGGCTAGAAGCATGAGATTGCACGCCGGGCTACCACCAACCTTCTGGGCAGATGCGGTCAGCAGTGCAGTCTATTTGATCAACAGGGGGCCATCCGTCCCATTAAACTGTGAATTACCTGAGGATGTCTGGAGCGGTAAAGAGGTCAAATTTTCTCACCTTAAGACTTTTGGTTGTCTTTCATATGTTCTTATTAATCCGGATGCTCGAAGTAAGCTTCGAGGCTAAGTCAAAGAAGTGTTACTTCATTGAGCTACGGAGATGATGCATTTGGGTATCATTTACGGGATGATCGGGATCGGAAGATCATAAGGAGCATGAACGTGATCTTTAATGAGAAAATGATGTACAAGGACAAGTCTAGTACAGCTTCGAAACAAAGACCTGCGAAATCCGAGTCGGTAAAGTTTGATGATTTACCAGAGGTCACAGTACATGATCAAAATGTGAATGACGACGAGAGTGGGTCCGGGGCACCCATTCCCATTATTCCGCAATCAGGTTCAGATTCATTCACTACTTCAACTACTGTTCGCAGGTCAGAAAGGGCTAGACGCTCTCCACATAGGTATTCTCCTACTTTAAACTACATTCTGCTGACAGATGGTGGAGAACCTCAGAGTTATGAAGAAACCTTGCAAGATGAAAATTCGAGCAAGTGGGAGCTAGCCATGAAGGAGGAGATGGATTCTCTGATAGAAAATCAGACTTGGGAGCTAACGGATCTTCCATCAGGGAAGAAGGCTTTACACAACAAGTGGGCGTATCGGGTAAAGACTGAACATGATGGCAGTAAAAGGTACAAGGCAAGACTTGTTGTTAAAGGTTTTCAGCAGAAGCATGGTATTCATTACTCCGAGATTTTCTCTCATGTGATGAAGCTTACAACCATCGAATGGTATCGTCTATGCATGGTTACTGCGAAAATCTCTTCCTTGAGCAGTTAGATGTGAAGACAGCTTTTCTTCATGGAGACCTTGAAGAAGACATCTACATGCACCAACCTGAAGGGTTCGTGGTACAGGGAAAGGAAAACTCAGTTTGCAGATTGAAAAAGAGCTTGTATGGCCTGAAGCAAGCTCCTAGACAGTGGTACAAGAAGTTTGATAAATTCATGCTCAATGCAGGGTACAACAGATGTCAGGCAGATCATTGCTGCTATGTCAGATATTTTGACAATTCATATAGCATCCTATTGTTGTATGTGGATGATATACTTATTGCAGGAGCTAGCATTGATGAGATCAATAATCTGAAGAAGCAGATGTCAAAACACTTTGCAATGAAGGATTTGGGAGCGGCAAAGCAAATCCTTGGCATGAAAATTATCGGAGACAGAGTCAAAGGTACGTTAAGACTTTCACAAGCCGAATATGTGAAAAAGGTGCTTAACGGAGTTCAATATGGACAAGGCCAAACCAGTTGGCACACCTTTGGGCAGTCATTTCAGACTCAGCAAGAGTCAGTCACCCACGTCAGATGAGGAACGAGACTATATGAGTAAGGTTCCTTACGCTTCAGCTATTGGTTCACTTATGTATGTTATGGTCTGCACCAGACCAGATATTGCTCATGTAGTGGGAGTTGTGAGCAGATACATGAGTAATCCAGGAAAGGAACATTGGGAAGCTGTGAAGTGGATCTTCATATACCTAAGAGGCTCTACAGAAACCTGCTTGTGTTTCTCATGAAAGAGCCTGGAGGTACGTGGCTATGTTGATGCTGATCTAGCTGGAGACATTGATACCAGAAGGAGCACCACATGTTATGTTTATACTCTTGGTGGTACTGTTGTATCATGGTGCTCAAATCTGCAGAAGACAGATTCGTTGTCTACTACAGAAGCTGAGTATGTAGCAGTGTCAGAGGCTGCAAAGGAGATGATATGGCTACAGGGCTTCTTGGATGAATTGGGCAAGAAGGATCAAAAGGGCATTCTCTACAGTGATAGTCAGAGTGCCATATTCCTTGCCAGGAATCCAGCATTTCAGTCCAGGACCAAGCATATTCAGATCAAGTACCACTTCATACGGTTATTGTTAGATGACGGACAGTTGTTGCTTGAGAAAATTCGTGGAAGTGAGAACCCTGTTGATATGTTGACAAAGGGTGTTACTCTTGAGAAACTGAAGCTGTGCGCAGCTTCAGTTGGTCTTCTAAATTAAAGAACAAGAACCTTGAGTTGCAGAGGTGGAGGATATCACGATTGAGGAAAGATCGATACAACCAGCAGATAAGGCAGCTAGTGGGCGACGCAGTCAGTGTCCCAGTCTCCAAGTGGGAGAATTGTTGAAGATGGAGCCTGTTCCCGCCTGCTGCCTCCCGCCTCTCCGCGTCGCGCGAAACCGCGGGAAGCTTCCCGCGTAAAGCTTCCCGCCTCCTCTTACGCGGAAACGCGTAAACGAAATTATTCCCGGGTGAAGGCCTCCCGCGTAAAGCTCCCTCTCATGGTTGATTCGCTTCCTATAAATGCAAAGGCAAAAAGCTGCGGCGAAAGATGGAACTCACCTCTCCTTTTGGCTGATGCATGCAAGGGAAAGCAAAAAAGAAAAAGGCTGATTTTTCTCCTTGGCCTACGCAGCAGCAAGAAACAAAATGGTTTGCTTTACCCCTTTTTTGTTTTCTCTCTCACGTGTGAGAGAGAGGGAGAGATAGAAGAAGAAGGTGGGAAGAGAGAAAGAGAGGGAGAGGGAGAGAGATATTATTTCTTCTTGTAAACGTCGACGTGGTCGACGGTGTATTTCCTCAAAATAGTAAAATCCTCTGCAGCTCCGTGGACGTAGGCAATTTGCCGAACCACGTAAATCTCTGTGTCGTATTTTCTGGTGTATTTTTCTCGTTCCAGTTTTTGCTTTATTGTCGTCGTTTTCATAACACTTTTTTCATCGTTCGAGATCATTTAAACAAATTCACCGGTGAACATGTCAATTTGAGTCAGTTTAACTTGTAGCGCGCCGAATTAGACTTGATGGCCCGATCGAAGTCGTCCAACAGATAAAATGTCGACCAACCTTCGCCTGAATAACGACTGAAGTTGAACACAACGATCTCGTCAGCGTGCCCCTCAACAAGCACCAAATAGTCCAAAATGGGTGTTTTGCACTATGGGTATCAGCACATGCATCAAACAATGTGTCATAGTATTTGAGCGAACATCTTATAGTTGCAACTTCAAATTTTGATGTCAACAACAATCGTTAGTCTTCTTTATGCCTTATGTGTGGATATTCCAACCAATATTATTAAAAAAACAATTTTAAAAGCAAGGTAAGGAAGGTGTTTGCTTTGATCTAACTAAGTATTTAACAGACTCAACTAAAAAAAATGCGTAAACTCAATGATTCATTTGTTATTGACAATCTTTCCTTGACTGACAATACACAATTATCCTTTGTAAGTCATGAATGTTAGTACCAGTTGACAAATTCAAGAAAGAGAGAGCTAGAGGTGGGCAATGGAAGTGCAGTTGTGTTGAAAAGTTTTAGGGCAAAGAAACGGTAATCGACACAAATCCAAAAGAACATAAAGATTTAACGAGGTTCGACAAAGATGCTTATGTCCTCGGAAGCAGAAGACCGACTTTTCCTTTAATCCAGAAAAAGAGTACAAGATAAATGCTTGCAGTTTGGTGGTCACAGGATGTGAAGAACTATTCACAGAGCAAGGGAACAAATCAACTGAAAATGACGTGAGCTCTGATACCAGTTGTTGTGGTATATAGATATAATAAAAAACAATCGACGACGAAGCGAAAAAAATAAATCGAGAAAACTCACTATAAAAGAACACAACGAACGCCGTAAATTTGTGTGTTCCGCTGTATTCTTTTATGGTGTGAATTTTCTCGATTTATTTTTTGCTTCATCGTCGATAATTTTTTATTATATATATATATATATATACCACAACACAGTTGGATTCTAAAACTTAAATTCTCCAAGAACTTATACAATGAGGTGAAAAGTATCTTACTGCAATGAACACGAGCATTTGTACTTTCTTTACATCAAATTCAAATTTTTTTCAAGGAACATTAATTCATCGAGTAATCAATTTAAAATTTAAGTGGCTTCTATATATACGATATGATGATTACTTTACATCGTATTTGCGAAATTTTATGAGGTATATGCAATATAATGCTACTTAAAATTTATAATTGCATACAATTACATTGTGCAATATAATGCTACTTTAAAATCTCCTTGAAGTTTTATGAGCATACAATTACACAATGACACATTATGAGTAAATTCATTGCACAATAATGAACCCTAAAATCATATACTTTCATGCTATAAACTTTAATTCATTGTCCGCATTCCTTCTTTTACTGATATTACTTTCAAATATATGAATTGACATTTGTTGCGAATTAATGGACTTAGTGGACACGCCAATAAGACAATAACACTCAAGATATAGGCGTATAAAAGAGACAAAGAACGATGAAAGTTTAGAGGATGAGGATACGTTCATATTATTTCTGCTTTTTGTAGCACGGCTTATGATATGCATCTGCATATGTGATCCCTGTTTACGTACAATGGTGCACAGTGATTGCATGAATACAAGAAAAAAAATATTACGACCAAGTTACCTGACGATGTTAATATCAAGACAAGATAAATTAATGAATTAATATGGTACAAATTTCTTTGAGCCTGAATTAGCCACAAATAGGGCCCAAATTGGTCAGGGTCATTTCATGGTTATGTATTCGAGCGATTCTGTCAAAGTTGTGAGAAAAATATGCTGAATTATGAACAGGCTCGATGTCTTTTTCTTTTGATTTCATTCTATTAAATAATAATCTTACAATCTATATTATATGCTAAATAAAGTGCATAATCTATTTTAGATAAATTAGTAATACATATTCATAATTTAAATATTAAGCTAAAAGAAAAATAAATCAGAATAAAGACATTTGAAATACTTTAAATAAAAAAACTCCTAATTATAGAAAACTCCTAAATTAACTGTCTGATTTTCTTCATTCCTGATTGACAGATTCTTCCAAGAGCTATTGTTGGATACATCTATGTTGTACATTTCTTGTTGTATTGAAAGGTGACACATTCTAATCTCACTATATATATATATATATATATATATATATATATATATATATATATATATATATATATATGTATATATATAATAATAATAATAATAATAATAATAATAATAACATTTCTTCCATTTTATGCTTCATGTAAAATTAAAACTTTGAAGATATTGATAAACCCAAATAAAATTGAAGGAATAAAAGTATAAAATAGTAATTATTATTTAAAAAATGGGGCAATCACATAAAAACCATCCAAAACACTGATATTTACAAATTAATCGCTCGAGTGATGTGTACGAACAATCAAACCGATGTATTTAAGTTTGCCGTGATCAAACTATCGAGAATTTGATAAAAATGAAAGACATTAATTTTATTATTTGAGTGGGAATTTGAAAAAAATAGATGAAATAAGATGGCTGATTTGTAAATAGCAAGTTTCGGATGGTCTAGATGTAATTGTACCCTTTAAAGATATGCAATTGGGACACGTGTATGGAATGACGTAATAATTGGGAAATATATTTTTAAATTCTTAAATAGAATTCCTCCGCGGTTGTAAATCGAATACAAGACCCAAAATTGGAAGTGACGGCTCACGAAGAACGGCGATTTTACGGTTCCAGGAAGGTTTATAAGGTTGGATTTTATATTATTATATTATCATCAATTTGTTTTAATTATTATTATTATTATTTTTAATTTTGATTTGTAAGATTTCATTGATTGATGATAATATTTATGAAATTTTTATTGGATTGATAGTGAGTTTTAGTTTTCTCGTTCCGATTTGTGGAGTTTCAATGATTGACGATAGTTTTGATGAAACTTTGCAGCATTTTGCTTTCTTTTTTTTGATTTGTAATGTTTCGATGATTGATGATAATTTTCGTGAAATTTTTTTATTTTTGTTGGGGATTTTTATGTTTTCTTGTTTTGATTCGTAGTGTTTCAATGAGTGATTATAATTTTAGTGAAATTCAATTTGTATTCGCCGTAGTTTTTTTATTTTTCGTATTTCGATCTGTAGTGTTTTAACGATTGATGATAATTTTCGTGAAATTTTATGGTTTTCGTTGGAGTTTTTTCTTGTTTTGATTTGTAGTGTTTCGATGATTGGTGATAATTTTTGATGAAATTCTGTCGTTGTGTTTTATTTTATTGTTTCGATTTATCGGCGGTGTTTGGTAGCATATTATTTATATGATTTAACTGTAGATTTAACTTAAATTAAACCAAGCACCCAAAAAGAAAAAAAAGTTAAATCCATTGCTCAGTTAAATCCAATTCTTATCGCATTCCATCTCTCCCTTCCCGTGTTTCTTCATTCTAACAACGTAAATCCAAATTTACTAAATTCAATTGCAAGCCGAATCCATTCCGCCGTCTCTATCAATCTCTTTCTTCGCAACACCGGTCCGATTAATCCAACTTCATCATATGTGATAAATTCTATTTAACACAAAACTAAGTTGCAGCCAAACATCGTTTTAGAGTTTCAATGATTCACGATAACTTTTTTGAAATTCTCTTGATTTCATCGCAGCAATTTGTTTTCTCGTTTCAATTCATAGAGGTTCGATGATTGACGATAATTTTGTTGAAACTCTCTTCATCTCTCGTTGGGTGTTTTGGAATCAACTTATCGATTGACGATTAGAGCTTCGATTGCATAATATGACTCTTATTTTCTTGTGATAGACAGTGATTACAATATATTGGATGAGTTCAGAGATATTTTAATGGCTGAGAAGAGGATTCAGAAGGAGTTGAGGGATTATGGAAAGGAGTCAGCAACATCATGCAACTATGGTTTGTATTTTTATTGCTTGCTTCTTCTTTATTTTCTATTATTACTTTTTGAACCTTTATTTGCTACACTTGATGTAAATTAGATTTTTTTTTTTCGTAAAAAAAATCGAGAAAAGGAAATACACGAAAGTCTGTCTGGTAATTGGAGCGACGGTGCAGCACCACACCGTAGTTTGGTCTGTTATAGTAAACTGAAATCTGTGTCTTTCCGCTGGTTTAGCTATTTGCGGTGTCAGCTTTCTAACTGCAGTCTGACTTTTACAAAAAAAATATATATATATATATAATTATTAGGTCTAATTAACAACATTTTAAATTTCATTCCCAATCATGCTAAATAATAATTATTTTTTAATACACAAACAACCAATTAGCATTTATCAATTAATATTTGATTAGTTTTTAATTATATAAAGTAATAGATATATAGAGTTTTTTTTTAATTAAATTTAATAAAACTAAAATTTAATATTTATTTTATTTTTTATTAATTAATTATTAAATAAAAATGTAAATGTCCTTCTTTTAAATTGGCCAAATAAATGGACTTGAGGTGGGTTATGCATATACAATGAAAGGTAGAAAATTTATTAATTTCTTATGAGAACTTTGTTGTAAATTTGGGTAGTACTCATGAGTAATGATATGTTGTTTTATTTCATTTCATTTTTCCAGTTATTGTGCCTGAGGACACATTTCTGTGGCAAGCGAAGATTGAAGGACCTGCAGACAGCGCTTATGAGGGCGGCATTTTTGTTCTTTCCATTAATTTCCCAACATGTTACCCTTTCAAACCCCCAAAGGTATAAAGTTTACTTCCTCCCACATCAACCCGCGCCTCTCTCTATATGGCTGTGAAATTGGCTTGTAGATCGGATCGAACTGTAGCTCGGATGGAATCATTCGGCTCGAGATATTAGTCAAATTAAATGATCGAATTTATTTCGATCTGTTATCGGCTCGGATCGGGATCGAAATAAATTCTTATGTATTTACATATTTAATACCTGTATTTTTAGTTTTACTAGCATAATGCATTGCCACTTTGGTTGGTGAGTGATTTTTTGCTTCAGTGGAGTCAAGGGCAAAAGACCTAGTTGCCCTCCCTCAAGTTTTGTTTTTTATTGATATGGAGGGCAATTTAGTCTTTTGCCCATTCTTAAATATTAGTCAACCCTTTGTTGCTGGTTCCACCCTAGAGCGGATTGGCAAGGGTTCAAATCCCCTCATTTCATAAACTCACAAGCTGACTTGTTTAGAATTCGAACTGGGTTGAAAAGTGGATAGATCCACACCGGATTGAATCGAATTTTAGTAGGATTGATCTGATTATAAAAATTTCGATCCGATTTCAAGCCGGACTTGAATCGGCTAAAAATCTGATGGTTCACATCCACGCGCGCGCGCAGTTGTTTTCATAAGGATTGCAGTTTTAAAATGATCCCCAAACTTATAGTTTGGTAATTATTTTGACATATTATTTTTATTTTGTTGATAAATATAATTCAGATGTTCTAATAATTTATTTATTTATACGACCAGGTTGTTTTTAAGACCAAAGTTTTTCATCCAAACATCGATAGTAACGGCAGGATATGCCTTGACATTCTCAACCAGCAGTGGACTCCTGCTATCCAAATATCAAAGGTATGTTATATCACAACATCAAGTATCTCAATTTCGTCTCAAGTTCCGCTCGATCCCTTTATAAGTCGAAAATTTTGCAGCTTTTACTATCAATCACCTCCCTTTTGACCGACCCGAACCCGGACGACCCGCTCGAGCCAGAGATTGGTAGTTTGTATAAGACCGACAGAGCGAAATATGAAGCGACTGCTCGATCCTGGACTCAGCAATTCGCCAAGCCTTGAGAAGCATTTTATTTGTTATTTTACATAAAAAAAAATACCCTTTTTTTAACTTCAATATTTTGTTCAATGGCCAAAGTTTAGGATTTGGTCAAAAAAATGGAATAAAAAAAAAATTGGACTTGCTCTTGAGACCTATATGCAGCTATTTTATTTGATTATGTTTGCCTTTATAGTTCTTTGGATGTGATTTCTTATAACTTATATATGTATATATCTATATATACATCTGTAAATACATATATATATATATATATACACACACACACACACACACACACACACACACACACACACACACATACATACATACATCTGCATATATCTATATGTATGTATGTATATATGTATAGATATCTATCGATGTATGTATGTATAGTTACACACACACACACACACACACACATATATATATATCCACCGGGGTGATTATAAAACTACTGAACTGATGTATTTACGTGCGCCACGATCAAACTTTTGAGAATTTCATAAAAATGAAAGTATGGTTCGGGGTTTTTCTATGAATTTTGATATTTGTGTGAGAATTTAGAGTGGGTGGTTGATTTGTAAATCGTAAATTTGGGGTGGTCTGTGTGTAATCGCCCCAATTTATTTATTTATTTATTTATTTGCATCAATGTGATGGTTCTCTTTTAATATTATCAATGAGTGGAGTGATTATTTAATATCTTAGCCTCTTATTTCATTGTTGATAACGGATAAAAATCCGCCGACTTGGATGGATATTCGTGTAATAACCGTCATAATAAATCAACTCGGGGCCAAACTTATTGAGGCCAAAGTAGCTGTTAATCTGGGCTAAAATGGCGTCCAATTTGTTTGTGCGGAGTAGCCGTCGATAGGATATAAGCTATGCATTGAGTGTGCTAAAATTTAAAAAATATATATACAATTGATATGAAAACATAAAAATTGAATGCAAACATAAGAATTGAATGACATGCATGTAAAGGCCCCAAGGAAAATGAAGGGGCATTTACATACATGATATATAATACTTAATTGAAATTTTTATATTTTCACTAAGTAATTAAATATTTAACATCACATAAAAAAATATTATAATTATTAAATTTTTAAAGTGAAATATATACTTTTGTGTATAAATTTTTAATATTAAGCGTCATAAATATAAATATTAAAAGTTTACGTGTAAATTTCTAAATTCATATGATTGTGGGCTATGTTTGTAAATTTCCCCATGACTGAATTATCCACCCACGACTATAAATTTTTCAGAAGTCACCAGTAGCGAAAGAAGAAGTTGCAGTGCACGAGAACCACATACCATATACCTGATTTTGAGCGAGTAAACAATGTCATGCGGGGTCAGAAATAAATGTTCAATAAAAGACATTTCTCCTTACG
Source organism: Papilionanthe hookeriana x Papilionanthe teres (assembly GCA_022702705.1). NCBI lineage: Eukaryota > Viridiplantae > Streptophyta > Magnoliopsida > Asparagales > Orchidaceae > Papilionanthe > Papilionanthe hookeriana x Papilionanthe teres. Next base: position 65,243,385 of record CM040427.1, on the reverse strand, counting down.
GGGTGTCATTGAGAGGACTTTTGGTGTTTGGAAAAAAAAAAGTTTTATACTTTGCGATATGTCATATGACCTGTTTCCCAATGGGTTGAGATTGTGATTGCGGTGATGACTCTCCATAATTATATTCGGCAACATCTTTCCCGTAATGACATCGACTTCCGTAGGGCGGACAAGGATCATAAACATGTCCATGTCGAGACATATGAGTACCGTTTTGGACAATCTTTGTCACGAGCTGAAAATGATATTTCTGAGACCTTTAATAAAGACGAAAAAGGTGTAAGCGATGTGACAGACTTGAGGGAACGAATTATATATGCGATAGTTGGAGATTAATTTGAGTTTTTATCGTATTACTAATTATAATGGTTGTTGGAGAGATTCACTGTCTATTATATTTGTACTTTATACAGTTTATGTTTATATTCGTTTATTGTCTCTTTAATATTGATTGTTTTTATTTTTTATGTTGTTTGTAAGTATTTTTTTTTTCTTTTGCATTTCTATTGTTTCTTTTGATGAGTTTTGGAGGTCTATGATAAAACTTTTAACTTTATGGGTTATTCTTAGTGGTTTGTTTGTGTCTATTGGTTGGTGCCACATGTGAAATATCAATAAAAGAAACTAAGTTTATCTTTTTTTTTCGGTGCTACGGTTTTTGCGGTACTTCTATATGACATTTTTTTGTGATATACATATACGACACACACGAACTTCGTGTTACCTAGGTTTGTTGTCTTCTTAGAGTGACATATTCATCATTTGAAATATCAAGTTCTCTGAGATCTCACTGCTACATAAACCGTGATTAATTTTTTATGCTATCAAAATTTACTCTTGCTATGTATAATATGATATATTTTAAGCATTCAGAAAATACGAGCTTGAAGATTTCTGATACTTCATAAGAATTGCACTGTTACTGTGAATTTCAAAGTTCTATGCTAACTTCACATCAGCTATATAGCTACAGAATATGGTTTTACAGGTGTCCACGAAGAATTACGGAGAACTATGACTTTTCTAGTTGGGCAAACATGCTAGAAGATTCTACCACTAAGTGTGATCGAGCGTGGATAGTATCCCTAAGGAACGATTTAGCTCGTGATATACAACATCTGCATTTTAAAAATAATATAATCATATTATTAAATGTTGTTTAAATTTTTTTCTTAATTTTAGTAATAATGATACTCACTGTTAAGTGAGGTGTATGTCTTTTTTTTTATAATGTCATGCACTAAATTTTTGTTTATAAAATATAAAATATATCGTTACGACTGTTTAATCATTTAACTAGAAGCATCTGCAACACAACTATTTTCAAATAGCAAAAACAAACAGATAGTCAACTTATCTGCGGTAGCTTCCTGTATCAGTTGCTGCGCACCAATTTATTATGATGGTTCAGCTGTCTCAATCAGACCATTGATTAAACAACCTCCATTCACATAACAAATCAAATAAACATATCCAAATCGTCCACTTTTACCTAGAGATGTCACTTTAATTGTCCGGTTTCTTAAATGTATATATAGGGCACTTAAGTCAAGGAAAAATTGGGTGCTTTAATTTTATTTATTTCAAAATTATTATAATTTAAAATATATTTTTAAAAAATCAATTTTATCATTTCTGATCTCGCATTCTACCGAAATCAGCGCTCCGTACACTCTTTTAGCTCGCTGCTAATCTCTCCGGACGCTCATTGTGTCCGGAGTCCAGTGGAGAGGTGCCACATGGTAAGTGAGCTCCCCACCACCATACACTAATATTGACCAATATTAATGATGATAGACCCACTTACCCCATGGGCCCACAATGGACTCCGGGTGCATGGTGAGCCCGCACGCCACCACAATACAAGTCACAAGCCCAGCTACTGACAAAATATTATATCCGGACTACGCACGTAGATTTACGTGCGGAGGCCAATCCTTACGAGACACGTGGAATCCTGCAATAACGCGCAATAACACGGGAATAACACGAATGAATATTCCTCGTGTTACTCCTCGCTAAGCACTGTTTTGGGCAGAATAACACAGAAAATATTTCTCTTGTTATTCCGCATTATTCATGTGTTATTGCGGTAGTATTGTAACACCAAAAATATTCCTCCGTGTTATTCCGCATTATTCCCGTATTATTCTGCATAGTATTGATGTGTTATTGTGGTGGTGTTACAATACCACCATTACAATACCACCACAATAACGCAAAATAACACGAATAAATATTCCTTGTGTTATTCCACGTTATTCCTCGTATTATTCCGCCCAAAACAGGGCTAACCGCGGAGCAACACGAGGAATATTTATTCGTGTTATTCCCGTGTTATTGCGGGATTCCACGTGTCTCGCATGGATTGGCCTCCGCACGTAACTCTACGTGCGTAGTCCGGATGTAATATTTTGCCCCAGCTACTCCTCTTTGTTCTCTCGCCAGTTTAATCCATCTAACGAGACACCTAAGATCCTCCTGCTTCACTCACTTCTTTTCCCTGCGAACTCCTCTGGCCTGATGTCAGTCCTGTAGACCACCATGTTGAAGCCCAGCTCCACAGCGTGCAACCTCTTGCCTCCCTCAACCTGCTGTAAGCTTCCTCCTCCCCGTCCCTTTTCCATACCATACTCTTCACCCAGCCGTCCCTTTTGATATTAAAGCTCCTCACACAAACCCATCTACCTAACATCCGCATTCTTTCACGCACAATACCCTTCACCTGAAATCTTCGTCGGCTCTCAACCTGAAATTTTTACTTATGTAATGTCTAATGAGATGCCTTTTAAATCATTCAGAAAAAATGAAGTCGAGGATTTTTTATACTATATAATGATTGCATTGCTACTGTGGACTTCAAATTTCTCTGCTAACTTCACGTCAGCCACATATCTACGGGATACAGTTTTATAGGCGCCCGCAAAAAATTACGGAGAAATGTGACTTTTCTCTTTGGTCAGACATACTGAAAGATTCCACCACCGAGAGTACTCGGGCATATATGGTATCCCTAAAGAATGGCTTAACATGTGGTATACGTCATATGCATTTTAGAAATAATATTATCATACTATTAAATATTATTTTAATATATATATATATTTATATTTTAATTTTACTAATAATGATAGTAACTGTTAAGTGAGGTGTATATCTCTTTCTTGTAATGTTTTGCTTTGTATATTTATTTCTAAAGTATAAAATATATTAGTGCGACTATTTCGTTGCAAATAATATTATTATAAAGAGGTCGAATGATCATTTAACTAGAAACAGTTGCATCACAATTATTTTTAAATTGCAAAAAACAAACAGACAACCAACTTATCCGCAACAACTTCTTGTGACAACTGTTATGCACCAATTTATTATTATGCTGCAGCTGCCCCGAACATACCCTTAATTAAACAACCTTCATTCACACAATAAATCATGAAAGCAAAATGTAACTTATATTGTCTGGTTTATTAAAAAAATGAAATTTATCATTTTTGATCTCGCATCCACCCAAACCCACGCTCTGTACACTCCCTCTCTACGCATTTAGTTATCCCAGATAGCCTCTCTCACAAAACAACATGTTAGCTCTGAATTTTATTTGGTCCGGATACCACATGCAAATTTGAGTGTGGTGTCAAAGTATAGATCTTCGCGTGGAAATGGGGCCCATCACAAAAAAAAAAGTTAATACCTTCACTGTGCAACCCAACCTGAATCCTACCCAAGCCTCCGAATAATTAAACATAAAATATAACATGCCAAATACGAAACGTCAAATCATTGCATTTAAAGGAAATCCATCGCACGAGACTCGAGCATCGTCTCTTTTGCCATTCGCCATCTGTTTAGGGTTTTCCATTGCTTTTCTGAATTACATAGCTTAGGGTTTAGGGTTGTCGTTCGCCTGTCGATATACATTCCTTGTCGAGGAGCTCAAGTATATGAAAAATCGAGCCAAGACAGATGGAAACCCAAGAGCCTATGAGAATAGAGACCGAAGAGCCTATAAGAATGGGAACCAGAGAGACTTCAAGGATGGAGACTTAAGAGTGCATGAATAATGTAGCCAAAAACTGTAAGAAGACACCCAAGAAGGTTTATATAGGGTTTTTTTTTCCCTGTAATTTCATTCAAAAGTTTATGTTAAACGAGTTAAGTACTCATCTTATAGTTTTTTCGTGCATAGTTCAAATTAGACAATGTATGATTGAAACAAAAAAAAAAAAAAAACAAATCACTCCACAATATCACAGTAGTCTGAACTAAATAACGCTACACTTTCACCCAATAACATCAATGTAACACGATATCAAATCAAGTACACATCAATAACACTATTGTATTATTTAAATAACACCAAACTAATGCCTTAATAACACTAAAATCATACCAAATTAATACACAGAAAGACATCAAAATAACACCGTGATAATACCTAAATAATACCATAATAAAACATTAATAATATCTTAATAACTCTTAAATAATACCTTAATAACGCCAAAATAAACCTTCAACATGGTATCAAATCAATTGCACATAAATATCATCATTGTATAATTTAAATAACACCAAAATAACACCAAACTAACATCTTAGTAACATCAAAATCATACTGAATTAATACACAAAAAATCACCGAAATAACACCATAAAAATACCTAAATAATATTGTAATAATACATTAATAATACTATAATAACGCTTAAATAACACATTAATAACGCCAAAATAAACCTCCAACATGTTATAAAATCAATTGCACATCAATAACATCATTGTATTATTTAAACAACACCAAACCAACACCTCAATAATACAAAAATTATATCGAATTAATACGTAGAAAACGTCTGTAATAACACGCTAAAAATACTTAAATACTGAGTTCACTGAGACCTCACTGATACATAAAACTATAATTAATTTGTTATGTTATCAAAATTTACTATTGCTATGTATAATATGATATATTTTTAAGTATTCAGGAAAGACGAGCTTGAGGCTTTCTGATTCTTCATAAGAATTGCATTGTTAATGTGGATTTCAAAGTTCCCTGGTAACTTCACATCAACCATATAGCTACTGGAGACAGTTATACAGGTGTTTGCGAATAATTACGAAGAACTCTGACTTTTCTCGTTGGGCAGACATGCTGGAAGATTCTACCACTATGTGTGATCGGACATGAATAATATCCCGGAAGAACGATTTAACTCGTGATATACGTCATCTGCATTTTAAAAACAATATTATCATATTATTAAATGTTGTTTAAATTTTTTTCTTAATTTTAGTAATAATGATACTCACTGTTAACTGAGGTATAGGTCTTTTTTTTATAATGTCATGCACTAAATTTTTGTTTATAAAATATAAAATATATCGCTACGACTGCTTTATCATTTGATCAAAAATAACTGCAACACAGTTATTTTCAAATAGCAAAAACAAACAAATAAATCAACTTATCTGCAGTAAGCTTCTCGTGTCAATTCGCTACGCACGTACCTATTATTATGTTTCAACTGTCTCAACCAGATCATTAATTAAATAATCTACATTCACATAACATATAAAACAAACATATCCAAAGCATAGCATCGACTTTTACCTCGATATGTCACTTTAGTTGTCCGGTTTCTTAAATGAAAATATAGGGCACCCTAGTCAAGAAAAAATTGAGTGCTTTAATTTTATTTATTTCAAAATTATTATAACTTAAAATATATTTAAAAACATCAAATTTATCATTTTTGATCCCCCGTTCTACCGAAATCTGTGCTTCGTACGCTCTTTTAGCTGAAAAATTATTCGGTCCGGAGTCCGGACGCAGCGCTGCGTCCGGACTCCAATGAGAAATCGGCGGCCGGTAGGGCCACCAATAATTATAAAAAAATTTTTTTTTTTTTAGCCGCCGATCTCCCATTGGAGGCCGGACTCCGGACGGAATAATTTTTCTTTTTAGCTTGCTGCTAATCTCTCCAATCTTCCTCCCTCGACCTTCCTTTTCAGCTCTCCTCCTCTCACGCCACCACTATACAAGTCGCAAGCCCAGCTGCTACTCTCCGATCTCTCGCCAGTTTCACCCAACTCTCGAGACCACTAAGCTCCACCTTCTCCATTCACTTTTTTTACCTGCGAACTCCTGTGGCCCGCCGATGTCAGTCCTGCAGTCCACCATGTTGAAGCCCAGCTCCACAGCGTGCAGCCTCTTGCCTCCCTCAACCTGCTGTAAGCTTCCTCCACCCGTCCCTTCTCCATACCAAACTCTTCACCCAGCCGTCTTCTTTTGGTATCAAAGCTCCTCACACAAACCCATCTACCTACCATCCGCATTCTTTCACGCACAATACCCTTCACCTGAAACCTCTGTCGGCTCTCAACCTTATCAGACAAATCTCATTTAAACAGAAGGATTTCAGAAAATTTTGTTTGATTCATAGTTATTGTTTCGACAGGTTTTGGTAAGGATAAATGTGCTGGAAGATTTTATTATGGCTGTCTTTTCTAGTTATATTTTTTTTAGGAAATAAATTGGATAGGATTTGAAACTTTTGTTAATGCTGTTTTGAGAGTCTCGTTTACATTCTGCTCAAATTTGCTACCCGAAGCAGCCATTTCATTAGGGTTTAAGCCAACTTATCTGGATTCAAATGTAAGGGAAAATGCGTGGTTCAAGATACCTTTGAGATCTATATTGTTCATTTCAGGCATTTTGCTTGTGGTTGAAACTAGATTCAAGAATCCGTAGAAATTAACATTATTAATTTTTGCCTGATTCTATATAAGTTTATTGTCATTTGCTTTTGCTAGATGATATTATAGGTTTCAAAGTCTATAATAGTTTATAATTTATTAACTTGTTTGCTATGTTGCTAAAAGTACTGTTTGATCCTGTAGAAGTTGGAGTTGTCATTGTGGCTGGTAGAATATATTGTGTTGCCTTAAAAGCTATGCAAGTTCATCAATCACATCGCTTCACAAAAAGTTATAAACTAGGAAATGCAAGTACCCATTCGAGTTGTTCAAACTCCAGGGGGACCTGTTATTGCTTTTTAAATAGGTACTTGAAGACTCGTGCACCGTCTTTTTGACACGTATGTCCTTGATGTTGTAAAATATCACACATACATGTCTTATAGACAGGTTGGTAGGCTAAACTCTTTTGAGCTAATCTCTAAGCGGGGATGAAGTCAGGAGAATGTTCAAGTTAAAACTGATGTTAATGCTAATAATAAAATGCTAATAATAAAATGCTAAAAAATATAAATTTGTTTTTGCTTTCAAATAGGTACTTGAAGACCCATGTTGTCTTTTAGACGGCTGGGTTAGAAGACTTTGGTCTTAGTGTTGCAAAACACTACCAATGCATGTCTCATAGATAGGTGGGCGAGCCCAACACCCTCAAGGTAGCCTCCTAAATAAGGATGACTTTGGGGTGCTGCAAAAATTTTAGAAATTTGTGGGCTTAAAAAAATTGAACACCCTGGTCTCTCGCGCTATGCGTACTGGGGTTTTAGGTTAACCGGGTCAAATTTTTTGAAGGTTCAATAAAGTTTAGGACTAGCATGTAGATTTCCCCTTAATTATTGAGGACTTTTTAATTTGGGGTTTGAGAGTTTTCATAAGCGCAAACTCCTATAGTTAATTACCTCTCTCTATCACGAGAGAGCGCTTTTGATTAAGGCTAGTCATTGAGGGCGCTAGCTGTTCATTCCTGACATATAATAACAGTTGTTAAGTTTTAAACTAATTAAATTTATCATCAATTAACTTAGAGTGAATGACAATGAAAATAGTGACACACCCGATCAAGCTCCCATGATTTCATCATCCATGGTAGTCGTTGGCCTTGATCATTGGTCTTTTGATTTTTGTCAGCAGTCACGGGTTATTTTGTCCAAGGTTCTCTTATAGACCTAGGGTGGATATTTATCCAAGAGTACATTTGAATTTATTTTAGCTAATAAATAGTTCAAGTTACTATCAAGTGCATTCTATATTTCACAACTATATAGACAGATCATTGGGAAACATACGAGCTACATGCATGACTTTCTTATTGCGGAGCTTATTACTACTAGCCAAATCACTTAGTAGAACCTAATAGCCAAACCACCTGGTCAAAGAGCTCCTGTTGTAACTTGTAACTGCTTTATTGTGGAGTCATTAGGCTAAACCATACGGACAAAGGATACGGGCCACGTACTTACTAGCGTGAGATCATTTTAGAGTGAATATAAAAGTTCACTTGATATGATTTTGGCTCCTTGTAAGCTTAAATTAATTTTAAATGTCACCCATGACAAAGTAGTCCAAAGGGTGGATGAATTTTGCTATTTAATATTAATGATTGAATTTATTTCATTCATTTAATTTTTTAATTAATTTTTAAAATTCCATAAATTTTTAAGAGAATTTAGTAACTTTTGGTTAAATTATTTCCTTGGTTGAGATGTTCTATCATCATGGCTATCATCGAGGAGGTAAGATAATCCCATTTTTTCTATTTTGGACCTCGTCAAATCCTCTTGCTTTATGGCAGAGGATCGGGGTCAATTGACTGAGCCTCGTCAACTTCGATTTTCGCTAGAAGGCGGATTAGACTGGTTCATGCAAACATGCACAATTTAATAATTTTGAATTTGATTATTTATGAGAAATGATTTTATTTAATGAAGTTTAAGTTATTTGCATGTTTCATAAGATATATTAAAATTAATTTTTAAATTTAATTTCTACCCACACAACTGTCTCAGACAACCAGTTAAGATATTTAGTACATTGGTCGGAGCACATTTGGGCAATTTTTGTTTTAAGTCGTAGAATTAACTTTCTGTCCGCTTGTATGGGTTGCATAGATGTCAATTGAGGTGAATTAAGACTTGTTCAACGTTTAGCATGTTTTAAATCATTTAACTTTTAAATTTTAAAATCACTTCTATTTCTAGTGGGCCCCACAAAGAACTGTTTATCCTTCTATAATTGAAATCCTCCTTAGTTCATTTCATTATGATTTTAGTTTCAAGTTTTTGTGTTTGAGAACTTTTGAGTTTTAGGAATGATTTTATATAAGTTTATTGTCATTTGCTTTTGCTAGATGATATTATATGTTTCTGTTGTTATGACTCAATTAACATACTAAGGTATGAAAAACTTGTAATTCCATGGAAGCTGTTAAAGAATTATAGAAGCTTTTATGGTGAACCGGATCTACTTGGGAGGCCTCATCTTGTTATAAATAGATGAGGGAGGCTTGTAGAGAGGTGAGGAGAACCAAGAAGAAGAAGAAAAAAAAATCAGTTTTCTTTGTTAAAGAAGAGAATAGCTTGTTATAGAGTGAGGAAGGCATCTTGGAGGCCTTGTATCAATGTGATTCGAAAGGGAGGTCATGGCAAGTGAGGGCTTATCTCTTAATGTAAAAGCTATGTAATCTTATTGATTGTCTTGTGGATTTGCCGTTGATTCTCTCCCTTGAATGTAGGTCCCATGGACCGAACCACGTAATTCTTGTGTTTGTATTTCTTCTTTGCGATTTTCTTTAATTTTTTTCGGTTTCCATTTTGTTGTCCTGCGGCTTTCTTAGCATCTGATTTCCCACAACAACTGGCGCCATCTGTGGGAAAATTTTGCATGAACCAGACATACATGGAAGACAAAGGTGGTGTAGAAATGCGGACGCTTAGAAAAGGTTGAACAGGAGACCACCATGAACGACAAAGAAAGGTGTAAAGACGAAAGATTCCACTGCCATTAGCTTGATGAGGATATTGAGAGATGGCCCTGATGTATCCTTGAGAGGGTCTCCAATGGGGTCACCAATTACGACAGCTTTATGAGGATCGGACCCCTTGGGACCGAGGCTCCTGGCATGCTCCGAAGCCCCAACCTCAATATATTTCTTGGCATTGTCCCAAGCACCACCTATGTTTGAAGCAAAGATAGCAATCTGGACACCATAGACGAGGGATGGTTGGGGATTAAGCGGCGTTGGGAGCAGGAGAGTTCTGTTCCTGATGGGATTATTCTGATGGAAGACCTGGGTCCGGCAAGGAAGAAGGAAGTGGCAGATGGAGTAATGCAAGGAAGGGGGTTGGATTGTTCGACTTGCTATATTTTGAAGAGTTAGAGAATATATTAGATATAACTAACGATATTGAGTTTTACCACTTTGCTCTAGAGCCTACGAAGGACAAAAATGAAAGAGAGATTTTCTTGCATATTCAAATGATGAAAAAATAGGATGACTTAGAAAAGAATACTACAAGAGCTTATCTCAATTCAATATTACAATGATTTATTTGCTCATTACATATTATATAGTTTGATTTCAAATTCATTGACTACTTACGTGAATTACAATTCTGAAATTAAACTATATATATTTTCTTTCATATTGTAGAACTTTCATTGATTACGACATTTTCCATTAATGTTTGGATCTATGGAGATGATTTATATTTCTTATAGATTCTAATTTCATGTAATCCATGTTTATATTCTAACTTTATTATTTATTTGTTTTATTGTAATGGGCGTATTTATCCCTTTCTCTTCTACGAATTAGTTTCATTTTAATTGTTTCTTATTGCTGACTATAACAATTAAGAAATGTTAGACAATGAGAAAATTATTCCATACGGAGAACGTACGCAGCGCTGCATACGGAATCCCTCGAATAACCCCCGAATAACCACCTGATAACCTCCGCAATAGTGTATTTTAGGGTTATCGGGAAGTTATTAGCAGGTTATTGTGGTATTATTCCGAATAATCACCGAATAACCTCCTAATAACACCCCAATAATCTCCGCGGTTTCATTTTATACTTTTTCTGTTATTCGGGGTATTATGAGGTTATTGGGAGGTTATTGCTCAACTAACTCTGCAGTAACTTCCTAATAACCTGTCAATAACCCCCGCAGTTTCATTTTAATGTTATTCACAGGTTATCAGGTGGTTATTCGGAAGTCATTCGAGGGATTCCGTACACAGCGCTGCGTATGTTGTCCGTATAAAATAATTTTCCCAGACAATGAAGTAATGATTACGATAGGAATGTACCCCAAAAAAATGAGCTAATAGGAAACACCCAAACTGTAATTCCAAGTAACACAATAACATGTATGCTCCCTTATTACTGTGCACAATATATGAATAAACACATATATAACACTATTTGTTTCTTTCGAGCCGAAATTTTAGAAGGCGTTTTTACAGATTTCTCTTTTGAATTGACTTCCTTAAAAGGCAAAGCCACCTCCAACGAGGCCTATGTCAATGAGCCACAATTCAAATCAATGTCTTCAGTCGGATTGATTATTTATTTTCCATAACCTTCTGTTTCATTCTGCAAGAGAAAGTCACAGTCAAAATAATAATAATAATTGGATTATAATCATATCATCATTAGTTTTATCAAAAGATTTGATAAAATTGGCTAAGAACAAAATAATAATAATAATAATAATAATAATAATAATAATAAGAATAAAGGGATAATTACAAAATGAACACTCGAAACATTGCTATTTACAATATTGAATACTAGAAAGTAGAAATTATAAAATTTGACTGATTTAGGAGAAAATTTTAATGGTGTTTGAACTAGCTGTTCTCCCAAGTGATTTTCCAATTCATTGTTTACGTTAAAACAAATTAAAGAACTAATTTAAAAAATAAATTGATCATTCAACTAAGATAAAATGAGTTATAATTCAAACCATAAAAATTGTTTATATCTAAAGTTTAAATTACACATATTTTCAATTTAGTTTAAATTTAAACATATATTAATAAATAATTTAATTTAATTTATTTATATCTAGATAAATGCATTCTAATTTTTACTTAATTTATATAGTTTTATAATTTTAAAATTTAAAAAATTGCCATTATAAAATGTTAGGAATTATAATAGGAAATAATTTATTGCAGGAATAAATTATTTTCTATTATAATTCCTAACATTTTTTTGTTTTTTGAATAATGTGGAATACTTGATGATTTTATTAATATGAACGGTGGTATAAATAACCCTTACAAGAATCCTATAATAGGAAAAATAATAAAATGAAATGATATGAAAAGAAAAATATATCTCTCAATATCTCTAATAATCAATTAATTTTAATTATTAGGAGATATAGGAAATAATACAAAACGGAAAATAAGTAATTCCTAATCTAGGAATTAAATATAAAATATTTTCGATATTGATGAAATAATTTATCGTATGAATAAATTATTTTCTATTATAATTCCTAACACTCCCTCAAGTTTGAAATGTATGTTAATAATTCCTAACTTACGCAGTGTAGTATCGAGAATCGAGAAGAGTTTAGTTAAATTCGAGCTGAATGAATCTTTGAGTTTTATCTGCTATGTATTTTGGCATGAGAGAAAGTAGATTCGAGCTGGCTAAATCTTGAGTTTGTTAGATTCGAGCATTGCTAAATCTGAGTTTGTAAATTCAGTGTTTGAGCTGAATTTCGAGCTTAGTCTATCATGTGTTTTGACATGAGAGAAAGTAGATTCGAGCTGCATTGAATCTCGAGCTTCGTTGGATTCGAGCTCATCGAATATCGAGTTTTGCTAAATTCAAACTCATTTGAATTTCGAGTTTGTCTGTCAGTATGTTTTAGCATAGCAGAAAAGTAGATCAAGCGCTCACTAAATCTGAGTTTGTTGGATTCGAGCTGATCGACCTCGAGTTTTGCTAAATTTAGGCCTAGCGAGGACCCAACGACTCGAGCGAGGACCGGAAGGCCGGCGAGGCGATGATCGGGCGGCCGGCGAGGACCGAAGGGCCGGAGAGGATCGGACTGCCGGCGAGGACCGAAGGGCCCGCGAGGATCGAAGGGTCAGAGATGATCGAATTGCCGGCAAGGACTGAAGGGCCGGCGAGTACCGAAGGGCCAGCGAGGATCGAAGGGTCAGAGAGGATCGAATTGTCGGCGAGGACTGAAGAGCCGGCGATGACTGAAGGGCCCGCGAGGATCGAAGGGTCGAAGATGATCAAATTGCCGGCAAGGACTGAAGGGCCGGCGAGTACCGAAGGGCCGGCGAGGATCGAATGGTTGACGAGGACTGAAGGGCCGGCGGGGATCGAAGGGCCGGCGAGCTTCAAGCGCGAAGAAGAGCGATGCGATGAAGCAATCTAAAGGCGCCGGAGCCGAAGATGCCACTTATGAAGAAGACGAAGGCGGGCGAAAATGCCGCATAACTCAAATAAGGGGACATAGGAAAGCTAACGACAAGCAGACGAAGAGGAATGTGGGATTCCTCCCTTCCCGCCGGCTCTCTAAAGATTATTTGTCGTTAGGGCAAAAATTTTTCTCTGATACCATGTTGAAATTTAGAATAATGCGGAATACTTGATGATTTCATTAATATGAACGGGGTTATAAATAACTCTTACAAGAATCCTATAATAGGAAAAATAATAAAAGGAAATGATATGAAAGGAAAGATATATCTCTTAATATCTCCAATAATCAATTAATTTTAATTATTATGAGATATAAGAAATAATACAAAACGGAAAAATAAGTAATTCCTAATCTAAGGAATTAAATATAAAATATCTTCTTGATATGAGGAAATAATTTATTGCAGGAATAAATTATTTCCTATTATAATTCCTAACATAAAATGACAAAAATACAATATTTAATTTTTTTAAAAAAATCTCTAAGTAAAACGTAATATATATATATTTATATATTTATATTAGTGCTTAGCTCTGAATTGAAAATAAATAGTGCGGAATTTGATCCAAATCTCATATATTTTTAATGAAATTTCATTAAACCTTTTAAATAGCTGCTAAAATTATACTGAAAATTTATCACTAAATTCCTCTTAAATCTAATGAGCATTATAATTTGAACTTCAATTATATGATCCTCTTTATTTTATATTTTACAATGAGTATTATACTGCTGGAAATCTCCTCGTAGTTGCTAGAAATCCTACATGTCGGCTGACAGACCCTCACTTGCCCTTTTCTACAGTTGTATCTTTTACTGTAGGCCCTCCTTCCATGTTCTCTTTTGCCCTCGAAACCCTCTCTGCAGCCATTATCCTCCCACTACAACCCATCCTATGTCGGAATCATTTTAGCCAATTTGCAGACCCTCTTCCGGAGCCGCTTCTCAGGATCTCATTAGTTAAATTTTTTGTCATTGAAATCTTCCTAGCACTGCGACCCTCTTCCACCGGATTCTCCCTACAAACTCCTTTTGTCAGAATTCCTTTCCTACAACAGCAGCAATAACAACACCGGTAGCAAAAAACTACAGCTGTTGCATCAATGATCAATTTTTATCTTTTCCCGTAGTAGCCATTCCTCTACCTGCCGAAGCAACTGTCAACTCCCATCCTGTAACTAGTAGAAGCCCTAAATACGAATAGGGTTTGTGACCAAGTAAATGATGAAGGCGTCAAGATCTACTCTGGAGGTTAGTTATGAATCAGAGACTAAACATTTTGTTCAGTCGACTCCCAAACTCTCTAAATTTATTACAAATCATAAACTCTCAATTATCATTATTTTTTTTAATGGCCCCAACCTGTATGTATATTTATGGTAAAGGAAAAGAGGAGAATCTCATGAGTGGGCATAATTCTTGAGATCACTAACCCCAACCACTGCACATGAAAGATTTAAGACCATATGTTATGTCTTGGGCAGTCAACTTAATGACCACTAAAGTAGGAGAATTTTTTTACTTTACAACACTGCCAAAGAAATTTAGAAGTCAGCAAGCGATACATAGTTCAACGCTATGAATACTACATAATTATTTGAGATCAAAATCAAGCATCATGACGTTCGTCAAAGAGAGCAAAGTGTCACCCAATATTTCAACACCTTGACAAAATATTGGCTATAATTTGATATATTTGAGACAGATTTGTAGAAATTTCTTGATGATACTGTGATTAAATCCATCATCGAAAAGACGGGAACTACCAAATTTCTTGTCTAACTAACTCAAGAATTTGAAGAAGTGAGAGGAGGATCATGAGAATAAAGCCTCTTTCATCTACCTATGAAGCCTTTGCTAAAGTCAGAAGGGAGAGAGAGAAAAAAAAAAGTTGATGTTGACTGGAAATGAAAGTTCACCAAGTACTGAATCTACAACCATATTTCTTCCCATGACTCAATGCTCAAGAAAAATTGTCTCACATGTAACTATTGCAAGAAAATTGCACATCTCAAAGACATATATTGAAAATTTTAAGGAAAGCCTACAGATTGAAAATCTTGACATGAAAGAAAAGATCAATTGAAAAAGATTAAAGCTACTACCACATCCAAAGGGTTGGAAGAACCATTTGTCAAAGAACAACTTGAAATACTTAAAAGAACTCATTGGAGGTAATTAAGAACAACACTCTGGTAATATATCATTCTTCCATCTTTCCAGTAATGGAAAATTTTAATCTTAGATCATAGATTTAGGAGCCTCTGATCATATAACATGATATATCAATGCTCCAATTTACTATCAAGAGGCTTCTACATCTAAATTAGTTAGAATCATTGCTGTAAAAGATGTGTTATCTTGGGATATTACTTTTTATTTCATATGTTCCACGATTAGACTATAATTTGATTTTAATTAGTAAACTTCCTCATGATATGAAATTTATAACTAAATTCATTATAAATTCTTGTGAATTTTAGATGGTGACATTGGGAAGGTGATTGACAGTGTTGAAATGCATCAAAGTTTATATTGTTCAAAGAAATTCTCTCTCTTACACAAATGATCCCACCTCCATATTAACCTCAAATTTTTTAGTTTGTTCCTTTGTATTGCTATGTAAGTCATCCTAATTCAATTATATTGCTAAATTATATTAGCATTTGTTTATCAATTTGTGATTTACCAACTTGTTAAACATACTAGAAATATATATCTCATGATTTAATACAAACCTTCACACCCTTTTTCCCATTATCTACAGTGATATTTAGGGATCTTCAAAGGTTAAAGCCCTAAGTGGGGCTAGATAGTTTATCTCATTTATTTACGATCATACTAGAACTACTTAGGTATTCCAATGATGTAAAAATCTGAAACAACTAAAATCTTCTAAAACTTCCATGATATGATTCAAACTCAATTTTAATACAAAATTTAGATTCTTAAAATTGACAATGGAAAAGAATATTTCAAGTCCATCATTGGGGCCTATCTTTTAAAATATGGAATCATGCATTTCAGTTTATATATTAAAACCCTGTTATAAAATGAGTTAGCTGAGATAAAGAACATGCATCTAGTTGAGTTATCCCACTCAATTTTGATGTCCCGTCAAGTTATAAAATATTTTTGGGGGAAGCAGTTTTTACTGCAATATACCTTATCAATTGAATGTCTAGTTGGGCATTTTACTTTAAAACACTACTTTATGTTTTGATGGTTAGCCATCCTTAAATAAGAGTTTTTTTTCTACTACACCACTTAAAATCTTTGGGTGTGTTTCTTTTGTTCACATCCATTCCCGAAATCACATAAAATTTAACCCTAAATCTATCAAGTGTAATTTGTTTCAGTATAACTCCAACAAATAGAAGTAAAGACTTACTCTCATGTTACCATAACATACTACAATTTCATGGATGTCACATTTTTTAAAAACAATCCTATACCCTAAATTTGATGTTCAGAGGGAGAGTATAAATGAAAATTAATTTTGTGATGCACTTGATGACAACCACACAACCTCACAACTACTCTTTCACATAACTCTACTACTCGTCTTCTACCTAACCCTCCTATTTTTGTTGTGGATGTCAAACTAACCCAACCTGAAGTCTATAACAAAGAACTTTATGTATACACAAGGAGGAAGAAATACCTTGAACAGTCATGCCAAAACTCGTAATGACAGAACTGTCCCAACAAAAACCCAACTCCACATTTACCTGAAATTTTAGATGATGTGGACTATAGTACTCATGAGTTATCCCCATCCTCATTTGGTGTTGATGACAAGGAATATTGTACTAGATATCTAATGCTAGAGTATGTAGCTTATTAGAAACTATCCTCGTCCTATAAAGCTTTTGTATTTAGTTTTGATAGTGTGCAAACTTTAAAATGTATTAATGAAACTCTTGAAAATCTTGAATGGAGAAAAACAGTTGAAGAGGAGATTTGGTACTAAAATATAGTGACACATGGATTCTTACTAAACTCTCTTAGCATAAGAAGTCAATTGGTGCAAATGAGTGTTTAATAACAAATACGAAGCGGATGGACATATTGAAAGATTTAAAGCTAGAATTGTTGTAAAAGATTTCACTAAAGCATGTGGGATTGATTATCGGGAGACCTTCATACAATTTGCCAAACTGAACTCATTTGAGTGGGGACGACATCAACTTGAAAAAATAATGTCTTCCTGAATGAAGATTTGTAATAAGAACCGTACACAAGGATATCACTAGGAATTGAAAATGACTCCAACAAATACCTAGTATGTAAATTCAAGAAGTCTATCTATTGGCTTATGCAATCACCAAGGGAGTGATTTCAAAAAGTTGCTAAAGTTATGAGATCTAATTGATATTCTCAAGGACCAGCCGATCATACTATGTTCATCAACACATGCAGGTAAGATTGTGGCACTGATAATATATGCGGATGATATGATTTTTACTAGTGACGATGAAAGTGAAATTCTCAAGCTTAAAAAGTGATTTGCCACTGAATTTGAAATTAAAGACTTTAGAACCATAAGATATTTTTTAGGTAAGAAGGTAGCAAGGTTCAAGAAATGCATTATTATATCACAAAGGAATTACATCTTAGATCTACTAACGAAGACATGAATTATTGGATGCAAACCTATTGATACTCTAATTGATCCCAAAAAGAAGCTTAAATGTGAGAGGAAAATATATATGGGGATAAGGGAAGAAATCAAAGATTTATAGGAAGACTCATATACCTATCACATACTTGGTCATATATTGCATATTCTGTCTGCATTATGAGCTAAAATATGAATAGTCCGAATGAAGAACATCTGGAGATGTTGTACAAGATTCTAAGGTTTCTCAAAAGACTCTTGATTATGGATTAATTTTTGAGAAAATAAAAAACAGATAAGTAGTAGTCTCGACCGCAATTTACTTCTCCTATGTATGAGAAAATTTGGTAAAAGAATCCGTTTTCATCTTACATATAGGTATAAACTTAGCGGAGTAAGTGTGGCTAGGAGAATATTTACCCGACGTAGGATCCTCCCCTAATTTAGGTATTTTTCATATGGTCTCTCATAAAATTATTAGTTTAAATTATTTTTGTGTGTCAATTCCTTCACTTCAAAATTTTTGGTTAATGTAGATTAGTCTCCTTCACCATTGGTGATCCTTCTTCTCCAATTATGATTCACATCTCTTCATCGTAATGTTGATTACATCTGCTCACCTCACTGCTTTACCCCATCATAAGGCCTTATATACTCGACTTCTGCTTGAGCCTACATCCTTTAATTAGAATTGTTGCGTAGATTTTCTTTTTTTTTTGGGAATCAAAATATGAGAATCTCTTTGATTTTAACCAGTCATTTATTTATATCCGAGAAGGTTTTTGCTTTATTAAAATTATCTCCTCTTATATTGCGAATGATAGTAGAGCATATAATCGATAATTATGCACTTATGTATATGTTGCATTAAATTTTTTATCAGGAAACTAGAGTCTAAACCGATAATAATATGCTTGATCAGTTTAATGTGATATGAGAATGAATTGTTTGAGTAAATAAAGTGCACATATTCATTGTAATAAGAATAGACTAACTTTGTATTCCTCAAATACCAAATGTTTCACTACCTTCTCTAGCATCCGAGATTGACCCTATATTTTTTGTTTGTCATGATCTCCTACAATTGGGTCTGTGAGGTTGTAGTAGAGGGGATGCACTATGGAGCTTAATGGCTATATAGTTTTTGAAATAAATTTGCCGAAAATCTTGTCAAATCCTTTTAGGAAAAAAAATATAAAATCAAAATCAGATTTCATGAGTTATAAAGAGATTTGATTAGGGGAAATTTGATGGAATTAATGTCCACAAATCCTAAAAGTGGGAGCTTCATGCACGTTACAATTATTGGAGAAATTATTATGTCCACTGTCCAGAGACGCCGGTGACGATCCGACCATTCAAAATGCACAGTGATGTGGCCGGATCATCACCATTGTCGAGACGCCCGGTTCACCGGATGTAATAACTTTCCCAATTTCTGAGAGCATGGATCAGAAAAGAGTACCTTTATCCGAGTGCAAATCTCTACCACTTCACCAATAGGCGCCCAATCTCCAAAGTTCCTTTCAATGAACTGATATGCAACACCTCCTCTCCCACTTCTAATTATAAACATCCCCCCCTTGATTCCACCTTCTCCTTTATAATTTTGATCGAATCCAGTAGCTTTGGCAGCCTTGTAATTAGCTCTTGCATGAGAATTCAGTATAAAACCAGTTAAAAACCCCTCTTTGAGTAGCTTTCCCCCTCCAAGAGCTTTGAAAAACCCCATGGTCTGATCAATCACAATAAGCCCACCCCAATACCGAGGCCAAAATTCTCTCACCTGAAACATAGAAAATAAGAAATGTCAAAGTGGTCTCCTAATTCATTGTAGATGCCCATTTTAATCCTAGAACATATTAAAATGCCACATCAGTCCTCAAACTCATTTTAATAGTACTAAATTGACATTTTAGTAGATTCATAGTCAGCGAACTAATTCGCTCTTTAGTCCATAAAAAATGAATGTCCTTTCATCTTCATGAAGTAAACCATACTTAAAAACCAAGGATTAGTGTGGCAGAAATCACCTCAGACTCTATCTGTTCATGCAGAACAGCAACAAGTTTAAATCCCAATGCATCAAATATTGCTTTCCTTGAATACAACTGATGAGCTTCAGCTCTGCACATAATGCACCTAAAAACATAAACATCTAAGAATTCAGTGTCAGGAAGAACTTAACATATTATGTATCAAATGAAAACAAAAACACAATAAAAATAAAAAATAGAGAATATAAAGCAAAAGTGATATCAAACAACTTCTTAGTTCCAAATAACCAAGGCTAATTCGTACCCGGGGCGTCGAATGCACAGCAGAATCGTCGCCTTTTCACTCCATAAATCTGAAGCTTTCATAGGTGGAGCTTTGGTTTCCAGCAGTCGTTGAACCCCAACTTTATACTCTGGAGTGAGCTTCTGCACTGCAATATTTCCTAATGTAGAATGTGAAGCAACATCTTCCACAATATGTGGTGGTTGAATACAACCAAATAGTCGCGGTTCGGCCGGTTTAGAAGCCACAATTCCTTTAAATACATGACCTTCATTGAGCTTCAAATCCAAAACAGCTTTAGCTGTGGATGGATCATAGTTAGGATTCAACTTCAGGTGAGACTTGAGCCTGTGTAAGCTCCCTTTGTTTGAATCATTTTCGCTCCCATTGCAGCTCGGATCATTCGTGTCTTTTTCACTTGCAGGACAAAAATATGAACTCGGCATCGGAATCCCACAACTGTTTTCTCTGTTGACGAAGCGAGAAACATGGGCTCTCTTCATGCCGAATTGCGAGGAGAGCGAAATGGTTGTGGTGCTTAGAAGCTCGGATAGTGTCAGCTTAGAGGCTTCCATTTTATCAGCATATTGCATCAAGGATCTGTCATGTAAGTATGTTCTAAGCTCCAATGCATCCTATCAAATTCAAAATTTTGAAATATGGTTAGTTCTTTGTGAGTTTGCTCTTTCTTATTCAATTATTTCTTTTAAAAGTTTAAATTTAATGAGAAATTTAAGTGCGCGGCACATAATTCTTATGTATTTACATATATCTCACGTCTGAACCTTAACATTTAGATGCATAGCACTTTGATGCTTTAAATTTAAGCACGAAAATGATATATTTCACTTTTAAGAAGAGGTGATAGTGATATTTTTGATATGATATTAAAGATTTGAATGTTTTGTGCATAAATATAGAAGTTTTCGCATGTAATATATAAATTAATTAGAATCGTGTGTTGACATTTACAAACATAATACCAATTTTCAATGTTTTACGTATGCAACGTGAACTTTATCTTTTATATTTATGCCACCCGAATCTTTCAAATTACATAACATCATTTTAACTTTCAAAAATAGGAGTACATCTTTTTGATGCATAGGTAAGTGGTATGTATGTAAAACTTTAAACTTTAGGTGTTAGATTTATAAATACGTAGGAATTTTGGGGTATTTATGTAAATCTTCATTTATATTATTATAATAAATACATGGATGTCAAAGCAATTATAAAGAACACAAATATCTAAAGCTGACAACTTTATAGGCATAGCAACAAAACTGCAAATCTGGATCCAAAAAAACTCTCTCCCCATCCACAGCTCTTCATGCACTGGTTTAAAATACCAAGCTTTTGTGAGTGTAAATATCAGACTTTGGGTGATAGATATGTAAATACATAAGAATTGTGTGCTATGTATGTGAATTTCCCTAGTTTTTTATCAGTAAGAGAAAGTTGAGAGAAAATATATATGTTCTTCTAAGTTCTAAATACTGCAAAATAAATTGAGAATTGAAATTAACCTTCTGCTGCTGTGTTAATTTAAGCAAATCCATGTCTTCCACGCTTATCACCTTCAGAGTTGGCACATCATCACATCCTGCTGCTACAAACTTAGGAATTAGCTCACTCAGAGCTCCATCACCCACAAACTCCTCTATTGCAAAAGAAGCCATTGATTCTTCCTCTAATTCAATAGCCATAGATAAATAAAAAGAAAAAAAATCAGATTTTTGCAATAAAATAATTAAAAAAATTGAAATTTTTTGCAAGATAATGGGAGAAAGATGAAATTTTTACCTTTGAATTGTCACTGAAACTTGGTGGAGATTCCTGAATCAAAAGCACTTCAATTCAATAGCCAGGTGGAAATTATGTGCAAAGTTGCAGAAGCTGAAAGCTGAGGAGTTTGGAAGATGGAGAAAGATTTTACCTTTGAATTGTTACAGAAAGGAATGATAAACTCTTCTGAAACTAAAAATGGAGATTTCTGAATCAAAAGAACAACACCTCTTCTGTCTATTTTAAAGGGTGAACTTTGCAATTCAAATAGGTGGACTTGTTGAGAAACAAATAAATAAATAAATAAATAATTTCAAGTTGATTAATAATTTGGAACATATTTTGTTTGACTTTTCATTTTGAAGAGGAAGGTTTTATTCGATTGGAGGCATTTCTGCTGATTGGTCACGGGTTCGATCTCGTCTGAGTGTATATGCCTTGCAGTGCGGAATCATGTGATTATATATGTATATAACTTTAGGTTCTATTGAGTGGGACTTACAGGCTTCTTTATCTGCCAAATGGTTAGACTGAATGAAATATGTGACAAAAGTCTGATAAAACATAGAAGAAACATGATATTTATATAATATATATTTGAACTTAGGGAAAATATAAGATATTTATTGACTATATAGAGGAAAAATTTTCATTTGATTAATATATTTGTATTAAGTTTCTCTTTGTTATATAGCCATAGTACAGGATTCATTTAAAATGGTCCTTTCTTATTCATATTTATATGTCTGAGGAGATTCTGATACAATTTTTTTTTTTTCAAGGTGATATTTGTAAATTTTATTTTGCAAAAAATGACAGAAGTGATGAAATCATAGATTGCTTACAGTATGATGTATAGTGAGCTGCATGCAAATACTTTTTTTTGGTGAGATGAGCTATGAATTGTAAAATATTATAATATTGGTTATATTTGTAAATTTTATTTTTCAAATATTTTATGTATTCACATATCTAACACTTAATGTTTTATATTTGCATTTATAACACTGTGATGTTATAAACTTATGCATGAAAATTGTTTGGTAACGCAGGGAAAATTTCCCCCGTGTTATTATGCGTTATTCAGACGTTATTCAAGTGTTATTGCGTATTATTTAGGTGTTATTCTGTCCTGAGAATATTCTCGGTGTTTTAATAATACAATAAAACACCAATAACACATGAATAACACATATTAACAGTTGAATAACGTCTGAATAATGCGGAATAACAGGGGGGAATATTCTCTGTGTTACCAAGCGATTTTTTTGTTTTTCCGTCACGTGTCACGTGGTGTGAATTTAGTGGACTCCGCACGTAGCTTTACGTGCGGAGTTCTGATGTAATATATTTCCTGCATTTTGAGTGATCAAAACATTGAGAATTTGATAAAAATGAAAAATATATGTAATTATTTTCATAATTTTTCTTACACTCCTGACAAAAGAAAATTGCATCCCATACCCCTTTCATTACCATTTTTTTTTAATACTATAATTTTGGTCATACTAACCACTTGAATTGGGGGTAACATATTAGGTTGTGTGGGCCCTACAAGCATTAAAATAGGAACATTTGGCTAATAAGGTCCACCAATTAGGTTAGCGAATCACAACTCATTCCAACTAAGTTGGGATCATTGCTCAAACTTTATAATTTAATTTATTAAATTATTTGTATTTTTTTTTTGTTTGGCTTTTATTTTTGTTTTGGCTCATAGTGACTCAATTTTCTTTTTTATCATATATCTTAGGGGTATTTACGTGCGGACCCCACAATTGTTATTATTTATTTACATTTCTAACCGCTAAATTTTCATATTTACATGAATAACTCTCATTTTGCGGTTACTTACCTTTTAAATTTGAAATGCATATTCTCATGCATAGTTTTACCGTTTGAGACGGCGAGCTGCAGCATCTGCAGCTATTCGTTTCGGTAAACCGTATCAGAATAAGTGTTTTTAAAAGATGTTGCTAAAATCTGCATTTTCACATCTGTCTTGGCTAAGTGTGATGACAGCTTTTTAACTGCGGTCTTGTTATGACAAAATCGAAAAAATTGTAATTGCCACTGCAGTTTTTTAAATATTAGAATATTTTTCAGCAGTTTAATAACTGTTTTTTAATAAGCTGTAGTACAAGAATTATATTGCATGCTTCTAAATTTTTTTATATTTTATGAAGATTTACATGCATTACTTTATAATTATTACACATTTACATATTAAACACTAAAATTGATGTTTAAGGTTTGAGTGTTATGCATGTGACATAAAAGTTGGGTTAGATATGTAAATAGATAAGTTTTGTGGTTTGAATATGTTAATGAATTATATGATTTTAAGTTAAAAGTGAATTATCCGATTTTAATGAATGGGTCAACCTATTATTGAAGAATTGTATGAGTTAGAACAATTTAAGACATGGGGGGATAGTTTGTTGAGCTGTTCGTTGACTCGAATATTTTCCAGTTATACAATATTGCACTTTGATAAATAATTTGATATTTATTTTATGGGACATTTATATAAATACTACGAAATTCTTATTTATTTACATATCTAACTCCTGGACTACAATTTTTTATATTTACATCACCGATCATTAATATCATTATTTGAATCTTTAAGAAGTGAAATATTTATTTATGATGTGCCGACAACAAATTTTCATCATCCGACACGAATTTCGAGGCATGACACCAATCTCGATGCAATTTTTTGAGTAAGAAATATTTAAACTTCAATTAAGAGTCATGCAGAGCTTCAATTTCAACAAACTCATAATCAAACATAGTCAAAATTAGTCTAATACGAGTCATTAAACCACTCTTAAAAGATTTTTGAATATATTTAGAAGATCAAACGAATGTTGAATCTAGCAAGGTTATAGTCGTATTGAGCGTCTCGACAAGTCAAATCCATCAAACTAAAAATTGCTTAATTATAACATCGATAAGGCACTCAAATGTGCAGGAATCGCTGGCTGATCGAATGAAGCTCTCCGGACCGTCTAATCTAAGTGGTTCATATTACTGCATTAATTGCACCCAAAACACTATAAATAGAGTCACACCATTCTCATGAAGTGTAGGAGAGCTTGAGGCTTGAGAATGAAATTTAAGTTTTGAGTAAGAAATCGTTCAACATCACTTCGCCATCGCATTGATCGTCGCTAACTACTACGGACTACCGCCGACGTCAGCGTACTGCCGCCTACTTCTTACAACATGTTCATTCGGATGCAAAGTTGTAATTCAGATGATTTCGTAACCCTTTCCCGCCTATGGGACAAGTGTTCTCCATAGTCATCAACATATATTAGAACTTTACAACTACCTCAACCCTCGTAGTTTTTTTCCTTTACAGGTTTTCCACGTAAAAACTTTTTATGTCACTATTGGTTATTTTCTTTTATCTGAGTGTCTGTTGAATTCTAGTGCAACGCTAAGACGATAAATTACTCTACCACCGTACACTTTCTAGCACTCATCAATTTATATCTTACTTTCATAAATCCTAACATTAATATTTTATATGATAAAAAATAATAATTCTGATATTAAATAAAAAAACAAAATTATATTTAAATAATATGGATATGATAGAGAAGAATAGACTCCCATTTTTTTTTTTTTGGAGAAAATATTATGTCTGGTCGGCCGCACAACCAATAACTGATCGCCGCATTATGATACACGTTATCTGCAAACGACGTGAAGGCTGATGGTTGACCGTTGAAACGAAATATTTTTCCCATTGATTGAGGTAATTATTAGGTGCAGAAGCTCACAACCAATACCTTGTACAAAAATACAGTAAAATCCATTCTGGACTTTGCTTGCTGAGTTCCACCAGACTGAGACATATGAGAAGGCGCATCACCCTTCTTTCATCTCTCCAAGCTCAAAACCTCTACGTCAATCCCCATTGCCGATTCCTCTCAATTCCCATCGAACCCTCATCACTTATTAAACCCGTTCCCAAAACCCTAAAATCTCAGAAACGAATCCATGTCGAAACCAGCTCCGAATCAGTTCGTAGCGACATCTACCGCTGCAATCTCAGAATCTCCTCTCTCGGCCGGCGAGGAGATATGGCCGGAGCCCGTGCCCTATTCGATCAGATGGACCACCGAGACGTCGTCACCTATGCCGCCATGATTAGCCTTTATCTGAAGAACGACGACCTTCCGCAAGCTGAATCCCTCTTTAAGCGAATGCCGGCGAGGAACGTGGTGGCGGAGTCGGCCATGATCGATGGTCTTGCGAAATCCGGAAGAATTGATGAAGCCAGGAGATTATTCGAGAAAATGGAGGTCCGAAACGTGTTCACTTGGACGATTCTGCTCTCCGGCTATTGCCTCGCCGGCCAAATCGAGAATGCGCGGAAGGTTTTTGATGAAATGCCGGAGAAGAACGTGATCTCGTGGACAACGATGGTTCTAGGCTACGCTCGAAATGGGTTATTGTCGGACGCCCGAATCATGTTCGATCAAATGCCTCAGCGAAACACAGTAGCCTGGACTGCTATGATCAAGGCGTATGTAGAGGAAGACCGAATGGAAGAAGCGGGTAAGCTGTTTGACGAAATGCCCCAAAAGAACTTATACTCTTGGAACATAATGATCAAAGGATACCTAAATTGCAGGCGAGTTGACAGAGCTATTACTTTCTTCAATTCCATGCCTGAGCGAAATCCAATCACTTGGACCACCATGGTATCAGGATTAGCTGATAATGAGATGATTGAAGACGCCCAAAAGCTGTTCGATCAAATGCCAACAAGAGATATCGCATCGTGGAATGCAATCATAACCGCGTACGCTGCCAATTCGCAGATGGATATAGCTCAAAATCTCTTTGACTCCATGCCCGAACGGAATATCGTGAGTTGGAACACAATGATCGACGGATATGCTAAGAGTGGATCTCACCATGAAGCTCTGTTTATACTCATCCTCATGCTCAGAACCTCAGTAAGGCCAACCGAGTCTTCACTCACCAGTCTTTTAGCTAAATGTGGTAGTTTGGCTGTAGGGATGAACACACATGGTTTGGCTATGAAGTTATCCTTCGTGTTCGACACGTGTTTATCGAACGCTCTAGTGATCATGTACTCAAGAAATGGGGAGTTGAGGGATTCATGGCTCACATTCACCGAGTTAAAAGCAAAGGATTTCGTCTCATGGAGTTCGATGATCCTTGCCTTTGCAAACCATGGTTGCGGTCTTCATGCATTGGAAGCTTTTGCGAAGATGCTGAGATGTGGAACTCAGCCTGACTCAGTCACCTTCATTGGTCTATTATCTGCTTGTAATCATGCTGGGTTGGTGGAGAAAGGCAGGAGGATTTTCGACTCGATGATGAGGGGGTATGGAGTGGAGCCGAAAGCGGAGCACTACTGTTGCTTGATCGACATTCTCAGGCGTGCCGACCGAGTCGACGAAGCAAGTTTGGTGCTGAGTCGTGTGCCTGAGTGCGAGCGAGATTCTGCTGTTTTGGGGGTGATTGTGGGCACGGCCTGCAAGGCCCATGGAGGGATTGTGGAGGATTTGATTGAGCTGGAGCCATTAGGATCTGGAGCTTTTGTGAGCTTGGCTAATGGTTATGCATCAATGGGGAGATGGAGTGATGCGGCGAGGGTGAGGAAGATGATGTGGGATAGGAGGGTGGAGAAAGTTGCTGGTTTTAGTCAGGTTGATTTAGGGTTTAGAGGGAGTCATGTGTTCTTTTCTGCTGATAGGGCTCATTCCCAGCAAGAAGAAATATATGAGATGCTTCAAGAGAGGCTCCTACCACAAATGAAAGATATGTGGTGTTGCAGGCAAGAAATTTTTTCATCATGATGAAATAATGTATGTATATTTCATCATGATTCAATATATATATATATATATATATATTGCTTCTCACAAATCAACTGCATTCACAGAAGCCATAATCTACATATACAGTGAAAATAAAGTGAAACAGAGAAGAACAATCACACTAGATCCATTAACTTGAGCTGAAGATCACCACAAATAATAATAATAATAATAAAAGTCTTCATTAAAAACTAGTAAATCAGTTACATAATTAAGCTCTATATCCATGCAAATGCTTAGACCATCTCCTGGCCATGAATGGATCAAGATAGTCCCATCTCTCTGCACAGCTCCTCCTTGGCCCAAACCCACTGTTCATCTCCTCCACCTGCTCCTCCTCCTCCTCCTCCACATTCCCCCCATCTCCTTTTGCCCCTATTTCCACCACCATCTCTCCACTCACCATAACCTCCTTGCTCCCACATTCTTTATACTCATATCTCACAGGAACAAACTCCATCTCTCCACTCAAATCAACCCTAATCCTCCTCTCTTCGCCGCACCTCAAATCGCCAATCCCGACCGCCCCCCCTTCCTTCCCGATCGTCAGCCGCACGTCCACGACCTCTTCACCAATCACCCTCGCCAGAAACTCCTCGAATTCGTGCATGATGAGCCCGCTCGAATCTCCAAAACCAAATCCAAAGTTAAACCAATGCGCACGCTGTTGCTCCATTGCTCCCTCAACCGGACTATCTGAAAGATGCATGATGGAAGAATTGGGGTTACGATGCGTGCGGTCCTCTAATATCCTTGCCGCCTTCCGCAAACCTTCCGTTGGATCAGCTTCACCGATGTAGGAGAGACGGTCGATGACCAGGAGAGCGGCGCGCTTGCCATGCGAAGACATGCGGTGAAGTGCAAAAGCGCGGGTGGCGGCGACGGGGGAGCAGGTTACTAGTGCAAGCCGGTCGGTGGGGCGGAGGGAGAAAACGACGAGCGCAATGGCTTGCTTAAGTCGTCGGAGGTGCGCACCGTTGGGTGTCACGACGAGGACTAGGTCGAGGGGTAGTTGAGGGGCGAGGCGAAGAAGAAGATGATGGGAAGGAGAGTGAGCAGAGGGTCTGACAAAGGATAGGAGAAGACGAGTGTGAAGAGCGGGGGAAGTAGAATTGGGTTCGGTGGGGTCGTCATCGTCGTAACGAGTGGAACGCAGGGAGAAGCGGCGGTTGACACGGGAGGTAGCAATGGAGTCGTCGAGGATGCGAAGGATGGGATCGGCTGAGGCGGAATCGAGGGGACGAGGGGGGCGAGAAGCGATGAGAAGGTGGCGAGGGAGGTGAGACCAATGGGTGCGGCATATGGGGCAGGTCGTATTTCCATGGCGGATGTTGGATGCGATGCAGGGGAGATGGAATGTGTGAGTACATTGAGCAGTGAAGATCTTTGACTGGCTGCAGCTGCTGCTTCCACCTTCATTCAAGAGAAGAGGTTCCAAACATATGGTGCAGAGACTTTGCTGAAATTGAGAAGGGAGAGTAGTTGCAGCATGTAAGGTAAAATGCATGACACATTATATATATATATATATATATATATATATATATATATATATATATATATATATATATATAAAATTTATTTTGTATGCAAAAATGAAAATAGAACATTACATTTGAATGATTTTGGAGCTATCTGTGGAAGTTAAAATCAGTATTGTTTTTTTAAGTAATCAAGGGATGAAAGATTGGTATTGGGATTGCAATGGCTGCTTGTATAATTAATAGTTAATTTATTATAAAAAAAAGATGGTTTTTAAAAGATATAAAGGATGGTGAACTTTTCTTCCTATAAATTCTAATGTATTTAGGGTTTGTTCGGGGTGATTTTAGTTTTTTTTTTTTTTTTTAAATGCTTTTAAAGTTGTGATCTAGAAAACTTCTTAAAAACTTTAGCGGTAGTTATAAATATCTATTTTTTTAGAAAAAAAAAAATAGAAATCCAACTTTCTTATAACCATCATATTTTAACATGCCAAATTAAAAAAAAAAAGAAATAAAAATTAGCATAAAAATTTTTAGAAAGCAGAAAAAAATAATTTTCCAAAGAGATCTTTGGTAGCGGTACAAACTGTAAATGAGGCAGATAACTGTCCCAAATAGAGAAAATTATTTCATACGGATAACGTGCACAACGCTGCATACGAAATCCACAAATAACCACCGAACTATCGAATAACCCATAATAACTTCGTGATTAAAATGAAACAGCAGGGGTTATTGGCAGGTTATTATGAAGTTATTGCAGCGTTATTTGAGCAATAACCTTTCAATAATCTCACAATACCCCGAATAACAGATAAATAATATAAAAGTGAAATCGAATATGTTATTGGGATGTTATTAGGAGGTTATTCGCTGTTTATTCGGAATAATACGCATTAACCTGCTAATAACCTCTTGATAATCATGAAATACACAATCGAGGAGGTTATTCGGTGGTTATTTGCAGATTCCGTACGCAATACTGTGTACGTTGTCCGTATGGAATAATTTTTCCCCAAATAAGCCCTTAATTGTGAAAAACTTATCATCGCATATAATCAATAAAAAAAAAGTAGAATTTGCAAACATGCCTTGTAACGTGTGATTTTCTCTTGCAATTTAAAAAAAGGGGCCATTTACATGCAGGCACAAAATTTCTATGTATTTAAATATTTAACATCTAAAATCTGTTTTTAATATTTATAACACTCTAATATTTGAAATTACATTAAAAAATATTACTAGTACCGACTTTTGAAAACTGAAATGCACTTTTTCATGCATAAATTGGGTAGTATAAATATTAAAAATAATGTCCAGGCCTTACATATATAAATAAAAATGAATTTTTTGGTATGTATATGTGAATCATTAGGAAAAAAAAGGCCTTTATATATATAATATTTGTCTCCTGCTACACTTTTCTTTCCGCTGCTTAATGTTTTGAGGAAACAGGCTGAGTGGATGCAACATGTTTCCTGGAAAGATGTTGGGCCATCATTGTCGAAGACTTTGAAAAAATATAAGATTGAAAGGGAAATAAAGAAAAATCTATATTTTATTATTAAAACTGAACTAAAAATGAAAATTTAAAAATAATTAATCAAGCTGTGAATAAGTAGATAAAGAATGATTCATATATCATATTAATATAGAGCTAAAAATATAAATTTAACAACTAATGAATCACAAGTTAGAGTTTGTATGGGGGAGTGCACTTTTTTCAATATGCAGTTGTAAAGCTGCGCTGCAGAATAAATTTTTGTTCAAAAAATTACAGTGATTATTGCAATATACATGGTAGCCACTATATTTAGTCAGATCTGACTGCAAAATGCAGTTTTCAAAATGCCACGGAGTGTAGTTCAGTATTGCACGACCACTACAATGCTTTCCCGAACGCGCCTGAAGATGAACATTAAATATCCAATCGAGTTTTGAGATCTATGGTAGGCAGGGCACCATTGATATATTGATTTTTTTCAATGGGTCATTTTAATGTTTATTCCTCAGCCCAATTTAAAGAGTATGAAGATTAATTTGAGTCAAATTGCTTGATTAGATCCCTACGAAAGCCAACTTCTCCTATGGATGTTCATCCCCTGTTGTTGTCTAAACTCATTTTATTATAGGGGTATTTACATACATACCACACAATTCTTATGCATTTACATATCTTTGATGTGGTATGAAATATTTGGGCGGTATAAATGTAAGAAGTAAAATTTACGAGTTAGATGTGTAAATACAAAAGAACTGGGCTGTATGTATGTAAATGACCCTTAAGGGAACACACCCAACTTTAGCTTTTAGTCCTTTAATAAAAGCTGATACTTCAATTTTACTTTGCATTTTTTATTCTTTATCATGTGGCCACTAAAGGGAAAAGTTATAAAGGCTGACAACATTGACAATGAACTGGCTATTGTATTATTACTATACTGAGTAAATTCAATGGCTTGGATGTATGGAAAAGATTTTGGTTGTCGGTCGTTTTAGCAACCCTCGGTTATGCGATTTTTGTTAGTATTTATTAATATAGTACAATGATAACTCAATTGATTCAAATTATAATTTCAAGAACACCAATTGCCATCATCGTCCAATGTCACTTGTTGATCGAAATCAATGCTCGTCATTGCCACCATATTGCGCTATGTGTCAACAAAAATCAATGACTTCATTAACACCACATAAGGCGGCCTTCATCTGACATCGAAGCTCATCATTTGCTCGGTTTCAGTCATTTTTCAACATCTTATGCCATGTTTCCATTCGTTTAGCATTCTCCCTTTCTATCGGGGGAACGATTGATCTACAACCCACCGTTGTCTGACTTTTAAGATCATTAATTAATGGTCATTTGACTCATGTTCAGTTATCAACTTTCGATGCTCATCTTGCATGTTGCTCGATCCTCCCTCCTATCATAAGAACGATTAAGTTGATCCGATCAACATCCAGGTCAGCTAAGGCATGGCGTCAAACATTTGTCAATCACCGACATCTAGCACTGATTTTTGTTTTAGCAATCTCTCCTCCTCTCAGGAGAACAAACAAGCTAGCTGCTCGTCATTGTTTGAATTTCAATGTTTCGTGTCTATTATATTCTAACACCAATCAACACCAACACTGAAATTTCGACAGCCGTTGACATTCAAAATCTATCTTGCCACTCTCCCAATATCCCTCTTGCTAGGAGAAAGAACAAGCCGTGCACCCCGTCATTTCATCCATTCTAACATTTCTTATAAACTATTGTCCATTGCATTCCAAGAACCAATGCTTGATTCCCATAAATATAAAAAACTCAATGTCCCTCTTGCCGCTAATTGGTCTCCCTCTAGGACAACTGCCTACAATCACCCAACATCTAAATTATTCATCAATCACCATTAGACGCGTACAAGTGACTTATGTTTGTCTTTCTAGTCATCCATTATCGGTCAAATTATCACATTCCTTATTAATCATAGTTCTACATCAATCGAAGATCTACATCTAGCGTGTGTCTTATTGATTGCCTTGCCACCCTTTTATTCGGAGAACAATTCAAGTGATCTCCATCATCATCTTATAATAACTCTGACATCATAAAACTCCTACTACTACACGATATATCCTCCATGATTCATGTATATTACATTGTATTAGTGCATTCTTTAGTTAAAGTGAAGGGTGTCATTTGCAAAATTAGACTCACAATAGTGCAATCCTTCTAATTGTGATAAATCTTTTGGTAGTTCTACTTATCGATCTTCACACATAAAACATTGTATGCGCGTGGCTACTCTCAACTAACCCCTTGACATGCGGGACCTTCGTGCTCTATAATCATAAATATTGCATGCATGAGCACAATACAACAACAAAGCCTTAATCCCACTAAGTGAGGTCAGCTACATGAATCATTTTTCTCCATCACGTCCTATTCAGTGTCATATTTTCATTAATTCTAATAAATTAAGATCATTTTTTTTTATATAATAAGCCTGTCTTCCTAGGTCTACCTAGTTAAAACAAAACAAATTGAGTTGGGTGTACAATTTCAAGCATAAAGAACAAAATTTGAAATTGTATAAAATTAGTACTCTCCCATCTCCATTATTGAGATTCTCACATAAATATTGAAGCTCACAATAAAATAAAATTCTAACAAGTATTTTTCTCTAATAAAAGCCCTAAAGGTTTGGTATTGACACATGAATACATGAGCTTTGTAGTTTAGGAAAAAACAAAAAAATAATAATTAAAAAAAACCAGGGTTAATTTTGTAAATAAGAAAAGTATTAGATGTCATGCGCACAACTATATTTATAATAAAATTAAAATAACATCATTAATGGAGAACAAAAGCTAGCATCTTAATTGTTAATATCAGTACCTTCGCTGGTAAGCCATTATGTTCTTCCCCATTAGTTCTTTCCGACATTATCGATGATTTTGGAACCTTCGAGTTCAAGATCTGCATTCCAAGTTACAGAACCGATCATAAATAAGATGAACATGAATTTCTGCATTTTGAAAAGAAAATGTTAAATATCTAGAACAAACCCTAATAAACGGAGAAATCAAACATCTAGGGATTGAAAACTGGAAAAACCAACTTCGATGAAGATAAACCACGATAAAACATTTCGTTGGGAGAAAAACGGATCAATCTGAATGCAGAGCAGGGAAAATGTAAGGATAGGGAAAATGCAAGGAAAGAGAGTCTACGGTGGTGGAATTATCGTGAGGAGGGGCTTCGCGGACGAGAAAAGCGCAGGGAAATCCGATCCTCTGCGCCGCTCGTCTCCACCTCGACGCACCTCCTCCCATCGCTGCCCTGAATCTTCGTTTTCTCTCCTATTCTGAGCTATTTTTCTTCTTCTCCTCCTTCTTCTTCTATGGAACTGGACTCTGCTCTGTTTCCTTCCGCCATTATTGACGCTCGCCTCTCTCTCTCTCTCTCTCTCTCTCTCTCTCTCGACTCTTCTTTGCTTTATTCTCCGGTTTCCAGCTCTCTTTGATGTTTTTTTTGGTATAGCTGTAATTTTTATTTTTAATTGGGAGCAACGCGTAAAATAATCATGAAATTTATGCTTACTATAATAATAGGAATTAATTAAATAATATTTAATTTTTTTATAGTGACTTTATACCTCAATAGGATCTCCCAAATAAATAATAATTTATTACTTTCAAGAAAGATATTTTAGAAGAATGGAGTTTTTTACAAAGGCAATGATAATTGCTAATAAATATTTTGATTTGTAATTAGTAGCTTTAGTGTTCTTTTAAGTCGAATATTTCACATAAAATATTACATACAGATTTAGGACATAAGCTGTGTTATTCATTGCGCTAGGATTCCGGACACAAGCTGCATCCAGACAGTGGAAACGATACATCGGAGTTAGTTTTATTCCTTCTCTGTTCCTTCTGGCAAATCGCGTCTGTTGATCGGATACAACCTGTATCATTTTCTCCAACTTTATCCCCTAAAAGAGGAAGGGAGGGGGGGTGATAGGTAACATGAATATAAAATTAATGATGCGATAATTTTAGGGAAAAGATTTTTTCCTCTCTTTTGATAGTTAGTGAAAATATAAGTAGATTTGAAGACATTATGTTCTATTATTATTAGGGCTGTAATTTTTATTTTTAATTGGGAGCAACGCGTAAAATAATCATGAAATTTATGCTTACTATAATAATAGGAATTAAATAAATAATATTTTATTTTTTATAGTGAGTTCATACCTCAATATGATCTCCCA
This sequence comes from Papilionanthe hookeriana x Papilionanthe teres, assembly GCA_022702705.1. Lineage (NCBI taxonomy): Eukaryota > Viridiplantae > Streptophyta > Magnoliopsida > Asparagales > Orchidaceae > Papilionanthe > Papilionanthe hookeriana x Papilionanthe teres. The sequence continues at coordinate 65,208,363 of CM040427.1, read as the reverse complement.
AATAAATAATAATTTATTACTTTCAAGAAAGATATTTTGGAAGAATGGAGTTTTTTACAAAGGGAATGATAGATGCCAATAAATATTTTGATTTGCGATTAGTAGGTTTAGTGTTCTTTAAGTCGAGTCTTTTAGAGAAAATATTACTTTCAGATTTAGGACATAAGCCGTGTTATCCATTACGTCCAGATTTCGAACGTAAGCTGCATCAAGACAGCACACACGATACATCGGAGTTGGTTTTTTTTTTCCTCATCTGTTTCTTTCGGTGAATCGCGTCTGTTGTTCGGACACAACCTTCGTTATTTTCTCCAACTTTATCCCCCTAAAAGAAGAAGGGAGGGGGGATGATAGGTAATATGAATATTTGGGCATGTTAAGCCCAGAAGATAATATACGTGATCTAAACCCCAACCTTGACATGAAAAATAAAAACCTCAGCTGCTATGTGGTGGGTAAGTGCACAACAGCTAGAGTTGTTCGTTGGAAATTAGAGTGATTATAAGTATAGGTGTGATAATTCTATCGACCGCTATAATCTTTTCGGAAGATTAGAGATATCAATATAATTATGATATATTGGTTATGAATGTTTGGCTATATCATAGCCTAATTATGATATGTTAAGACTTGATAATTTTCTTAATTTCCAAAAAGCTCAACATGAGATCATCTAAGATGGGCAAGAGATTAAACGACTCATTAAGAGAATACTTATTTATTCGAGTTATTTTGTTGCTGGTTGATGCTTCGCTTTTGTGATGCACGGCTTTAGTTATTCATGATAGTTGAGATGATTCTTATGTATTTGATTTAAAAGACTTCATTTATATCATGTTGGGGCGCTTTGAAAGGCTTTCTTTTTTAGTTGCCCAACATTAGTAATTTTTGCCTTCATATAAGTTGTCATCTTCAAATAAATGTAAGAAGGATGAGTATTTATTTATATTAAAAGATGGAAGAGTTATCTACAAGCTATATGTTTTTTAGTAATTAATATAATTGTTAGCATAGTTGAGGAACAAAAGTGAATGATGTTGTTGCCAAACCTAATGAAGCTTGCTATTGACCTATGGAAATTCCCAAAAGCATGCTATGGATATTTTTATTGAGATGGGATTCATGTTGATGCCATTGAGAGTGACAATGATTAGATTGATCTCATAATGTTGAATTTCTATAAATGTCTAAGGATTATAAGCTAGGTAGGGTAAATAATGAAGCACACAAATTCATATAATCACATGCTAGTTAATTATATGCCCGCTCTATCAAATATTGTTGTACCTAATTTTACTCGGTCAAATCTTTACAATTCTAAATCTACTTTGGCAAACAACATTATACTCGAAAAATATTAATAAATTCATTAAATGATACTGGAGTTAACCCATATCACGACCGAAAGACAAATTTTATTATTAAATCCAAATTAACAAATATTAATTCTCAACATAAAACAACACATGCATGTAAACAACAAGTAACGAAGATGGCAATGCAAAATAAAAAATGAACTTATCACAAAACACATACATGCTCCCTAGAGGAGGGTGACGGGACTGGAAGGGAAGGAAGGAAGTGACAGCGGTGATGGTGGGTAGGTGGCAGCAGGTGGCAACAGCGTTGGATGGCATAGGTGGGTTGGTAGTCTGCTGAGAGGAGGTTGACAGCAAGTGGCTGCAGCATAGAAGGGAGTAGAAGAGGTGGCAGGGGACTTGATAGCCGCAGAAAGCATGGTCGTGGACTGGAGCGAGGATCAGTGGTTGGGGCTGGACAACAGCAGTAACAGACCCTGAAGGAGCTAGCGACAGCAAGAACTGGTCCATAAAGACTGACGATAGTGAGGACAGGACCTGGAGGACTAACGACTGTACAAATAGGACCAAAAGGTCACTACAGCTGTTGAAAGGCACAAGAAACAATAGGAATAGGGACTTGAAGGCTTATGTTGTACCTATAAAGAGTTTGAAGGTTTGGACAACAATGGAATACATGAAGATTAGGGAGTGGGAGAGATGTCAGTGAGCATGTGGAGGGGAATAAGGAAGGATAACTATCCTTACGGGACCGGGCTACATCCAGAGCACCCATCAATTGTTGGAGAAGATCACCACCTCATATGAGTTATAGTCAGATCTGCCTTAGATACATCCCTAAAAGGACAATAGCCGTCAGCGACAAGTTGGACAAAAATATGAAACCAAGAAGAATAGAAACTGCCTCTAACCAATGCAAACAACACCTATGTATAATGAGGAAAAGGAGATAAAACATGTAGGGAATATAAAATAGAAAGGTGATGGAAATGACATGAGTTAGACAAGGAAAATGCTATAAAATGATGGGATAGATAAGTTGAGGAATCAAATAGCAAAAATGGGTAGAAGGGGTGGTAAGTCGGTAACTCCCCTGATATTGTAGCAGCTACAATATCGCATCTGCGAGACTCTAGTGGCTACAGTATGGTGGACCCGGTAAGCTCCCACGATAATCTCTCAAGGTTAGGGGAGCTTCAACTTCATTTGTCAAAGTTTATGGTCTTTGTAGTGTGAAGTCGGTTCTGCGACATTGAACATAACAAAATATTTTAGTCTCTTGACAGGTCGATTTTGTAGGCTTTGTCAATGCACAACACGTATTGATGGAATAAATATATATCATTTTTTGACATAACTTGAGCTAGAACTGCATATATATATATATATATATATATATATATATATGTTTTCGCAATGTAAACCTCGGCCATTGAATCTAAGACTTGCTTTTCCCACTTCTCGTACTCAATGAAATGTAGCAGATAAACAAGTATGTGAGGCAAAATTAACTATGGGATGAAATATGTAGCTGGTTGCGTCGTTCTCACTAGGAACTACTCAAGATAGATCTCTTCTTCTTCACTAATAGGACCTAGATCCCATTGAAAAGTTTTATTCCCCATCAAACTCTAAAGACAAATTTCAATGATGGGGTTCATACCTTCTATCTTGACATTTGATGATGGGTTTATCTCTATCATGATATCAACTAGAATTGATGATGTCTCTTCGTTATTTGTCAAAAATTGAGAAACCTCTCTGAAGTCTTCATATTCTTTCGAATCACCTTTTTTTCTTCAAAATTTCATTGATTAGTGAAAATGATCACTCCCCTAGTTGTACAATAAACTCATTATGCCCAAACCCTTAGCACCTGAAGTACTTCTTAGCTGGGACAAACTTAGGAATGCAGCTTGGTTCCCTCTGTTCTCCGCTCTGAATCAACACCTCCTCTGACAATGTTATATTGAATGTTCTTCTAGATGTAATCTGGTTGTAAACTCTGCATAAAAGATGTGGCGGTCACTCAACAATATGTTTTCGCCGCTTTTGAAGCTAAAATATGAACATTATACTTGTAGTAAGCTGGTAGGAGTCGGTGTTGTATATATTGTTTCATCTTTAGTTTTTCTCATTTTCCCCAACTTTTCTGATCACGATCGAGGGTAATCTCCCTATGGGTTTCATCCTCAATGTCCACAAGCTTTCACTGAAGTCAGCAAATTTCTTGTTGTATCTTTTCCCCAGTAGGCTCGAACACGTATCTTTTGGTGGCATGTTTAGGATTAGGATTGGGAGGTGAAAGAGAGAGCATAAGAATAATTAAGGTGTAGATAAATTAATTTGGGGTTGTCGATTTTGAAAATTAGCAAATGAAAGTTAGGGTTAGTTCAAAAATTGACTATGGTTTCGAAGTAGGAAAGAAAATATTGGGTGAAGAGTAAGTGGATGCTAGGAAATGTTATGATAGGACTGAGGTTATGCTAATTCTGATATCAAATGATACTGAAAACCCCAAATAATGATCGAACGACAAATTTTATTACGAATTTAAAAGTGAGAACGATAAATTCTCAACATAAAGTAATACAAAAAAAATGCAAACAACAGACTTTTGTTCGATTAACGAAGGTTAACTTGTTAATTTGTTAGCATATTTCTTACTATTCAAGCAACGAATAATTTATCTTTTTTTTTACTTTATATCATCCTAAAATAAATCCTTGATTTTTAAAATAAGAAGTTTTGTGGTCATTCACTTATTTTCTCTTTATTTATAAAGGGAAATGTAATAGGTATGTTTAGGAAGAAGAGATCTTATAATTAAATTAATTACTATTTAGATAATAAACATCAACATCTCAATCAATGTTAATTAATAATTTTAGAAATTTGATAAAAATAATAAATGCTACTTAATTAAATTAAATTATATGAATAGTATTTTATTTACATTATAACTTTTAAACAATTAGTATTAATTATCAATAATAATTAAAAATTTTTTACAATATTTTTCTTAGTCAGCATCCATTGTTATCAGGGAAATTTACATAACATCTAAAATTTGACATTTAATTATAATATGTTAGTGTTAAAAATTTATGCATAAAGAAAATATTTTAATTTCAAGAAATTAATAATAGTAATATTTTAATATTGTGTCAAAGATTTGAGTGATATACACATAAATATTAAATTTTAATAGTTAGATATATAAATATACAAGTATTATCCTTTTAGGCAGAACTTATTTGCATGCGTGCGTTTTAAAACGTACTCGTCCTGTTGTCAGAACTGCATTTTAACAGCTTATACATTTTCAAAACGTTGAAAATAGTATTTTCACACCGTATATATCTAGATGTGGTGGGAGTTTTCTGACTGAGATATGATTTTTCTATAAAAATAAAGATTTGTAATGCCACCCCACCTAATTTTTAAACTCTCGAATTCCGTCGCGAAAACCCTTGAAAAAAAAGCCGCCATGGGAACTCGCCGGAGAAGCCATCGATAGGACGACAGGTGCGGTCGAAGAAGAAGGGGGAGTTCTTCCCGAGACTTGCGAATTTAAATTGAATTCGTCCAATCGCCGCATTTTACTAAATCAAGGATTTCAGGTATCACGGTGGAAAAACAGGATCGAAATTTCTTTAGAAAAGTTTTGTCATTTTTTGTTTTTTTAACTGGATTTAGCATAATTTCTGCTCAAATCCTGCTGCCGAATATTCATTCATCAAGTTTGAAGTTCTTATCGACGTTCTATGCCAATTAAATCCTCTTTATCCGTAGATTAAGTTCATATGCTTCATTAAGTTTAATTTCAATCCTTCAAGTATCATATGCTTCACGCCTAACCCTTAGCCCTCCCACATCACGCCTAACCCTTAGCCCTCCCACATCACGCCTTTCTCGTTCTCCCTGCCAGGCGGAGTTCGTCCTCGCCCGTCGCCGGTCTCCCTTCGGCCGTCTCCGGTCGCATTCGCTCAAAACCTCAAACAGTGGGTATTCTTTGTCGACACCACCATTCTTGCTTACCTTCACGTGGAGGAAAGATGCTTAAAGCCCATTCGGCCTTGTGGCAATTGGACCAAGAGGAAGAAATCAGGATTAAAAAATAGGCTTGTTTATTATTACTTCCAATCAAGTACTGGTAAATTATATTATTATCCTTCTTTATATTTTATATTCAGTATGAAATTTCATTGCAACTCATTGGAAAATTATTATTAGACTTGCCTAATTGTAAATCATTTGATTCCATTTGATTGGGTGAAAGTCTATCTTTTGCCATTTGAAATTAATTTGCCGCCACAACACATACACAAGCAGATTCTTCTGTTGTTTTCATTATTCCATGTTCAAGTTTAAGAGTACTCTGTTTGTTTTAGTGACCAATAGTTATTTTTTTATTCATTTGTGCAGTAAAAAAAAGAAATTGATGTCTTATGTCCAATGAAATAATTGCTCATTCTTTCTAAAGGCTATTTGATACAGATAATGCTCACTCAGTTTTTAGTTTTGTGCTATGTTTGAGTTAAATCAATTGATCAATTACTCCACAGCTGATATTATGTTATATTGTCAGCTTCTAATTGTTAGGACTTAGAAGCTTGATGTCAAATTAGTAAGACTCACTCAGTTTTTTACAATTCCTTTAAAATTTACCTTAGTCATTTTTTAGAGTCTCAGCTTAACAGTCGATATACAATGCAAGAAATCCAAGTAACATCAATTAGATTATTTACAATTTCATGAGATTTTAGGCCTTTTTTTAGTATTTAAATGTATATAATTCGTTACATATGGAATTGTTTTTTTTAATGGTTTATCTTTTACATGACTCTTGTTTGTATGGTGTTCTCATTAGGTGACTTGAAATTAGTTGATTTGCATGGATATAAATGGATCTCCCTACTTTCAAGTTGGACATAGATGAGCTTGTTGATGACTTCACTCGGGTACTGTTCCCTGGTTTTCATATTATTATCTTTTACCTTTCTTGAGGCTGACAACCTTTTGTGTTATTTGGGGCATATACATACATACCAATCAATTCCGATGTATTTAAATATCTAACACTTAAACATTACTTTTTACATTTATACCACTGGAATAATTCATATAGCATAGACAATACACCCATTTTAACTTTAAAAAGTGGAATGCACCTTGTCATGCTTAGTTAAGGTGGTAGCATGTAAAAATTGAAGTTTAGGTGTTAGATATGTAAATACATAGAGTGGTCTTTATGTAACTCTTCCTATATTTGGTTTGAAGGAATTTGATGGAATTTAAATGCATTTACTTTACAATATCATAATGATTGATAAAAAGGTAATACTAATCGGGAAACGTGGATCAATTTATTTTTTCATTTTACATCTTTTATCCTACTCTGTAAAAAAAGGGAAGAAAACTTCATTTGTTCATCACTGCGACTCATGCTCTCTCACATGAAACAAAAACTTAATTCAACCAAACTAGAAAGAAAAATGAACAAGCAAATAAGTAGTTGAAGCTAATTTTACTTCAATTGTTGTTCTATTGCCATTTTTTTTCCTCTCAAGTTCTTCAATTGAAATAGAGCCTTTATGGAATTCATTCGAAAAATAGCTCTTTTTTTTTTCCACTGGCAGGAAAACTCAACTGAGTTCACAGACTTGAAAAGGGTGTGGTTTGCTAAGAAGTTCTCTTATATTTACGAAGCAAGTCCAAGAACCAACTCTGTCTTTTTTATGCAATCCCTGTTCGCACATGCCATTGGTTCGTTCTGATGCTTCTGAAACTTATTTTTTCCTAATTGCCCTCAGCCAAGCCCTAGCACCTTAGATTAACTATATATATACCCTTAACAAAAATTTATCGGTTCTGAACTTTCTCTATTACAAAAATCTCTAATCACAATTAAGCTGTGCATTCAGGTCACATGAGCTCATCAAGTTCTCTTTTTCAGAGATTAGGAGGGCTATACTGCCTCTATTGTCTTTATGAGACTCAACCATACAAACCTCGTGTCAAGATTTATTTGTGTTTAGGTATCAAGTTGTTTTTAATTGGTGATTACTGATATTTGACTCTCTTATTTTACCTTTAAATATTCATTCTCCATTCATACTACTTATTTTATACTTTGGTTTTTCTTTGTGGCATTTACATACATACCGCCCACTTCCTATGTATTTACATAACTAACACCTAAACTTCTCTTTTTACAGTTATACCACTCTAATCTTTCATATCACATAAAAAACATCACTATTTTAATTTTTAAAAAGTGAAATACGCCATTTTATGCATAACAAAGGCGGCAGTTATGTAAAAATTAAAGTTTAGGTGTTACATATGTAAATGTATAGGAAATGAGTGGTATTTATGTAAATCTTCCTTTTTTCTTTTATTTTTGTGTTAGGAGAGCTAAAGAGGCTCAAATTGTTGGTTGTTGATGCTAAAGAAACTGGAATTCGAGTCGTACCTGCACTTGTTAAAAAGATGCTTACTGAGAACATGTTTCTATTTGGTTCTTCTGACAGTGGTTCCGCCACACAAGGGGCTGATGCTGCTAAAAAGTTGCAGGAGAAAAACTTTCAAATCGCATATGAGAAGTAAAATCCTGTTTTTGGTTCTTTCATTTATATTAGATTATTTTATTGGCTAGTAATAGCCTTTATTTATTCTGATTATTCTGAGTTATTTGATTTTATTTCCTTCATTTTTTTGTTATATTCTGTTTTATTTTATTTCTTTTCATTATACCCCAAGTTTAATATTTTTCGTTTTAGTTGATCCTGGAATGGGTATATATATCCCTCTTTGTATCAATAAGATTTATTGTGATTCTATTCCAACAGATATCATAGCCATAGTCTTAACCTAGGCTGCTAAGAATTTTCTTGCTCTGCTGGTCTATCCAAATATGTTTTCTCCCTATCTAGATATGCTTTCTCCCGCCAAGAACCGCTGCTCCGCTGTTTGCTTCCTCTAGAGTTTCCAGCTACTAACCCCAACAGCTACTCTGTCTTCTTTTGGCAATTTCAGCAACTGATCCCAGCAGCTTCTCTGTCTTCTTTTAGCTATTCCTCTAGTGATTCCTCTGGCAATATTAGCACACTATTCCTCTGCCTACTTCCTCTGGCGATTCCTCTAGCAATATAGGCATATGATTTCTTCTCAATCATCTGATAATCCTCCAAAATTGCTGATCTGGCCTCCCTGCGCCAAGTGACTTCCTCCCAACTACTGGAACTCCTTCCTAAGAGCTCGATCTTCCTCCAAGTTCACTGGATTTCCTCCGTTCTGCCTGCCAGTGCTTATATTTCAGCCGGTTAAGGGTTTAGTCAAACTAAAACTTCTCCCCAAGGACAAGACAATCATATATATACCAGAATCTTCCAATGTCCCATCAATCCAACATTTCGTTTGGCTTGGTTGGGATCATGGCACTCAATAAAATGGGGTTGCCGAGAGAAAAAAACCGACTTCTCGACATCACCACTTTATTATATTTCACTCCAATGTTCCAAAATGTTTCTGGAATGATGTCTTTTTTACTGCTACGTATCTCATAAATAGGCTCCCTTCAAAAATTCACAACTTCCATATATTTTTATTCGTCTTAAGATCGTTCTTTCATAACAATCGGGTCTTCTCCACTTTAGACATTAAAATTTTGGGTGCACAACCTTTGTTTTGGAAGCCCGAACTCGGATTAAAATTGATCTCAGGTCCATAAAATATGTTTTTTCGTGGATAATCTGCCACTCATAAGGGGTATCTGTGTCCCGACCCTACCACAAATAAGATCCATGTGAGTGTTGATGTCTCCTTTTTTGAAAGTGTTTCCTATTTTCCTAACTCGACCTCGCGTGAGGGGAGCTACAATTCTTAGACACCGTTCCTTACCCTGCTCTTGTGGATGTTTATCCCACGTCACCTGCCATTGAGAAACCTATTGTTCCTTTTATTCCACCCATCTCTCTTACCACCAAAGAGCCATCTGTCTCTTTGATTCCATCTGCAAAGTCTCTCACTCTTCGTGTCTACACTCAAAGAACTTGTTATGATGTACCTACTCAGGAGCTCACTAACACTTTGTTGGCCCATGAATTCCTTCCAGACGAAATCCCCAACATTGTTCTGACTCAAAATGAGGAAGTTAGTTCTTCTAATAAGGTACGCAATCAGGCATGTTTTCTCTATCATGTGGAAACTATGTCTCATTTCGCAGATTATCACCAAACTACAAAGCATTTGCTACGACCCAGACAAATCATCAACTTCCATCTCACTTTAGCAGACCCAACCTGGAAAGTTGCTGTCATGGCTCTTAAGAGAAACCATACTTGAAACATTGTTGATCTTCCTAGGGGCAAAAAAACAGTGGGATGCTGGTGGATTTTTATTATCAAGTTTAAATCTGATGGATCCTTTGAACGCAGCAATTCACAATTTTTCGCCAAAGGGTACTCACAGACCTACGAAGTTGACTACAAAGAGATATTTGCTCCAGTGACTAAATTAAACACCATTTGGGTTCTCTTATTTCTGATAGTGAATCTGGATTAGCCCTTATTCTAGCTTGATGTCAAATTCCTGAACGGTGATCTTAGAGAAGAGGTTTACATGGCCCTTCCTTCAGGCTATGACTCCACTGCCTCCCAGTGGCAAGTATGTAGACTGGGAAAGTCTCTCTATGGACTGAAGCAATCACCACGAGCATGGTTGGGAAGTTCATAAAGGTGGTGGTATGCCATGTATTCACTCAGGCTCAATCAGACCACTCTCTTCTTCCGACATACTTTCAGTAAACAGGTAGTTATCCTTTTCGTTTATGTCGATGATATTGTTCTCACAGGGAATAATCTAATAGCATTGGAATCTCTGAAAGACATTTTTGCTGCTTCTTTTGAGATGGACTTGGGATCTCTTCGGTACTTATTAGGTATGGAAGTTGCTCGATCATCTCAAGACATATGCTTGTCACAACGGAAGGGTGTCATTGACTTTTTGATAGAGAATAATCTTTTCTGTGCAAACTAGTAGCTATTCCGATGGATCAAAATTAAATGCTTCTTGGTGTTCCCAAGGCAGGTCCTGTAAACATGGCTCGCTACCAATGCCTTGTGGGGAAACTCAAATACATTGTCCATACACGCCCCAACATATGCGATGCGGTTGGGATACTAAGTCAATTCATGCATGACCCTCACATCAGGTTCAGGATTGTATTTTTCTCGCCACACCTCTCACAATATTGATGTTTTCACAGATGATGATTGGCCCGGATTCGTCCATGATCATCGATCTATCTCGGGGTATTGCTTGTGGGGAAATCTAGTGACGTGGAAAAGCAAAGTAATAATCAGTGGTTGCCCGGAGCAGTGCTGAAGCAGAATTTCGATCCATGTCACTAGGAATTTGTGAGGTTACTCATCATGCTCCGAGAACTGCATATGCCAGTCTCGTTCCTCTGCAGTTGTTTTGTGTTAATAAGACAACCATTAGCATTGCTCACAATCTGGTACAATATAATCACACCAAACACTTTGAGATTGACCTACACTTCATTAAGGAAAAACTTGAGTCCGGGGAAATTTACATTCTGTTTGTGCCATCCAGTAGTCAACTAGCAGATATACTCACAAAGAACCTTCCTTGGCCTATCAACTGGCGATATTTGAAGAGATACTATGCACAGGTCTTTTGCTTTTGATGAACTCTATGTACTTTATAGAATTGATGTTCAAAGTTTATGAACTTTATAATCCAATTCTTGAGTAATAAAGAAAGTGCATTTTCTGATATCTCGCCATTATATGGAGCTATTGTAACTATTTTACACCTGTTATGAGGTCGTTCATAGTTCACAATACTTGCATGATAGAGAAGTCTTGCATTTCTCTTAATTCGATCGCGAACTTGCATTTTGAGCAAGATGGAAGTCCCTAATTTCCATGATTTCAATTCAAAGTTGAACATGACTGCATATATGCTTCAACTTGAGGGGGAGTATTATAATATTTTAATGACTAGTAATAGCCATTATTTAATTCTGATTATTCTTAGTTATTTTCTTTGATTTCCTTCTTCTATTATATTCAATTTTATTTCATTCCCTTTCTATTATATCTTGAGTTTAATTTTTTCTTTTTTAGTTTATCCTATAATGGGTATATATACCCTTCTTTGAATCAATAAGATGTATACTGCTTCTATTCCAACAATTTATATTTTCCTTAAAGAAAACTTGCATATAGTTGATGAAAAAAGGTAAATTAGATGCAACTGCTTATTAGTCAAGTTATGTTCCATCCTGTAGTATTGAATTCAATTTATTTAAGTTTGAATATAGTAATTTAACATTCAGAACCTAATTATTTGTTTTATTGGTTTCAGATTATTGTCTAAGACTGAGATTGAAGACTATGTTCATATGAACCTTGTAAGTAATGTTTACTATAATAAATTCACGGGGCATTTACATACATACCACATAATTCCTATGTATTTATATATCTAACACCTAAACTTTCATATTTACATGCATATCACTCAAATCTTTACATCATATGAAAAATATCATCATCACCATCTTTTTTTGAAGTAAAATACACTTTTTCATGCCTAGGTTTATGAATCAAGGTGCTATAATTTTAAATATAAGAAATATTAGTGTTTGATATGTAAATACATTTGAATTTAGTTGTATGTATGTAAACTCTCGTAAATTCAATTTCTCATGTTTCCCCTACCATATGGTCATTGAATTTGTCATACAGCTTGATTCATGATTAGATTTCCTAAGCCGACTAATATGCAAAAAAAAAAAAAAAAGTAAAAAATTATGATTCACAGTTTGGTATTCACCAAATATACCACAAATTAACTTTCTCTAAATAATACATGCATTTTTCAAGTTCAAGTCCGTTTGATAATGAAATGCTTTTACATTTCCAAAAATTTCAGCGTGAAGCTGAAAAAAAATACAATCAACTGGCAAGTAAATTAATTTTCATAGAAATTGGATTTTTGACGTGTTGTTATTTTGAACAAATACTGTTTATTTATTTATTTATTTATTCCCTTGAAGATGTTGCGATAGATTGGAAAATTCCATTTGTAAACCTAGTCACCGGATCAACTTTTCTTTTTCTTACTATGCATATAGTGACATGAAAGAGAAATGGCAAAAACTGCTGTTAAACCATATTATTCTTGACTTATGGTACTAGATTTGCATTTTTGACAGGGTTGTAATCCATACCTCTTGCTTTCACACGTTAATATTATAGCAAATTCCACTTTGTTATAGAGGACGCATGATTAACATAATCTCATATTCTAGTTTATAAGTAAGTTATTTATTTTTAAATTCGTCCGAGATTTACAACCCATATTGCTTGCTCTCGTTGCTTGGTATTATGACTGATTCCACTATTAGAAAAGGACACATGATCACGAAGGGACCTTAATTTGGGATCCAAGTTTAAAAAAATATAGCATACGAATAGATTATTGATATGAATTTATATAGTTATATATAAAATAAATTATTATAAGAATATAATTTATTTGAGTAAGTGTCAAATAGTTCCTTGACTATTTACATCGATCCATTTTAGTCCCCAAGGGTATAAAAATTTCAAATTATTCATCTTATTTTTTTTAATATGGGCTGAAATAGTGCCAAGCTGTTGACCTCATTTTAGTGAGGTCTTAGGATATTCCTCTTAGACCCTAGGATCTAGCTTTAGGAGTTCCTTATTGACCATCCTAGCGGACTAGTCACGGAACCCACCTCCCATGGAGACTTCGAGCCACTTCTAAACTCGTTTTGTGAAACCTCGCACGAGTAGTCCCAAGCACTCGACTCCCAGTTGCAGCGCTGAGGACTAACATGTAGAGGGCTCGAAAATGAGTTCCCACAGAGCGAGACGGCGCTGAGTAAACCCTTATCTCGAGCACTCCGCACACCACAATTTGACACCCTTGATGCAACTATCGGCGAACTTGTCCGGACGACCTCGGATGACGAAACGGACCACACGGATGCGTCCGGAACGTCGACTTTAGCTAGGAAGCGTACCCATATCTTCGTGGATTCGCGTGCGCGCAAACGGCGCGAAATCGATGCATTTTTTTTTTTTAATTAGCGGGGCGTGAGTTCGAGCTCAACCCATGTTCAATTTGAATTGGATTCGAGTCGAACCTAGGCTAATTTCCAAAGCTCATTCGATTTTAAAATTCAAATTTTAAATTTGAAATAAATCAATTAATTTGGCATTGATTAAATTAAATTCAAATTTATTATTTGCCTAATAACACAACACAAGGATGGAAAGCATTCGATAGCCCGCCTAATGCTCGTAACGGACATTTCTGAGAGCGCGGTATAGAATTTGGATGCCCCGGCGCTTGCCTCCTCTCTTGGAGACAGATTCGACCCTGTTCCCAGAATTCGAAACTCCTCTCTGCGAACCGAAGACCTGCTCGTCTCGATACCTCTTCCCCTCTCTGCACAGCAACCCGTTCGCCTCCTTCCTCCGCAGGTGAAGCCTTCGACCTCCCCCTCGCTCGCCTACTTTCCCTATCGTGCGACCGTAACCCTCTCTGCGCCGCGAACCCTCGCTCCCCTTCTCCTTCCCCTGCGCGGAACAACTGCTCAGCCCGTCTCCGTCTCTGCGTAGGCCCTCACGCACACAAAAAAAAAAAAACCCTCGCTCGTTCTCACTCGCCGCACAGAACCTCTCGACCCCGCACGGAGCTGCTCCCCTCTCTCCCGCTCCTCTCTGCAAACCAAAGCCCGCGTCCCTGCTCTTCGACAGAAAGCCTCGCGCCTGCTCGACGTTTCCCGCACCGAAGGTCTCCCGCTCGGCCCTCCAGCTCGACATTAGCTCCTCCTCCGCACACCTCTCCTCCGCAACGCACGGAGGCCGCTTGCCTCTCCTGCCGGACCGCGACCGGCTCGCTCACCTCTCCCGCGTGCGATCCGGATCCTCTCCGATAACTCGTATTTGTTGGTAAGCATTAACTCGTATCATTTAATGATTTACGTGATTCTCAAATCAACGGTTAAATTGCGGATTTCCTAAATTCGGGACAGATTTATGAGATTTGAATTTTTTTTTTTACTCATCCTCTATTTCCATTTGTTTTATTATCACCTTTTTATCCGTTCACAAGTCTCCAATCCCTTGATGCTTTTCGTTAAGATCTCTTAAACTTTCTTTTCATGGGAATATTCACATATGCGACTCTATTCCTATGTACGTATATAACCAATACCTAAGATTTGGACATTTATTTGTGAAGAAAAATTTCAGGACACCTGTATAGGAAGTTCATGAGACATTGCTATTGGGCCTGTAGCAGCAGTTTCTCTTTTGTTGAGGTCCCTTGTGCAAGATGAACTTGATCCCATGAATAACAGAGAGGAATACATAAGACTTGCGTTCTTGCTTCCTTATTTGCTAGTATCACTCGAGTTGTTAAGCTTTTGAGACTAGGCTTTCTTATAGGCTTTTTATCACATGCCGCAATTATTGGATTTATGTTTGGTGTAGCCATACTATTGACCTTCAGACAACTCAAAAGGTTTTCTCGGCATACAAAAATTTACAAAATAGAGACATAATTTCTGTTATGAACTTGTTAAGCATGTGGGAAAGGAGGAAAGGAAGCTATTTTGGCGGCCCACAATTGCGCTACTAATTTCTGTTGTTTTGACTCTTTGTACCTGTTGGTGGGAAGTTTTAAAATGCATTGTCCTGGGGCTTAAAAGCTGTTGTTTGGAAGCACTAAATAGCATTGTTCTGGCTCTTCGTTTTAACTGCTTTGAAGCTTTAAACGCTGATTTCTGATTTACACACTGTCTTGGAGCTTTAAAATTATTGTTTGGGGTTTTTTTAATGGTTGTTTGAAGACTTTTAAAATTACTATTTTGGAGTTTTAAAAATGTTATTTGGAGCATTTGAATTTGCTGTGGTTGTTTAAAGCATCTTGAAATGATTGTTTGGGATATTTTAAAATTACTTGTTTTTGAACTTGAAAGTGTTGTTTGGGGCTTATTTCATGAAGATTTTGGGCATCATTTAATCACTCGATTCACATGTTGATGGAGACTTTAAATGTTGTTATTTTGGGTTGGTCTTCTTTCTTTTGTTTTGTTTCTTTTATTTTAACGGTTAAGTCGAAAAAAATGGGAATTCCGATTTAACATGAGGAAGAGTAAAACACTTTTAGTCGCTCCGAGCGACGAAGTTAGAGTGTGAAGCTACCAAACGCTTAGGTGCAGCGCCTCAGGTGAAATCTCCTTTACCCGACCCACGAGCATAAACTTCCTAAGCCTTAGGAGTACGCCACAGGTGATTCACTCACTTAACCTTCATCTGCAGAACTTCTAGACCTGGGAGCACGCGCCAGGTGAAATCTCCTTTACCCAACCCACGAGCGATAAACTTCCTAAACGCCAGGAGTACACCCAGGTGAAAGTCGTGCACCTAATCCTCAGGCATAGAGCTTCGCAGACGTTAGGAGCACACCCTGAGGTGAGAGTCACCCACCTAATTCTCGACGCATAGAGCCTCCTGAGACTTTAGGAGCACACCCAGGTAAGGGCCCATTAACCTAATCCTCGATTCTACGCAGTGAACTAGGCACCGACCCTAATTCACGAGTCAATTAAGGCACTAGACACGGGGACGCCAGAGGGCATGATTCACGCTTCCTTAATTAAATCAATTGTGGAATTCCACGAAATGAGCTTAACCGATAATGAAACCCGATGCTCCGGGATTCGAGCTTGAGCGTTACGCTCGAATCCTCACCGCGATTTGGGACGTTGTTTTGCCGCATATGGATCATCGGATCGGGTGTAAGTGCGAGGTCCAGGTGGCGAGGGCGATGATAATAATGCTTTATGTGTCTGCTACACGAGGGAAACGAGGGATACGAGGGATAATTAGAATAGTATCTCTACCTCGAGGACCCTACATAGGAGAGAGGAAAGGACAGATGATACTATGTCACCGACTCTTGGTTAGAGTGTTTCCCAGCGATCTTAGGTCGTCGATAGTCTGCTAACGATTAGATGATTAGCTCGTGATTATATTACTTTACTAAAATATTCTACAAAACAAAAATAAAAATCTCTTTTCATCATTAAAAAAACTCTGCGTAAAAAACTTAAACATCGATTTTTGCATGAAAATCGAAAGAATTTATTTCTTATAAAATATACAAGGTCGCGGTTAGTCAGCTTGGATTGGGTTAAGGACTACCTCACCTAGATCGTCGGGTCGGTAACTCTTATCTCAGGTCGGATAGACACATGATCCAGCTCCGAGCCCCCGCCTTTCTGCGACGTCTCACACCTGGGTTCGGTTTTCCATACGTGATCTATAAGTTTTACTTGTGATTTCTATGAGTCGTTTTCTTTCTCTTTTGTCTTTGGGTTTTCTCCTTTTATTTAATTTGCTCAGTAAGATCATTTAGATTTCACTGAATGATACCACGTCTGCAATACTAAATCATACAACGATATGCAGATGCCTGGGTACGTTTTTACGGTTATTTTACGCGAATTACTTCTACTGCTGATTTCTTGGCTGTGAGTTACTTTTCATATACGCTTTTTATATATCGCAATCGTATATTCTGTATGCAAAATTTGAACTAAAGCCGAAAACAACAACTATGACACGAAACATTGGAACACACTCGACAAACCAGCTAGACCTTGGACCTAGGATCGCTACTCTAACGAGGAACTTGGAGCATACGACCGTGGGCGGCACGATGAGGAGCAAGGAGCAAGCCACAAGTGGAGGTCGTCGTCGTCACTTCAACAATCTCGTTCCTAGTTTAAATATCGACACATGAGAGCTCGAGGTAGCTCTGCCACGTGCGCGTAAACCCTCACTCTCTCTTTGAGGCTACGTATGCAACCATGTTGCGCGGCGTAAGTCCTAACTCGATTTAGGTTCAGAGGTTGTCGTACGGTACGACGTAAAACCTCTCATCTCTGCGAGTTATTTGCGTGATCGGGTATTATGCGAGTGTAAGTCCGAAATAATAAAATTGGCGGGACTAAACGATTAAATAACGTCCTCTCCAAGCGCGGCCGCACGTAGGATAGTTGGGAAGTCGTCTGGGGCTCGCCTCGGATCCGTGACATCTCCTCGCACTTCTTTCTTTGGACTCATGAAATAATTGTTCGATTTGAGCCAGCTCCTCTTACTTTTCACGTCCTCTGCGTAAACCTGAACCATGGTCTTGAAGACAGAACCACCGATCGTTATCGAGAGTTTTCTCAAGTGATGCCGTCATTTGGGATGTAATTAGCTTATAGGGGCACTTCATAGGGAGCTTGAACCAGGTAAAATAAGCCCTGCTAGTCTTCTACGTAGGTAGGGAAGCTTATCGATCGCACATAAAGGTTCGCGGATCGAACGGATGTCGCGAGTCCTTTAATTCAGTATGATTGGGTCTACCGTCGCAAGATACATTACTGCTTTCGAGAACGTGTATCATTTCGTGACACCGAACACGATTATGCGAATTGCTTGGACAAATGAGATCCAAGGCGGTCTCATTTTTCGAAATTAAAATACACTACTTTCAAAAGCTACTTTCCAAAATTATATATCTTTTATATTAAACTAAATCACTAAATTTTAAAATCTTTCAGAAAAGCAAAAAAACTAGCCGACAAATTCAGCGACTCCAGCTGAGGACCGGTTCCTCTCTCCATTTTGATCGAGAGGTTTTGTCTTCATACATCTAAGATGTGCCCAGTGTCCTCGCGTGGGCCAGGTTGTTATTCTTCGTTGACATACCGTGCTCATTTCTTCCTGAGCCAAGTATAGTCAATCTCTTTTGGATCTCAGAGCCATCCGTTTAATCACCATTAAACGAGAGGTTCGAGAATCCTTAGGGTTAGTGGGGTGGACACCGATAGGTGTGGTAGGTTAGGAGCGGTTTATCGAAACGAGTTCGATGCGATGTTAAACTCCTTCCAATCTCGGACCAGGTCCTACATTTCATTCCTCTTCGAGTTTGACTTGTTGTGAACAAGTTAAATTGAAATTTCTCTCACAATCCTCCATTTAAGCTCCAACCAAAACACAAAAATTTGAGATAAAATTCACATGAATAAATTCACGAGCTACCTGAGCTTCGTAAAGACAAGTATGTTCTTGAGTACTCCGCCGAAAAAAAAAAAAAAAAACATGGGACATCACCGACCTTTTGGAAATTCTTCGAATGACGGGAGCGATGTCTTCACCAAAGTTCGATCTTTTCTTTCGCCACCGGAATGGAGTTTGTTATTAGACGAAGCGAGCTGCCCGACTTGGCGATCATAAAGTTTGGACGAGGATTTGAAGATATTGAAGCCGAGTTTGGGGATGTCGCCGTCGCGATAAGGAAATGCGAAACAGTATATGTTCGTCGAGCTCGTTGTGGAATTCAACCTAAAGTCCTGCTAAGGAATTCCTCTCCGAAAAGGGTGTTGGTTGAAAAGAACCTCTACCGTTGTTGTAAAGTCTGCCGCTATGAATGTTGGAGTCGCTCCTGGGATCGTTTTTCCTTCTACCACCGGATTCACCGCTCATCGCACCAATTACTTCGCTAAACAAAGGGAAGGAGATTCTATATGAAGAAGTGTCGGTCGATGTTTTTTCTCGCCATTTTCTCGTATTCGAGATTGGGTCCAATTCAAAGTACGTGCGACCGACTAAGACACGGGAAAAGAGGCACAACGGGAAGATTCGAAGGCCGAGAAGGTGAAAGCCACGGAGCCGGCTACTATCGACACCGTCCTCCGACTGGATGAGGCGAGATTACGTGAGGCCTCACCTTTACCCGGGGGGTAGGTTTCACCGGGTTGCTCGCTACCTACGGAGAGGATGGAGTCTATAAGGTTGCCACTACGTTACCACCACCATCTCTCCATATTGGTACGAGGTCGATGACGACGTTCCGAGGGCGATGCGAGACAGTGACAAGAATTGACAAAGACAATCGATCGAGCGAGATTTCCGATCTTCTCGACGAATCTGTCAACAGATCATTCCGAGCGGAGGCGGGCGGATGGATGAAAGACGAGGTCCATCCATAGCTAAGCGGTTGAACAAAGTATATTCTTTCGAAGAAGAAGCATAGCAAAAATGTTCGGGGATTTGCTCGAGAATCCTAAATTCGGATTAAGAGAACCAAAGAAGCGGAGGAAGTTGACAAAAAGACCATCCCAACTATTGCCCTACCACTGAGTCGCTCGGTACATACTATAGAAAATTGTATCGACTTCAAAGAATGATTGAGAAGAACTTTAAGAATGGGAGGATAACTATCCCGAAAGAATATTTGAGAGAACCTGAAAAGGGTTTCATCAATATGATTTCGATTGAGCCAATTGTTTCAAATGACTTCTCCACAACTACTCCAGTACTCGACGAAAAATATGATGTTGATAAAAAACTTCCAACGGCACTTAAAGTTATCAAAGGAAACTCGATTGAGGCTAAGTTGGAAAGGCTTCGAGCCGATATGCACGACGATGCGAAGAACAAAGAAAAGATATAGGCGATGAACCCTACGATCCGTCGACTATGTGATGGAAGATTTTGCGAAATCCTTGTTGTTGAGACGAGGCTCATCGTCATCATGCGTGATGCTCCATTACCCGCGAGGAGAACAACTGCGATGAGTGGCAATGTGTCATTCAACAAAGAGATGAACAAATCATGCAAATGGAAAAGGAAATGGAGGAAATGATGGCCACCATGGCCGCACTACAAAAATAGGCCCCGTCACAGGGCCAGATGCGCTTACAGGCGGGCGACGGAAATCATTCATGTTACAAATGAAAACAAAGAGTCAACCCATAACACAATACGGAAAAGGATATCGGGCAAATGATTGAACAACAAGTGAGAGAAGCTCTGACTCAATCAAAAGCAGGGGCATTGATTCTAAAGGGTAGACCCTACCCAGAAGAATTTGATGTCGTCCAATACCCCAAGGGCTGCGTATCACCGCTGTTCAAGGCATTTGATGGGACGGGAAACCCCGACAGAGCATGTTGCACACTTCCGAGCAAGATTCTTCTGCAACGCGGGGGTAGTGATGCGTTGTTGTGTCGTCGGTTTGTGAGCGATCTTTCGGGAATTGCTTTGATCAGTACGCCGAACTACCCAATGACTCGGTGAAAACGTTTGCGGGAGTGGAAGACCTCTTTGTTAAGCGGTTCATTGGAGCTAAACACCATATCACCATCGGTGATCTCGTGGTGGAACGACGAGCAAGCCTAGAAACATTGATGGACTATATTCGCGATGGAGAAATTTGAGCGTGAAATGTGAGCCACAACTCCAAGAACGACATACGGTTGAAATACTTCTAAAGAGCATCCATGGTCCAGTGGGTTTCTTACTCAAGGGATTCACCATCAAGACATTCGAGAAGCTGCTTAAAAAGGTCGGAAATCTCCAAGAAGAAGCTAAGCAACTTGGTTTTCTTGAGAAAGTCGGGAAGTTAGAACCATCGAAGATATGCGAGAAGAAATTCGGGACGATAGCAGGTGGTTGGTAAGGGCGAGCGACGGTTGCATATACAAGCCGAACGGTCTCAACGGATCTACTAACGTCCTCGGCGGAACCGTCGACGAATCGTTTCGGCAGAAGTCTTATCCAACGGATGGGGGAGACCCCCGAACATAAATAATCGTTTGAACAAAATATATCCTTTCAAGGATGAAGCGATGAGAACAAATGTTCCGAGTCCGATAAAGAAACCCGACTTCAAGCTCCCTGAACCGAAGAAACCAGACGAAGTTGATGAAAAAGATCATCCAAGATATTGCCCATATCACAGGCTGATCGGACACACCATAAAAGATTGTTTCACTTTCAAAGATTGGCTTGAGGAGAACGTCAAGAATGGGAGCATAACGATCCCGGAAGAATATTTGAAAAGAACCTGAAAAGGTTCTATCAATACGATTTCGGTCGATCCCAGTGTTTCGATTGACTCCGATGTAGCTGACAAAGGATGAAACATCTCTTGATTACTATTGTACTACTTTTGTTTTTGAAATGAATATTAATGGTATCAATGTTTGTATGTCCCTTCCCTCCCACCGCAATAAAATAAATAAAGTTGTTTTTCTTTTCATAACTGTTCAATGTTTGGAAAGCATGGTTAACAAAATGTTCAAAGCTCAACAGGAAGACAATCGAGAAAGGGGTAATCAAAGATAAAAAGTTTCGGCGTTGTGATGAAATTATGATTTCGGGGAAAATAAAATTAATGCCACTAATGTACGGTCCTTCACTTTAAAATTTCGGACGGTGCCTAAGTGAAATTCAAAATAAGTCGGTGTGATCATAATACGAGTAATTGACTGAGGATATCACGAGACTTTTAATTCTCGTCAGTGATCGGGTCCCGACTTTCGAATGAGTTATAATATCCCGGATTTATCTTAAGAGATATTTGAGAATTGTTAATCGAGGAGTTCGGACATTCAAAATCTTTAAAAATGCTTCTACTGGATATAGTAATTCTCAAAAAACAAAGGAGCAAAAAAAAAAAAAAAAAAAAGAGAAAAATGACTCCTAGGAAGAAGCTTGAGGTGGATACAAAATAAAAATTGGTGTCTCAATTCGGACATTCAAAATCATTAACATGTGCTCCACAAAAAAAAAAACAAAAAAAAAAAAGAGAAAAAAAGAGAAAAAGGACTCCACAGGAAGAAGCTTGAGGTGAGCAATCAAAAATTGGTGTTTGAATTCTCCCGAATTAATAAAACTTGAAAGGTCTCTTAAGAAAATTCTCCGATATTATACTTCGAAAATAGTTAAGTGACGCTTGTGTCGTTTGGTCGACTATTAATTAGCTCGAAATATCACTCGGGAGATGAAAAATATTTAAATCACATGAATCGAATTTTGAAATCTGCTAGGCACAGAAGAAAGAACTCAAAGAAAGGACCATGTTGTTAGCGATTAATGAAATTCGATCCTGAAAGAATATCTCTCAATGCCTAGATGATACAACTCCATCCTCAATTTAAAGGACATTAAAACAATCTCTCAAGTCAATGTGACTAATCTCTACAAAGCGGTGATGAAGGAGCGACGACTGTTATGAACGAAGCTACAAAGTGCAGCCTTTCAAGCTATGATGTCCTTCGAAATAACACATCTTTATGTGTACTTGAAAGAATACAATTTTGATAGTACCATAAAGAATGGGTTGTTTTTACACATCTCTTCGCCCAAAGATAGTGTGAACATCTTTACAAAATCGGTGATAAAGAAAAGGCGGCCACCACAACGGATCTATAAAGTTACTGACCTTTCAGTCGTGATGTCCTTATAAATAAGCACATCTTTATGTGTACTTGAAAGAATACAATTCCGATAGTACGCTTAAAGAATGGGTTACTTTTGTACATGTCCCCGACCAATGGATGGTACTCGAAGTCTTGTGCTGACATGGGGTTTCAAAGACAAACACTTGTCTTTAGAAGCACCAATGACATACTTGTCTGTAAGCTGGTCCAAATCCTAACAACAATACAACAACATAAAACTCACAAAAATTCGATGAAAATCACATCACACCGTGACAAAAAAAAATGAACTCAGCATCAAATCAAAACAATCAAAAAATTCAAAATCAAAATAAAAATTTCAAACTTCGAATTCCGACCTGGATATGTTGAGTTTCCTCGACCCATCCCTAGTGTCGCTTCTCTCGGCCCAAGTTTCCTTCCACGAGAACTGCGGGTCCTCTTCCTCGCGCGGAGGAGGTTAGGCGGCTCTATTTACATGAACCACGCTCTTCCTTGTCTTTTGTCCGGTGTGAATGAGGGTTAGGTGGTTCCGTTGATATGGAACTCGCACCTCTTTCGGAAGGACATTTTCTTTGATCGGATCTTGAGTTGGATGTGAGTCCTCGGCATTCCTCCTCAATCCGATTTCTTTCGGTTGACATTTTTTACACAACTCTCCTCAATTCCACAAGTTTCATAAGATTTCCACAAATTTCTCACAAATTCATAATTTCAAATCTTTGTGGAGTGGAGTAAGACACCCTTAAATGGATGTTAAGGCTTCCAACTCCTTCTTGCCTCTTAGGATGGATGTAAAACCCCCAGTGGATGTTAAGGTTTTCCTTCCTAATGTGGTCTTTTCAAATCTTTGTGGAGTGGAGTAAGACCCCTTAAATGGATGTTAAGGCTTCCAACTCCTTCTTGCCTCTTAGGATGGATGTAAAACCCCCAAGTGGATGTTAAGGTTTTCCTTCCTAATGTGGTCTTTTCAAATCTTTGTGGAGTGGAGTAAGACCCCTTAAATGGATGTTAAGGCTTCCAACTCCTTCTTGCCTCTTAGGATGGATGTAAAACCCCCAGTGGATGTCGAGGTTTTCCTTCCTAATGTGGTCTTTTCAAATCTTTGTGGAGTGGAGTAAGACCCCTTAAATGGATGTTAGGGCTTCAACTCCTTCTTGCCTCTTAGGATGGATGTAAAACCCCCCAAGTGGATGTTAAGGTTTTCCTTCCTAATGTGGTCTTTCATAAATTCAAATTTCATCTTGGATCGGTATAAGTCCCCCTCAATGGATGTTAAGGCTTCGATTCTTTCGTTACCTCTTAGGTTGGATGTGAGTCCCCCCTTCAGCGGATGTTAAGGCGTTCTTTCCTAATGTAACAAATTCAAATCTTCCTCTTGGATCGGTATAAGACCCCCTTCAATGGACGTTAAGGCTTCTGATTCCTTCAAATTCAAATTTTTTTTTTCAACAAATTCAAATCTTCGAGGATCAGTGTGAGGCCCCCTATACGGATGTTAAGGGCTTCGGTCCCTCGAATTCAAACCTCGAAGATCGGTGTGAGGCCCCCGTGTGGATGTTAAGGCTTCGAATTCTTCGAATTCAAATTTCGGGATCGGTGCGGGGATTCGATTCCTTTAAATTTTACAAATTTTCCACGATTTCAAAAAAAAAAAAAAAAAAAAAAAAGGTTCCGAGGATAGGAGTAAGACCCCTTTGATGGATGTTAAGGCTTCCGAATCCTTCGAATTCAAATTTCAGGGTCGGTGCAGGGATTCCGACTCATTCAAATTCCATAAAACAATATCAACACAAAACAAGTCAAAACGACATTCAAATTTGAAGGCCCAGCACTCAGCACAGTTGGGATAGGCTCAGTCCTATTCTTTCTCAGCACATTTTGGGAATAGGCTCGTTCCTATTCTTTCTCAGCACATTTGGAAATAGGCTCATTCCTATTCTTTCTCAGCACATTTGGGAGAGATTTAACCCTCATCCTTTCTCAGCATATTTGCACATTTATGATATGTTCAATTCTAATCATTTCAGTTACAACCACGACACTCCTTACAATCACAATAATCTGCAGCGAGACAACGATTCAACCAAACAACACATCATATTGCAAATCCTTTCATCCCCAGTGAAACTCTTAAATTCTACCACTCGAGTCCTTCCTCGAGTTGGGTTTTCCGAGTGGGAAACTCGACTCGAATTCCTTTTCCGGACCCGGTTCGACGTTTCGTTGATCGCTCGGTCAACACCAATACGCGCGGTGTGCATGTCCCGCACACCACACATATCGGGGTCCTTTTGTTGACCTCATTTTAGTGAGGTCTTAGGATATTCCTCTTAGACTCTAGGATCTAGCTTTAGGAGTTCCTTATCGACCATCCTAGCGGACTAGTCACGGAACCCACCTCCATGCAGAGCTTCGAGCCACTTCTAAACTCGTTTTTGTGAAACCTCGCACGAGTGAGTCCCGACGACTCGACTCCTGGTTGCAAGGGCTAAGGACTAACATGTAGAGGGCTCGAAAATGAGTTCCCACAGGGGCAGACGGCCTTAGGTAAACCCTTAATACTCGAGCACTCCGCACACCACAATTTGACACCCTTTGATGCAACCGTCGGCGAACTTGTCCAGACGAAACGGACCACACGGATGCGTCCGGAACGTCGACTTTAGCTAGGAAGCGTACCCATATTGCTGTGGTTCCGTGCGCGCGCAAACGGCGCGAAATCGATGCATTTTTTTTTTTTAATTAGCGGGGCGTGAGTTCAGGCTCAACCCATGTTCAATTTGGGCTGGATTCGAGCTGAACCTAGGCTAATTTCCCCAGCTCATCTGATTTTAAAATTCAAATTTTAAATTTGAAATAAATCAATTAATTTGGCATTGATTAAATTAAATTCAAATTTATTATTTGCCTAATAACACAACACAAGGATGGAAAGCATTCAATAGCCCGCCTAATGCCTGTAACGGACATTTCTGAGAGCGCGGTATAGAATTTGGATGCCCCCGGCGCTTGCCTCCTCTCTTGGAGACAGATTCGACCCTGTTCCCGGACTCGAAACTCCTCTCTGCGAACCGAAGACACCGCTCGTCTCGATACCTCTTCCCCTCTCTGCACAGCAACCCGTTCGCCTCCTTCCTCTGCAGTGAAGCCTTCGACCTCCCCCCTCGCTCGCCTACTTTCCCTATCGTGCGACCGTAACCCTCTCTGCGCCGCGAACCCTCGCTCCCCTTCTCCTTCCCCTGCGCGGAACAACTGCTCAGCCCGTCTCCGTCTCTGCGTAGGCCCTCACGCACACAAAAAAAAAAAAAAAACCCTCGCTCGTTCTCACTCGCCGCACAGAACCTCTCGACCCCGCACGGAGCTGCTCCCCTCTCTCCCGCTCCTCTCTGCAAACCAAAGCCCGCGTCCCTGCTCTTCGACAGAAAGCCTCGCGCCTGCTCGACGTTTCCCGCACCGAAGGTCTCCCGCTCGGCCCTCCGGCCTCGACATTAGCTCCTCCTCCGCACACCTCTCCTCTGCAACGCACGGAGGCTGCTTGCCTCTCCTCTGGACCGCGACTGGCCTGCTCACCTCTCCCCGCGTGCGATCTGGATCCTCTCCGATAACTGTATTTGTTGGTAAGCATTAACTCGTATCATTTAATGATTTCTGTGATTCTCAAATCAACGGTTAAATTGCAGATTTCCTAAATTCAGGACAGATTTATGAGATTTGAATTTTTTTTTTTACTCATCCTCTATTTCCATTTGTTTTATTATCACCTTTTTATCTGTTCACAAGTCTCCAATCCCCTTGATGCTTTTCGTTAAGATCTCTTAAACTTTCTTTTCATGGGAATATTCACATATGCAGCTCTATTCCTATGTACGTATATAACCAATACCTAAGGCTGGACATTTATTTGTGAAGAAAAATTTCAGGACACCTGTATAGGAAGTTCATGAGACATTGCTATTGGGCCTGTAGCAGCAGTTTCTCTTTCGTCGAGGTCCCTTGTGCAAGATGAACTTGATCCCATGAATAACGAGAGAGGAATACATAAGACTTGCGTTCTATCGCTTCCTTATTTGCTAGTATCACTCGAGTTGTTAAGCTTTTGAGACTAGGCTTTCTTATAGGCTTTTTATCACATGCTTGCAATTATTGGATTTATGTTTGGTGTAGCCATACTATTGACCTTCGACAACTCGAAAGGTTTTCCTGGCATACAAAAATTTACAAAATAGAGACATAATTTACGTTATGAACTTGTTAAGCATGTGGGAAAGGAGGAAAGGAAGCTATTTTGGCGGCCCACAATTGCGCTTACTAATTCTCGTTGTTTTGACTCTTTGTACTCGTTGGTGGGAAGTTTTAAAATGCATTGTCCCGGGGCTTAAAAGTTCGTTGTTTGGAAGCACTAAATAGCATTGTTACGGCTCTTCGTTTTAACTCGCTTTGAAGCTTTAAACGCCGATTTCGATTTACACACTGTCTTGGAGCTTTAAAATTATTGTTTGGGGTTTTTTTTTAATGGTTGTTTGAAGACTTTTAAAATTACTATTTTGGAGTTTTAAAAATGTTATTTGGAGCATTTGAATTTGCTGTGGTTGTTTAAAGCATCTTGAAATGATTGTTTGGGATATTTTAAAATTACTGTTTTTTTGGACTTCAAAAGTGTTGTTTGGGGCTTATTTCATGAAGATTTTGGGCATCATTTAATCACTGATTCACATGTTGATGGAGACTTTAAATGTTGTTATTTTGGGTTGGTCTTCTTTCTTTTGTTTTGTTTCTTTTATTTTAACGGTTAAGTCAAAAAAAAATGGGGAATTCCTGATTTAACATGAGGAAGAGTAAAACACTTTTAGTCACTCCGAGCACAAGTTAGAGTGTAAGCTTCCTAAACCTTAGGTGCACACCTTAGGTGAAATCTCCTTTACCCGACCCACGACGATAAACTTCCTAGACCTGTAGGAGTACACACTAGTGTGATTCACTCACTTAACCTTCACTGCAGAGCCTCCAGACCTCAGGAGCACACGCCTAGGTGAAATCTCCTTTACCTGACCCACGAGCATAAACTTCCTAAACGCTAGGAGTACACCCAGGTGAAAGTCGTGCACCTAATCCCCAGGCATAGAGCTTCCAGGACGTTAGGAGCGCACACCCCAGAGTGAGAGTCACCCACCTAATTCACGGCGATAGCCTCCTGAAACTTTAGGAGCGCACTCAGGTAAGGGCCCATTAACCTAATCCTCGACTACGCAAGTGAAACCAGGCACTGACCCTAATTCACAAGCTGATTAAGCGCACTAGACACGGGGACGCACTGAGGCATGATTCACACTTCCTTAATTAAATCAATCGTGAATTCCCGAAATGACTTAACCAATAATGAAACCCAATCGCTCCGGGATTCGAGCTTGAGCATTACACTCGAATCCTCACCGCAATTTGGGACATTTGTTTTGCCACATATGGATCATCGGATCGGGTGTAAGTCGAGGTGCAGGTGGCGAGGCGATGATAATAATGCTTATGTGTGCTACTGCGAGGAAACGAGGATACGAGGGATAATTAGAATAGTATCTCCTACCTCGAGGACCCTCCATAGGAGAGAGGAAAGGACCGATGATACTATTCGCCGACTCTTGGTTAGAGTGTTTCCGACGATCTTAGGTCGTCGATGAGTCCTAGCACGATTAGAGTGACTAACCTGTGGACTATATTACTTTACAAAATATTTATAAAAAAAAAATAAAAATCTCTTTTCATTGTTAAAAGAACTCGCGTAAAAAACTTAAATGATGATTTTTGCATGAAAATCAAAGAATTTATTTCTTATAAAATATACTAGTCGTCCAGTTAATCGCTTGGATTGGGTTAAGGATTACTCCTCCCAGATCGTCGGGTCGGTAACTCTTATCTCAGGTCGGATAGACACGCATCCAATTCCGAGCCCCCACGCTTTACTGACGTCTCACACCTAGTTCGGTTTTCCATACGTGATTATAAGTTTTACTTGTGATTTCTATGAGTCGTTTTCTTTCTCTTTTGTCTTGGGTTTTCTCCTTTTATTTAATTTGCTCGTAAGATCATTTAGATTTCTGCAAATGATACGCATGCTGCTAATACAAATCATACTAACTGATATGAGATGCCTGAGTACGTTTTACGGTTTATTTTTCGCAAATTACTCTACTCGCAATTTACTTCACTGCAAGTTACTTTTCATGTACCTTTTTATATACCTGCAATCTGTATATTCTGCATGCAAAATTTGAACTAAAACTGAAAACAACAACACAACCTGAAACATTGGAACACACTTGACAAAACCACTTGAACCTTAGACCTTAGGACTGCTACTTCAACAAGGAACTTGGAGCATACACCGTGGGCGGCACGATGAGGAGCAAGGAGCAAACCACAAGTGGAGGTCGTCGTCATCCTTCAACAATCTCGTTCCTAGTTTAAATAACAACACATAGGGCTTCGAGGTAGCTCGCCCGCGCGGCGTAAACCCTCACTCTCCTCTTTGGGCTACACGTAACCAGTGTTGCGCGGCGTAAGTCCTAACTCGATTTGGGTTCGAGGTTGTCGTACGGTACGACGTAAAGCCTCCTATCTCTGCGAGTTATTTGCGTGATCGGGTATTATGCGAGTGTAAGTCCCGAATAATAAAATTGGCGGGACTAAACGATTAAATAACATCCTCTCCAAAACGCGGCCGCACCATAGGATAGTTGGGAAGTCGGCTGGGGCTCGCGCTCGGATCCGTGACATCTCCCTGCCTTTTCTTTCTTTGGACTCCTGGAAATAATTGTTCCGATTTGAGCCGCTCCTACTTGCTTTTCACGTCCTACAGTGAAAACCTAAACCCTGGATCTTGAAGACGGAACCAGCGATCATTATCGAGAGTTTTCTCAAGTGACACGGTCATTTGGGATGTAATTAACTATGAGGACTGCATCTATAGGGAGCTTGGAACCGGGTAAAATAAACCCTACCTAGTCTTTCTATTAGGTAGAGGGAACTGTCGGTCACACATAAAGGTTCGCAGATCAAACGGATGTCACGAGTCCTTTAATTCGTATGATTGGGTCTACCGTCGCAAGATACATTACTCTTTCGAGAACGTGTATCATTTGTGACACCAGACACGATTATGCAAATTACTGGACAAATGAGATCCAGGCGGTCTCATTTTTCAAAATTAAAATACACTACTTTCAAAACTACTTTCCAAAATTATATATCTTTTATATTAAACTAAATCACTAAATTTTAAAATCTTTCAAAGAAAAGCAAAAAAAGCTGGCCGACACAAGCAATTATTATTTTAGTCCCCATTAAAACAGTTTAGGGAATAAATTGACATTTTTATGGACAATGGGGACTAAAATGTCTCCCTACAAAGAATCAAAGGACCATTTTGACTTCTCTGTAATTTATTTAGATCCTTATGATGTACTTATCGTAAATACAAACTAACACAGTTAAGCCATGGAATATAGCGAGTGACAATCCTTTAGAAAGTTTTAAAGTGCTTGGTAATAAATGAATTCATTAGGTTTGCTTTCGCAAAGTTAATTTTGCTCAGCTATACTCACGTGAACATATTCCTTTGTTGCTTGTAGAGTTAGTCCAATAGTTGTATCTCTATAAAAAAGAATTCAATAAGAGCATGATTATCAACATTATCATCCTAACTTGAAAACATGCAATTTAATATGTTGTGAAACAATTGTGAAATAGTGCTTCTAGCCTTGTATTTGAGCTTCGATCTTGTGCAGGGTTGTAAAACATTGACCCAACACGTCAATTCGAGCCAAACTTTAATTGAGAAATCATGATTCAAATTGGGAATCGTAACCCTTTTTTGGGGTTGGGTTTGGGTTGTCTTGCCAACCCAAAATTGATCGAAACTGTCCTGCTAAATCAAAATTGTCCCGAAATTTATTCCCGAAATTGGCACATGAATAACTTGAAATTGACCAGAATAGCTATTACGCCTCATGTTAAACATGTTACGCAAGTCAGTTTTGGGTAAGCAAGTTGAAGATGGGTCAGTTTCAAGTTGTATTTTCTGACACTTTTATTGTTTGGGTTGGGTTCAGGTTAAGTCAATTTCTCATCGGATCCAAATCCGACCCACAAACCCTATTTAACACCTCCTAATTACGAGAGTTTGTACAATTTCAACCACAATACGACATCACTAATATTGCATCGCAAACATTTTAAGACTCGACATCAGCCTATTGTAATTAGCTCAAATTTTGAAACTAATCGATGAGAAAATAATTTATTCTTACACTTATTTCATTTTTCAATCTTCGCTGCCTACTTTGGCTCTTCTCGTTGGTATATTTTAACATATGGAGTTTCTTCAAAGATTATCTTTGTAGGAATCTTAGGTTGGTTCGAGCTTGCATAGAGTTCTTCGTAAAAGCTACCCAAAAGCTCTGATCCAAGATGGTTGTCTTTTTAATGTTAGTCCTTGACATGTTTATAAATTATACTATATACAATGAACTTATTGCCTAGGTGATATATGGTATTCTTATTTTGTAGATTCAGACTACGGTATTATAATTTAAACATTCTTGCCTGAAACAATGTGCATTTTCTTCCACGGATCATTGAAACTCTGTACTTTATCTATGGTCCCCTTTGCTTAAAGAATTCAACTTTAGGAAATGATGTTTTTATTGACAACCTATATTCAAATTTTCTTGCACTCTGAAGATAATTAGTCTCATTAATTTATTAAATGCACTTTTTGACTGTAATTCTTTTTTTTTTTTTGCGCTGATATTACCCCATCATAATAGGGTGTGGAGCTTGGTCTAGAATCATTTAAGAAAATGTCAACAGATTATGTGAAAGCTAAGGAAGAAGCCATTAGAGGTATCCTTTTAAGCTTAGTCTTTCGCCCCTTTTGTATTTTTGAACATTTTTTCTCTGGGAACGTTGTTATAATGAAGGCTTTAAGTTGTAAACCTTCCATTTTAAGAATTATTATGTTACTATAGTCTTATTGTGTGATATGGATTTATTTTTTAAACCTTTCATTTAAACAGTAGTATAATATTGAAGTTGACGCTCAATGAATTGGGTAAACTTTATGTGGCATTAGGTAATTGTGATGCTCTATGAATCTATTTATTAGTTATGTTTATGTTTATTTTTTTTCTCAATTCTCGAGACTTATAAGTGATGTCATCAATTGGCTAGTTTTTTTGAATTATTTTATGTCATTTGGACTGATGGCTTCTCTCAATAAAATGATTTTTCTTCACTATAGAATTCAGCAAGTTTTTATTGAGGACCTTGTTTCTTAAATAGGTATTCTTAGGATGAACTGTATGATATTGATCGAGTTTATTTTTAGAATGAAGAGAATTATCTTTGCATTATTTCTGATATTTTTTGTTCAATTACTTGGCTCGAACATCTTTTAGAACATTTGATCAAGCCTTAATTTTTTATTTTTTTCCTATATTTATGTGGTGAGAAACAACTCTTTCACTAGATGTGCTAGACTACAATATTGTAAGAGAATTATTCTTAATTGTCCTATAACGTTTATAACTTCTTAAGGATATAATTATCATAACCTGTGACTCAAGATATCTATAATTTTTAAGGCTTTGACCTGTCTTGGAAACTAGATGGTTGTATTTTCATGTTTATAACTCTCATTCGCTTTACGTTCTGCTTCTCCTGTGTCAACAGAAGCTAGCAAATCCATCAGCGTGGAGGACATAAAACACATAGCAGAAAATGCTATGTTGGCAAGCGACGCGGTAGAGAAACTGGTGAAAGAATGGGATTCTCAGAAGGAAATATTTTACAAGCAGACTGGTCTTAGTAACTGCGGTGCAATAGTGACAGTTGATGATGAGGGTTTCGCTGAGGTGGAACGCTTGTTAGATGAATGAAGAGATCTTCCAAAATTCAGGTTTTTTTCATATACTTCCTGCCCAAATTTTGAAATGAGTTTGGGATTCCTTTTGTTTTTTATTTTCTAGCTTTATTTTATTTTATTTTTGCTCATGTTTTGATTCGAAACAAAATATATTTGGCATGATTGATTAAGTTATGGTTATTTTGTCAAACACTCAAAACACATAAAAGTTGTTTTGAGTATTCTCAAAATTATTTTTAGTCATTTTAAAAAATTAAAAATAAAAATATATTAAAAAAACGATAAACAAACATAAAAATAAAAACAAGTAACAAAATTTATTCCGAATAAACCCTTAGTTATGTTCTCTTTCTATTTCGTGTACATAATAGGTTTCTGGCTTTGCTTGATGGTTTGATGGCCATTGTTAGGCCAAGTGCTGCATTGTTATAGAGAAATTATTTATTTTGGAGTTTGATTGCGGAAGCGTAAATGTGATGTAATTAGGATTTAGTCTTAGGTCCTTGAGAACAAGTTTATGGTTTTACCTACTAAACTAGCAGGCATAACGGATGTAATTGAGGTGAGCTGCCTCCTATGTTGGCTTAGACTTTTCTCGATAAATGACTCTTGAGTTTGCGCTAAATTAGCTAATGAGTTGAGCCCGTCATACTTGACTTGTTAGCATGTGAGTGAGCTTGTTTAAGAAATATCAGTGTAAAATATACTTAAAATATATTGGAATTCAAAGGTTTAAATACATGGTTTTTAAAAAAAAATAGAAGGTTTAGCTTTTTTTATTTTTCTCAATTAATTTGTCACTTTGTCTCCTCTTATTTGCCATTCTTTCTATGATTTGTGATTTTATTACAACTATTTTTTTATTTTGAGTTATATTGTCTATTTTGTAATGAATGAGTTGGCTCATGAGCCAATTTGAACTCATAGAATTAGTCTCAAGCTCAAATTTGATTAATGATCAAAGAACAAGTTAGGGGTAATTTAAACTCGACTCGACTAATTCACACCTTACGCCCACAATAGATGACTTCGCATGTTTGTCATAATTTGTTCTTTGAGGAATCAGTTTTGACTGTTTGGTTAGCTCAATCTGTCAAAAACAGAAAGACTGTTACGCTATTTATTAGGATTAGGCTATTAAGTTGAATTTAGTTTGGTTAAGTTATAAGTTGGGTTTAGGGTTTATGCTTAGCCCCTAGCTTGAAACTATAAATTATATTAAAAGAAAATAAGAAACTTATTAGATTTATTTCTTAATTTGATGCAGTTAAAATTACATTATATCTATTTTCTTTTTAAACGTCATAGTGGAAATCATATTAAAAAACAGATGAATTTAGTAGATTTTATTGTTAATTTCCGCTATGGCGAAGCTTTATATTTCTACTTTTAATTTCAGATCTTTTATGCATGCAACTCTTCCATCATTTGCCAAAACTGACCATCTTCAATTTAGGCCCAATATAGAAGCGACATCGCTGCTCACAGGACTCATATTATTATTTAGACATGGTGATAAAGAAAGAGAAGAGAAAAACAGTGAAAAGGAGAAAATTCCGCCTATACGCATCGGGAGAAGGCCTAATTTTCTTTTGGGTTATTTGCACATATTCCACGCAATGCCTATGTATTTACATAACTAACACCTTAACTTTACTTGTTACACCTATACCACCCAAATCTTTCATATCTCTTCTGAAATGCCACCAATTTAACTTTTAAAAGGTGAAATACACCTTTTTATGAGGTATGGTGGCATGTTTGCAGTAATTGAAGTTTAGGTGTTAGATATGTAAATACATAACAATTGAGTGGTAGTATGTAAAACTTCCTTCTCTTTTTTATTCAATTAGCAGAATGGATTACACTTTGAGTTCTTAGCTATTGGTGTTTCTCTTTACTCAGTTGAAGGATCCAAAGTTTTTATCTTTTTCTTGGGAATGGTGATTGATAAATAATAAAAGTATGTATGACTCGAACCACTTTGGAGAAACAAAATTCTCCATCAAATTCTAGGCCACTGGCTCTTTCAAAATATTCCTATGCTTTTAAGTTTGCATTGAATCATATTCTAAGGGGTTGTTTGACTGCAAGTAGGATTTAACATTCATAGGATTTAGTAAATCTGCAAATTCACAGATCCACTGAAGTCTTGGATTTAGTAAATCCACGATTTAGGCATCTGATCAAATAAATATTAGGCCATAATGTTGACTTTTCTGCACTGCATATCACTGCATAATGTGATTTGGTGACATTTTTGCCTTCTCTATTCTTATCTTCTTGCTCCCGCACAATACTTAAAGCTTCTCCATGGCATATACTTAGGCTTTGATTCATTGCTGTGATATTTTAGCGAGACCACTAAATATCAACATTGAAGAGTTTGATGCCTTTGAGTTAGGAAGGAAGATTTCATATGGAGATAGTTTGTTCTATATAGATCATGAACTGAGTATGGAATAATGAGAGAGGTCGATAAAGAGATTGGGCGGAGGATATTAACAGAATAAGAATCATTAACTCAAGGTCCTGAATCCCCTCTTCTATAGATTTTCTCCAAGCTTGTAAATAGAGCACGATCGTGATGCACTGAGTGTGCAATAGGCCCATGACAAAAAAAGATAATCATATGTTCCGTCAAGTATTATAATTTTGATAATCACGTTTTATAAGCAGAACTAGTCTAGCTAATTCACGAGTTAGTCATGTAAAATCAAATTGAAATCAATCTAATTATGGCTGAATCAAAGGAGCTAGAGCCTAGAGTTAGTTCAGCATGTGACCAACCATAAGGAAGTTTTTGAGAATGATTTTGTTCGGCTTTCATGATTTTTCCATCTAGCCAAATGCAGTTTTGAGCTGCGTTGAACAACTTTAGCTTCTACCTTGTAATACTGAAAGGTCGCTCTGAAAAAGTAGATTTATAATAGTGTCTTTTGATTTTTTTTCTTTGGCCATTTACATACATACCACCCAATTTCTATGCAATTACATATCTAACATCTAGATTTTACTTTTTACATTTATACCACTCAAATCTTTCATATCATATAAAAAATACGACTATTTTAACTTTTGAAAAGTGAATAATACATTTTTATGCGTAGTTAAGGGGACTTGTAAAAATTGAAGTTTAGTTGTTAGCTGTGTAAATATATAGGACTTGAGTGGTATGTATGCAAATCCTTTTTCTTTTTTTATTTTCATTTTTTTTGTTGAAACTACTTGTGATAAGATGGCTCTTTTTTTTTTTTTTTCTCTTTCTTGCGCGCTAGAGCTTAGTGGCTGACATCTTCTTCCTCTGATGTGGATTATTTGCATCTTATTTTGCTTCAGTTTTCAATGATTTCTCTCGCTATTAAACACTTAGCTTCCTCCATCTCCGTTGCAAAGGTTCTCTTAATCGTTGAAGCTATTGGATCAAAGTGGTCTAAACAACCATCAAATTTGTCCTTGACTTTTCGCCGCCTCTACGAATCTTATAATTTTTTAACAATCATTTCTCCTTGTTTTCATTATCTCACCGCATTCTAAAATCCCCATAATCAAGCCCACTCTCATTGAAGTCCTTAAATTCATCTCTAGAAGTTCCACTCTTTCATTAAATCCGAAAACCACATCACCGCATCTATAGCTCTCAATCAACAGTGGAGGTTTGACATCTCCAAGTCTTTTGAACCCCTAACCAACTCCAATGGCATTCCTCTCTTTTACATGCTCCAAATACATTCTATTCCTACCCACCAGTTCAAAGTCCACCCACAAATACATAAACTGATTTCTCAATTTATCATTTTATTTGCAATCCATGCTTTAGTTGGTAAAACTCATAGTGTGTCCAAATAGTTCCCACACTCTATTTCTCTTTATAAGATTGTTTTTATTCCTATTATAGGGATCCCTAATCCAGAAGCTCTTTTGGAGTTCTTATATCAAAAAGCAATCGATACTACTCTGATGCCGAGTGACTTATTTTTCGTGCTATTGATTGATTTGGTGAAGCACTGTTTGAAAAGAAGTTAATCATTCAAGTTATATTCTCATGATTATTCATGAACTGTATCATGATCGTTCTTTTGTCAGTTCTCCATTGGTGTTTGCCAGATCAAGCGAATATGAATTCTTTCCATTTTTTATATCGTTAAGCGCTTTTTTTTTTTTTTTTTTGAAGGATTTTCGTCTTTCATTTAGGGCCTGTTTGGTTCGATACTGCATTTGTCAGAACTTTACATGTCGATATTATGCCTAGTGAAGCATTGCATGGGAAGTTAGTTATCTGTTTGGTTGCGAGTTAGTGGGAAAACAATCGCTAGGCGAATTTTTTCGTAAAAATGACCGGTATGCCCCTGTTTAATTTTCGATTTATTTATATGATATACAGGTTT
Organism: Papilionanthe hookeriana x Papilionanthe teres; assembly: GCA_022702705.1. Taxonomy (NCBI): domain Eukaryota; kingdom Viridiplantae; phylum Streptophyta; class Magnoliopsida; order Asparagales; family Orchidaceae; genus Papilionanthe; species Papilionanthe hookeriana x Papilionanthe teres. Next base: position 65,171,379 of record CM040427.1, on the reverse strand, counting down.
TGCAAATACAAGTTTTTTTTTTTAAATTTAATGTTTTAAATATTGAAAGTAATATAAATAAATTATATTTTAAAATGTTTAACGAAAAAATTTTATATTATGAGCCCGATTTTATTTTAAAATGTTATACTATTAAAAAATTTTATATTATGAGCTAGATTCTATTTTATAGTGTGAAATATTTTAAAATGTTTAACGAAAAAATATATTTTAATAGCTACAAATATATTAGTAACACTTTTAAAATATTTATGAGAAATTTCATATTATGAGCCCGATTCTATTAATATATGAGCTTTCGTACGTCCTCCCAGTTGCTTCTGCAAAACCCTTCACAACATTTTCCCAACCTTCCTTACTTAGATAGCTTGACGGTCTATTTCCCAAATCTATCTCTTTTATGCATAGATCACAAAAGAGATATTTTATCTCCTTCTCCCATGTTGCGAGTTGAGCAATTTCCTTTCCCTTATCAGTCATGTTATAGTAAGTTTAAAGCACATATAGAGAATAAATATATTGAAATTTATAACTGAAGCTAACATTTGAAACTACGTCGACACGGAATACATTCAATTTTAAACTCTAACCACATTCAAGCTAAACATAAAACTTTAACGCAAACATTGAAGAAAATATAAAAGAACACGTATTATTTTACGTGGTTCGGTCAATATGACCTACATCCACGGGGAAGAAGGATGGTAATTTTATTAGATGATGAAAGAGGTAGGTACAAAGCTTTCATTCTTACAAGATTTCACCTCCAACATAGGACTTCACGTATATAACACCACTATAAGAACAAAACCGAGACAACTTCACCCCAAAAAAGCAACTCAAACATAACATATGACTTTCCATACAACTACAAACCGTGGGTTTGTCTGCTAGCGGAGAGCAAAACAGATTTGGCAACAACCTTTAAACAAAGAAAGGCCCCCAATCATGATTAGGCCTCCGGAACAAGAAAAAGTAAAACAGAGCCGGATTAGGACCCCACCCGAGACAAGCATATGTCTAGGATCAAGCCCAAGCACCAATCTATCAATGAAAATCGCAAGCCCCAAACTGCCATGAGGACAGTCGCTGCTAGGCAAGCGATGAACAAAGGAGCGAGAAAAACTTTCCATTGCGCATATATTAGACAAGCATAAAAAGGCTCCCACACAGGCATCAAACCAAGCATATAAACTTTCCATCTAAACACATTATTTCCATCTAAAAACATTAAACCGAGCATATAAAACACATTATTTCCATCTAAACGAGCTAAAACCAAGGAGCACCCCACATATAAACCGATAAAAGTAATCCCATTGCGCATATATTTCATGGGCAATGATCTCAAGTCAAAATCAAACTAATTCCATTGAGCATATATTAGAGATACATGTGATTGCATGAATAATTCATTTATAGCATTATAATCAATGCTAATATTTGATTTGGAAAATATAGGTAATCCCATTGCGCATTCATTTCATAACCAATGATCTCAAGTCAAAATCAAATTAATCCCAATTCTTATGAATTTATATATATCACACCTAAACTAAGGTACATGCAGTGATAAAAAAGCTGGAAGCAGAAATGAATGCGCCACCCAATTCTCACACCACCCAATTCTCACACCACCCAATTTATATATCATACACCACCCAATTCTCATGAATTTATATATAATCAATTGGGGGCATTTACATACACCACCCAATTCTTATGATAAAAAACTGGAAGCAGAATCTGTTTTAGGGAGTACAATCATAACTGGAAGCATAATATCATTCTCGGGAAGTTGATTAAACATATTTCGATGCACATGGAAATCATGACAACTAACATTTTCAACAAATAATTTCAACTGATTTGAACTCGTTAGAACCGATCCAAAGGAGTCGGTTCATATGATTAATAAGAAATTTCAAGACGAGTAATTGCTCGCCGGCAAGCTTGGGAAGTCATTTCTATGCGAGTGGAACTGATTCTCCTAGTGAACCATACATGATCTCAAACAATTAAAGTGATTTCTATGCAGTTGAGCATGGCATATTGAACAACACTAACAGTGAAGGCATGGAGCAGCTATAAAAACCGCAAACAATATTTATGTCATGGTGAATTAAGGTGATGCCCAACTTAAAAACCGCAAAACTTCACTAATGAAGATCAAGCCTTAAGAACAAACCATTCAAAAATAATTAAGGTGATGCCCAACTCTTCAGATTTTTTTGTCATTAGTAGCCATTTCATATTTAGTGAAGATCGAGCCTAAGAACAAATCATTCTAGCCATTTCATATTACCTAATTTGAACGGATCAAGCCTTCGTAACAAACCGAGAAAACCGCAAAACAATAATTGTGCGATGTAAGAAGCATAAGGTAGATGGAGAACAAGGTCAACTTGGAATTTCATTCCGTAAAAACGCAAAGAACAATAAAGTCCAACACTCCCTAAAATCTCATGCCATTTCACGAATCCGGACGAAGCGTAAGCATGAAACAAAGAGTTCGTCGAGAAAGCGGGAGGTATAGAGAAGGAGATTACGATGAAACACTCAAAATACCTCAGATCTGCAAGTAGATTGGCAAAAATGGCTCGGTTTTTACCTGAGATCGGCCGATTCGAGTGGATAGGGAAGAAGAAAAGGCAACAGATAAGCCGGAGATATCAGCAGGCAGAAGGGAGAAGGAAGGCAGGCGCGCGGGGTAGGGATGAGAAATACCGCGTGAGGAAGCTGCGCCGCGGGTTTATTGCCGCTGCCCGCGTCCTCTCCGCTTCGTCTCCGCTTCCGCCGCGCCGCTCTATCCAAACGAACGAAAATCGGCCGAAGCCCCCGCGACGCCCCGCGACGCCCCTCGAAGCCCTAAACAAACGGGGCCTTATCATGGTTGTAAAATTCGGATTGGACTAGAAGGTTGAACCATTCGGTACGTGAACTGGTCTATAAACTGATTTTTTTCGACTACAATTTGCAGTTGGGCTCATGTGAAAATTAATGGTTGAACCACTCAGCTCTTAAAAATAGGAACAGTTGAACCAGTTTGAGTAGATTGCATTGGAGAGAAGGTGCAGATTGTAATTGAACCTCCATGTAAATCCCAAATAAATATTTAAACCTTGAAGATTACTTTCCACCAGTTCATTGCCCAATCCAGTTCTCAAAACCTTGAATGAACTTCTTGGAACCTCATTTAATTTGTTTTTAGGAAGAATTACATACAGGCCACTTAATTCCGATGTATTTACATATCTAACACCCAAACTTCCATTTTAGATATATGCCACTTATTTTTTATAAGATATGTGAAGATTTGGGTGGTGTAAATGTAAAAGGCAAGTTTTAGCTGTTAGATATATAAATACTTGAGAATTGAATGGTATGAATGTAAATCGTTGTTTTATTTTGCAAAACCTCCAAAAGCCATCCGAAATTTGGGCCCCATTATTGCCTTCTTTTTCCTTTTCACATTCTAGTGGTGCTATTCTACTAGCAGCAAAATTTGACCAACGAGCTTCTCTTCAAAGTCACTGCTCCCTTTCCTTGAAGGGTCAAATGCTCTGCCGCGCCTTTTTATGAGCGCAAATACTGCACAAAATTAATTCGGGAAATTTACATACATACCACCCACTTCCTATGTATTTACATATCTAACACCTAGACTTTACTTTTTTACATTTATACCTCCCAAATCCTTCACATCACATCAAAAAGACCACTATTTTAACCGTTAAAAAGTGAAACACCTTTTCATGAATAGATAAGGTGGGCATATATGCAAAGGTAGAAGGTTAGTTGTTAGATATGTAAATTCATTGGAATTGAGTGGTATGTATGCAAAAAAAGAAATTTCCAATATAGAAGTCAAAGAAAATTTGATTACGAAAACTCAGGCTAAAAAGATTTCATTTTGATTCTTAAAAGCATAAATAGATGGATGTGACTCATCTTCTTCTACCCTAGCAGCCTGAAAATCTCTCTTCCTTCTGTTTTGTGTTTTCTGTGACAGAATAAAGAAGAATGAAGAGGAGAGTTCTGCTAACATTCTTCCTCTGGTTTATGGTTCTTGCACTCTTTGCTGCAACGAGCGCAGGGGCTCTGGCTCATGTGAAGGAACATGAGAATGTTATTCATCCGCAAGGTATGGCTCTTTTTACAGAGCAAATTTTATTTAATTTGTTTTCAAATCTGTGCAATGATAGTTTTGGACTGATATATTGCACTATTCTGAAAGCTAATGCAGTTTTATGAGAATTAATTGCATACATAGCACCCGAAACGTTACTATTTATAAAATATTGAACTATCAACTTGATGTCTTTACATGTGCAATTTTGATATTAATTTGAAAAATGGATGAAAGAAAGTGCTAGATTTGTAAATAGCAATGTTCCGGGGTTATGTATCTAATTGGTTTGAAGGAAACTAATTGGCTTCGGACATTATTGTAAAAATTTTGTCTAGAAGTCTTAAATTTATTGAATTATTTTAAGATGACAGCAATATAAGCTCGATAGATATGACATTCATCCTAATCAAAATTTGATCTTTGGCCCAAAAATTTTCCCTATTTGAATTATTAGGGACATTTACAAAAACACCTCACAACTTCTATATTTTACTTTGCAAATTTCTCCATATTTTATAATGGCTTATATTAAGTTTATGGGGCTACAGATTTAACTCAAAACTTTATTTTTTGACATTTAAACCACCCAAATCTTTCATATCATATAAAGAATACTTCATTTTTAACTTCTAAAAGGTGACACACACATATTTTATGCATAGTAAAGGTTGTATAAATATATATAAAATTTAAGTTTAGGGGTTAGACATGTAAGAGTACATTAGAATGAAATGGTATATATGTAAATCTTCCTAATTTCATTGACTTGTTTGGTGAAGGCTGCAGGTGTTGCTGGTTCCTTCTGAAGCCAACTATTAGGTGTGGGAAGGTGGTTTGTGGTCAGGAGTCCTGCTAAGGTCTGCAAATTTGACTTGAAGAAAAATCATAAATGTGGACTTTGTTGAAATTGTTACTCTACTGTTTCATAATAAAATGAAAGTTTTCTGCTTTCAGACATAATTTTTCGCTCCCCAACGCAGGTTCATTTCTATCTGGGGCAGTTGTAGCTTATTAAGAAGCTGTTGAATGATATTGCAAAAAGCTGCAATGGTTATTATAATTTTTTTTTATTATTTGAAAATGTCAGACCGCATCTAGAAAGCTCCCACTGCACCTATCTAGGAGAGTTGCGAAAGCGCTGGTCTCAACGATAATTTTTTGAAAAAACTGTCAAAATGCAGTTTACCCAAACGATCAAAACACTGTTGCTCCAAACGAAGACCAAGGCTGATTTTTTTTTTTTATTAGTCTTAGGGTTTATTATAAAAGTATCAAAATAGTCCTAACTTTTTAAATTGGGGCTGAAATAGTTTTTGTGGAACACTATTAGAGCTCATTTTTAAAATAGCATGAATTATTTCGGGACTTCATAAACTACGGGACAAATAATAGAGAATTATTTTTGCATTTGATGTATTTGGATATCTCACACTTAAATTTAATATTTACATGCATAAAATTATGGTCTCATGAAGAAATAGTGATATTTTTTGATGTGATATCAAATATTTGAGCATTATATATGTAATTATGACAATTTAGGTCTTATAAGTGTATATGCATAAAAAATGTGTGCTTTGTATGTAACTGCCCTAACCTTAGGAAATTTACATTCATTTCACACGTTTTTGCATATCTTAGTCCTAAATTTTGATATTTATATATATAATATTTTGATGTCATAAATTGACGTATTTCATTTTTAAAAAATTAATAATTGCGATATTTTTTATATGATATTATAGATTTGAGGGATACAGGCATACATAAACACATATATATATACACACAGATATACATGCATACAGACACATAAACACACACACACACACACACATACATACATATGAAACACATACAGACACACATACATACATACAGATACATACAAACAAACACACACACATACAAATACATGCATACCTATATACACACATACATACACACAGAGATACATACATACATACAGAGACACATTATACATACATACACATATATACATATAGAAACACATAGACAAACATACATACACACATACAAACACACACATACATACAAACATACATGCATACATCCATCCATCCATCCATGCACAAGTACCACTAAAGTGTCATGTATTTGCATATCTAATACCTAAAGTCTAATTTTTAAGTACATATCACTTTACCTATGGATGAAAATGAGTATTTTGTTTTTTTAGAAGTTCAAATGATGCTATTTTTAGGTTAGTTTCAATGTAAAAAGCAAAATTTAGGTGTTAGATTTTATGTCTGATAGAGTGATAATTTAACGTGATAGTGTTGGATGAAGATTAAGGAGAAAAAAATCAGGGGATCTGTCTTAGTTAAAATAATCACTTATGTAATTACGAGTGTAGAGGTCTACTCCACCTGAATTAGGAAAGACGAGATTCCAAAAGGTGAGTTGGAATTTTATAATAGTATTTTGGTTATACCAATCATAATTGAGTTATAAGAATTGTACTTTGTGGCTACAAGAGTAGTTGCTTGGTATAAAATCTTTGTTTGTTATAACAATCGTAATTGACTATAAAAGTTATAGTTATGGCTACAGCAATTGTAGTTGTTTGTAATAATTGCTCGTGGTGATCGACGATGACCTTAGACGATCAACGACGAAGTGGTGGTCGGTAGTGAACTGTGGTGACCAATTATAATCACCGAGATTTTAAAAGTTAAGCTTTAGTAGTCAACTAACTATTTTCTGCTCATCCTAGTTACAAGTGAAGAATGAAGGTATATTTATAGTTTTCGTGAGAAGCATTTTGATAAATTTGAAAAATCTTCCAACATACTCATTTGGACAACTCAAATAAATTACAATTGATTGCGTGTAAGTTTTTCAACATTTAAATATCTTAACAATCTGATAATTTAATTAACTTAGGCTCGTTGAATTCCTCTCGTCGAGGCTCTTGATTTGACTTTAAACATGTCAAATTTTAATATTAGTTTAGTTTTTCAATTGATGCGCTAAAATCTTCTACAACATTTCAAGTGTTTGACCTTGCCTTATTTAGATCCAGATTAGACCCCTTTCAACATTATCAAGTTTGTTATGTTGAGATACTCAGCTTGATTATAAAATTTAGAATGCTAGTAAAATTTGTCAATGACATGTTGATTTCGTCTTATGTCGAATGTAGATGATTATGTTGTCTGAAAATATAAGTCATTGGAAAAGTTTTCATCAATAGTTTAGATATTAAAATTTGAATATGTTGATTGAAATGGTAATATTTGACATTTCAAATTATCCAAATTCCCTCAGTGCACATCAAAAATGTGTAATCACAAATCTCAAAGAAATCCAACGGACTGAGATAAGAAAGTACAACCAGGGAGAGCCCATAGACCAAAGACCATAAGTTCTATCACCGACAGATCAAAGTACATCATTGATAAGTGGTGATCCCATAGATCGGAACTTGAACTTGACCGAATGCAAACCACTTGAGCAAAAGTCTAAGATATATCAAACAAAGATAAGACATCAACCCAACTCTTGCCCCAACATTGTCAGCCATCTCATAAGAGCCTCCGAGTCCCTTCATCCGGAGTTTGAGGGTTTTACCATGATAATCGATAAAATCACGAACAACCTGAAGAATCCTTTGTCATGGGAGCTACATGTTGGATGACTGACAGTCTAGTCTTATCAATGGGTTGTATAAAATATGATTTTTTATCTTATGAATCCCACCATCTTCATTCACTTAATGAGGGTTGTATAAAGTATTTTAGGTATTTTTATAGCCATGACCTCATCACTCGACTGCTATGTGGCTCATTCAACTGGGCTTAGTCAGCGTTGTCGGCCAATTGAGCTTGATTTTCTTTAGGCTGGCAAGACTGGCTCAGTTAGCCGAGTTAGGATAGTTTTCGACCTCTGTTAATAGATGAGGGAGCTTATGAACGTCTACAGTAAGATTAGAGATGCAGATGGGCAAGAAATTCCCCCTATTGGCTTCTTCATGCCAGTCGACTTGCATGTCTCTATCTTATTTTTTGATCGATCGACTCATATTCTTTCACATTCATAATTAGTGTTATAGCTCAACTAAAACTTGCCCTTGAAAGCAACAAATTATTCATTTTATTATGAAATAAATTACAATTAGTCAAAAACTCAATATATGTAATTATAATTTATTACCACTTCAAATGTCTTACCACATATATAATTATAACATTACTTCCCAACAAATAAAAAAGGCATTTACATACACATCACCTACATCTTTTATAAATTTACATCTCTACCACCTAAACTTTGTTTTGCAAATTTATATTAAAAAATATTATTATTTTAATTTCTAAAAGGTTAAATATCACACCTCATAATGTTATTCATCAAATTTAGAGGTAGACAGTTTGGACTGTTTAAATGCATATATAAAAAATTTTAATTTTAAAATATGAATAATAAATTAACTAATATTTTAATGTATCAATTGTTATCATACGTGGCAGTTGGAATTGTCGCATAATAAGGAGAATGAAATAAATATTTATTTATAATTTTCAATCCAAATAAAGTAATAAATAAATAACTTTAAATGAAAATGAAAAAAAAAAATTTGTTTTATTGTTTAGATAGAACTGACAAACTAAATTGAGTGATTCAGTTTTCTTAAAACAAATTTGGATTTTTTTTTATTAGTTATTTAATTTTAATCTCTATATAATTTATACATTAAATTATATTTATTTTGTTAGATATTAAGTCTATTAAATATGTGAATTGTAAATAGGGGTGTAAACAAGCCGAACACGAGCGAGTCAGGCTGAGCTCGTGTTCGGCTCGCTTATATTTCGAGCTCAAAAAGTGTGTTCGTGTTTAGGCTCGTTTGCTTATTAGCCGAACACTAGAAATTCACGAACAAAGAGTTGTTGTGATAACCGTAATCATGTACCCATAAGATGTTAAGGACTTGGGCAAAATTTAAAAATTCTTGTTTATATTAAAATATCATTTGAATCTAATTTAATAATTTATATTATTTTCTCTTAATTAATAGTTTTAATTTATTCTAAATCATTGTAGCCATGTAGTCAATTAAATTTTTTAAAAATACTACTCATCAGGTATATATATTTATATATATATATATATATATATATATATATATATATATATATATATATATATATTTATGTATGTATGTATGTATATGTATGTATAATTGATGAGCAATATTTCGAGCCAAAACTAATCAAACACGAACGAACAAATCTTTGTTCGTGTTCAGCTCGTTAACTTAGTGAACAAGCCAAGCACGAGCTTTTTAACGAGCGAGATAACGAACTGCTCGCGAACAACGAACCGTTTTGACAGCCCTAATTGTAAGTAAATAACAATAAAATAAATATGGATATTATTTATTTCAAGTTTAATATATATATATATATATATATATATATATATATATATATATATATATATTGTAAAGAGAAGTTGATATTTTTATTAATAATGCATATTTATTTAAGGTAAAGATTATTAAATTCATAATTAAAATTAATTATATTTTAGCTCATTCAAAATCAAACTATTCAAAAGTCTCAATCCCGAGAAAATATTATATGCGGTCATTATACGCGCTGATTTACAATTCAGATACGCTCATCCGCACGTACAGATCATCGACACGTAACCTAAGTGAAGCTTCTCCTTCTTCTTCTTCTTATTCTTCTTTATTTAGTATGAAGCAAACTCCAAGTATAAATAGGAGGGGATAACTGCATCTCTATGTACCTCCAACCCAACGTAAAAGAAGAATAATGAAGAAGATAAGCGTATTAGTTCTGTTTCTGTTACTGTTAACATTCATGCTATTTATTACAGCATGCACTGCCGTTCGTCCCATGCATGCAATGGAGAAGATAGTTCTTCCACCAGGTCTGGATTTTTTTTTATTTTTGAAGATTTGCATATATACCCACTCAATTCGACTAGCCTATCACTAATCATTTCGATGCATTTTCTGGTGAGCTCCGCTTAGGGTTTGTAAACGAGCTCAGTTTGAAAGAGTCCAATACTTGTTCGTGTTTAGCTAGTTAAAAATTATTTTTTGTATGTGTTTGACTCGATTATAAATCGAGCTTAAAAAAAGTGTTCGTGTTCAACTCGTTTACTTAACAAGCAGAACGTGATTTGTTCTTGAACAAAGAGCATTTTTGGCAGCCCTACTGTGAGAAGAGATTGGGCTTAGTGTCAGGGACATTTAGTCCAATCTCGGCTAGGTGTATGGCTGAAAAGCAGCATATAAGTCCTGGGTTGTCCACATCTCCTAAGAAGAGCTCTGTTGGGAGTGTGACAAGTGGTATCAGAGCTGGGTACTGCCTGCCGAGTGTGGGGACTCTCTATGGTGTAGGACCCTCGGTGGAGCCGATCTGTGACGATAACGTCACGTGATTGGGTGGAGGAGAATGTCAGGGACATTTAATCCAACATCGGTTAAGTGTTGGGCCGAAAAGCAATATATAAGTCCTGACTATCCACCTCTTTAAAGAGCTCTTTTGGGAGCGTGTCTTTTATTGTTTTAGGTCTTTAAAGAGATACAAACCAATTCCTATCTATTTACATATCTAACACTTAAATTTTACTTTTTGCATTTATATCACCCAAAATCTCTTGTTATGATATAGTATAAAAATTTAATATAAATATGATATAACTAAATATTATTATTTATTTGTTTAATTATTTCAAGTCAAAATGAGTCGAGCAAGAACGAAAAAAACTGTTTTTCGTGTTTGGCTCATTTATAAATTGGCTAAAAAAATTTATTTGTGTTTAACACTCTTCTTTAGCAACGAATCAAACACTAGCTACTTAACTAAATATGAGCAATTCACAAACAACGAGTTTTTTTCCCTCTTCCGTGGGCCACTAATATCTTTTCCGGCAAGCTCCTATAAAATTTAATTTTTAATTCGAACTTGCGAGCCGGCTCATCATTCGAGCTCATACTCGAGCTCGAGCTAAATGTTTGACATACGAGCTGACTTCGAACTCGGCTCAACTCGCTTGCACCCCTAGATGTATTATTCAAAATAATAATAAATTATTGGGAGAGAAAAATATTAGATTTTGGGCTGTTTGGGTGCAGGCTGCTTCTGCTGCCAGGATCCAACTCCAGACAGACCGTGTAGAAGGTGGGTATGTGAAGGACAGTTCTGCTGAAGAAGTCTGCATATTTTACATTTTGGACTGATAACAAAAAATATTTACAAATATGTACTTGTTGTAAAACTTGCTGTACTTTTTTCATATATAAAAAAGAATGAAATATTTCTATTTTCAGTTTTATTTATTTATTTGTTTGCAATATCTCACATCTCACATATTTAAATTCTTCACTTTATTTCTAATAATTATATTATTTTTTGAAGCGCAAATTTAATTTATTAATTAATTTTTATATAATTTTACACAAAATTATATATTATTAGTTTTAGTTTATTAATTTTTCTATCAATTTAGAACTCAAATTAGAGCTTTAGGGTCCGTTTGGGGCAGCTTATTTGATGCGGTAGCGTTTTGAAAACGCACTTGGCCTGTAAACCACGTTTTGGCAACATGCGTTTTTAAAATGCTGAAAACAGCTTTTCATACCGCACCTACATAGGTGCGGTGGGAGCTTTCTGTCTGCGGTCTGGATTTTCCAAAAAAATAAAAATTAGTAATAGCTGCCGCACCTAGCTTATCAGCAGATTATTTTTAATCAACTTATCAGCAAATTATTCAATAAGTTGCAGCTGCCTCAAACAGACCCTTAGTCAAATAGAGCTAAATAGATATTTGAACTTAATATAGAGTCATTTTAGGGTTGAAAATTTAGCTGGAATGTTGTTAATCGCTCGAAATTTTATTTGAATTTTTGTTCAGAACGAGGCAAACGAGCGGAGCTATGAACCAAGAGTTTGGATTGAATTTTTTTAAGAGTCGATTTCAAGTCCTGTATGAATTGACTCGAAGTTGTACTAGATCGGCTCAAATTAGTTTTTATTCATAAATATTATATATGATGCTAAATAAAATCAAATATAACAAGCTACGAGCAGATTTCGAGCTGGAACGTATTTCAATAACTGAATTTGAGCCATATTGTTTTGACTTTGAGACGAATTGAGCCTATTTTGAGCTCAAATGGATCCAAAGGACTCAAAATTGAGCCAACTCATTTCAATTTTGAGTCGGATCGAATTCCGTTCAATTTCAAGTTGTTGACCGGAAATAGAACATAACGAGTCATTATTACAAAATATTATCTTATCAAGTAAAAAATCTTACACATGTTGTAAATCTTAGATGTATGAAGCTTACAAGGCTTAAAAAATTAATTTTGAATTTAAAAGCTATATTTTATAAAAAATTATAGTCGACTTAATGTGATCTGAAGAGACGAGCACAACAAGCAGCTTAATTGAATTGCCAATAAGAGTCTGTTCGGGGCAGCTATAAATACAATATTATAACACTGTAGTTTTGCCCGAACAAGAGCCACCGCACCTACGCCCCAAACAAATCTTTTATTATAAATTTTGTGTTTGGGACATAAATATATATATATGGTAATTACAAAATTAATATGTACCATACCACGGGAGCGTTGCCCCTGCACTCCCAACCCACTTAACGAAACTCCTCTAATTTGACAGATGCTTTCATTCCGCTCTGCTCCAGCATCTGCCTATTATCTATATGAGTCATATCTAACAAACGTTAAATAAAGATATAAAGTGATAGTACTAAAGTAATATTATTGTTTTAATACAAAAAATATATGTATTTTTTAACATTATTTCATTAACTTTTTTTTGTATAAATGATTCCATTAACTTTAATATTATTAAATTATAGCCTTAATATAAAGCCAACATTTTCAAAATTCATAAAACATATATTTCAACGACACAAATCAGCAGTCTCAGCATCCAAAAAATTAATGATAAAATGGTTAAAAATAGAATTTCAAATTTCAATGGAAAGGGGAAACAAAGCGTGAGAATAAATTTGGGCTTAAAATTAACTTCTTTGTAATATATATATATATATATATATATATATATATATATATATATATATATATATATATATATTATAAATTTAAAATATGTATATGCTGATCCCAAAGAAATCTGAGAGTCCAGAAAGAATAAAGTACAACAAAGGATGACCAATCCACAAAATACTAGAAGGCACATTTATATGATTTGATGTATCCGTCCGAACCCGAGCAAGCAAGGCTAAAGTCGACTGAGTCATAATGACAACTGAACCTGAGCAATTCTCTTAGAAATGTGACAAAAAGATATTCAAGTCAACCACTACAATAAAAAAAACTGAATGCAACAACCAACCTTCTAGTATATTCGACTCAATCAAAGATCAAGTTCCTCAATATCACCAATAATTTTATGGATGTGCCGCAGCTCCTCATCAGGGATCAAGAATTGACACTGCAACAAAGAGTCATATAGACATCCCTAGGTCTCTCCTTATTGACGGACAAGCTTCATTTCGACTCACGTGATTCGCCATTTGCACGATTGTGTAATGTCGCTCTATTGTCATAAGCTCCTCACCAGGGATCTAGTGTTTACAACCATACTACATCAACTAGTCGACTGAGCCTAACACTTCAAATCAACATTACTGACCCGAAGCCATCAAAGCTCGACCAACCAACAACGCCAGTTCAACCTAACCAACCAAACCTGCTCTATCGAACTGAAGCCAATCAAACTCATCTGACAGCTCCAGAAAGCAACCGACCGATGAACTATACATGTAAAATACATAAAATACGCTGCATAACACTCATTAAAACATACACGAAATACGTAATATCAATATAATGTATTCCCTCACATACAAACAAGAAGATCATTTCATTTACATGGACAAACAAATTTAGCAAAAAATCTGAAGAAAAGTTCAACACAATTGACATAATTCACAGGCAAATCAAAATTCAGCATATTTAATTTTATAAAATAATTTATTTCCTTCGATTTTCTAAATGTAAAGCAGAAACTGCTTGTTTTAATTAATATATATATATATATAAGTCCTAGTCGGAGCTTCTTCTTCTTCCTCCTCTTAATTTTTTTCCAAAGAGATCCAGTCAAAAAATTACATAAAACTCTTCCAAGTCTCAAATAAAAGATATATAATTCAGTATAGAAAGAAAAATAAGAAAGGCGGACATAATTGCTTATAAAAAGCTCTCTTTTGCGTTCATTTTCTGCGATAGAACATTGAAGAAGATTGATGAAGAAGATGAGCGTATTAGCTCTGTTTCTGTTGCTGTTAACATTCGTGCTATTCATCACTGCATCCACAGCCGTCCGTCCGATGCATGCAATGGAGAAGATGATTTTTCCTCCAGGTTTGGATTTACATATATACCACATAATTCTTATGTATTTACATATCTAACCCCTAAACTTTCATATTTACATGCATACGTAGAAATGAAATATTATATAATACATAAAAAATATCAGTATCACCTAACTTTTAAGAAAAAATTTTACATCAAGACTCCCCACGTAGAGCTACGTGCGGAGACCTGTAAAATCGCGCCGCGTTACTCGCGTGGCAAAAAAAATAACATTCGGCCAAAAAACATAGGGAATATTCCTTCCATGTTATTCATGTGTTATTGTGTGTTATTCAGGTGTTATTCTGCTTCTAGAATATTCTCGGTGTTATAATAACACAATAACACATGAATAATACATGAATAACACACAATAACACAAGAATAACACGGGGGAATATTCCCTGTATTATTCTATTTTTCTTTTTCCGATACGCGCCACGTGGCGCAATGTTACTGAACTCCGCACGTAGCACTACGTGCGGAGTCCTGATGTAAAATTTTCCACCTTTTAAAAGTGAAATATTCATTTTTATGAATAATAAATATAAAAGTTTAGGTGTTAGATATGTAAATACATAAGAATTGTATGGTATGTATGTAAATTTTTCCTTTTTATTTTGTTTTTTAGACTCAAATAATGTTCAATTATTTTACGTGTATTAGCCACACAATTCTGTATTTACATATCTAACACAGAAAATTGGGTATTCATAATTATTTTGATTATGATGTATGTAAATGTGAAGTTTGGGGGGTAGATATATAAATATACACGAATTGTGTGATATTTATTTAAAAGCCCCCTTTTTTTTTTTTTTTTTTGGAAGAAAAATAATTTATTTTTAATTTTATTGTTTGGCTGCAGGCTGCAGTTGCTGCTCTTATTTCTCAAATCCACTTCACACGTGCAAAAGGGCCGTATGCGGTGACGAAACCTGTTGAAGAAGTCCGCAGATTTACATACATACCATTTTATTTCTATTTATTTACAGATCTATCCAGAACCTAAATTTTACTTTTTACGTTTATATCATCCCAATTCTTCTATATCGGATCAAAATTATGGTTATTTTAACTATTGAAAGACGGAATGGACAATTTAATACATAGATAAGGTGGGGGGCAGATGTGCAAATACTTAGGAATAGATTGGTATGTATGTAAATATTTCTAAGTTATAGAAGTTGTTGTGAGAGTTTATGTTCTTGATTTTGTAATAAAATGAAAGATTTCTGCTTTCAAACGTAATTTATGCGGTTTAAGATCGTCTATTCTATCGTCTATTCGCGTCACTAATTTGGGCTCCGTTATTGGATATTAAAGTTTGAAATGATTTTTCGATAAATTTTATGTCGTTGCTTCTAGGTTTGCTAGAAGGTTAGGTAACAACGGCCTTTCGACAGGCTTATGGGTTCCACAGACTTCTGATACAATATAGCATCGATGGGCTAGGCCTGTCGATTTATAATTATTTTGATTGTTTGACCGATGCGCCCATCGATTTGTTGTCGGTTTAAGAGTCGATGGTGTATACACTAGAACTATCGTGAAGAATCTCAAAGATAATGAACGGCTGAGAATATGAAGTTTCCCTCAATAGCAGGCGATTGGCCTACAATTCAATGCCAAACATAGGAATCTGCATCTTTAAATCATGAATAAGTCAGAGCTCAGAAGATGGTCCACTACTTAATAGCGGTAATATCCACCAAAAACGTAATCGTGTGAATCATCCTGACAACGAGTCTCGTTGGATACTCAACACAAACAACAACAATATTCGCTCGAGACCTTGCAAGTGGGAAGATCCGACCAGCACAACGGATCAACCTAGCAGACGATACACGAAACTTGTAAGACTTGATCCAAATAATAAGTGGGCAGTGACTCGCCCAACGAAATGGGTCGACCCATCCATCGACCACCCAACTGAAGCTACAGGTCCCGTAGAACAACCAAGCGATTACCCCCTATCGGCAAAGACAGATTTTGAACGGCCAACCGACAACATTCAAACTCATAAGTCATTATAAACAATTATTTTTATCAACATTATGATGGTCATTAATACAAAATTTTGGTCCTCCCATAATTTACTAATGAGAACCCTTTAAGAAAAACAAAGACGGGCTCTCTCGTCTATATCGAGGGAGGCAATTTTGGTGTGTTCTTACTCTTTCTCTCGCCTCTTTCAATCCTACTCTCTGGGTGTGCTCCCAAAAGAATAAGTTAAGATCCAACAAATGACCATTGAGCCATCGGTATAATTTTGATGGGCTAAGCTATTCGGTTTACAATAATTGATTATCAGCTTGACTTGCCCATGGATGCCGTCGGTTTAAGAACCGATAGGCATTGACGCTTCAGTTTATGAATAACAACTTTCTTATGGTAGGTCTATAAGTTAACTATCAGAAAATTAATTGTTGATGGTATATATATATATAAAGAAAATTAATATTTGGCAGAGGCTCAAATATTTATTTCCCATGCGCATTCTAGCCCCATGATGAAAGCCGCGCCAAGTGCTTATAATTCGAGAGCTCCCGCACCATGGTGGGATCGAACCTCTGACCTAAAGGGACTTAAAGTGACCGCATCACCAACAGACCAATATATGCGACACATACACACACACACATCCTACAACATGTAGAGCTCTGACTAGAGAAGGAGCAACGTGCTTCGTATACAAGTTCCGGGGACTCGAGACATCAATTATTCATTTATTCTTGCTTCTCATGACCTCTCACTAGATGTGTAAATACAAAAGAAGTGTGTGGTACACACTTAAATTTTATTTTATTTTTTTCTTAAACTTGAATCAAAATCTTTACTTTGAAATTAAATGTGCTTGGTAGAATTTAGGAGTCATTTAGGATCATTTTTTATTTTTATTATTTATCAATTTATTTTATTTATATTTTTATCTAAAATGAAATATATTTGATATGCTAAATATTTCATTAATTTATTTATAAAAAATAGAACTTGCTAACAAAACATATTTTTTAGATAAAAAAGTAAATAAATAATAATAAACTACAAAAAATAAAACAGAAAATGATTCCCAAGATACTTTATTTTCACCCTGATGTAATGGAGCTGAGTCGAGCTGAGTCGAGCCGAGTATATCATAGTTTGTACTTATCTTGGTATGATTATAAGTTGTTTATGTTCAGCTTGAGCTTTTGTCAAGCTTTCATATATTACTCAAGCTTGACTTGTTTATAATCTTTTATGTTTGAACTTTATTTGTACTTAGTTTGTTCATGACAATTGAACGAATATTTAAACGAGTTGACAATTCAAAAGATCATCTAAATTTTCATATAAATAATTAAATAAATAATTTTATAAATTTAATCGCTGCTATTAATTTGTTAAATATAAACTATAAATCGGACAATATCTCAAAAACTAGTTTCTCATCTATTTTGCCTTAAGTCCCTCACTTGAGTGCTATTAGAAAAAATGTTTTGTGTAGCACTTAAGTACCATTTAAACTCAATCCTACCAAATAATTAAAAATGATAATTTTAAAACTTACAAAAATTTTATATCGAGTATATATATATCATATATGATACGAGCTATCGTTAGGCTTAATATCGTGTATTTAACAAGCTATTTAAACATGAAAGTGTTTCCTTGTATGTATAAACTAGTTAAACAAAGAAAAAAGAAAAAGTAAATATTTAACTCAATTAACGTTTATTAAAACTAAAGAATGCTATGAATCATTATCGTCGAATTAGATAAAAACATGCAAAAAAAAGATAACATTATTTTTATGAGTAAACTTCAAGATGTTCATGAAAAAAAAATTCTAATGTGGGATAAAGTAACAAATGCTATCAAAAAGGTGATAAAAGATGTGATTGGAGAATTAAAATAAAAATTTATATAAAAAAAATAGTTGGTGATAAAATAATATGCAAGAAAAGATAAAATATGAGAAGTTTTTTTTTTTTTTTTTATAAAAGAGCTCAGTAGGCTCAATTTTATTGCTCCGAATAAAAAAGTACAAACCCGGGAAAAATGTCATAACTCATGCACCCTACAAAAACACAAAAAGAAATAAAAGACTGGGTGTTTTTTCCAAAAAAATAAAAAACATACAACTCACACGACTCAATCGGACACCAAAAAACACATTAATTATCTAAAACAAGAACAGAATTGAAGATCTACGAGAATAAAGTTAGAAGCTATAGGCGCTCGCAAATGAGTTCCAAGCTTTGAAAGTCAATCAGCCACCACATTTTCTTCTCGTCTCGTATGCATCCGGATCACATTCATTCCAATGAGACAACTCTTTGATCTTTTTAATCAGTAATACAATACTCCAATGACAAGCAAAATTTAAAGCACAAATATTTCATAAACAAAGAGAATCAGTTTCTAAATAGATATTACGCCAACCCTTGTGTTTAGCAATAAGCAAAACAAATATAACAGCCTCAGTTTCAGTAATTAAAGGAGACAGTGTAGAAATAGGAGCAGCAAACCATGCAATAGGAATGTCATTCCAATCACGTTAGATGCCACCAATACCTGCTTTTAAATTATTCCAAGAACCATCAGTATTAAACTTCATATAAGGAGCAGGAGGTTTGAGCCAGTGAATTTTGCCAACAGAATTCGAGGTAAAGCTTAAATGAAGATTAAGCTTATATGCTAAAGCAATAAAATACTTATTACTGCTAAACTTAAGGTCGTTAACAGTTAAGCTTTTATGAATATAAGAAGAAATTTGACCAATTAACTGAAAAGAATTGATCACTATACCATTAAATTTAGTGTTATTACGAGTCATCCAAATAAACCAGACAATAATAGAGGGAATACAACTAAGGAAATGATGACCTTTATTGTTCCAGTCATTAAACATATCAGAAATAGAAGTGTAGTTCTGAAAATGATCCAGCCGACCACATAAAGAAAATATTTTCTGCCAAATATCTCGAGCAAATTTGCAATAACTGAAAGTTTGCATGATAGATTCCTCTTCAACCTTACATAAGTAACATTTAGAAACAGTTTTTAAACCTTTAAGTTTAAGAAGATCATCAATAGGAATATAATTATGTAACACTCTCCAGGTAAAAAAAGTTATAGATGGCTTAAGCCATTTATTCCACAACCAATCGAGATTAAAAATATGAGAAGTTATATTATATAATTTGTTTTAAAGTAAGAAGCTTAGAGAATTAGTAAAAATATAAAATGACTAGTAAAGAGTCTAAGAGAACAATCTGTCACGCTAATATTATGCTTTTAGTGATCCTTATAATATATTATATACTTAAAAATAATAAAAAAAAAGTTTATGTTTAGTTCATTTAAGCTTCGAACTTGTAAAATTATTCAAGCCTGTTTATTTACTAATTTGAACGAATATAATTAAATCTTAATCGATTGGAGTTCCAGTTGTTCAACGAGTGCATTTGGTTCATTTACAACTCTAAATGCAAGCAAGAATTAACACTAGTATGATTCAATAAATTAGAAAATCTTCGATCCAAAATTTTTGTAAATTTACAAAACTTTTACATTTATTGCATTGAATTTCTTAAATCCGATAATAAATCATATTCAAAATTGCTAACCAAGAAATTTATTAATCAAACTGGTTAGGGTTTATAATCTGTTAAGTTCTTTCGTGCCATTTTTTGAAGGGATGACTAGTCGCGTTAGCAGAGTTTCCAAATGGCGAATTCGGCCGCCGGTAGAATCCTTCACATTTATCAAGGAATTGAATCCCATATCTTTCCGGTCGCAGTACTGTAAGTAATCTCTATTCCACTTCTTCCATGGCGATCGTCTTCTAAACTTCAGTTTCTACTTGCGCTGGACGAGTTTTCTGCCGATTTCTTTCTGTTAAAGTTTTACTGTTCATGCTTGAAGATCTAGGGCAAAGAAGAGCTACAGCTCTTCAGGCCCTGTTAGGTATGTTCCAGGACGCATTACCCAAATAGGAAATACCCAGAGCTGCAAATCTTTGCAGGGTTCTGCAAACAAGGAAACGCCTATCTCTGGAAACTCTACTTCTGGATTGGCTAATTTTGATGGCAGACGGCTTCAAAATAGTCATTTTCATGATGAAATTTGTGAGTTCCCGCAACAAATTCTCATGCCTTTACATGTCTGACTCCTAAACTTTAATTTTTACGTTTATATTGAGTAGAAAGAAAGCTTCATTTAGTTGCCAGTAGAGATGAAAATATGATATGAGATGCATTTACTGATTTATAAAATTTTCTGTATTATTATCATGCTGAATATCAGGCTAAATCACCAGCTAAGTTCAGAAGGTAACAATTTCTTTCAGTGTAACATGATACATAGTAAATTTTAGTGAGTTCGTTATACACTTTATGTTTCTGCCAAACTATGTTAAGTTAGTCTGCATGCATTTGTCTTGTGAGTTCTTCCAGATTTTTGAGTAAAATTTTCCATTACTTTATCGTAGTCTGAATCAAGCAAATTACATGCTGAACCTTACAAAGATTCTGGGATGCAAAAGACATTTTTTTCTGGTGTATTTTTTCATGAATGGCTTGATTTATGCTTATGTATTTGGCTTCTTATACATAGGAGGCTTATGTTGTTTTTGCGATGACCACCTTGTAGAGAAAGATTTAGCATCCATGTACTAGATATTATATATCATCATAGGATTCGTGGCTAATTTAACCTTGAGATTGTATCATAGATTACTGCAAGTAAATTTCAAGAACTGATCGTCTGCTTTTTGTAAAAAGATAGAAATCTATGTCATATGTTTGGTGGAATTTACATATATAGCACATTGTCCTAAAGTATTTACATATCCCACACCTAAACTTTCTTATTTATACACATAGCACTCAACTTTTTAATATCACATAAAAAATAACACTCTTACCACTTTTTAAAAGTGAAATGCACTTTTTCATGCATAGCCAAAATGCTATGAATGTAAATATGAAAGTTTAGGTATGATTTATGTAAATACATAAGCATTGCGTGCTAGGTATGTAAATTTTCCTATATTTTATTAACGACAAGTTAGACTCATGGATGGTTATGAAAGCTTTACCCTCCTTTTAAAGATGAGTTAAGTTTCTATAGTTGAGGTATGAATTGTATTATTTTTTGGTGCAATCCCCTTCTTATCCTGTTCTATCAAATTTAATTTCAAAAGTTTTTTTTCCCCATATTATTGAAATCTTAAAACTCTAACGTCGCCAACAATGTTATATCTTTAAGCAGATCCCTCATTAAAAAGTTCTAAGTAATTAACACTTCATTACAACCACTTCAATCTCTTTGAGGCAAAGATCATTGTTGCCTTAATTTCTAATGAAGTGCTTTGTTCGCTTTTTATTTCGATTGAGTTTGTTCAAATTACCATTTCTATATAGGAATTGAGTCTCATGACTTAGAGACATTTCCAACCGTATTTTTAAACTTGGTTGAAGGAGAAATATTGTCAGCATTGATAGGAGATGTCTCGTAGAGTTATTGATTGTAAGCCAGCTGTAGGATCAGGTGTGGTGTGATGTGCCCATTGATGTCTGCCATCTTTTATGAAAGAGACCATTGCAGTGACAGTACGACTTGACATGACGGGTACAAAAACATCTACTCTTCCACCAAAGATGGTGAGCGTATCATTCTTCTGCTTTCTAAGGAGTCTAAGATCACAATTCCCCTTGTCAGCGAATAAGCATTAGTGGGATCAATTTTAATAAAGATAGATGATGATAGGACCGAGACACCGATTCTAGACAAGATGAGCATTTCAGGACATCATGATTGATATCTTACTGCCATGGCAATCACCGTTCCGGGATGTTTAGGGTGATCTCACTTCAGCTTAGGTCGAGTCAACCTTGGATTATCTTGAGAGAATTCAACAGATGATGTCCGATACAAAGGTCTTGTTCAATTCAGTAGTGTACCCCTAGAAGGTTGGACCAATATGGATATATGCTCGCAACTGGAGAAAAATCCTTTGGAATGTTGGGAGACAGTGGGATTCAGGTGCTATTAGGGTTGCAGTTGAAGATCCTTCAGTCCTAGTTAATAACAACAACTCCATCATCGTCAACGTGCAGACAAAAGCTTCGACGAATTGGTTCGAAGCTTCACCAACCCCGGGAGATCGATGTAGGGCTTAGGGGGAGGGGTCGAGTTGACTGTGCAAGGGTGAATCAGTTCAACCAAGGTGATAAGGGGGCCAAAAAACCTTTTTCTGGTTTAGTGTTATCGTCCAAGGGGAGGATCTTCCCCGTTCTAGTTATCTACCATTATAAATATGTTATCTTCTTTATTTAGGGTTTGTTTTTGATGTGTTTTTCTGTCAGGACAGCCATCAACGTTCTCAAATTTTCCTCTTAGGGTTGTATATGAGGACGAGTGGTGCTCTTTTGTATCTCTTTCCGAGGTGGTGATTATCTTTTTCTTCCCAATCCTTTGTAACCTTCCGCTCGCTGCTCTTCTACCTGTTTGCGTCTCCTTCCCCTGTTTTCCCCGCTGCCAGCTCTAATCCCTTTTTTGTTGTTGCCGCAACCCTCCAACCTCTCAGTAAGTTGCCGCCACCTTTTCCCTTGCCCACCTGCTGCTGCCGCCCTCTCATTCCTACCTTCAAGTGCTGCTGCCACGCCATTCCATCTTGCAGTGCCCGTAGCCTCCAACCAGCCTATCTACCTACTATACAGCCACCGCCCAACACCGTTGTCTTCACCTTAGGGTATTACTTGTGTTTTTTGTCGTTTATTTCTGTTCCAAGAACCCTTTTGTTGTAGTTTCCCCATATTTCTGCAATAGTATTTTTAATTTATTGCGATTTTGGTTACCTCTTATATCATGGTGCTTTTGGGTGGGGGGGGGGCGGTTGGGGGGAGGGAGGTGATTGTCAATTTAAGAGAAAGCAAAAGTGTTGAATAATTGGATTGAAATGAGGAAGTTGACGACAATGGAGAAAATAAAAAGGTTTAAGATAAGTGAAGTTAAAATTTTAAATTTAATGTTTATTAAATTATTAGTATGAGATCATATTAATTTATGATAGAAATCAAGATTGAAGTACAATTGATTGCAAGATAAGTAACTTGGAATTGTGGATTTCAAGCACGAGGAAAAAGGAAGAAATGTGAAGGTTAGAGTTTAAATTTTATCTTAGAGACAATTAATTTAATTTAAAAGTTCATGAACTACTAATGTTAGATTGATTTGAAATCGATAATAAGAATTTACAGACGAAGAATAGACAATACTTAGGAATTGTTGGCTCCGTTGGAGGAAAGTGAGGTAAGTCATACTTCTGTATGTCTTATTTAGAATATAATGAGATATTTAAATTAATCTGTATGTGAAAAATATTTTAGATCTTGATTGAATAATAATTATAGATTGATAGAGGATCAAAGTAGCGATCAAGTGGAGGAATAAATTTATAAAGTGGTCGTTTAAAGGTTAATGTAATTACTATTTTATTTGCATTAAATTTATTTTTCTATTTTAAAAATATTTTATTTTTTCGTGAACATTAAAAATACTTCTATAATTAAAGAAAGATAAGCGGAAATAAAATGACTATTTTATGATTTCAATTCTTTAAACTTTTTTATTATATTAAATGAAAAATAAATGAATTTAGTGATTAAAAGGAAATAAATATTTATAATTGGAATATATATTGTTAAGTCTATCAAGAATTATTTCATTATGGTACTAGTTGGAGATGCTATTATACCTGTGCACAATAAAGAAAAAGAAAAAGAAAAAGAAAATATTTATATCTTTATTAGTGTAAATCTTTTATTGTGCTCCTTAAATGTTTTCTTAAAGAGAAATAAAATAAAAAATATAATTGACTAAGAGGATGAAAATTTAATTGACTGAGATGATTTAGTAAAGATTTTTATTAAAAAAATGTAAAGCTTATTTTATAGATTGATCAACATATTTCTTTGAACATTCATGTTAAGCATTTATATAATAATTTAGTGCATAATAAAATGATAATTATTCACTTAGTTGTTATAAACTTAACTTGTTATTTAATTGGCTTTTTAAGAAAAAGAACTGCTTAATTGATATGACTGATAGGAAGGAATTTGTTTACTGGAGAGGAACTGTTGTAAATATGTGGTAAATTTTTTATTTTTATATTTATTCAGTTTTATTTTTATAAGTGTTCAAGCTGGATGATCTTATATATTTTCTTAGATGATATTTATTTATATCTTGTGGATTAGTGACTCTTTTTTAGTTGAATATTATTGTGATATGATTGATAAGAGAGAAATTGTTTACAAAATTAGAGGAACTGTTGGAAATAGATAATAAATTGTTAGAGTTTTTGTCTATTCACTTTTATTTTTATTATTGTTTATGCTGGATGACCTTATGTATTTTATTATATATTTATTTATATCTTGTTGATTAGTGACTCTTTTATAGTTGAATATTATTTTAGGCTACTGTTACTGTTAGTAATATCTACTTTCACCGTTCGACTGCCCCTTCCCACTTTGATTAATTGCATGCTCCAGGGTTGTGGATCGTGACATTGAGTTTAGTCCCATATTAAATGATTGAAAAATATTCTAGTATATTAATATAAAGTGGTCGATCATCATCTATAGCTTAAAGTTTTTGGATTGAAAGTGAGTTTTGTCATAGTTGTATCTTTACTCCTAATCAGTTATTTGATTCCTTCTTGATATTAAATGATTCTGATAAAATGTACTATTTGTTCTTAATCAAATTTTTGATTTTTTCTTTTTATATTAAATGCTTCTAATGTATAAGGCTTTTATGCAGCGAGCCCGAACAATAACTTTGAGCAGATTGGAGGATGCTCAGGAATTGAAGAATCCAATGGGCCAGTACCGGGGCTGTATGATTCTGATTATGAGAACATGGATGAACTGAATAAAATCTCAAAGGTTAATGGCGATGAATACAGAAAAACTAGAGAAGAAATTGAAGAGGTGGCGGTGGGTCTACTTGCAGCAAGGTTAGATTGCCTTGGCTACTTTCATTGCTGGTTTGAACCGCACTGAGCTTTTAAAAATGTTCTATGGGGCATTTACACTGCATACAATTCTTCTGTATTTACGAATCTCACACCTAAACTTTCGTGTCTACATACATAGCACTCAAATTCTTAATATCGCTATTGTCGCCTTTTTTAAGCGAAATACGCCTTTTCGTGCATTAGTTAAAAGTACAAAAGTGCTGTGTGTGTATATATGAAAGTTTAGGTGTGAGATATGTAAATACATAAGAATTGAGTGCTAGATATGTAATTATTCTATGTTTTTAATAAACAACTGCTGTCATGCTCTCGACATAATATGATAACTGCAAATTTAAAAATCATTGGAAGTAATGTAAATGCTTCCAAATTGCATGCATTTCCTTCCCTATGGATTTTGAGAAATAATTTTGAACTTTAACTTGGAATATGTTTATATTTCTTTGTAATGTTTAACATCTTTGCAGAGCAATGACTGCTATTGAGCTGCGAAAGAAACTACGAGGAAAGAAGTACCCTTCTGACATTGTAGAATTGTTTGTCTCTGATTTCAAGTCTAGGTATGTTCCCGTGTTAAGAATTTTATTTTGGTCAACATTGTGTTGACTTTGGGGTTGAATTATCACCATAATGCAGTCTTAATGAAGCAGCCACCTTTAATCTTCTGGGTTTAGTGTTGAATTATGTTCTTAGTACACTGTCAATGAATCAAGCAATCTCTTTTCTTTCATTTTTTTAAGGATAATAGTGTCTTTATTTCCATTAAATCAGATAAATAGAGTTGATGAGATATATATATATATATATATATTAAAAGAATGGCCGGAGGCTATTATACGAGTCCCCAGCCACCCCATGTGCCTGATTATTCGAGAACTCGGCCAGAGGGGGATTCGAACCCGTGACTTGAAGGGACTTGCGACCTTCATAGAGGCTGCTCTACTAACAGGTCACGGTTGGCTGCATATAATGGCAGCTTGACTTTGCGATTTTGTCTTATCTGACCAAAAAAAAAAAAAAAAAAAAAAAGGATGAGAATTTCTGCATACAATATCTGAAAAGTTCAATATTCCGCATATTTGTAGTTAGAAAAATAATCAATTTACTTATATGCTCAACACTTCTCAATTTTACAATTTTTTTTTTTTCAATTTTTTAACTCTTAGATCATATTGATATAAGATCTTAACTTTTGTTTTCGCTCAAGTTACTCAATTTTTATATAACTGCGCCATGAATTTAACATCTAATTAATCATGATAGGGGGCTACTAAATGATAGCATATACGCGGAATCATTCACCCGTTCACGATGGCTTTCATCGACATGGGGTCCGAGAAGGATAAAACAAGTGAGTGCTATCTTACTATTTAAATTATTAATTTAGTTCCTTTTCCCATATTTTTTATTTTTGTACAAATGTGATTGTTTGAATTGAACCATCACTGTCTTACAATTTGATACATTGCATGCCTTGATGCTTAGAGACAATTTTGGTAATTTTTGAAAATATAAAACACGGATACGAGAAACGCAACATTTAATGCATACACACGGGCGACTAATATGAATGTTTCCATGGGGCTCTTTTAATCTCAAAGCCTATATCAAAGTCTATAGAAGCGTCAAATTTGTCTTCGGACTCTTTAAATGGTGCCGGTCCACTATTTCAACTCGTATTAAAAAAACACGGGGACTAAATTAACACTTTTATAGACTATAAAACCGAAACCCCTTGTAATGAATCAACATACTATGTACACAGAGGTGGAGAGAGTGAGGGAGGTTGTGTGTTAGTGTGTGTTAGGCTGCTACTATAGATGAATATGATCACTTATCTTCACATATCTTATATCATTCATCCACTTTTATATATAGTTGAGATTTAGTGAAACTTTTCATGTTTTAAATATGATATTGGAATTGGAAAAAAGAGTATGATCTATTTTAAATCAAAACTAATTAAAGCGATGTATGATTGCGTAAGATGGGACGAGGATAAGTGTGTATATCCTGAATGATTTGAGTTTATATATTTTAAATCAGAATTAATTAGTCTTAATTGTTTTTTTTTTCATTTTTTCCAATTTTGCATTGGGATAATTACATACATAGCACCCGTAACATTGCTATTTACAAAATCTAGCACCCATGCGATATTTTTGAACTATTGAACCAATGTATTTATGCGTGCCACGATCAAACCATTGAGAATTTGATAAAAATGAAAAATATGCGTTGGGTTTTTATCATGAATTTTGATATTTGAGCGGGAATTTGAAAAATGGATGGAAGAGGGTGGTTGATTTATAAATATCAATGTTTCGGGTGCTTTGCATGCAATCGCCCCTTATAATTAATACAAAAAAAAAGAATAAACATATAATAATTAACATTTAATGCTTCCCAGAAGCATATTAGATCTCTGCAGAAGTGATTTATTGAAGTGTTCAAATGTTTGTGAGTCTAAACCTCCCTATGTTATGTTTACTTATATGAATAATTGGAAGATTTACATACATACCACTCAATTTTTTTATACTTACAAATCTAACACCTAAACTTCAATTTTCATATACATACCACCTTACCTATGCACTAAAAGGCGCAATTCACTTCTTAAAAGTTAATCACAGTGGTACTTTTGATTTGATATTAAAAATTTGGGTTGTATAAATGTAAAAATAAAAGGTTAGGTGTTATATTTGTAAATAAATAGGAATTGAGTGGTATGTATGTGAAAACTAGACATAGAATGCTGAGGTAATATATAACTTCACTGTTTACATGTTCATCATCATTTATTTTTCTGTAATATTTTTTTCCTGTCATTTACATATATGCCACCTATTTCCAATGTATTTACATATCTAACACCTAAATTTTGCTTTTCTACATTTATACCACTCAAATGTTTATCACATGAAAAATACCTCCATTTTAATTTTTGAATAGTGAAATATACCTTTTCATGTAGCGGTAAAGGTGGTACATATGTAAAAATTAAATTTTAGATGTTAGATATGTAAATACATAAGATTTGTGGCCTAAACCTTCATATTTACATACATATCACTTTGGCAAGTGCTCTTTTTGATGTGATATTAAAGATTTGAGTGCCATATCTGTAAATATAAAAGTTTAGGTGTGAGGTATGTAAATACATAAGAATTTTGCGCTATTTACGAAAATGTCCCCCCTCTTTTTTTATGTAATCCTAACAATAAACCCAATCTGTGTGATCTTCAACAATAGGCTTTACTTCAGAAAGGTGTGAGCCAAACTGAAACAGAGAGAGCAATAAAGGAGGTGTTTGAGGAGGAAGATTCTGAATGTAATGATGACCAGAACATGCAGCATACTATGAGCAAGCTTTCAATGGACCATCTCCTCCTTCAGGCCTCAAAGCAATGGTTGAGAAATCAGAACACAGCGGTCGACAATCGCAGGGCTAGGATCGTAAGGTGGCTCCAATATCGCGGCTTCGATTGGGAGGTCACAAACTACATACTCAAGAAGCTCGAATCTCAATATCCGCCATGAGACCGTAAGTTGTTGTGCCGAGCGAAGATCGTTTCGTCTTGCATCTCTGGCTTTCATCGGTCAGTCTTCTAGACCGCCGTCATAGTTTTGTTTCGCTATAATTTTCTCATTGCTATTTTGAAATTTGAGGTGTGTGCATGTAAATGAGCCTTTTGACTATGTGTATGGAATGACATATTACGCTATGATTCATTTGTTTATCATATTAAAATGCTTCCAATGCAATGACACATGATATGATATTACCTTGTTATGAAGGTGTGTGCAGGAAAATTGTCAGCACGAATTTTGAGACCATCAAATGTTCTAAGGGGAAAAGGTGAAATCAAATAATCTGATGGGAAATTACGAGGACTCATGAAGCCGATTGGTTTAGGATCGCTAGCTGATCGAAGATAGGTCAATCGGTTAAACTGCGACTACTGCTAATGGGCCACCCAGGCCAAATATACCTATATCAATCGCCTTGGGGTCGTGGTCGTCCCATTGCGCCAATTTAAGAGCCACTCGATTTCCTGGAGCCAAGGCCGATCGGAATCCATATGAAACACTCGACTTAAAAATCAGTTAAGTCGACCTGTCCAATGGCCTGTCGATCGGGAGACTTGGACTTGGGGATGGGTGTCAAAACCGTTTACTGATATAAAAGATATTAACGTCAGTTATGAATATGAAAATGTGTAAGTAACAGTCATAGATATGAAGTGAGACCAAAATCAGTTATAATAACTAAAATATGTCAGTGTAAAATCGATCTCTAAGACCCTTAATCAAATGAGGGAAAATTAATAAGAATAAAGACCTGTAACGCTACCACTGAAGTGGGGGTAAAAATGTAATTTATGAAGAGTTTTTTCTTAGGGACTGTTCATCTTGCACTATATTTTCTCTCTGTTTCTCTCCTTTTTCACTTTCCTCACGCTCTATCCCTTGAGTCGTGTTCCTAAAAGACAAACCAGGGTTCAACAGAACGTTATATCAATTTCGTGTCAACTATCATCGTGTTATTATGTTTCGTGATATGAAAATAATTATTATGTTGCATGTCATATATAAAAGTAATTATTTACGGAACAATACTTTTTATGAATATTTAGTGTGATTAATGAACCTATTTCAAGCCGGCTAGCTCAAAATCGGCTCAATGTTGAGTTCGGATCGAAATTGGCTCGTGGATCGTTATATTCGATTTTGAGCCATCTTGGCTCGAAATTAAACTGAGCTTGATCCGACTCGAAGTTGAAATGAGCTGGCTCAAATTTGAGCTATTTGGATTCATTTCATCTTGAAACTGCTCACAGAACGTTACTCTAAAAAAATTTGATCTAAAGTTGACTCATAATTTGGTTCTTTTGTTTCAATCTAAGCTGAAATTCGACTCAATTTTCGAGTGATTAATAATCGTCATTCTAAATACACAGCTACCCCTTTAATTTCTTTGGGCTTTGGAATAAAATTGGGGACATTTATATACATACCCCCGGAATCCTATGTATTTATATTTGTAGAACACCTAATTTCTTTTAGGACAATTACATACAGACCACCCGAAACATTGATATTAACAAATTAACAATTCTAAGTAATTTTTTTGAACTCTCAAATCGATGTATTTACGTGTGTCACAACCAAATTATTAAGAATTTGATAAAAATGAAAAATACGGGTTGGGATTTTACCGTGAATTTTAATATTTGAGCGAAAATTTGAAAAATTAACGGTAGCCGGTTGTTAATATTTAAATAACAAATTTAGGGTGGTTAATATGTAATTGTCCATTTTTCTTAATTTTGAAGTTTAAACATAAATACATAAGAATTGAGTGGTATGTATGTTGATGTTCCATAAAATTGTTATATGTACCCAAAATAAATTTAAATTTCTAATAAACTTTTTTTATAAAGATGAGCCCGCACGAACAGGTGTGTTTGAGGCAGTTTTTCAGGTTATGGCGCAGCCCCAAAACGTAGAAATTTCTATTTGGAAACTATGGTGCAGCGGCGGAGTGGGATGATCTTATATAAACGCGGGCCGCGGGTTAAACCCTGCGGCTGTTGCGTGTTTTTCTTCGCGTGCTCTTAGTTTTATTCTCTGTTGTGCTCAGCACATCCTTGCCCCTAGCTCCCTTCTGCTCTTCTAAATCTAGTCGAGGGTCTACTACGACACTCTCATCCCCTTCCTCTATTCTCGCCGGTTCTGAGCCCGCCTTCTCTTCCATCATCTCGTATTTCTAACACCTCGCTTGTCCCTTGTCTTATCTCCTTTTTGTGAGGTATGTGGTTGATGTTGGTTTGCAGTTTTGACTTTCCCTGTGGTAGCTTGGTTTTTACGAAACAATTTTATGTGATGTATGTGGTTGATGGCTGTGATTTTGGTTTAGCCTAGTGATTGCCTTTTATCGATTGGTTTTATGGATTCTATAGAGAAATTGATGAAGGCGTTCGAGGGAAAAATTAATGATAAAATTTTACTTTTTTTGGCCTTATTCTATTGAGTTTATGGCTTAGCATTGTGTTCGTCTTTTGTGATTGGTTTGCGAATTCTATAGAAAAATTCATAAAAAAATTAATAGTCATTTTCTTAAATTTTAGTAGTCATGCTACTCACTGTTTAGTGAGATGTCTATCTTTATTTTATAATATTATGCACTAAAATATTTGCTTTTAAGTATTGAACGTAAGGAATGAAGAAAAACTCGCTTAATTTTAACTTTTAAGAATTTAATTTAATTACTTAATTAATTAATTTATTTATTTTTTCACATAACTTTTAGATAATTTCTACTATAAAAGGATCTACAGGAGGAACTGTACACTCGGGCTTTGCCTCCTTATTGTATCTGCACCAAAATCTTCATAAATCTTTTTTTTTCTTCTCCCTCTCCTCCGAAAACCCTAGCTCCCAATGGACGACAACCTGTACGACGAGTTCGGCAACTACATCGGTCCCGAGATCGACTCTGATCGAGACTCCGACGATGACGAAGACTCTAACGATGCCGCCGATAAGTCTCCCGGCGGCGAATCTCTCCATTCCGACGAGGACGGTGGCTCACCCATCTCTGCTGCTAATGGTTGGATGACCTCCACTGTAGGCGGACCCGACGACATGGATACCGATCCTTCCGCTTCGCAAATTGTCCTCGCGGAGGACAAGAAGTACTACCCCACAGCCGAGGAGGTCTATGGAGACGGTGTCGAAACCCTCGTCATGGACGAGGACGAGCAGCCTCTTGAGCAGCCTATAATCAAGCCTGTTCGTACCATCAAGTTTGAGGTTAGCGCCAAGGAGTCTTCCACTTATGTATCGACCGAGTTTCTTCTCGGTCTTGCCTCCAACCCCGCTCTTGTCCGTAATGTTGCGCTTGTTGGTCATCTCCAACACGGGAAGACCGTGTTTATGGACATGCTTGTTGAACAAACACATGGGATTTCGACATTTGATACGGAGAGGGAACGGCACATGAGGTACACTGATACTAGGATCGATGAGCAGGAGAGACAGATATCCATCAAGGCTGTGCCCATGTCACTTGTGCTAGAAGATAGCAATGCTAAGTCCTACCTTTGCAATATAATGGATACCCCGGGGCACGTTAACTTCTCTGATGAGATGACAGCGGCACTACGGCTTGCAGATGGCGCGGTACTAATCGTGGATGCTGCTGAAGGAGTTATGGTAAGTTCATAAAGACCGCGTTCTTGGCTTTTGGGCTTCCGATTGTATGGAGTAGGCTATATTTTGCTATTTACTATTTTTCCAGATTGATTATCCAACCTTTTTGTCCCACTGTAGGGAGATTACTGAAGGTCTATCTCGTTGGATTTTATCAAGTTCAATGAACTTTGTAGACATGGGATGCTTATAAGAGATTTTCGTGCAGCATGAACATGAAAGTTTGCTAGCTGTAGTTTTATTGTTAATGATTTACTTTGCTGTATTCCTTTATATGTGTTATATGTGTTTGTTCTTGCTGAAAGACTTTTGTTTATGATAACTGTTAGCAATGCTTATTGTTGGTTTTCCAACTGTAGGCTACATTCTTGTCATTGTTCTCACCTACTAGAATGTTATTACCTCTGCCTTTGGTTTGGGAGTCTCACTAATTACTTTCAAGTTGACTGCTATTATCGTTTCGGCGTGCTGTGACCTCTACCTTTAGGTTGTGTGTTCTCCACTCTTTTTAAGCTGCTGCCAGCTTCAGGTCTACGATTTTTGTTTGCTTACAGGCTTGTCATTGCAATCACCTTTAGCTCTCCCGTAGTTGCCACCTTTATGTTTGTTACTATAGCCACCTTGAGGCACATAATTGTTTCCGCTTTTAGGCCTGCCACAGCTCTAATACTTAGATTAAATGCATTTTTCTCCTCTAAGAATGTTCTTGATTTTGTATCTGTTCTTGAATCTTGATGCATTCACTGCCTTTAGGTTCATTGTCACTGTTTAAGCTATAATTAGCTACATCATATTGCATCAATGTTTTTGTGTGTGATGTTATGACTAGTTGCCCGGCGGACCTGCCTTTCATATTTGAAATGAACACTTGCTCTTGGTCCATTGCTGGCGGTCACCTCCCATTGTGTGCTTTGATAATGCTTGAAGTACCTGCCGTCTATATTTGTTTGCCACATTCAATGCAAATGTCTGCCAGTTGCCATCATCCATTGATTATAACATCTAAAAGTATTGTCTTTATCTACAATATTTAGAAGAGTAGTTGTTTGTACCTTCCTTCCACATCTGACATCAGTTTGCAATCGATAACACCTACCTACCAAGTCATTAGATGTTGAACTTCACTCATAAATTGCTCAAAATTGCTGTTTATAAATGTTTGCCACAATTGGTTTTGATGACCTCGTTAGTTAACCAAAGTATTCAAAGAAAATTTGGCTCCATGCCACCTAAAGATGTTACTATATCAAGAACTTCTTTATCAAACTGATATCTTACATGTGAGGACGTCAATATTGGAGGCCTAAAATTATCCATATTTATATTAAATGCCTCAATTATGATTTTGCATTGATTCAAGTTCGATTTCTTTGATGTGATTCAAAATTGGGCTGGAAACCACTTATGGAACTATGTGAATTTATAGTCAGTTGAATTTTGTTTTCTATGGAGAAATTAATATAATGAAATTGGTACGAATAATAGTTTGATTGCTTTAGATTTAAATTTTAACCTTTATATGCCCTGTGTTTATAGAAAATTTGAAGCCAATTCATACATGTTCGCAATCCAACTACATGCACAAATTTAGTAATCCTTGTTCTAAAATTTTTATATTCAATTAAATCATGATTATCCATTCCCAAAAACTTTTAAAATTTTCATAGATTCCATTTAAAAAGTGGTTAAATTTTGGTTAAGGAGTTGAAATTGATAGACTGAATATTGGGCATTTTCCTTGATTCTCTCGACATTTATTTCACATTTCATTTTCTTTTCCTTTCTTATTATGGACAATGAAATTGCAATTTTATAATAAATTCCTCTTCACTTTATGTTTGCACACTGATCTTTCCAAGTTTAATTTAGGGGTTGTTTGGGATCAATTTTTTGTTTATTTTTTAATTTTTAAAAAATATATATATTTATATTTTTAGTTTGTGGATTTTAGCTCTTTCATTATAATTTTTTAGAGAAAATTAAGTTGATTAGTATTTCTTAGATGTTTTCTTAGATTTTTTTTTCTTTCAATGAAAACCATTATGCCCATCACCTACCATTGCCTATCATTGGTCTCTTTCATCACTTGCCATAGCCATTTTATGCAAGGTTCAATGAAAACAAAAATGGCACTTATTGAAGATGCCAAATATGTTTTTTAATTTCATATTAAAATATAAACAATACATAAACAATATATTTTTCTTTTAAGGACGTTTAATAGTTCAGCTGACTTTATACATTTTTATCCCTTTTATAAACATAATTTTTTTTTGCTATCTTCTAAAGAAGGTAGCACCTTTATCCTATAAATTTAAACTACCTCGTTTTATATGACATACAAGTAGTGTTGCAACTTGATAAAATACATATCAATAAATTTTTTTTGGATAAAGAAATATAAGAATATATTGCTTAGTAACCCAGTGAACATTATTATTTTGAAGTCAACTCAAAGATAATAATTTTGGATTTTGGTAATGCCAGCTCTCTAGTTTCCCAACTACAGCTTTAGAGCTAAGTTGCTCTAAAGCTTCCTTTTATCATCTAGATCCAAAATAGTATTATCTTGGGTGGCTTTTACATGAATCTTGAGGTGAAATGTTTTTCCTGTACTTCCTTTTTGTTACCTACTTGCAACATTATGGTCAATGTTGGAGCTGCCTGTCACTCTTCAAATTTCTTTTTTTGAAGTAGTTGTAAGGGCCTTTTTTTGTTCGCTTCATGGCTTATTTTCTGAATATAAATTTCAACAATACTTGATCTTATTTGCAATAATGACGTGTAGCTTTAGTGTCTTGCTTCTTTGTAGTCTAACCTTCAGTCTACTCCCTCACATCTGTATACTGGAATTTCTGTGCCTTGGAATGAGATTTATTTTTTTCTTTAAGTTCTATAGTTTTTGTATTAACTTCATGTCATTGAACGATGGGAAATCTTTAATTCTATGTGAAGGCTTTCATAAAGCTTCAATATGTATTTCATGAATACAAACTTTTCATTAAATGAAATTTCTAAAGCAATTCCTTGCCTTGTAAATTCAATTGTATATCTTTTCCCATTATTATTATTATTGCTTTAATTTTTGTTATTGAGTTTTTTTTTTTTTTTGGTGTGTTCGATGTATTGAATATAGTCTTTAACAATGTTTATCTTAAAGCCGACTTCTCAAAGTTTTCAAATAATGAATTCAATCACCCTAAAAACTAGGAAAACTGTAAACCGTGCAGCTTTCTTCCTATTTTGATAATCCTAATCCATGAAGCATATCTCTAGAAGTTCAAACCAAATATCTATTATTGCAAGGTTTGAACAGACGAAGCAAGTAAAATCAAACTTTGCCTCTGTTTTAAAGGACTGATCCAACTTTGGTGCTAGCTTGAAGCTATGATCTCCTTTTTTTCTCATTTATCTCGTGGCTTGATTTTTTTTTCTTTTTAAGTTGTCTTCAGGTGGATGCCTCTCCATTTGTCCAAATAGTTGATGGTAGAACAGAACATAGTGTTGTTGGTAGGATTGATGACGCTACTGCTATCAAGTTAGCAGCAAGAGCTTCACCGTCATTGTACCCATCCATTCTTTGAACTCAAAGAGGCCTTCAATTGTTTTTAATTTCTCCTTATAATATTATAGCTTAGGCTCCATAGAATTACCAAGAATATCTTTTCTAGTTCTTAATTTAATATGAAAATCTTTCCTATGGTTAGGACTAGTGCTCTTATGCCAAATAGAAAATTGATTTTGAATTATTGTAGAGGGCTAAGGTACAGTGTTAAGTCAAAATTATTTTCTATGGGGGAATTGAGGTATTAGTTTTGTTCCTATCAAATTGAGATAATTGGGAGAAGACGGTTTGGAAGGCATTGCCTAAGTGTTACGTGGTGTCTTTGGATCCATGCCAATAGAGACAATGATAGAGTGGGATCAATGGGAGCCTTACCTGAAACCTAGGAGAGAAAAATTGAGGTGGAAAAATTAATTTTATTGATTCAAACTTAAATTTTTGCATCGTTATGGTTTCTTTTATGTAGAAAATTCGAGATAATCCATTTTTATTAACATTCAAACTTAATGCATAAATACATTTTCTATATCCATTAAATTTATGGCTAGAAATTCCTTAAAAATTGCTAAATTTTCTAGGTTCTCCCTTGGTCTCAGCTGTAGGATAAGGAGAAATTGGTGGAGTAAATAATGGTAATATCTTGATGTTTTCTACTTGTATTTCTTTTTATTCTCTTCTCGCCCGCCCATTATGAAAATTTAAATTGCAATTTTGCAATTATGTCTCTACTCAATTCATTTTTGCAAATTTATTAAACCTTTTTCAATCTTTTTCCACCCCCGCGCCACCATCCAAACCCTCGCGAACCACCACCACCGCCCTTGAAACTACCCCTAGTTGAGTTTGTGTTATTGTTTTTTGAAATTTCAGTCTTCAATGTCTTTGATTGTGATTTTCCTGTTGGTTTCGGTAATAATATTTGCATTTTTCTGTTGTTGTTGGTTAACTCTGGTATCGTCCGAGGCCTTAACAAGTGAAATTGATATGAATCTCCATTAGAATCGTCATGAAACACGCTATTTTGCTGGGCAACGTCTTCAGGCTTGAAAACTTCATCCATCAGAATCGTTTAACATGTTGTAAGATCTCAGAATCAATCCACACAATAATAGTAAAGTTAGATACTCATATCTTCTAGTTACTCTTAAGTTGATTTCCTCATCATAAAGAAGCATCTCATGCACCATCATAAGATTCATCATCATATGGTGAAATGATATAATGTGAGGAGAGGATTTATAACTATAATAAGATGACTTATTTGATCTAAAATGATAATCATCAACATAATTACGATCATCATCATAGTGATGATACAAAAAATCTATATGAAGATACGATTCATTATCATCTTTGCATGTGTACGAATAAATACAATTAACATTCATAAGTACTATCTTATGAAAGGTGAGTTAATGAGAATGATAAATATGATGGTTTATGCCAGTGTCTTTAACTTATGATAGTATGATGCCATTGAAATTTATAGCTGGAACTTCTTATAATGAGTTTTGTGGTAGGAGCTGCTTGTTTTACTTGCTTACTGAGGATGGTGGTAGTTGTGCTGTGTCAAGGTGAATTTGGTAGCAAGATGTATGATGTGCCAAGTTGGAGTAAGGTACTCGGAAGAAC
Source organism: Papilionanthe hookeriana x Papilionanthe teres (assembly GCA_022702705.1). Taxonomy (NCBI): domain Eukaryota; kingdom Viridiplantae; phylum Streptophyta; class Magnoliopsida; order Asparagales; family Orchidaceae; genus Papilionanthe; species Papilionanthe hookeriana x Papilionanthe teres. The sequence goes on along the minus strand of CM040427.1, from coordinate 65,133,380 downwards.
AAAAAACAATTGAAGATAGAGTTGGTATGTGGCGGACATCCTAGTGTGTTTGATCGTTAAGGAAGTTCGCGGTGTTGTAATTGTGGATATGCACTGGCGAGGCCCGTGACATGCTAGCGAGGGCGGAGACATTCATTGATGATGGTGGTACTCCATATCCAATGCTGTTGAAACATTTGTAGATTTAGTTTTAGCTTAGATGAGAGGAAGAGAGTGAGGATCTGCTTGGCTTTGTTTACGTTATCCTATTAGTTGTGTGGTTGCTAATTCAATATATTTTGTGTGGGTTTTGGGCGTTGGAAACTTTATAGAACTATTTCGGTCTCTATTGTTAACATTACGGGGCATTTACATACATACCACAAAATTCTTGTTTATTTATATGTGACACCTAAACATTCATATTTACATGCATACTACTCAAATCTTCACATAAAAAATACCATCATCACTACCTAATTAAAAGTGAAATTCAACTTTTAATGCATTGGTTTATGATACCAAAGTGTTATAGGTGTAAATATTAGACTGGTGTTAGATGTGTAAATACATAAAAATTGTGTGGTATGTATATAAAATTCCCTATCATAATTTAATTAGCCGGCCACAGCTTAATGATTATTTGGGCTGGAAATGAGGAACTATAAGGCCACTTTGTATGAAATTTGATGCATACATGAATAAACCGGCTTCAGCCTGACTTCAGAAGTACGTGCAGTGTAATATTTTGTCGATCCAAAGTTTTATTTATAGAGAAACATAAGTTACGTAACCCTGCTGGTTCAATAATCTGCTTATTTTTTCACAAACAGGCAAATACCGAGCGGGCTATACGACATGCTATACAAGAGAGGCTTCCCATTGTAGTTGTAATAAATAAGGTACGATTTTGTCTTCCTCACCCTCCATCTTCTTTTCCCATTTTTCTGTTTTTTTTTTTTTTGAAATCCGAGTCTGATCCATTTAATTTCATCATTGTGTAATTTAGGTTGACAGGCTTATTACAGAACTAAGGCTGCCTCCAAACGATGCTTATTTTAAGTTGCGCCATACATTGGAAGTAATCAACGACTTGATCTCTTCCTTCTCCACCACCGCCGGAGGCACCCAGATTATCGACCCAACAGCTGGAAATGTTTGCTTCGCTAGTGCGAGTGCGGGATGGTCTTTCACCTTGCAGACGTTTGCTAAACTATATGTGAAGCTTCACGGTATCCCATTCGACTCTCTAAAGTTTGCTTCACGTCTATGGGGAGATATTTACTATCACCCTGACCGGTCCTTTAAAAAGAAACCCCCAGCGGGCGGTGGTGAAAGGTCATTTGTACAATTTATTCTTGAACCCTTGTATAAAATTTACAGCCAAGTCATTGGAGAGCATAAACGGAGCGTCGAGTCGACACTTGCGGAATTAGGCGTTACTCTGAGCAATGCGGCTTATAAATTAAATGTTCAACCTTTACTCAGATTGGCCTGCAGTTCCGTCTTTGGATCTGCCACCGGTTTCACCGACACGCTCGTTCAACACATACCTTCTGCTAAAGATGCAGCAGCGAAGAAGGTAGAGCACATATACACAGGTCCTCAAGACTCCTATGTGGCCGAGGCAATGAAAGACTGTGATCCCGCCGGAGTTCTTATGGTCAATGTTACGAAACTGTATCCAAAATCTGATTGCAGCGTCTTCGATGCTTTTGGCCGAGTTTACAGTGGGTCGATTCAGACTGGTCAGACTGTGCGCGTACTTGGTGAAGGTTATTCGCCGGATGACGAAGAGGACATGACGGTCAAAGAGGTCTCAAAACTTTGGGTTTACCAGGCTCGTTACCGTATTCCCATTAGCAAAGCTCCTGCTGGTTCGTGGGTTCTTATCGAAGGCGTCGACGCGTCAATCATGAAGACGGCAACGCTGTGCCCTCTAGATATGGATGACGATATTTATATATTTCGTCCTCTTCGGTTCAATACGTTGTCGGTTGTGAAGACAGCGACGGAACCGTTGAATCCGAGCGAGCTACCGAAGATGGTGGAGGGCCTACGGAAAATTAGCAAGAGTTATCCTCTGGCAGTCACTAAGGTTGAGGAGTCGGGCGAACACACCATTCTTGGGACAGGAGAGATATATCTCGACTCGATTATGAAGGACCTTAGAGAACTTTATTCGGAGGTGGAAGTTAAAGTGAGTTAATAGTTTATGGTTGTATAAATAGAAAAGTTCCATTGTTTCTTTATTTTTGAGATTGCTGCCTAATGCATATTTATTATTGATACAGGTGGCAGATCCAGTGGTCACTTTCTGTGAAACTGTTGTTGAATCATCTTCAATGAAGTGTTATGCTGAAACACCCAATAAGAAGAACAAAATAACCATGGTAAGATGTCCTGTTTATTTCAAATGTTCGGTAGGTCTAATTTAAAATTTTTATGGCTTCGCCTTTTTTATTTTTCCTGTTTCCATACAGATATCTGAGCCATTGGAGAGGGGAGTTGCGGAAGATATTGAGAACGGTGTTGTGAGCATTGATTGGAGTCAAAAGAAAATTGGCGATTTCTTTCAAAAAAGATACGAGTGGGATTTACTTTCTGCAAGGTCAATTTGGGCATTTGGGCCAGATAAACAGGTAAAAAAATTGATACTAAATGACCACTTGCTGTATGGAATGTGGAAATTCAAATTTTAATGCCAGTTTAGTTTCTATACTCGGTTAAACAATGTGTTTTGACTTTATAATTCATTCTACTCGCTAAATGTCAAGATAATTTCACATATTTTAGGTTTGATTATCAAGAAAGATCTCGGAAAGATATTTAATCGAACACATAACATAGATGGATAAATTTTTTGCAATTTCATTCTATCGATAATAGACTAAGTTAAAAAGAAAAAAGTCATTTCAGTTCCATATAATTGTCTTAAACATAGAGTCAATCGAGTAACATAATTGCAAAAATTAATTTGTATAAATATCATACCTCCGGACATTAATTTGAGCATGTTTATCGTCGATTTTGAAATTTCCTAATGCATATTTCACTCACCAATTGATGGGACCCTAAGGGGGTGTTTGGGTGCAATTAGGATTTAAGTTGAACATTATTTAGTAAATCCGGTAAATCTAGATTTATCAAATCCAAATTTTGTAAATCAAGAATAGTGTTTGGTTCAATTTAAGGCTAAATCCATTAAAATTGTTTATCATATTTGGCATAAATCCACCCAAATGACTTTCTTCCAAAGTTAAATCCCTTGAATCAATGTAATAATCAGATTTAAAAGATCCAGATTTAAGTTAAACTAACGAAAAGCAATAAATTTTGGATTTAACAAGATTCGGATTTAAATTTCCCAATTTTTTTGTTTGGCTTGTTTTACGTTAATTATCAAGTAAATCCCGCTCAAATCCGGCTATAAAACACCTAAACCTAATTAATTTCGTTTTATTTCTGCCCATCACCGAAATAATAAAAAAAAAGGCATTTGGAAGTTAATATAACTCATCTTAATGTAATTTGGACCGTATTAATTAATTAATTAATATTAAGTTATAGGAACCAGTATTAGATTCCTTTATTATACCAAGAATTGAAGTAATTTTAGCATTTAATGGCTGGCAACGAAAAATAAGTCCAAGGGTTTTAAAACCCATCCTGACCAAATTTTGGTCAGAATATTTTTACATATATTTTTTCTTCAATTTTCTTTGCTTGTGAATGGTATTATGTTAGACTGCAATAAGTAATCATTTCTCTGATGGTACTAAAACCCAGGGGCCTAACATCTTATTGGATGATACTCTTCCAAGTGAGGTTGATAAAAATCTACTCAATGCTGTGAAGGATTCAATTGTTCAGGGGTAAGGAAATAGATTGCTTTTGTTTCAATTTACATATATATATATATATATGTGTGTGTGTGTGTGTATGTATATTTCTTTTTACAGAAAAAAGGGGAATTTACATACATACCAGCTAATGCTTATATGTCTATATATATAACACGTTTACTTCACTTTTTACAGTATACCATCCAAATATTTCATATCACATAAAAATGTTTACTACACTTTTAATTTATAGGTAAAGTGGTATATATATGTGTGTGTGTGTGTAAAAACTGAAGTTTATGTGTTAAATATGTAAATACATGGAAATTAAATGGCATGCATGTTAATCTTAAAGAAAAGTCTACTTTTTATGGCATTAGATTTCAATGGGGAGCTCGAGAAGGGCCTCTTTGTGACGAGCCAATTCGGAATGTGAAGTTCAAAATCTTGGATGCATCAATTGCTTCTGAGCCTCTGCATAGAGGTGGCGGTCAGATTATTCCAACCGCTAGACGTGTGGCCTATACTGCCTTTCTCATGGCAACCCCAAGGCTTATGGAACCCGTTTACTATGTCGAGGTTGTCTCCACTTGAACTTGGGATAGCATTTTTCTATTATTCCTCCTTTTACCACTAGATGATTTACATTCATGTCTGCGCTATTTCAGATCCAAACTCCGATCGACTGTGTATCTGCAATTTACACAGTATTATCTCGAAGACGGGGCCATGTAACTGCTGATGTGCCGAAACCTGGAACTCCTGCATATATTGTGAAGGTTAGCTCTTACATATTTACATATCTCTTGCTGATTACGAGTATTGTAACCGAGTCAATTGGACTCATTAGCTCGATAAATAATTTACGAGTAAAATTTGGTGAGCTAATTATTCAGCACTTTAAACAGTTATCAATCGAAGCTATTCGATTGAAAAATGTTTTATGTAAAACACACTTTAAATATATTAGAATACAAAGTTTTGATTACAAGTTTTAAAGTATTTTAAAAATTTTATCTGACTTAACCAACTGATTTATTATTATTATTTTTAAATTTAACTCTTTTTATGCTTGAATTGAAATCTTCTCTATTTTTGTAACTTATAGAATTGAGCTTGAGTTCTTGTACATATTTCATTAATTAGTCAACTTCAAGCTCCAAATAATAGAAGGTCAAGCTCGAGACATTTTTATCACCTATCTTTATATGTTTTGATCAACTCTACTGAACCTTACAGGCTTTCCTACCGGTCATAGAGTCATTTGGCTTTGAAACGGATTTGAGGTACCATACTCAGGGTCAAGCATTCTGCCTCTCTGTATTTGATCACTGGGCCATAGTGCCCGGTGACCCACTCGACAAAAATATCGTGCTGCGCCCCCTTGAACCGGCCCCCATTCAGCATCTTGCTCGCGAGTTCATGGTCAAAACGAGACGTAGGAAGGTACGAGTACTTCCTTTAAGGAGCATTTAATTTTTAGGGACACATTTCATATGTAATACCCAAATCTCGATTATTTACCAAAAATATTAACATTTTTAAACTCTTAAAATTTCACCTAAACAAAATTCCCAACAAAAAAAGCTATATTAGTATATTTTGATATTTTCAAATTTACATACATGCCACCGATTCTTATGTATTTACATCATATCTAACACCTAAACCTCAATTTTTTATGTCACCTTACATCTGCATGAAAATGTTTATTTCACTTTTTAAAATTTTGGATGTTAGATATGTAAAAACATAAGAATCGGGAGGTAAATATGTAAATGCCCTTATGCATATATATATATATATATATATATATATTCCGCATTAAGGGTTGAAATGAGAACATGTTATAACTGGGTTGACTATGATTCCCATGGTGGCAGGGTATGAGCGAGGATGTGAGCATCAGCAAATTCTTTGATGAATCTATGATGAATGAGCTCGCTCTACAGGACGCAGAGTTACATCTCCAGATGACATAAACCCCCCCAACTCCTCATTATCTCAACAATATTTCTTTGCATTGCTTGCGGCAGGTACGATATGATTGTGTCTTATCCTTCTCTTGTTAAAGCTTGCGTCGAGGCATTCCAAAATTTGAGCTACTTTTATATCTTTAGTCAGCTTTGCCGCAAATATATATATATATATATATGGTTTATGGCATGACAAGACAAGAGTAGGGCATAGAATTAAATATAGGGGTTGTTTGGTTGCGAGGATTTAGGGCACACCCGACTTTCTAAGTGTAATGTTAGTTGTAATCTTTTGATTTATGTGTAGGAAACCTTAGGGAAGTTGGTTGGGGGATTTTAGGTTCCGAGATAGAGACATTAAAGTGTAGATTCTGTTAACTCCTAAATGCGATTCGGTCTTTTTATGCTTCCATACATTTTATTTTTTTGGTATTTTAATCTTCACCGATAGCGTCAGAATTCTTAACTAGTGGCGGCTCTCATATTCTTTTAAGAGAACAGTGAGTGAAGGAATGTAAAACATCATAATTGTCAGAACTCTGAATAATTTTCGTACTTTGCTATGTGTGTGTGAGCCTTCTTGTGAAAAGATAATATGGCTAACATGAGTTGGGATTTGTAGATACATTACAATTGTGGTATTTTGGTAAATGTTCCAATGTTTTTATGGGGCTTTCATCATTTTAATTTCTTAGATGCGCCTTAAATTATATGTAATCAGAGACTTTTATTAGAAAAGGACGTTATTGATACTTCAACCATACGTAGGAGATGTGTATGTGATAGATTACAAGGGTGTAACCCACTTGTAACCTATAAATGGATGAAATAGAAGCGCGCGGGTTACAAGTTACATGTTACAAGGAGGTTATAACCACTTGTAATCCTATTGTAATTCTCATGTAACCTATTACGCACGCACCTTCCATGTACGGTTGATGTACGCAATTTTTTTTTCCCTGTTGCAGGCTGTTTATAATTAAAAAAAGTTTATTTATAATTAACAAGTTTCAAAATAGTATACTTACAAAGTAGGCTTGATAACTACGAAAGCAGAGAGCCTTGTATAAAGAATGTAAGCGCATTTATTTAGCCCTGAATATTATTTATAAAAATGCAAAGTATTGAGTAGGTATATTTTCATGACCTGAGAATTTGAAAAGTGGAATAGAGTATGTTTGATTTCTAAATAGCAATGTTTTAAGTGCTCTCTATTTAATAGCCCCTTGTTTATTTTTTTGATTGATTTACTCGGTCGTTCTATAAGCGTTCGAAAGACTAGGATTTATATTAAAGAACCCATTAATTATATGAAAATAACATTGGATATTTCTAAAACATATTGTTAGAACTGCAGTGATTGCTTTTTTTTTTATATCACGACTAAAATACCTTCTGCTTTTAAGAAGTCCAAGTTTCTATGCAACCACCATAAGAAATCAAATAGTGAAGAATCCCCATATTTTTTTTCTGAGAGAAAAAAAAAAAGGTTATCTGAATAAATTTGCACCGGACAAATTATTGCCCAAAAATGATGGGAATTTTGGTTGAGATCCAACTAAGGACCCATTTTAATAAATTACACAAATGAATAATAACAACTGACTCGTACAATGATGGAACGAATGAATGCCCCTAAAATAAAACGAAAGATTGGGGACGGTACGTGAATCAGCGAATCTTCTCTAATTTGTCGAGCTTCTTTACACTTCGCAATGATATTATTAACAGCAACAAAAACAAACCTGAATGTGTTACCAAAGATACAGTCAGAATCAAATTCGAAATAATAATAATAATGCAAATTTAAGTTTTACATTATTCATGCATTCTCATTTACATGCATGACACTCAAATCTTTAATATCATATAAAAAATATCACCATTATTTACTTTTTTTTTTTTTTTTTTATAAGTGAAATACGCCTTTTCGTGCATATGATTATGATAGCAAAGTGCTAAAAAACTACCATTCATTTCTTATCTATTTACATATCTTACACTTAAAATTCAGTTTTTACATACATGCCAACTTAACTATGCATGAAAATGTGTATTTTACATTTTAGAAGATAAAAAAGTGGTATTTTTTATTTGATATGAAAGATTTGGATGTTATAAATAAATAATAATAATAAAAAAATTAATTATATGGACATGAAAAAGTTTTAAAAAAAGATTCTTACACAATCTCTTCTAGCAGATGAGAACTTACATTTTACTGTCAACTTATAAAAGATTGGGCATTGACATACATACCACCCAATTCCTATGTATTTACATATCTAACACAAAAACATTACTTTTTTACATTTATACCACCCAAATCTTTCATATCATAGAAAAAATACCATTATTTTAACTTCTAAAAAGTGAAATACACCTTTTTATGCATAAGGAATTAAATGAACTTTGGGTTTTACATGTGTAAATACATAGGAATTAAATGGTATATATATGGAAATCTTCCTAAAAGATATTGCAAGTGGTCATCTTTAAGAAAGCATCTAAATAAAGTACCGATGATTTTTTTTTTCCTATGAAAAAAGTATTGCACTCCTTCTATCACGATTGACCAAAAATTTCCAATGAATTTCTAAAAACACAATAAATCAATTTGAACAGAGTTTAAATAATTACCAGCACCAATGAAAGCTAAATTTGCACTAGTCTGATTTACTTGGCTGCTTAAATAAACTCCGACGTTAAATAGAGCTCCTCCCAAAACTGCATGAATAGAGCCCATCTGAAGTATAGCGGCTTTCCGTGCAGCTCTTTCAGACTTATTATATGCAGCAAACAAACTATTGGTCAGCGTAGTGATTGTAAAAAAAGAAACAACTTGCAGACAAAACTTGCAAAAGATTTTTGAACTACTAAAGAAAGCTAAACAATTTTTTTTAAAAAAAGTATTATATTTTGATCACCCTATATTTAATCATTTCAATCACAAATTCACAGGCAAGCTATCTATGTTAAATACGAATTCATCTGCCAAAATACCTCAAGCACTCGGACTCTAAGTTTCAAATCTCCTGACTCGAGCTGCTTCACGAAGTCTTCTATTTTCTGGATTCTATATGGCATTGAAATTGCGTGATCTCTAGCCTGTAGTTACATCCAAAAAAAACAAAAAAAAAAGAAAAGAAATTCATTATCTATGCATACATATAAACTTTTAAATGCATCCTTGCAAAATCAAATATGATGAGCTTTGGTCATGAAAAATTGGGGGAATTTTTTGTTAAAAATTATATATAAACCTCACGTCATTTTTTAGAAAGTAAATTGGACATCAAATAAGATAATTTTCAGAGATTTCACAATATGATGATGACTTTGCAATCTGACTCCAAATTTCATATGAGCGCAAGCCTTATAGTTAATTACCTCTCCCTCAATCTTGATAGAGAACTTTTAATTAACGCCAATCTCTAGACTATGATGTGCTTAATAACTAATTTTAATTGGGAGAGAATGCATCACTACTACTAACTCATAAGGAAAAATATAGGTAGACCAAATCAAGATATCGTGATTTGTTATCATCGTTGGTATTCAACAAAGATAGTCGATTCGCTTTGACCACAAAAAATTTTTGTTAGCAAATATAAGTTTTATCATCAAAGAAAGACCTTGCAAACCTGAGGTGAGGGCATGTCAAAGTGACCAGTTTTAAGCCAACCTTTGCTAATTGAGGGATTCATGCCCGATTGAGTTTGCTTTATGGCTTACAATTTATATGCTTAGCCATCGGAAAACATACGAGCTTAGATATAAATCATAATATTACGATACCATGTAATAAGGCTAACCACTTGATTAGGGTATGCATACAACATCTTTTCTGTTATTTTTTTCGATTATGATCACATGGAAACACATAACATGACATTGGATCTATATAAACTTTGTTAAAATATAAATTTATCATCCTTGATAAAAAGAAGCATCATCGATATTAGATTTAACCTAAACTGCAATAAAAAAAAATAAATATTATTACTGAAAGCAAATGGGCGGCTACAATCAACACACTTAAAAAGAAAAATACAACACGTGACACCCAAAAACATGAAATAGCAACAAACACAACACAAGTATTCTAACTAGAGTGGATTTTGGGGTGGTGGTGGTGATCAGTGATGGTTCGGCCCTCCGGCGAGGTACCAAAGAATGGGTTAAGGTTGTAAGGCACGGCGACAACAAAGGATGTGGACGGTAGCAGCAAAGGGGAGGAGTTGCGACAAGGGCCTCAAGCTGGAAGGAGAGGAATGGATATTTGGGTGGCTGAAACAGCAGAAAACAGCAGGAAAAGGCTGTTTCCGGGCAGTTGCAGCGAGGGGGAATGTCAGCGGAAGCGATGAAGGATGCGGGGAACTGCTGTACAGCAAGAGAACAGCTGTTCGTAGTGGCGGAAGAGAGGACAGGCGGCTGGATGGGGGAAACTGCAGGGAAAACAGCAAGGTGCAAATGTTTGGGGGCGTCTACAATAATGGAGAGCGGTCGGGAGAGACATGGGGAGGATGTGAACAGGGATAAGTAAGATAAACAACACAACGAAAGAGAGATACAATCAGAGCACAATGATACAACCATCAGATGGAGAAACAAATGCTGGCAGTTGTCCTAAACAAACTCATGCTAAAAATTGACTTACATACCCTAATACAACACATATATAGGAAAATACTATAAAGGAATTAAGGATAATAGGAAATAAAGCATAAGAAAGAAAAACATGTCTCCCATGATATATATGTATACACCCCTTTATATTCTGCTCCTGAATGCAATGCAAAGAAACGAACAAAATAGTGATGCAGGGGTGGTGGTGCATGGAAGGAAAAGAAATATTAAAGATTTTTTTTTCTCATATTCATGGAAATTGTACAATTAAAGCTCCTCCATTCCTGCACCTACTATCTTCTGTCAGCAAACCTGCCATCTACTTCCTTGAATCTGCATCTAAGAAGCATTCTCTGCCTTCCATACAAGGATGCATAAGCCTCCTACTAATAGCCACTTCCAACATGTCCGCGCAGCCTCACACCAATGGCTACCGCTATTTCTATCATACAAACAGCTTAATACATCACGTACCTATAGTTGATCTTTCGTTGCATTGTCCCAATTCAACAACTCGCCCCTGGTTTACCATGCCTTGATTGGTTTACCATGCCATATGAAGAATGTATTAGTTCATATACTTATTAGGTAGTTTCCTTCCCTTATTCTATTGCTATGTACCAAGCTTTTTTTTTGTTTTTTTCTAAGCTTTCTTTCTATTCTAGGTGACCTACATCTCCTCTCAATTGTGCACATCTTCTAAATTATGAATAAGGAAAAAATTGAGTATTATTCCCTCATATTTTTTCTTTCACATAGTAACAAAGATGCTTTTCTATCCTCTATCGTTCTCCTTATACTATCCTCCATACCAATCTACCACATTGCAGAATAAAACATTCCTCATTGCAGAATAACACATTCATCGTCTGCCTTCTAAAATTCTAAAATATAAACTCCTTAAAGCCTCACACATGCATATTCTATAGATGGAACTTTTTATCTCCAGTATATCAAATTGTTCATTTGTTTTACCTTTGTGCACGTTGCTTCTCAAAGGAGCAAACATGACCCAAAAATTATAAAATGCAGTTTTATTAACTACTATCCTCATCAACAATGCTAGAAATGCTATTTCCGGACATTAAAAAAAAATATTATGCCAATACATTTGTAACCTTAGTAAAAAATCAATTCTTGTAAAAAATTGAATTTGTGCTTTGTAATAAGATCTCTCGGCGTACACCTCTTCTAAACCTGCTTGATCTCAAACATAGAAATGTCAGCTTTTTGAAGATCAAGCATAACAAACAAAATACCGAGATATTGTCTATTCCATATGTCAAAAATTCAACTAATAAGGTAGAACAAAACAAATCTTCTAATCCAAACCTAACGTTTGAAATAAATCATGACATCGATTCAAAAGGACAAGCAACACTAATCTTGATGATGATCGTAACGTGCTTAATACTAATCTCAAAGAAAGCTCAAATTACCCAATTAATGATTTCACCTTCTATGACAAGCTATCTCTTACTTTTACTATAATCTCTCTTGCTTGAAAATTCCAAACAGTATTTAAGACGCTTTGGAGAAATTTAAGCCTTTCAAAGAAATGATAATTGGAAGCTTTCAAATCTCCGCAAACGAGAAAAAAGTACATTGGATGCAAAACAATCCTTGATATGCAATACAAAGTAGATGAAAGTATCGATCAATAGAAATTAATATTTTGGGAGCACTTATCAAGAGGTTTTTGCCACGGTGCTAGTATGAACATTATCAGAATAATTTGCTCTCTTGCTGAAAATTCAGATTTGTCTTTAATAAATTAGATGTAAGAAATGCATTCCAAGATGGAGATTTAGAAAGACGAGGTTTATACGATAATCCATCTCCAATAGAGAGTAAGACCTTTACAAACCAAAACTGCAAACACAAAAAAAAAAAAAAAGAAAAGAAAAAAAAAAAAATATATATATATATATATATATATATATATATATATATATATATATATATATATATATATATATATAAAGAAGGGCCGTAGGCCTATTAGTATTGAATTAAAAGAGGGGTACAAAACAAAAAGTATGAGAGGACCCAAAACAATTGAGCTCACCTCATAAAACCAAAAGGTACAATAAAGCTCAAACAGAGCGATACAAAAGATACAACAAAAGAAAATTAGCAACTAAAGAGGATGAGGTCGTCAAGGCTTCCCCCTGCCCCTGGCTATGAAAGCACATCTAGAAATCACATTCGCAGTGCTTCCATCGTCGGTGAAACCAAAATATCATCCATAATGTTTCCAAGGGGGATAGGGCCCCCGCTTTCTTCTTCCTTCGTGAGGTATACACTTGTCATTCTTCTTCAGTAGACCTGAAAGTCTGAGCTGAATTGGGAAAGACAGTTGTTGTGATAGGTTGCACTGCTTGAGACTGTCCTATCCTATGATCAGGTTGAACAACCAAGCTAGGCATAGCCCCCTGGACGGCTTGCACCATAAGAGGAAGGGCCACACTTCCAACATGACAAGAATCCATCGTAATCACCGGAGTGAGCAATTCGTACAACCGACGAGTGAGCCTCCCGACGACCTTGTCAGTTGAGTTTAAACCGTTATCAACATCGAATGCTACCCTAATCTCCGAGCCGGGCGGCAGACAGACTCTTGGTTGGGAAATCCCAACAGCAGCAGAAGACCCAGAAGCCCTTTTTCTTGAGGAAGGATGCAGTCTATAGCAAGTGTCCCTAATGTGCCCAAACATTTTACAATGCTAGCCAAAGAAAGGCCTGTTCTCCACCACAGCCTCCTGCCAAAACCCGTCCGCACCATCTGTGATCCAAAATCGATCCATATCTGGAAGAGTGAAATCCCTCTCCACCTGAATCCTGTCACCACCTGGCGAGACCCTATCAAAAGTAGGTGAGTCAACTCTAAGAGGAGTACCAAGAGCTTGACTTATGTTATACAAAGCAAGTGGATTGTACAAATGAAAGAGGAGTCCCGGAAGTTTGAACCACATAGGAACGATAAGAGGTTCCTTAGATGGGTCAAAATCAGGAGTCCATTTGATAAGCTTCATCTCGTGTGCAAAGAACTAAAACAGATTGTTGAAGAAAGATTCTAAGATAATCTTCTTCCTTTTGTATTATAATAAGTGTCTGTCATCAAAAACTCCCAACTTCCATGCTCCAATGAGCTTCATATTCTCAAAAAATTTTCTAACTAAAGCCATCTTGGGGTGACCAAATTGGAATTTCCCAACTAAAGTGAACTTGATATCATCGGATAGAACCTTCATTTCCTGATGGTGAAGATAACAAAGAGTTTCCCATATTTAACACCTATCGACCTTATAAAAGCACTCCGCCTTTTCTAACCACAGATGTCACGAAACTCTTGTGGAAAAAGAGATGATCAAACTTTTGTGGAATTCGTCGCACAGCTCCAAAGATAAGACGCCTTACCGCCATGAATATAGACACAAACCAAGAAGGAAACTCACAGTCGTCGCCGAAAAGGACTATTCGAGTCGCTTCGACCAGCAGCCGCAACCTTCGTGTTCGACTCGTAGCGTGTTTCTTCACAGTAGACGCCGCTAGAGAAGTGAGTCGACGACAGAACAGAAGCGCAGCAGTCGCAGAGGACTCCAACTGCGCAAGTTCTCGCTCGCCCAACCAGGAAGACGAGTCGAGCACGGTAAGCTCCGGCACCGCAGCCGATGCACCGAGTTGTCAAACCTGTAGGATGAAATGCCGCGAGCAGGTAGTCGAGCGGCTTGACCTAAAACGCGAGCAGTCGAGCAGCACAAGACGATCGGATCGACAAGCTGGCCCGCGATCAGCAATCGAGCAGCACAACAGGAAAACGAAGCCGGCATGCAAGTTCGACGAAGAAGATAGACGAGCCGGCAGGCGAGTTCGTCGAACAAGCGAGCTCCTCCACCGGAGACGATGAAGACACACCGCTAGACAGTCGACGACGACAAAATTAAGCCAACGAGAACGTTGGAGATGGTGGCGGTCAATGCTGGGTTTCGCCATCAGGCGAAATCCTAACAGAGCTACCAGAGGACGCCGCCATATATATATATATATATATATATATATATATATATATATATATATATATATATATATATATATATATAGATATGGTTTGAAATAATTACCAAGAGTTTGGTCCGATAAATTCACTATAATAATTAAAGGCAACGACTACATTTAAGGATAATCTATTAACTTTATTTACTAAAAAAGCATCTAAAATACAATTTCTAGCATGATTATACATGTTAGTGATACCATCTTGTCAAAAGACCATTAAAAAGAGAAAAAAAGTGAATGTTGTTCCAATTAAAGAATTTGAAATAAAAATCTTGGTTTATTAAAGTATTTATTGGGTATGAAGATAACAAAGATCAAACAAAGGATGTGTGTGTGTGAATTCTCTGAGAATCTGCTCACTCAGGCATGCAGACTATTTCTTCATATTACACCTCGAGGCATTTCTAGACAATCTCTATGTTTTGATAGGGAAAAAAATGGCAAGTTTGCCCTAGTACGTGAAATGAAGTTAGGAGAATGAGTTACTGTAGCTTGATTTAAAGATAAGAATTGACTCAAATCATTCAAGGGCTACTAGAACGTGTTCAAGAAGCGTATTTTGCGGGCAAGTAAGCATGGAACAGCGAGGTGAAGATAATAGGCGAGTTCAATGACGTTTGGATTAGGCGTCAATAGGTGGCAGTCCCGGCTGAAATAACAAAGGGAACTCTGAATCGGCTATGTTTGGGCGGCGAGAAAGTTTCATAACTTGTTCCTAGGCAAGATACAAACACACCACTTGCAAAATGAAAATGATATGATACTCAAATTGAGTAGAAACTAGAGACTACAACCTACATAATACTTAAAAAAAAAAATTCCTCAACCAGAAAATGACATATAAATAGCCCCTCAACTAAAAAGCCAACTCAGAAATAAAAAAATAGGAAATAAAGAAATATGAAATAAAGGAATAAGAAATAAATAAAAAAAAATATGTTGAAAATAGAAAAATTCGGGTGACTCTGTCGGCACCAATGTAGCTGCTTGTGAATGTACTGTTGGACTGAACTAGAACTTAGCACTCAACTTACTCCATAGAATATTCTCTAAATAGCTCAAAATTTTCTTATTTTCGTCATAGGTGATGACGTGTTTGATCTCCCTCACCAATCGCAACCTAGGAGATAGTCTGTGGTTAAACAATTATGAAATCCACATATCTGAGGTTGCCCTATGTATGATTTTAGCTCCTCAAACTCATGACTATCTTTTACAACCGATGACAATCTTGTTGATGCTCCTCATAATGCCCACAAAAAGATAATTCATGGCACCCCATCTTAAAATTATGTATGAACGCCCATTATCTCAGACTCATTATCTTCTAGGAGAACAAATGATAATCTTGCTGGAGTCTTTCATGAGCTCAACTTGAATCACTAGCATGCTTACTTTATCAGCTATAAGTTGTTACTCCATTCCATTCTCCTCCTCTAAGTCTCCACTATGTCTCCTCCATAGCACCCTGCTCAATAAAAGATATCATCTCTTATTTAGGTAATCTAATGTAATGTGCCCAAAATATTAATACTTGAAGCATTTCCTGGTTGGGACATATTTGGAAGTGCTAGAAATCGCCACGTTATCTCCATTATGAAATGGTTTTTTTCTCTAACGGAGTAGGTTGGTATGCTCCATTGCGTGTACTCTTTACTGCTAAACCCTAGGGTTGAACTGTGTTGGAAGGGTGGTCTGGACCTGATATTGCGGTATTGTCTCTTAACCTTCAAATCTAGGATTTGAACGTCTTATAATGTCCAATATGGCTGCAACTATACCACATTGTGAATAGACAGTTTCAATCACCCCAAATATCAAGCTATGTTGTTTTCATCATGCTCCACTAAATCAAACTTCACATAAGATGCTCGAACTCAGTTATATACTCCTCTGCTAAGCCATCTTGCTATTGTAGATGGTGAAGCCACAAAAAACATGTATTGTTTGTAATGTCTATCTCCTTTTTTCATTTGGAATAAATTGTGATTTTATTTTATTTTTCCTTTTGTTGGCACAAACGTTTCAAAATTTTCCACCACGGAAATGCCTTCTTTCAATAAATAGCCACTAACTTTACCATTCTGTCTAGTGGGATATTCTTTTATTCAAAGGCACGTTCCAATGCTTGAAGCCACTTGAATGAATTAGTCTGCATCCATGTGATTGTCAAAATCCAATAAATCCATTTTTACTCTAAGATTAGATGCAAAAGAGCCTCCCACTTCTGACGCGCAAAGCACGCAAGCGGGAGGCCAGCACCAGTATTTCAGACTTCTGGGCCGACCAGTCCAGGCAGGGCAAGGAGACTAAACAAGCGACTTCTCTTTCAAGTTCTTTCCAATTTTTAGCATGATTTATATTATCCTTCATTCCTTTGTAGTCCTTTCCTACATATGTGTATTATTAGAGTTTTGGTGTGTTTTGTTAAGATGACATCAATGTCTCAGATTTTCCTTCGAGGTTTGTATCTAATGATCGAGTGGTGCTTCGACTGTATCTCGCTCCTGAGATCGTGATTATCCCCTCTACCCTTCTTCCGCATCCTTCCTTTCGTTACCGCCATCATCTTTCTCTGGTGCAGCCGCCCCGTACAACATATCTTGTTGAATTTCTTCAATTTCGCCTACCTCCATCGCTATCCCAGTCCTCCACTTCACTATTTCCTAAAGCTGTCAACCCTTCCAACCATTTCCACCACTGTACAGTCCCGTCATTCCTATTGTCCACGCCCAGGACAACAACCTCATTTGTTGCTCCTACATCTTCGCACCTCCCTCTCGTGGTTACCCACACACCTTTGTTGTTGCCATGCCTTCCAGCTCTCCCCACTCTTATCTCTCTAGAGGACCAAACACTCTCCGATTACCACCACCACCGCCGTCCCAAAATCCACTCTAATTTGAGTTGGTCTTGTCATTTGTCACAATTTCATATTTCTGTGTGCCATGTCTGTGTTTTTTCCATTTCAATGTGTTGGTAGTAACCCCATATTGACTTTTTAGTAATAATATTGGTTTGCTTGTTGTTGTTGAAGTTAACTCTAGAATCACTTGGCTTCTCTAATATTCCATGCAAAATCGTCGAGATTTTTATTCATCATTAGAAACTTTCTAGTGAAAAGAATTTACTTCCTCATCGCAACATGGAAAATCAATGTTGTGGCTATAAGTGATCTCACCAAATTGTCTCTTCTTAAAGACGACAAGCCTATGTTGCATTTGGAGTATTTCCCACATAGAATCCTCCATTGTAAGCTCTTGAACACGTCTTTGCAATTTTTTTTTCTAGGCGGCGTTGTATCATTTTTTTCTCTTTCAAAGTTTCAACGGGTGTAGAGCTGTAGATAAAAGGCTGATGGAGTTTTAGAGTTTAGGCAAAATTTTGAATTTTAAAAATTTTGAGATAAGGCTAAGATTTGCGATAAGAATGGATATGGTACGATGGTGATTATTAATATTTATTTGAAATTTTGAATTAGGGGTAAGGAAGACAAATCCATAAAGGGTGTAAAGTTGTAGATAAAAGGTTGGTCTAAGTTTATAATTATGGTGCTAGGTGTCGAGAAAAAGTTTTGGTGGTAGGAAGGTTGAATTTTAAAAAAATTGAGATGGGGCCTTGGAATTGAGGTACGAATGGATATAGCATGGTGGTGATTATTATTATTCTTATTTTTAATTTTATTATTATTTTTTTTTTTTGAAGTTTGGATTTAGGGTAAGGAAGACAAATCCCTAAAAATTTAAGGTTTGTCGGGCTCTCATACCAGATGGTACTGTTCTAATTTAGGGTTTGTCGAGCTCATACCAAATGATACTGTTTTAGGGCTCCTAGGTGTTCGAGAAGTAAATTTAGTGGGTATGTGGTGGGTGTGGAATGGTAAGGCAAAGATAATAAGCGAGTTCAATGGCATTTGAAAGGGGATAAGTGTCGTTCGACGGCATTCTTGACTAACATTGGCGAAGGAAACTCCGAATCGGTGACGTTCATGCGGCGAGGAGGTTTTCCTAGACAATATATAGAAAAACCATTTGCAAAAAGAAAATGATAAGACACTCCATTATGTAGAAATCAAATAATAAAACACTTAAAACAAAGCAAAGGCCCCTCAACCAAAAACAACATATAAATAACTCCTCAAGTAAAAATTCTACTAAGAAAGAAAATTACGAAATAAAAAAATATGAAATAAATGAATAGGAAATAAATAAAAAAAGAAAGAAATATGCTAAACATAGGGAAATTCGAGTGTCTCTGTCGGCGACACAATAGCCTGAATCGCGGAAACAGCTGATTTTTTAGAATATCGCGAAAATTGCACAAGCAGGATAACAGGATAGCCCTTTCCAATGCTCAGCGGGGCGCTCCTGCGTCAATCATTTAACTCACCAACACCATTTGCAAACAACGAGGAAGGTGAGCAGTATGTGGTTCCATTGAGGATGAGCGAGGTGACCTAATAGAGGGTTCATGCAAAGGTATGGGAACATCCAAAGGGTTGGTAAGAAGAGTAGCATGTCTGAAAATCGAAGCTAAGGAAAGTGGAACAAGGTTAGAAAATAGAATGATAGATAAACCTACAATCAAAGACAAAAAAAATGAGCATGGTGATAAAGGTGGGAGGAGGTACAAAAGTTTAATAAAGGCGGAAAAGAAGATGGAGAAAAAGGCATAGGATGGAGTGAATGGAACATTCCAATCATAGTAGAAATACAATCATAAAAAGAAACCAATGCCATGCGATGTTGATTGAATTGAGACGGGTGAAGAGAATAAGGGCATGCATACAAGCAGGAGGCATTGAACACGAGATGCATGCAAGCTGCGGCTAAGCAACAGCTGAGCCGTTAAGTTTACACGAGAGCCTCATATGGGTGTGAGCCATGTGAAGTTTGTCTACATTGGGAAAAAAAGTATATATTAATAGTAAGCTAGTTGTATCGCTGCTTAGACTGAAAAAAAATTTGTATATAATGGTGGTGAGATCTGCAATGCTCTATGGCGCAGAGCATAAAACCAAGTTAATTGTTGTCGAGATGAGAATGTTTAGGTGGATGAGTGGCTTTACACTTAGAGACAAAATGCAAAATCAATATATCCATGATAGGGTTGGTGTAGCTCCAATGGCGGAAAAAATTAGAGAGTCGTTTTAGATGGTTTGGTCACATTAAACATCGACCATCTGATGATCTGGTTAGGAGTATATGTTTTATATTCGACTTACGTTAAGAAAAGCAGAGATAGAGCTAGAAAGACATGAGCATATTGTATAAAAAATGACCTTAATTTATTAGAATTAAAAGAAAATATGACACTCAAAAGGACGCAATGGAGAAAAAAGATTCATGTAGTCGATCTCACTTAGTGGGATAAAGGCCTATTGTTGTTCTTGTTGTTGTATTACAATCCTTAACTTAATAGCTACCAATCAAACTACCAGTCGTATTAAAACTTTTTGTATCAGTTCTCACAATGTTTCTATAGTCTTCTAAATGCTTAAATCAAACATCTCTTCCAAGAACATTTAATATTCTTTAAAAAACTTAGTTTACATTCTACATAAGTGTAGTCATAGAGATGGGATTACAGTTTTCTATTTCTCTAATTTAGTGAATGAATTTATTTCAACTTCATCTGGTAATTAGGTGTTATAAGTGTTGTTTTTGGTCACAAAAAACGTTATGCACCACTTAAAGTCAATGGTAACCCATTCCATAAGTGTGCACCATCAAAGTAAAGCCGTTGAAGAGGCAAATGCAATATAGAGCTTTTCATTGCACATATACCATAAACATCAAGATTGTAATAAGCTAAGTTCTCATAAAGCACATCACAAAAAACATTGCCAAGCGAAGCCTTACTCTTCTCTTTGAGAACATATGATTCAAATAATATTATAAACATTTAGATATTTTGCACGCGTGCCTTCTTATTTTCAAATCACCGCGTAAAATAAAAATAATATTGTTTACTGTTATTTTAGTTCTTTTTGAACCTAAAAGAAAATAAAACAAATAAACAAACAAAAAAAAGAAACATTAAATTAAATTAAAAAAATATTCCACCTACTCCCCTGCCTCAACAAGCCCTAACTGCTCGCTTTCATCATGATAATAATTGAAGGCCCCTACCTATTCGAAGAGAGGCCCCCGTTCATTCGCACGACTGAATCATCCGCTTTAAGCTTCAAGTGATAAGTTTACGACTTAAATCTCATGTCTGATGCTATTATATGTTGAATACTTAATTCTTAGCGACTAGCCTTAATTGAAAGTGTTCTCCCGTTATTCGGAGGGGTAATTAACCATAGGGGCATGCCCCTATGAGAAACCTCGAACCCCAAATGAAAAAATCCTCGCAACATGAAGGCAAAATATCTGGGTAGTGTCTAATCTACAATCTAATTTGTGTTCTAAAAAATCGAACTCCAAATCCCTCTCAAAACAAAATTAAATAAAATGCAGAGTTCTTGGAGAGGTCATAATTTTCAGAGCCCACAATTCTGTCAGTTCCATTTATTTTCTGGATGGTAAAGCAATGATGTATCATTTTGCCATCAACTTCAATTCATTCTACTCATAAACATTGCACAAAAAGAGAAATTCATTAATCTGATGCCGACTCTTCCGCATTTTAATACTTAGATCCAGATTAAAACCCTTTTGTTCGCATATTTAGTGTCATTATTGTCCACTCTTGTCTAAATAGAACCAAGTTTCCTCAATCTTCTAATATTAATTCATAACTAGCTGGCAATGCTCAACGACAATAAATGAAAGAAGAAACAAGTTTCCGCATTACTATAACATATATAAAAAAAGACTCTTAACTTATGTTGATATTTGATAGTTTGAGCAGAACACTGCATGCATTATACGTTTTGAACATGTAAAATATGAATCAACATAAGATGGCTTTTGTTGAGTATTGACTGACAACCAATATGGTTTAAGTTCAATGATAATAATTAGCAAACACTGCCATTGCCGATCCCAGGCCCGGATGTGAAAAATGGAGGGTTGTGTTAGGTAGTCGACAACCAGCGTAAAATCTGTTTGAAAAAAATCATGACAATGTAGCCAACCCCACTTAGTGGGATTAAGGCTTTGTTGTTGTTGTTGTTATAGGATCAAATGAATGGTTCAATGCTCCATAATTTCTGCCGTTGGCTCCTAAAGGCAACAATAAAAAGAAGAGGCATTTACATACCACTCGATCCCTATGTATTTACATATCTAACACCTAAATTTTACTTTTTACATTAATACCACACAAATCATTCATATCCCAAAAAATACTACAAATTTAACTTTTAGAAAGTGAAATGTTAGATACATTAATACATAGAAATTGAGTGGTATGTATGTAAATCTTCCAAAAAAAAAGGATAACCTGCAAAAATAAAATTTGAAAAACACTTCAAGCATCATCAAAACAGAGAATTCCTGAAAAGGCAAGTAATTAAAAGAACATCAAGCTTAATCCAAAATAATGAACAGTTAATCCTGTTGAATATGGTATTATGGATGAAAAACAAAACCTACTGATGATGAAACCTATAGAAGTTTCCAAACTCATAGGAAGAACAATTTTAAGAATAATATAAAAAAATCTCAATGCTAGTATGTATATAAATCACAAAAATAGGTAAGAAACTATTAGGGCATACTTCATCAGCAAGTCTTCTTATATCATTAGCAACCTCTGCTCCAGTTTTTTGCGTGTTCAGTAATTCCTGAAGTTCCGGGGAAAATTAAAATAATAATAAGCATCATATTTTAGGTCAAAACATGTATTTTGTATAAAATTTGAACTTATGAACAAGCTGAAGTTATAGCAGAGGGCAAGAAAAGAAGACAAACAAAAATAACATTGGCATTGAAGTATCAGTCTGCTTCAGCAAAAAATATCTATTTGAAGGCTACTTTTGTGTTTTTGCAGTTAAAAGAAAATATAGAAATCAAAGGAGGATTTAAACTTTTTTTTATTATTTTGAAAAGTCAGATGGTCAAGTTGCGTGTCAATTGATATAGCAAGCATGTAAGAAAAAAATGACGCATCAAAGGGCATGGCAGTGTTTTAAAATATATCTGAGCCACGGCTAAAATTAAAAATAATTATGGGAGTGATAAAATTTCTTTTAATCAATCTTGACTAAATCAAGGCTCAAGATTAAGAAACTTCAAGCTTTGGGCATGAAAATGCTTACAGAAGTTATTCAAGAAAATAAACTTGGTGTGTTATTTGGAATGACATAATACTCATTAAATAATCTAACTCTAAAGTAAATGAGATTTTAAAAAAAAAGGTAAGAAAATTTTAAGAGATAATGAACAAAGATGAGGGCAATGACACCAACCATCATATTCATGATTAATAGATGTAAAAATGATAATTTTACCAAAAAAATTATAGAGATTGTTTGGCAACTCAGTGCAACAAATTTAATTACTTTGGAACTTCTACAAAAGAATGTGAAATCAATGAGGATGGTATCACTAGAATATTAATTTAGAAAGGTTTCCTACTTATAGTTAGAGGGACATATTTATTTTGGAAATCGCCATAAATGACCCTGTTATAAGAAGCCCTCTCATATATGAATTTTTAACATAAGAAAAAAATAAAAGAAAAAAGAGGCCCTCATTTAAGAAATATTTCCCCTCAATATGGCATTAAAATAGAGTTCTTATTAATCCTCTCTTCCCAGAGTGAATGCTCGAAACCCTCTCATACCCATGACCTATTTCTAACTAGCATCCCAACACCATGAATACAGCATCCCAATCCTTGATTCAATCTTAACCCCTCTGACCAAAACTATAATAAACCACTTTCTAAGCCCATATCCTGCCCAAAAACCTATCAATTCTCTCAACTAAAACTCATCTCTCTTGATCCCCAAGATGCCACAACAACCGCATACAGAAGGCTCATATCACAACATCCAACTAACAAACCTCTCATGTACTTTGTGATGATATGAACTCTAGCATCACCCATCCAATTACTCACAAAGAATGAGGACCCGAGAATACACCCAACATCCAATAGCCAACTACATTTTCCTCTCCAACCTTTCCTCTGATAGTCTTACCCGTTGAGAAGAATAATATCAAGACTCCAAGAACTACTCGAAAAGCACTTCAAAATGAAGAATAGAAAAAGGACAAGATTGAGGAAATGAGTCCTAGAAAAACAAAATGTGGAAAGTGATAAAATTTTCAAAAGGAAATAAATTAATTGAATGCAAGCGAATATATACTATTAAATAAAATGTAAAAGGGACATTTGAAAGATTCCTATAAATAAAAAATTAATATCAAGACTTTGATAATAAAAAATTCTGGATCATATTTCTTGAAATTTTGTTAAATTTTGATTATCTATTATCTTTTTTTATGGTAAATAGTTTTTTTTAAAATTTTTTACTATTTATTTGCGTTTTCTTGATTTATAAAAAATGTGATAATCACTCATATTTTTTCATCTTTATAATGTTACAATCACTTCTATTCACTTCATGTTTATTAATTTATGTGATTGGTGTAGATTATTCTTAATTTTAAAATAAAAAAAATAAAATATAAAAATATATATAATAATGTCGGGTCAAAGGTGTGTCCATATCCTATATTTTCAAAAATAAGTGACTTGTGTTTGTGTCATATCATGTTCGAGTCTCCGTATACATATCAGTGCAAGCTAGCGAAAAAACATATCCATCATCAAGGCTTGCTTTCTTAACTTCATGATTTTTTCTTGCATATTGACCTTGTCACTCATGCAATCTATGTCATGTCTACCATCATCCTTCACGATACCGCTATGAGGTATAATGCTTTTCATAACTTATTGAATTGCCCACAAGTAATTTATGGTCTCTCCCAAAAGATAAGAGAAGTATCAAGTAGGAAGGAAGAGGGCTTATCTATTCTTCTTTGAATTCTTTTACCTATACTACTATATCTCGTTGTTCGTGTAATCCTTTGCATACCTCCCACCTCTCTTAGGGAGTCTATCATAGAAGGCAATGCTCAAATGGACGGGAACATGTTGTCAATTTTTTACGTGATATCAATTATCTTTCTTAGAATTGAAGATTGTTACAGAAGTGCGAGGCTTTGATTTAGAACACACCAAGTTCGCATCAAAATCAATCAATATAATCATTCTTAGGTGAATTATGATCGCCTATTTCAATTCTAATGCATTTGTATTTGCATCCCATAGCATTTACTACTTACATTCTACCAATGGATGCTTCAAGTGTGCCCTGAATTTTAGATTTTAGAACATCTTCACATATCATAAACAACCGACAATTATACTCCTTTTGTCAGGTCTGCTCTACCACTATCATTGTTATTGATGGTTCTCCATTACCTATGTTCATGAAAGGCTATGATCCTACTCTAAAGAATTACCCTCATTGTATTTTTTAAGATCTTAATATAAAGAAGATGATTGAGAGGTGCTAAAGCTAGTAGAGTTTACTACTCGAAGAATGAGATCTCTTCGGCTTTCTCTTCAAGAATTACTCTATATAACTGGCATTGACATTTGGGCCATCCTCCATCATAAAGACTTCAAAATTTTCTCATAATCTCCTCCACTATAACTAAGTTTAAACATAATGTTTGCGACAAACTTAAAGCGTCATTTAGTGTATTTTACATCCTTCATATTATGCTATAGTAGTATCTCATTTGAGTTGGTTCATCTCGATATTTATGGACCTAGTCATCCTATTTTTGCCCACTTTGGGTTTAGGTACTTCATTAACTTTGTGGATGATCACTCTTAATTTACATAAGAGTATTTGCTCAAATTAAAGCTTCCTTCTTTTATCTATGCTCCAAACATTCTATCAAAAAATAAAATTTGTTCTTTTGTAATAAATAAACTTTTCGTATTGATAATGAGAGTTACGCAATCTACATTTAGCTCGTTCTATGCTAGCAACGGATCATTCATCATATTTCATGCCCCTATGCGTCTCAATGAAACAAAAAGCATTGCCAATGCTCCATCGAGTGATTTCATTTCGAATTCATGCAAATTATTAATTATATCCTATCTTCAGCTATCGGTGATGTCATTTTGATTGCATTTATGTATATATCTCACACCTAAACTTTCATATTTACAAAAGTACCTATTATAAATAAGAGGTCCTCCTACTGAAAACACTCAAGTTCATTTACCCACAACAAAAAATATCTTCAAAGTCAAGCTACTCAAATTTTAGTCACTGTGGGTGTGTTTAAAAGAATGAGTATAAAGTTTCATTAAACTACAAATAGATAAACTATTTTATATGGATTTAAGTGTTCAAAATAATTTCGGAAAGCAAAAAGAGAAATTTTAAGATGGATCTTTTATTAAATTATCAAGGATAGAAAAAGATGTTATTCTTTTAAGGAAATGGTGTAAGCAACAAGTATAAGAGATACGCGATTGAAAATAAACTAAAATAATATAAGGATACATCATAGAGGTTAGAAATTGCACCAATAAGACAAATTCAAATAACGTGCATGAATAAAAAAAGACCAGGTGTAGAAAAGAAGTTACACTGCAAGAAATTGTAAGAAAAGACATGCAGGTTAAGTATAGGAAAAAAAAACAAATTTATTGTCTTAGCAAAACGAGGAATGAATGGAAGAGAATTTCGAAAGCTAGCTCCAAATAATTTGAATAAGCTAATAATAATGATTGCATTTCAGATAGAAGAGAGCAAAATCCAACTACTAGTGCAAGATTTAGTTTAAAATCAAATTAAACTAGAAATAATCCACTTGTATACAGCAAGACTTACTCTTGCATAAGGCGCTGCAACACTGACAAATGAAATTCCTGGATCTAGCATATATACGACACCTGAAATTAAGTTTTTTGAAACCAGATGAATGGTTAACATAGATGTGCTGCAAGAATGTTAAATGAAAGATTTAATTTACAGAGGGTATGTAGATATTGAGAGGAGATGAAATAGTTGGCAAAATCAAAACAGAATTGCTGTTCTTTGAAGCTCGCACTAAGGGTTAAAGTTTCTTCTATTTTTGAATTTGTGAAAAGTGTACTCCGGTTTCCTTTTTCTATGATAAATTTGTGACACCTGAATAACCTAGTTGTCTGATTTTACTGTACTTGTACTCTGATCTTTTTATGACATGCCATTCTATTACAATCTAAATGAGAAGCAAACTAGTCATCACCTTATTTGAACAGTTTATCTGATAAACTAAGTTATGATCATAGAAGTTAATGATTTCTATATGACAGAAAACCTGGACGAAGCTCAGAAAAGCTTGAGTCAATCGCCAGGAACAAGGAGGCAATGCCAGAATACTTAGCCAAGTAAAGGATAACAGAAAAATATAAGAAAGAAAAACCAGGGAACAAAAATTGTGAAAAGTGAAAAAACCAAATTATTTTGAATGTAAATTTACTACAGCTCGCAGCACCACCTGAACAAGAAATTGAAAATTGAGCACAGCTGACTGCTCAACAACCATATTTACAAATGATTACAAAAAGGCAAGCTGATTGTAAATTTTCACTTTGTCCACCATCATTCAATGTTTTTGTTGTAAGATGCTGCTACAACTCTGTACTTTTTAAGTGAAGAAGTGTATTAGTAAGCAATACCCAAAATATTTGGTGTACCTACTCCAGCAAAAATTATTTTCTTTCTACTAAGTTATAATATATAGAATTTACTGACATGTGTGATTTGTTCCTATTCACCTTACCACTTCGAGTTTCTATTTCCCAAGTGATTTCTGTGTCTAGCTTTCATTATGATCACAAGCGTGCAGCCATATAAACAGAAAATTGTGATCCTCCCATCCTCGAGTAGTACAAAGATCACAATTTGAGAAAACTTACAATCGGAAGTGGAAGTTGGTAACCTTTCTATTATGATATTTATCCTCCATCCCTCTGGTTTTCTAACAGTAATTTGTAATTATAAATAATGAATTTTGATTCTTGAATTTCTATTTGTTGGATGTGTAATGTCTTCTACATTTGGGAGTGTACTCTATCAAATATAAGACTTGGAACCTTTTCAGGAGAGAATGTTCCATCATACAAGTCTGAGAATTCAACTATTTTAGGGACTGTTTACTTTTAAAATTATTTAGTTATCAAAGTTTCGTTAATGGATTAATTGTATAGTTGATTTTATTCAATTCTAACACAAAAAAGCACAAATTTTTAACCATTTCATAATATTCTTGGTTTCTAAACTTCTAGTCAATGTTTCTAATGTAAAACTACTTATCATTAGAATTGATTTTATTTTTATTTTAAGCTTTCATTAGCAGCTAAAATTAAAGAGTTTGTGTAGTGGATTTGTACTAAGAACTTACACCCTAAAACATCTGAAATCAATAGTCCTAACATATTTTGAGAGGAATTTTCAAACCCAAAACATGGATGTTTAGAATTTCAAATATACAATTTATTATGTAATAACTTTGGATTTATTCCTGGACTTTTCATTTTTTTTTTAATGACTGTTGCTGGCTCACAATGACTATATATATATTATTATTTTCATGAACTTAAATTGAAGCCATCGCCCAGCTAGAGCGCATTGGTCGTAGCCATAATAAAACCGAACGATTGGAACACACATGTCATGCCATTACTAGCATTAGATCTTTAAAAGTGATCATCAATGTATTCTTAATATGACATTGGCGCTTTATAAACCTAAGTTATGTTAAAATTTTCACCCTCAAATTATTTGAGGATAGATGGATAAATGTTTTAGCCTGTGGGAATCAATTTTTCTTAAACATATTTTTATGCTTCATAGTGCTTTTTTTGTCATGCATTTTGATTATGATTTAAGCTCCAAATGATTTGCTTATGGATTTGAGGGCATTTTGATAATAATTACCTCTATTTAAGATTATCCATCAATTTGCCCATCAAAGAGTTATGACTGCTTAAATCTTTTGTTTTTGTAACTTGTGCGCTTTAATTTGAGAGTGAATTCCTTGACTACATTGTGCAATGATCACATCATAGGGTTGGGTTGATTAAAGTGAGTTGTACTTAATTAAACTTTGTCGACTTTACTAGTTGCTTGTAGGGGATCGAGCTTATAATTTGATAGTTTGCACATCATGTGACGTGAACATCAAGCAATCAATTTTCGTGGATCACTCCGAGTTATCATCTTAGTATATATTTGTTTTAATGAGGGTCCAGGGTTAGTTTTTCGTGTGTTTTGTATCGAGATAACCGTTGACATCTCATTGTCCCTTCGAGAGATGTCTCTTAGGGTTCCCAGTGGTGTTTTCATTGTATATTGATCTCCAAACGGTGTTTATTCCCCAACTCCACATCCCTCACTGCAAGTTGCCTCAACAACAACCCTTTTGTTGTTTTACATGGGGCTGTTAAAACAACTCATTGTTCACGAACAACTGGTATTCGGCTAGCCAAGTGGCATGTGTTGGATTAGTTCTCCAAACAAGTGAGTAGAACACGAACATTTTTATTTGCACTCGATATATAAACAAGCCAAACACAAACAAAATTTTGTTCATTCGTATTAATAACTGCTTCTCTTCTGTTGAGCATGCCTAACAACACTCTCCGTTCATGATTCCAATATCTTTCTTACCCATTGCAAACACTCTTCGTTCATGATTCCAACATCTCAAGATATGTAGGGTCAATACATTATACAGGGGATACGGAGGCGTATCAAAAAACTAAATCACATTCATTTCTCTCAACAACTTCATGGTCTCATCGGAGATGTTATTTCTAACAATATCAAGTGTTCCGTTACTGTCGGAGGCGTATCAAAAAACTAAATCACATTCATTTCTCTCAACAACTTCATGGTCTCATCGGAGATGTTATTTCTAACAATATCAAGTGTTCCGTTACTGTAGATAGACAACATCTACAATTAAAGTCTTTACGTTCATAAACATACAACAAAAGTAATGTAGAAAAAGGGGGCATTATTTTATAGATAACATTCTTAAATCACACATTTTCACATTATTAAATGTTATTCAGGTTTTATTCATGGGTTTTTGTGGTGTTATTGTGGTGTTACTATATGATAACACAAATAACACGTGCAACCAGTAAAACATAAAAATAACATCACAATAACACCAAAATAAGGTCAAAATAAAACTGCTATGCAGCTATATTAAGGTTAGGTGTTATTGCGGTCTTATCGAGGTATTTTAGAGATGAACACAGATAACACAAGAATAATACCAACATAGCACAACAATAACACCAATATGAAACTGTTTTGTGGTGTTATTGAGGTGTTATGTGGTGTTATTAAGATAATAACACAACATCACCTCAATAACACCATCACGCAGCTGTAGTGGGGTGTTATTGAGGTGTTATTAAAGTGTTATTATTAATGTAATAACACCACTACGCAGCTGTATAGAAGTGTTATTGTTAAGTTATTTATGTTATTGAGTTGTTATTGTGGCCTTATGGTTGTGTTATTGAGTGTTACTGAGGTAATATTTGTGTTATTGAGGTGTTATTAAGGTAATAACATAACACTGCAACAACACAAATAACACATGAATAACATCACAATAACACAACAATAACACCTCAATAACACCAAGTTAGAGCCGCAATAAATACCACTACGCAGCTGTATTGAGGTATTGTGGTGTTATTATTGTGTTATTGAAGTATTATTTGTGCTATTGCGGTGTTATTAAGATAACAACACAAGTAACCGTAATAACACAAATAACACATCAATAACACCACAATAACACCAATTTATAGCCACAATAATACCACTATGCGGCTGTTGGTATTGTTATTGAGGTGTTATTGCGATGTTTTGATGTGTTATTGTTGTTTATATACAAATAACACCTCAAAAGCAATAAAATAGCAATGAAATCATGTCTCGGTGTCATTTCGTGATATATAAGTGTTAGTGCATTCCAACATAAACTGAAAAAAATTATCATGTGATCTATAATAAACAATGTTACATAATACCTCGAAGACTTTGGAAGACCGCTGGCTTCTTCAGTTCCCTTGCGACCTTTCATTGTTGTGTGTTAGCAAGAGGAAAACAAACCCCAAACTTTGAATATCACGAGTCCAAACAACACACTGCTCAACTTAAAAAATGTTAGCCAGTGCTTGGGCTTGGCGTAAAGTTGAGGATGCAAAACCGACCTTGAGAAGGCAAAACCGTCCAAAAACCCTAGGTTTTGCATAGAAGAGAAACGCGCGAGAGAAACTGTAACGTCAGAAAATGTCGAACTATGCCATAATGGTGTTTTTCGTCTGGATCGGCGTTTCGTTGGGCTGGATGCGAGCCGGGGTGTGCGACAAAAAACATTTTTTAAATTTTGTCGACAGTGGGGCCAAAGAATCGAGCCGGGTAACGCGCGAAATGAGCGTTTTATTTTTTTAGAGTGTGGGACCGGGTTAAAAACTTGGCTTAATTTCATTGGACTCCGGACGTAGCTCTGCGTTCGGAGTCCGTGCGTAACTCGAGAATTTAAAAATAACAGGGGTGAGAAGATCATTAAGAGAGAGTGATGATTATAAGATTTCTAATTAGGCTTTAAAAATAACTCGATGGGTCATTCTATTATATATATATATATATAATATATATATATATATATAATATATATATATATATATATATATATATATATATATATATATATACATATATAACCTTGTTAGATATCTGCATTGAAAAAAACTGGGTGCTTTTATCAGGCCGATAGGTGTTAAAGATGTGAAACCCGCTGCTATCTTCACCACCAATGAAATGAAGGTTCTCTCTGATAATATTAAGTTCACTTTAGTTGGGAAATTCCAATTTGGTCACCCCAATATGGATTTAGTTAGAAAATTTTTTGAGGATCTGAAGCTCATTAGAGCATGAAAGTTGGGAGTGTTGGATAGCAGACATCTACTTATTAAAATACAAAAGGAAGAAGATTATGCTAGAATCTTTGCTCAACAATCTGTTTTGATTGATGACACCCATATGAAGCTTATCAAATGGACTCCTCCTATCGTTCCTATGTGGTTCAAGCTTCTGAGACTCCCCTTTCATTTGTATCAACGAAACACTATATAACATCAGTCAAGATCTTGGTATTCCTCTCAGAGTTAATTCACCTACTTTTGATATGTTCTCGTCTGGTGATGTCAGGGTTCAGGTGGAGAGGAATTTTACTCTCCTAGATGTTGATCAAATTTGGATCACGGATGGCGCAGATGAGTTTTGGTAGGAGGTGGTGGTGGAGAACAGGTCTCTTTTTTGCCAGCATTGCAAAATGTTTGGGCACATTAGGGACACTTGTTATAGCACGCATCTTCCTCGAGAAAAGCGGCTTCTGGCCTCTTTACTGTCGTTGAGATTAACGTGTTCAACAGCTCAAACTCTGTTGACAAGGCGATTGGGGAGACTCCTCAACAGGTTGCACCAATTGCCACCCAGATGGCTAGTCAAACTGTGGTTACTGAACAAGCTGGAAGGGTGGCCCTTCCTCCTGTGGTGCAAACCGCCTGGGTAGCTACTATACCGTCAATTCGACCGATACATCCAAAAATTAACGAGAAAGAAGAAACCTCCAACCTCATCGTGCACCCACCGGTAAGAATCAGCAGGATCTGACAACAGAAGAGGAAGAATCTGACAACAGAAGAGGAAGAAGCAGAAGAAGAAGAAGTAGAAGAAGATGAAGAAGAAGATGAAGAGAATTGGAAGGTTTACACTTCTCGACGGAAGAAGCAGCCTGGAGATACTCTGCTAGTTGATGATACCTTGGTTACTCATGGCAATAGAGTAGCACTTAAAAGCTTACTCTATGGATCACCTAGAAACAGAGCGAGAGCAGCGCGGTCTCGTTCTTAGACATTGTTATTATTATTTTTGTTTTGATCATTAGATCTTTTTGTTAGCTTCGTATCGTAGGGGTAGGGCTTCATTTTGTTGGGCTCCTCCTCAAGCTTATGTAACCATTTTATTTCTATAAAATTGGTCTTAGGGCTTTTAATATATATATATATATATATATATATATATATATATATATATATATAACCTTGTTAAATTACACCACTTCTTGATTTTCAAATTGCAAGTAAAACCATGCCAATCACACTTTTTCCATAATAAATTTAATTCCACAATCTCTAGTTTTGAACATTAAGCTGATTTTGTATTATATATGAGATTGTATTCAACTTTGTGAAGCTTATCTAAGAGCACTTCTCTCCTTAATCCTCCTACAAGGCATTCTAAGATGGATCTAATGTCTTATTGACTTGTATCTCTTTACAACCATAAAACACTTTTGTAGCTGTTATAAATATGTAAGATATGACTTTTACAATTTTCTTTAAAAGGTATGTTCACAAAAATCAGAAAATAACTCGGGGACTGGTCATTCCAAAGGGGGTGGATTGAGGTAGAGTGATGCGGATGATTATAGATCCACATACTTTTTTTTTTTTTAGAAAAGATGAGCCTAACAATGTGTGTGATTTGAACCCACAACATCGCGGTGAAAACTTATAATCAAAAGGCCTCAATCACTATGCCGCAATTAAGTTGATGCGTGGAAATATTTGATGATTCAGAGGGACCGAGTTAATCAAATATATACCAATAAGAAATTTTTTTTGAAAGTACTTTTACATCGCTCAAAGTTATTTTAGCACAATATGATGGTATATAATGCATTTCATCGAACATGATATTTGATGAAAAACAATAAAACCCTAAATTGAAGCTCTACTTACCATCTCAAAAGACTGAATCTAAGAACTAGGTATTAGGTTGAGAGAAGCCAATTGTGATGCTGACTGAATTTTAACCTTTATGATTCGAACAAACTACCCATTTTCTACCTTAAAATTCTTCCCTTTTAATAAATTTTCTACATTATCATATATGTTCTTTTCTCATCACTAGATATTAAAATTTTGATTTTTTAGGGTTGCATGAACAAATGATCATCAACAAGAAGCCTCCACTTGTTAATTGTAATGGGTAACGGACAGCACAAGAGTAAATCTCATCTCCTGTTTTTCATAGCAACAGGGAGAAGGTTCGGGGGTTGTTTGGTGGGGCTTTTTTGTTGCAGTGTAGTGCCAAAACGCCGTAGAAGCTATTTGGTAGTTGTGGTGAGGCTGCATTTTTGGAAAAGCCATGTTAAACATCGGTTACGGGTTCGTTTCTCTGTGAATCTTTTGCAACACTACCCCTCTTTGCTTTCCCTTCTTCGCTCTCGTGTCCCGCTCTCCCCTTTCACGATTCTTTCTCTAAAGGTAACATTGGCTCACACAATCCTCTCTAATACGTGGCTCCAGTGGCTAGAGTTGGCTCTGTTTGGTCTCGTTGGTTGTTGCGGTGATCTTGCCTTTCTTCTCCTCTCCCTCTCCCCTTCCCCTATTCTTCCGATCGGTTTGGATCATTTGTTCTCCGTCGCCCCACGGTATTATCTACCATTATCTATTCGGACATTTTGATTTTGTGATTAATTTTAGTTTTTTATGCTATATTCGGTTGATGGTTTAGGGTTCTATGTGCTATAATCGATTGATGTTTCTCATGTAGTTGGATTTTGGGAATTTTTTGGGTTCTCTATCCTTTATTCGGTTGATGGTTTGGGTTATTTGCACTATATCCGGATGATAGAGTTGGGATCTCTGTGCTCTATGCGATTGATACATTTGGGTGATTGTGCTTTGATTTTGGATTTTGTGACTTTATATTCGATTTATTTGTCTGGCTTGTCGTTGCTTTATTCAGTTGATGGATTTGTGTGGTTATGTTGTAATGTTGGTTGTCGATCGATATTCGGTTTGAGATTTTGAGGTGATTTCTCACAATGATGGATTTTGTGATTGGTGTAGAGGTGGCGGTGGTGTGATGTGGTGTGGTGTGGTGTGGTGTGGTGGTGGTGGCACGTGGTGTGTAGATGTGGTGGTGTGGTGCGGAGGTGGTGGTGATTTGGAGTTGATGTTGGTGATGTGTTGTGGAGACGGTGGTGTGGTGTGTTGTGTGGATGTGATGTGGAGGTGGTGGTGTGGTGTTCTTGCAGTAAATAATGCATGTTTTATTTTTTGATTTTGGAGGTCTATGATGAGATATTCGACCTTAAGGGTTCTTTCGGATGGTCTATGATTAAGCGGTATGTACGTAGATCTTCCTTTTTTTCGTGTTCTTTCAATTTATACCTTAATCAGCATGCACTAGGTGTCTATCGTTTGATATACTATCATGCATCAAGAAGACTACTTGATATGCTACAAAAAAATAGTGCACACTTACCAAAGGATAGGTAGTCAAGTATTCAACTTTCAATTGCGGGAATGATTCAATAGCATCATATATGTAACAGAACCGACACATTGAAATTTGAAGTTTTGGGATGAGGGGTGACAGGCAGAATAATGTGCTCTCTCTGAAAAGTTCTATACATCTGCCAAATAAAAAAAGACAAGGGGCATTTACATACATAGAATACAAATCTTATGTATTTACATATCTCACAATCTTTAATAACACAAAAATAGCATTATTATCACTTTTTAAAAGTGAAACACACCTTTTCGTGCTTAAATATTTTAAGAACCAAAGTGCTATGCATGTAAATATGAAAATGCAGCTGGGGAATATGTACATACATAAGAATAGTGTGCCAAGTATGTAAATTTCCCAAAAAACAAAAACTGATTTCGACTGCTTAAATTTTTCCCTGAAAATCCGACGACCTGTCCGAAAATAGTTGACTAAATAAAAACTTACCCCTCACAAAGTAGTTTTCACAAGTTTGGATAAAAGGTTCAACTATTTTCATGCTAATATCAATATTTCAATTATGCCTACATGCATTCGCTCCCAACTAATAGTGCACAACAAAGAAGAGCATAGCTAAAAGTTCAAAAAGTTTACCTTCAAGAGTTGAGAATGCCTTCATTACGAAAGTTAATGTGGAAGGTAAGCGTAGAGGCTGACCTGCCGCTATTGCAAAAAAATCCTAAAAAACAACTCGTAAGAAAATGTTTCAGTAAAAAGAAGAAAAAAATGCAAACATATTTATTTTGATTACCAACCTCACTAATTGCAGCCAAACTTTGTTGTTGATCGGAAGACTGGCTAAATGTTTTATCCAAGAAAAACTGTATGGACCTCTGCACCTGCAGGTCAAGAAGTTCAATACATGAAAGACCCAAAACACAATAAACATAAAGAAGATTTACATGCATATCACTTAGTTCCTGTGTATTTACATATCGAACACCCAAATTTCAATTTTTATATAAATTCCACCTTACCTAAGCATCCAAAGGTGTATTTTACATTTTAGAAATTAAAATGGTGGGAATTTTAATATGATATTAAAGATTCTGATGTCATAAAGGTAAAAAGTAAAGTTGGTGTTAGATATGTAAATACATAAGAATTAGGACGTATGTACGTAAATGCCTCTAAAAATAATAATATATGCTCCACTAAAATTACTATTTCTTAAGACGCATAAACATGATTAAGAGAATAAAGTGCTTCACTAACAGATGAAATGTCTTCTGTTGGCTTAAGAGCATCAATTTCAATGAGGCTCCTCATAACCTAAAAGATAAAAGCAATAAACAATAGCTTTGTCTCAGCATACAAAAATTGCAAGAAAGAAAATATATGCTATGACGCGAGGGCTGTAAATGCCCCAAAGCAATTACTTCCGGTATCATTATGAGAAATAAAAGAGCTTCCCTCTTATATAAAAGACAAAAAACACACAAAAATATTAAGCTAATGCTGTTTTCACCGATGTCTAAAATCACTTTCACATACGATAAAGCATTTAAACATCATTGGTAAAGAAAATATATTCCAGGATGCGGGGGCTGTAAACGCCCCAAGGCAACTACTTCCGGTATCATTCTGACAAATAAAAGAGCTTCCCTCTTATATAAAAGACAAAAAACACACAAAAATATTAAGCTAATGCTGTTTTCACCGATGTCTAAAATCACTACGATAAAGCATTTAAACATCATTGGTAAAAAAATATATATTTTATGATGCGAGGGCTGTAAACACCCCAAAGCAACTACTTCCGGTATCATTCTGAGAAATAAAAGAGCTTCCCTCTTATATAAAAGATAAAAAACACAAAAATATTAAGCTAATGTTGTTCTCACCGATGTCTAAAATCACTTTTATATACGATAAAGCATTTAAACATCATTGGTAAAGCAAGGATAGGCTTAAATAAGAATGAGAATGACATATGTATGTTAATTTTATCACGAAAGGCTGGCTTTTATAAACTTGTAAAATGACTTGAGACTTGGAAGAAATTTGAAGAGGGTGAGTTTTCCACAACACCCTTAAAAAATGCAATCGGAACTCATATATCTGAACATCAAGTCAAATGGATAATCCTTTTCTTTCTTGTGAAGTTCAGGGTTGAATCACAAATTTGATGTAAGTGAGATCTGATCTCAAGACTTTGACAACAACTTCCAAGATTTTTCCAAGCTAA
Organism: Papilionanthe hookeriana x Papilionanthe teres; assembly: GCA_022702705.1. Taxonomy (NCBI): domain Eukaryota; kingdom Viridiplantae; phylum Streptophyta; class Magnoliopsida; order Asparagales; family Orchidaceae; genus Papilionanthe; species Papilionanthe hookeriana x Papilionanthe teres. The sequence goes on along the minus strand of CM040427.1, from coordinate 65,096,330 downwards.
ACTAGCTTATTCTTCTCTGATTAGATCTAGTTGGATTTCATTTTACTTAATAGAGTTCATTATATACAGAGCGATATTCTCTTTGACTTCCATTTTTGAGAATCCGCCCAAGCGAATGGAGCCAAAATGAACATGACAAGGCTCTCAACTGTAGAGTCCTACTTAGGATTGATGTGCAAAGAACAATGATGAAAAAGTTCAGTTCAATTTGGGAAAGAATGTACGCTTAAAAAAAAGGCAGCTTTTGAAGGTATTCAATATGTCAGTAGCAATATACTACCTTGAAGTTTTTTTTTTTATTTTGTGGTTGAGGTATGACTAGATAAAAGGAAAAGAAGATGAGGATCTGAAAAATGCCAGAATGCTCAAGAAGTTCAGAATAATCAATTTCATCAAAAAATTGCTGGTGTTATCCATAGAGGATTTGTGTTGTGAAATGAGAAATTTGAGATCGGCAAGGAAATAAGGTCGCATTATTGACTTTGAGACTGAACCGTACTCAATTAGTGCTGGAGTTGTTAGCTGAAGCTACCGGGTGACTTCAGGATATTTGAAATTTGGATTTCAATTGGATGTCTTTGTGCAAATTGTGAGGGAGATGTAGGTTCGAAATTGGGCTCTGGTGGCAAACAATAGTGATGGAAAGAAGGTTGAAGGGAGGTGAAACTAACTGAAAGTTTCTTATCATTTTTAGATGAACGTGTACAGTTGGCTTGCTAGAGAGTGGAGGTCTTGCTGGTAGAGGATGTGCCAATGCTATGTATTAAAAGCGATCTTCATCAGCTGTCACGAGGATGAAGTTATAGAAATTAAGTGAGGGAAAGGACGTAGTGGATTGTATGACGAACAAGACAGTCACCAAAGGGCGAATTGAGAAAGTGATCTGCATGAGAGATGTCAAGAAGCTATTTTTAGAGACGCAACTTAGCAAGAGGAATGAAGCGGATCTAATACCGGAACTAGTAGGAAAAATAGTGAAAACATAAAAGCAAATTTTCATTATTATTCAACATGAATGAAACGGAAATAATAACACAAAACATAAACACACCCAAACACTCTTAAATGTATCCCGATGGGTGGTTGGGGTTGTCTAGAGGAATAGGGGTGATTTTTGGTTTTTTGGTTGTTGGTGGGTGGGGGGGGGGGTGGGGAGTGGGGAGTGTAGGGAAAGTGCGAAACTGTATGAACAGCAAGTAGGAAGGGTTCCAGGTGGTCTGCAGCGATAGTGTGGTTTTGAGAGAAACTAAAAGGAGTTAGGGAAGCAGGGCAGTAGTGATAACATGCAGAAAGGGGGAATGACTGGGTGTCGGGGTGACGGAGGAAGAGGTCGGGGCTGAGGAGTGGGGAGGAGAAGGTTTGGTGAAGGTAAAAAGGGAGGATACAATCACCTTCTCGGAGAGGATAAAGTATAAGCACCACCACCTCCTCGAATACAAGCCACAAGGGGGAAAAGAACTCCACATAGGAATCTGAGAACAAACATAAACACTCAAAACTGACTCCTACACACACAAGGGCACCAATTTATAGCCTCCTAAAGAGAAGAGGGTGGGAAGGTAAGAAGGATACAGAAAACTCTCCCAGGGCAAAGAAGCTTTATAAATCGGGAGAGTTCATGATTCACCTCCTGCACTCGTGTGGAATCGCAATCCCATCCCGCCTTGTGCTTCACGATTTGTCTCTCGTTTGCGCGTGTTATTACGATCCCACCCTGCTTCACCTCCCACAAGTGTTGAGGGCTCCCGCAAAGGGTCGTAGGATTTCTGGCCCCGTGAAATCGAAGCGCCCCTCTTCGGGGAGCATTCAATGCCCATACTTGGGCGCACAAGGGGGAAAAGAACTCCACATAGGAATCTGCGAACAAACATAAACACTCAAAACTGACTCCTACACACACAAGGGCACCAATTTATAGCCTCCTACAAAGAGAAGGGGGTAGGAAGGTAAGAAGGATACAGAAAACTCTCCCAGGGCAAAGAAGCTTTATAAATCGTGAGAGTTCATGATTCACCTCCTGCACTCGCGTGGAATCACAATCACATCCCGCCTTGTGCTTCACGATTTGTCTCTCGTTTGCGCGTGTTATCACGATCCCACCATGCTTCACCTCCCACAAAGTGTTGCGGGCTCCCCGCAAAGGGTCGTAGGATTTTTGGGCACGTGAAATCGAAGCGCCCCTCTTCGGGGAGCATTCAGTGCCCGTACTTGGGCGCTGATTTCAGCACCCGCGTCAGTCTCTTGGGGTTGGGGAAGTTTCATAGGTCAAAGATTCCATTTCGTCGTCAGCCACCCTAGATCCTACTGGCGACTAAAGTATTTGAGGGTATTCCCCAGCTTGTGGGCAAATGTCATATCGATCTATCCTCCTGAGGTTGTAGACCATGCTTACCCTGCTAAATCTTCCCAAAGTAATCCACAATCAGTTTAAACAGGCGTGCAGTGTGAGTAATCTGGCCCTTCTCTCACAGTGGTGGTGCCGCTGATACGACGTTGATTTGGCGTACCACGACTGTATCTGCCCCGTATTTGGAGCGAGTGTCTCGGTACTCTCGTCTGGTGTCATTACTAAAACTGATCCCGCTGATGTTGCTCTACTAATAAAGGATCATGTGACCTCGGGCTCCATCAAAGGAAAGAGAGTGATGTGATTCCCATCCTTGGTGAAAGAATACGTGTTTTTATATCCGTCGTTGAGTTCTCCGAACAAACTGCCATGGTCATCCCAATAAAAAGTGGCAGGCATTCACGAGAACCACATCACAACACACCTGATCATGTGGTTGGTCTCCGATCGAAAACCTTTTTACCAGGCATCTTCGGTCGATGTTGACCTGATTCTCCTTCAGACACATCAATGAATATGGTTCGGAGTGTCTCTACGTTGCCAGCATAAATCTCTCTACCATCTGTGTATATGTCACGTTCTAGCTTCTTCTACTGTCAATTATTAGACTACAAAATTTTTCGTTCATTGTGCAGCGGGCGTAGAATATATTGTGGCAAAGCCACTGTGAATCCCTAGTGTAGTCAGTCTGCAAGATTCGTCGAATCACGAGCGCCTCCCCTTCATATAGAGGAAGTTGATACTCATCTTGTTCCTCTCATCATTAGTCTCTTCCATGGTGCCCTAATCAGTGAGACTACTCTGTTGGTGGGACAACTGGAAGCTATTTGGCCGTCACCGTGGCATTTAAAACATTTCCTAGCTGGTATAGTGTTGGAGGTGCTACCTTTCTCCTGCTTCTTGCTCTGATTTAGGCTGTTATTCTCGTGTTTGAGCCAGTTAGTCTCTCCCGCGGTGCCTATGTTGGTTGTGGTGACTGTATGTGGGCGCTTGCCTAAAGGTTGTTGCCTAAAAGATGGATGTTACATGTTTTGCTTCTGTTGTATTTCCACCTTCAATCTAATGCTAGGACATCCCCTAACGTCTAGTATAGTTGCAATTGTACCACATTGCTGATTGTGGATTTCAAACCCCTGAGATATCTGGCTATCGTATGTTCTCTTGGCTACGTTAGTTCGCATTTAAGCTACAAGTGGACGAATTGGGTTGTGAACTCCTCAACTTGAAGATCTTTCTACTGCAAGTTGTGGAGTTTCAAAAACATACATTGGCGATAGTGGGGTGAGAGGTACTTTTTCTTCATTGCCTTCTTCATTTTCTCCTATCTTATTATCTTCTCACTCACTTCTATTTTCCTCTGCTTTTGTAGACTTTCCCACCATAATGAGGCATTTTTCATTAGTTTAATGGCAACTAGTTTGACTCGTTTGTCCTCTGGTACATCTTTATATTTGAAAATCAATTCAACTGATTGCAGCCAGTCAATAAACTCATCAGGATCCATACCACCTTCAAATTCTTGGAGGTTCATCTTGATGCCAAGGTTCCGTTGACCTCGATAAGAAATCTCTTCTCTCTGTCTTCTTTGAAAATGGATACCAAAACGAAGTGATCGATATTCCTCGTGACTGTGATCTTCCCTGTGGAATGGATTCATCTCCTCGAACATGTCTTCTCCTCGACATTTCGATCACGGTTGAAGGTAACCTCTTATTGGTTCCCGTCATCAAGCACTGCAAGCCTCAGTTGTAGACGACGGATTTCGCGTGGAATCTCCTCCTAGGTTAACTCGTTGAATCTCTTCTTGGGTCAAGTCTGGTGTATCTCTTTGCGATGGCATGGCTAGGGTTGGAAATCGAAAGAAAAATTCGGTGGAGGTGGCTTTGGTCGGGGCGGCTGCTAGGAAACCCTAAGATAAGACTAGGTTTGGACTAGCTCTGATACTAAATGATACTAAAACCAATAAGAAAAATAATAGAAACAGAAAACCAAACTTTCATTAATATTAAATTAGGATTACAACATGACTTGAACATAAATAACAACACAAAACATTAAACGATACAAGCAAACACTCCTAAATTTATCCCAATGGGTGTGGTGAGGGTCGGCTAGAGAGATAGAGATGATTGGGAGGGGAGATGACGACAACAACAGGAGACTAGTGGTAATGAAGGAAAGGAGTAGAGCTGCATGGACTTCAAGTGTGAAGGGTTGTATGAGGTCGACAACAGTAGTGGTGGTTGGGAGAAGCTGAAAGGAGTTAGGGAGGTGGAACAACAGTAATAAACTACACGAAAGGGGAATGGTTGGGTTTCAGCGTGACGGGGAGGAGAATGTTTAGAGAAGGTAAAAAGGGAGGATACAATCATCACCTTAGAGAGGATATAGCCGAACCACCACCACCTCGAATACAGTCCACAAAGAAAAAAGGAACTACACACAAAATCTGAGACAAACACAAACACTACTCAAAACTGACTACTACACACACAGGGGGCGGTAATTTATAGCCTCCTACAAAGGGAAGGGGGTGGGAAGCTTCCTAGATCGCAAGAGTTCACAATCTGCCTCCCGCCTTCACGCGGAATTGCAATGTCGTCCAGCCTTCGCGCAGAATCGCAAAGTTATCCCGCCTTCTGCTTCGTGACTCGCCTCCCGTCTTCATGTGGTATCGCGATCCCACCCCACTTCATCTCCCGCCAAGTGTCGCGGGCTCCCACGAAGGGTCGAAGGGTTTCTGGCCATGCAGGATCGAAGGGGCGCATTCAACACCCGTACTTAAGCGTTGATTTCAGCACCCGCGCCAAGGTATGGCATGCTGAGGGAGATGAACGGTGGGCGATGCCAAAAGAGTGCAAGAGACTGAGAGAGGCACATGTGGGAACGAGATAACGAGAAGATAGTTTAAGTGATGGGATTATTTTTTTTAATAATTTTTTACGAATTTGAGCATTTATCGTGTGAGGAGGAATATTAAGATTGAAGTGTGAAATGAGTTGCATCGACAGGAGATGAAAACACATAGAATTTTTGTATTAATCTCACTCAAAGATATTGTACATTAATTTATGTTAAGTTTAACAGCCTTAATCTTCATATGTATCCCACAACCAATTTATTCGAACAGCGAAAAACTAACATAGAATTGCACAAGTTCAACACCTCTCTATTTCAACAAAAGTATTCAATCGTTGCACTTATTACAAAATAGATTGTGTGAATGCGGTCAAGATACTAAAATAATTTTGGGAAGATTCCCAAGTTATTAAGGGTTTGTTTGGGCAGGCTGCAGCTTATTAAGAAGCAACTATGACACTGATGAAGAATAATCTAATGTTACAAAATGATTAGGTGGCAATTACTTTTTTTTTCAAAAAATCAGACCACAACTAGAAATCTACCACCACACCTAGCTAGGACCGGTGGGAAAAATGTTGATTTCAAATGCAGTTTTTTGAAAAAACTGTCAAAACGCATTTTATCCAAACGGGCAATTAGAACATTTCTATTGCAACATTAAACAAAAATTTTAAGGTAAAAAGGTCCATTACATCAACTGATTTCTTTTCGCTTGATACTTCAACTAAAAAAAGGCCCATTTATATCAATAGGTTTCTCTTCCTTCAGCTTGGTAATTCCTTATAGCTCCTCCCTTGTGATTATTTTCAAATTCAACTCTTTGTTGGCATTTGTGACATGTAACAGCTAGTACTTTTTTGATATTTATAATTTCATCTCAGATAAATTCATGACACTTGTTCTTGTAAATCTACCCATCATTCAAAATAGTATATTGCTGATGGCAAGAACGAGGTTAATATGTAAGCATATATGGAGAATAATTTGAGTAGACAAGGGCTAAGTATTGAAGGTTTGGAATAGAACTTTCAATGCATCCCTTCATATGAGCCTCCCCAAAAGGTGAGGCTGTAAAATGAAAAATGATCTAAGACAACAAAAGTGACAAAAAATTATTCGGTAGATGAATTAGAGCACTTAGAATGCTTCGAGTTGGAGAAAAATAAAGGAAAATGCATTTCATTACTCTAAGATCAAACTTTTTCTTTGTTGGATCGTTAGTATGCATGAACAAAGAGCAACCAATGTTCGTAGATAAAAGGAAGTGAACAATCAAGTTTGAGAGCGACGTCTTAGATGATTTGGCCAAATTAAACATCGGACATCTGATGATTCGATTAGGAGAGTAATGTTTAAGATTCAACTTATGTTAAGGCTGAGGTAGACCTAGAAATACTTGGACATATTGTATAAAAAATAATCTTAATTTATTAGAATTAAATGAAAATATGACCCTCAATAGGATAAAAATGGAGAAAAAAGATTCATGTAGCCGACCCCACTTGGTGAGATGAGGCTTCTTGTTGTTGTTGTTGGAACAATCAAGTTTGAGGATTTTGTTTCGAGTAGCTCAATTATATTTTTAATGCTGAGTAAATGAGAAGGCCAATAACTAACAAGGAATAGTCCAAAATGCAGAATAAAGGTAGCAATCATAAGAACATGAACCATTTCTAGCATATGTCTTTGCCATTTAGCAACCCCATTATATTGGGTGATTCAACATATGAAATTTAATGAAATATACTACCACTTTAGCAAATGAACTTTAATCAAACATGGTATCAATTTGAATACAGGTTACAAGGATTAACTTGGAAAATTCTTGAGCATTATTAACACAGAATTTGTATAGAAGCGCTAAAATAAGTTTGGATGACTTTATAAAAATGCTGAACACTCATGATGATCTAGATTGGTGTTTCAAGGGATAAGCACAACAAAACTTTGCGCAATCATCAAGTTTCATAAATACTAAGTAGCGCAGATATCAACTTGAATTTGAAAAAAAAAAAAAAAAGGATAAGGATGCTTATGTGGAACACAAGGTATGGCATGTATATGGTATTACACATCTCACCAGCAAAAGCATAAGACAAATTTATTAATGAAAATAATTGGAAGTAATTTTTTGAGATAGGGATCACTAGGATGTCTTAATCGTCTCATGCTCAAACATAATATCATTAGGAAAAGTAATAGTGGATTGTTATGAAATACTTGAGATGAGCATAATCAACGTAGTATAAGATATCACATGTCATGGTAATGCAAATCATCATACCTGAGGATGCACCTTGAAATTCATAATAATGGGATAGTTTAGCAGCACAAATCAAATTTTTTAGTCCGTCACAGATAGAATTTTGGAGCATGAAGAACAAATAAAGCATCAAATTAACCATCCAAATGCACCCTTTAATAGCAAGGGGTTAAAAGAGAACTATCAACCACTCTAATCTTTACATTACCATAACAAGTTGTATTAAGAAACAATCGGTGAAATGCCTCAAAATTTGCAATCCATGGTCAAATTTGGCACTAAAAAGCAAAGCAGTAATTACTTTTTAAGCCTACATAAACAATTATAAGACTATGAGGATGGAACCAATGAGTTGAGAGGGGAAAGTGGTCAAGAGAGATGGTCAGAGAACAAAGATGAATGCTGCTGTTGAATGAAAAATGTAAACTTTAAATAGTTGGAAGAAACAATTTTTAGAGATATATTAGATCACAGCTAAAGCAGAAAATGAAGACATCGAAATTTGAAAATGAAACTAGAAATCTTTCCAAAATTTTCTTGTGTCCAAAACCAAGTTTATACACACCCTTTTTTTGAAATTAAAACTAACTATTTCCAGACCCTTACTAGGAAAAAGGAACTTGGGCATCTGCTTTGGTGTCAAAAATGGATCACCGCATGTTAATTTTCTGACACCATTATGGATCCTTTAAAATTTTATATTTCATATTAAATATTGTGTGGGAGTGTAATTATGTATAACAATAAGCAGTGGCAAACACATCAAAATTAAATTATTAATGGAGCACAGAACCTGTGAGTATGTTAATAATAAACGGGAAAAACAAAACTAATGCCTGGTTCAGATACAAATAGCCCATCAGGCTTGCTCTATTTATTGCTATCACTTCTTTGACACTTCCGGCAAACTTCTCTAACACTTCTTGAAAACTTCATCTTCCCCGTCACTTTTTCGACACTTTTCTGAAACATCACTAACACATCTCACGCAAAGAATGGATCCATTTCCAACAAAAAGGGCACAAAGTGCAGATTGAATAAAACCGATACAATAAACTAACCACAGCCACAAAAAAGGTCATCCAGACCGCAGGGTTAAAATATTAGGTATCTCTTCCATGCCACTAGCTCGTTTAAGATGTGTTTTCTACTTTAGTCAGGGTACATAATGACTGACCCTAATGAGATGGCAACGTTTTTTTCTTTCTTTTCCTGGATTTAACGTATAAGCTTAAGATCCACCTTCAAAGTCAACAAATTACACGAGAGATAATTTCATCCAGCATTTGACCATGATAAAGCGTTAAAAAAATGGTCAGTAGCCATGGAATGTAAAGATCATAAGCAAGAAAACAATTAGCTAAAGACTTTATAAGGCGACCAACACTTGAACAATTATTTAGAAAAATATTCAAACACATAACCTAAAATGACATTTCTCCTTTATCCACCAAAAGTATGCAATTAAAATTATGTAAAAATAAAAGCAAAATTTAAAGGAAAAATAAAAGTAAAATACCTTATTTACATCCTTTTCATATAGCGAGTAAAATAAATTAAGTAGCTTTTCCCGAGTAAAGGATGATATTTCACCCATCATTCCAAAATCATAATAGATAAGTGATCCATCCCTGTCAATAGCAAGATTGCCTGGATGGGGATCAGCATGAAAAAATCCAGTCTTTAGTATCTGCAGTAGCAATAAAGGTAACACCTCAATTAGAACGATTAAAACCCAAAATTCAGCAACTACAATGCTTAAAGCCTAAATAGTATATCCATTATAAAACGTCCAAGAACGTTAAATAATAATGTTGTTTCAGGAAGCTTTACCTGAATCAAAAAACCCTCAATAGCACGTAAAGCAATCTGTCTGCGGTTGTTTCCGCTAGCATCTAACTGGTTTAGGCTACTTATCTTTATTCCTGTTCAATACGAAAGGCAAAGAAACATATTACAATCAAAGAGCGTTTCAAATTATGATCTAGGAGGTAATTTCTAATCACTATTGGCGCATCATTTTACAGTGTAGTCATGGGAAAAAAAAAAGCTATAAAGTGACGAAAACCTGGCACATATTCCAGAGTCAACACCTTCGAAGAAGTATAATCCCAAAGCACAACCTACAAACAATAACATATTGAATTCTATTGAGAATGTTAATTGATCAATTGGCAAATCCACAATCAATAAATATATGGCTGGATCCAACATATCAAAGTGAAGCTCAAGTAAAAAATAAGAAACTGTAGCTTATTAGCAGCTAAAGCTGCAATAACAAAACATACTGGTATGCGAACCCACTTCACATTTCGAAAATCTCGACGTAACCTATCAGCATTCCTTCCTTCAATAATATAGTCCATTTCTTGGTATAGAATTCTGAAATCGGAGTAACAACCATGTATGTTATGTATAGATTATAGTGCTGATTTATTTTTCATTTTAAAAAACTCAATTCTATAGCATTAATATTAAAAATATAATTCAAAATCTAAGATTCCCTATCCAGAGGAAAATATAAACAAATACTTGTAAATTGAGATGATAAAGACAATTGCACAAATCTAAGGCATCATCTCGGGTCTACTTGGGGCCTTCTTATTCACTGATTTTCTATCGTACTATTCAACGGTTCTATTTAGCTGCTACTTTATTTATGAATTTCAGAAATTTTATGATAGGAAGGTGATTTTTACAACCAGATTCGCTAGATTGAGCTAGAGTAAGGTCGCAACAATATCGTAATTGGCCAATATTGACATAAAGAAAAATAAGTATAACACCCACATAAGCTTTCAAAAATGTTTACGCCATACAACTATCTTTCAAAAAGCTGCAACAGCTCCAAATAGGCCATAAATTACTTTTTATTGCATTCATTCTCAATATACAATACCATATAGTCAAATTATACAATATCTACCTACACTTTATTTACAAAATACTCCCTTTTGCATAAATTTAGCACTGTTTTAGTCCAAATCCAGTTCCAAACTAAATTTTCCCTTTGCATGCAATCTAAAAGCCCGTGAAACATCAATTTTATAAAATGATGTGCAAGTTTTTTGGTTAAGCATTCTGTCTAAAGTTTCTTGTATAAAAAGTAGTTTCATATTCGACTTAGCAAAATGATTACATTCCATCTCTCAGTATATTTTTCTTATCTATTCAAGAAATTTGATTGAAATATTATCAAACTGTTAACTTGCCTTTTCCCTCTGTCCCTATGAAAGTGTATATAGTCAGTAGGAGGCTAACTTGAACAACGGCCAGACCAAAGTCGGGAATAAGCAGTCATTGCTTCTCAAAGAAATTGATTTAGTGATGGCTAGTAAGAAGAGCTTATGAATATGACAACATGAAACTGAGAAGTTATGAACATCGTAAAATTTGAACCAAACTATATGCAATCTACATATATAGAGGCAAATTGAAACCATAATACAAGGACTACAAAAAAAATAATATTTATACTAGAAGGACCACTAAACCAATCCTGTAATAAATAAGGTCATTTCAGCAAAGCAGAATGTAACCAAAACAAATGAATCACAGTCAACTTGTTTCCCAAACTTGTTTCCCAAAGAAGCAGGGACAACACGGCCTCCACTCAACCAGGCCAACAATCACATTTTACACCAAAAAAAAAAAAAAAAAGAAAAAACCATAATAACTATTGCAAAAAAAAAAAAGAATTATTTTGTATTGTATGAACTACAAACAGATACAACAAAAATAAATTCAAAATTTGCCTAGCTAGAGCAAATGGCACTTACAGCTAACAAAACACACCAAAGATGGTAAAAGGCCACTGCGAAAGTAGCAATTAATGGTGTTGCAAGAATTAAGAGTTAATAGTAAATTCAATATACAGTTGACTTCCACAACTATTTGGCATCAGTTGCAATTGAAAGCAATGCAAACAATTAAAGACAAACAAAGTATCATACAAGTTTAGTTTCAAATGCACATAAAAATCAAAGATCACTCAATCGTTTGCCTATTTTGTAAAACGCGTTGTGCTAATAGTTGAAATGCTGAATGTATTCAAAAAATCTCTCTCACATCACCAAACGAACACAATTAAAATGACAGATGATAAACATGACATCACACAAGTTTAGATTTAAATATGTTTGCTAAAATCACAGTTTTAATATCCCTCATTTTGCAAAACAAACAGCGTCGGCACAGTGGTTAACAATTTGATTCTTGTTATACACTCAAAATAATGCATTTTACTTATATTTGGTCCTCATTTAGTGTTCACATAGACCCAATAATGGTGTTCTTTTCCATTCAAATATAGGTCTCAGTGGGAAAATTTTACAAAATAATCGTAGTTGATACTTTTAATAGTTCTGAGTAGCCGATGAGAAGTCTTTTTCTCTACAAGACATGTTCAAGTTCTTTTAAGTTTCGTTCATTTTCCTTTTCAATTCATTCAATACAACATGTGGTGCGTTCTACATTTTCACTGGTTAATACTCGTTGGCGAACTGCTAAGTCCCATATTGGCCAATTGTATTTTATTTTCTATTTAATCTTGGTTCTTACGATTCATTTATGTGTGTTGCAATCAAAGTGTTAGATTTTTTTTATTCTAGTTTTATAATTGTATTTTCATTTTAGATGCACAATTAAGGGAAATAATTGTCTTTTTTTTTTCAATTGCAAGTATATCTTAAGCAAAATTTGTATTGTTCACCCTTCCCATCACGCTTTAAAAATAAGGTGCATAGTCAATGATTAAGGCAATGCAAGGTTTTGAAGCCAATCATGCTTAAAAAAGCTTGTATAAACCTTCATGCACTTGCATAAAAAAATAAAAACAACATGGCTTTTCTGCTACAATAAGATGATGAGCGCATGTTTATAAACCACTATGCTTGGAATAAAAATCATGTCTTCTGTAACAGCTGAAGTGCACACGTAAATAGATAGGATTACCTCCTGCGAAGCAAGGAAACAGAGGGGTCATGCGTGGCTCATACGTGAGACAAGAAGGTTGGGTCGCATAAATAGGGAAGAGTGAGGAGGGCTTAGATGGTGTGGCGGGGTTCAACAGTGTGGCCAAAGCGTCGAAGATGTGGCGAGGCTTTGACGGTGAGGCAAAAGTGTTTGTGCGTGGAATAGTGGGAAGCTGGACGACTCCAATAGCACGACGGTGAGTGTCGTATAGGATTTATGAGCTCGAACAAAGAGGAGAAGAATGGGTAGCGAGAGAACAGTGGCGGTGTGCAAAGACCTTTGAGAAAGCGAGGGGTTTGGAATAGGGAAGATGTGGTATTGTGTGTGGGGCAAATTGAAAAGGGTTGGAGCTTCATACGCTGTCAACAGAAGACAATTACTGCCCAACAAAAAGTAGAGACGACGGTGGAGGGGAGGAAAACCAAAGAAGTGCGTATGAGGAGAGGCTTTGTTCGTGTTTCTAACCGAGGAAGAGCAAGGGAACAATTATTGTAACTGTTGTGTGTGTGATCGACGAAAATAGGTTACTACCAATTTAATTAATTAATTGATTTAATTTATTTATTCTCTTCCTTTTTTATATTATGGTCAACAACTCCTAATTGGATTAGTCATATTTCACTTTCAATGAAATCCACCCAATTCGATTCATTATAAGCTTGCCTTCATTTTATTAATCTCTAGTATTGACGCCAATAAGCATCAGCTTCAACCCACTTTGGTTATGGAACCTTTGACTCTTCCACTTCCAACACTTTTAATAACCAAAGTTGAGAGAGTTCCAATCATCTTTGTTTTTCTTCATTAGACAAGTTCCTATGATACAAAATCATAAGGTATCTCCAAAACCTCGGATGCCTTTACAAGAAATCTAAACCGATGCCACATCTACATTTAATTCTATAGATATCAAAAAGCCTCTCATTTAAAGATAAATTAGTGATTTTATACTCGAATGAGAAAATTGAAGTAATGGCTTCACAGTTGAATACTCTCTTAAAGAGAATTCTAGAAGGCAAACTGTCAATAAAGAATATATGCATTTTTTTAGATAGGTTTGATTGGTTCATAGGAAGCAAGACTTCTTAACAACTACGTTAAATCAAAATCAATTAACATAATGATTCTTAAAGACCCCCCTAAAGTATCATCATATATTTATGAACTTTCAATGTGTCTGTTAAAATAAACCCCTTCTTATTTCCATGAGGAATCTCATATCATTCTGTAATACTTGCTTAACAAGAAAATTATAATGGTTAAGACTTGCCCAATTGAAACTAGGAGTATGTAAGTCCAAGTGTAAAGGTCGTCCATCCTATTATAGTGTCGCTGCTTTGTATTAGTGTTAACAATCCCAAGGCTATTGAGTTAACTGAGAAAGATGGATTTAATATCATACTACCGACCTAAAATAAAAAGTAAATGCATAATAAAATACCCAAGATATTCCTATAAACCTCCACCCTTGAAAGAATGCATATTGCATTACCATATCAAATGATCAAAACGGAGCAAGTTGAGGATAAGCCTTATGATTTAAGTCAAAGGAGGAGGAATCAACAAGTTAATTACTACCAATCCAATTAACACCGATCAAGTTGAGCATATGCCAGAACTCTCCCAAATTCTCTCTGGAAAATCAAATATTTCCCTTGCTTACAAAGCCTTGTATCCCTCACATGCAGAAAGTCACAGTTTGATTGCAAGCAGCTATAACTAAGAGAATAAATCTTTTGGCGGAGGCATAGTCTGTAGTAAGGAGCCATTGTTATTATTTATTAATCTACTGCACTTATCCATTGTAGTGTCTCCAAACCATCGAATCCTCTAACCAAGGTAAATATTTTGAGAACTAAATGGACTCTAAGTGGTTGGCGATAGCCCTCCATTGATGTTCAAGGTTATCGTTGTTGGAAAATCCTTTAGTACATTTCTTTATACATATAAATGTTAATTTGATAGTCAAAAGCAGGAACTCTCTGCTGCTCTGGACACATTAGCTCATCCTGAAAGGGACTCACCACAAGACAGAAGTTGGTATCTGATGTAATTGCCCCTTCCCCTGACCATACTACAAGGGATAATCTTCGGACTGCAAATCAGGATAGCCTTGCAGCTCCTCTTCAGGAAGCATCAGGTGTAGAGGTGACATCACACACTGAACCTATCGTTGTTGTAACGGCTGGCTTTCCTTCTACTGCGGTTCTACTATCTAATCAGACCGAAGATCACACGAGCCAATCTTCAGATGAAGAATAACGGGTTTACACTTCTCGGAGGAAGAAGGCTGGAAACTTAATGGATGATACTTTGGTTACTCCTGACAATGACACGACACTTTAAAGTTTATTATCTGGCTCCGCTCTTAGAATTAGTGGAAGAGGCAGGACAAAACTGCCTCGTCCATAGCAACTTTTTTTCTGCATGTTTTAAATTTTTTGAGTTTATCTGTATCCTTTTTTGTTGGGGTATTATTATACGTTGTATCATATGGGTGGGGTGCCTATCTTAGACCCTCGAATATAACATTTATGTATCTTTTCTATTTCAATAAAATCAGCCATTTGGGTTTTTCAAAAAAAAAAATATCAATGTTAATTTGATGGTCATTATTTTACATGGTCTACCCATTATCACAGGTTCTTTATGGACACATGTATGATCAACATTGTTAAATAGTTATTGTTTACAGGACAAATAATATTAAATTGTTCTAGTTAATGCAATAGTTAAAACAATTGCGGTCATACATTAACTATTAATCTATTATTGATCATATTTTATGGATTAATATTATCATTTATGCATTAGTAAGTAGCTTTCACCTAACAAATTTGTTCTTATAAAATCATACCTATTGATTTCACACTTTTCAGCTTAGTTGAGTAACTTGAGCAACGAGTTTCTAAATTCATACTTCTTGCATGTGGCGTGTAATAAAGGTTATATATTTTATTTATTTGATTGAATAGTATGTTATATCATATCATTGATGCCTCATTATTTCAATTACATTTAAAAAATAAAAAATCAATGGAGAAATCACGATGTCATTGAATTTTAGATGCTCTGTATAGATATTTGTTACTATCTACTAGGCTACCTCAATATTTATAAACTAACCCATGCCATGAGGTATTATCAAAATATTTCAGAATTGGCCAACAGGATGTCACAATACCAACTCTAACCAACTTATCTGCGTAACAAAATTCCCTTTCTCAAGGCCTTTATATCCTTTTTCAGCATCCAAATATTTCATTACCAACATACAAACTAACTTACTCCATTTAATTAGTTGGTTAATCTTCTTTTTTTGTGTGTAAAGAGACAAAGCCTTAAAAGTTGGTATTTATAGCTAGTGCTACAGTACTAAACTCATCTCAAGGTTACAATAAAGTCAACATCATACAAAGTATATTTCTTAAACTCTTTAAAACAACCATCCCACGAGGTATTGTCAAAATCTTTCAGAACTGGCCAACAGGATGTCATAATACCAACTCCAACCAACTTATTTGTGTAACACCTCCTTTCTCAATGCCTTCATATCCCCTATAGCGTCCAAGCATTTCATTAACCAAATCCAAACTAACTTACTCCATCTAATTAATTGAATAATCTTTTTTTTTTGTGTGTAAAGATACCAAGCCTTTATAATTGGTATTTATAGCTAGTGCTACAATACTAAACTCATCTCAAGATTGCAATAATGTCAACATCATATGACGTACATCTCATAAACACTTTAAGACACCTATTTGCATATATAACAAAACATGAGAGATCATCTTCCATCCAATGCATTGACATAATTAGAAATCATAAGGTCCAACAACTCATCATATGACGTACATCTCATCTCATCTTCCTCATATGCTCCGCAAACTAATCAACTTAAGGTCCAACAACTTTACTAGAAATCATATGAACAGTAAGTATCATAGAATTAATTGACATAATTAGAAAAGGGAGACTCAAACAAAATAATAGAGTAGCACTTACTTGGAACACTCATTGTAAATACCAATCCAGTCCTTCGTAAGTCCTCCAAATATGGCACTTTGCTGAAAATGCTCGGCTATTAGTTTCAGGTTCCCTAATTTTAAAGGGAAAAAGAATTAGGAACACAAGGATGATTCATTATGACAATAAAAACAAAACATGAAAATAGTCGCAATTAATGATGCTACGAATAAACCCGTGAGTGTACTGGTTTTAGTTGTATCATTAAGTACCATGAAGATGATTGAAAAAATAAATGAAAGACTACAAATCTCATTGATACAATTTTGTTTAAGATATGCAAGCACAAAAATCGCATTGATACAGCTTTAGAATATGAGGAAAAAAAATACAATTACAATTATATTAGGACTACTACACCTTTCATTAACATTTCTAAGCAAATAACTATTATCTCACCTAAAGCCTATTAAAGATAATAATATACAAGGTCAAATTTAACCCTATTAAAAAAAATGTAGATCATATACATTATTCAAATGATGATGATACCAGAAGAAGAAGTCCAAACCACAAAAGACACAAATATTACTGCTGAAATTGAAATCAGTTATGATTCTTCAAAAACAGGAAATAATGACAACATAAAAGGATACACTAGGGGGGCAACAAGAGGGGGTGAGCACATAAGGTAGAATGGTGGCCCGGGGCATGAAGCAGTGGCTGGGGCTGGAAAAGGGGTTTATGGCCAATGCACGTAGGGGTTCGAGAGGAGAGCGTAGCAAGCGTGGGTGGAGAGGGTTATGGTAGTAGCAAAACTAAGAAGTAGGAGGGTCCTGTGACAGCATCGAAGGGCAGGAAGGGGTAAATCTGCAGCAGGTGTAGTCCCTGGATGTTGTTACGATAATAACAGGGAAGTGGGGAGGTTCATGGATACAGCAGGTATGCAGGAAATGGCTAAAGCATTTTTCTCGAGGCTTCAGCGGAACAGGAAGGGGATTTGGCTTGGCGCCTGGACAGGAGAGTTGTGGGAGTGGGGAAGAGGTGGCGGGAAGGGAAAGGCCTGTTCGAGGGGTTGGGTGATCCAAGGGGAGGAATAACGACAGGGAAGGAAGAGGAGTTAGGGGGTGGTTGGCAGAGGAAGAGGCGACTGCAGATTTTGGGTCCGGAGGCAGCAGCAGTTGGGCGAACTGAGGAAGACTACGGCAGCAAGGTGAGTGGGGTGGAGGTGGAAGTCGAAGAAGATAAATCACCACCGAGGGATAGGGATATAGCCTGAGCACCACCTTTCCGTCGGATACAGCCCTCATAAAAGAAAACAGGATGTCAGCGGCTGTCCTCACAAACTGAAATCAGAAAAAGAAAAAAAAAAACATAAGCTAAACCTTAAGGCTTAAAAACACATAAAAAGAAAAGAGGGATGGGCGAGAAATGAAAACAGGAAGGGGGAAAAATTCCCACCTAATGAAAAGAGGGGGGACCCGTTCAGATGAATTAGATATTAAGAAAAAAAAAAAGATTCATGATTCAATATAATTCTAGGTTTAATTTTGTTAAATTTGAGTTTGCACTAGAAGATACACTGAAACATGCCCTTACACCTAATCCTAACAGCAAATCAAACTTAAAACGTGAATCTAAAATTGAGTCCAAATTATATCAAAATCAAACCTTAAAAAGATGTTGAATATATCCCTAATTAGGATGCTAAAAAACTCATGTATCTTAAAGAAGACATATCAATTGAGTAAGTTGAAAATGAAAATCCAAATACACTATATTTTGCAATTATCCAATGAAAAATTACAAAATCAATAAAAAGAATCTTAAAGAAAAGATCAAATTATAACATCACCCGTAGATTAATTCATGATAACTTCTTTTAAGCAAACTTGAAAGAAATTCAAGACTATACACACCAAAGATAAATAATTTATTACAAATAATTTTTTTAAACCATTCTAACTATTTTTGTTTAAAGAGGATGTTCAACCATATCATTGGCACGCCGTACTTGGATGGAGTGCTAATTATCAAGAGACAATTTTAAGAAACCTAACGGCTATAAAGTTCAAGTTTTCTCCATCATTTCCCATTCAAAGAATTAGGTATAATGCATTCATTAGGAAGCATGCACATATTTTAGTATTAACTACACATGCATCAAATCTAATGCATTATCGATTACTAATACATGACATGCATAAAATTATTCACAATAAACCTATTTGTTAATTGCAGTCATTATTAGACTGATACAGATGTGTATGGAATATATATCAGATTCAATCCAAGTTAAAAGGCAATGGTTCATCTAAATTTTAAAAGATCATTTGTAGGAACCATTGAGAAATTAATTGTTAAAAATAGGAGATCATATAGATTCATAGAATATCCTTCTATGATTTTCAAAATGTCGTATGAGATCTAAATTAGAAACTCAATACCCTAAGAATATCCTACATTAGTAAGAAGCAATAAAACAAAAAAGAGATTAAATTTTCGATAGAACTGTTTATACAAGTCCTGAAGTACTTCATGAAATCATACAAGAAATAAAAATAGTCCATCATTTCTTACTTAAATCTATGTCAAAAAGCCTCTTGAGACCTGGCCTCTGAACTTTTATTACAACTTTCTCGCCATTATGTAGAATAGCTTGATGCACCTGCAAACATAAATGCAAACGTGGTATCAAAACAAGTAAAACACAAAAACTATAAAATCCTTAAGACATCAAGATAAAAAATGATTATTTTAGACTAAATAACATGGTTAATTAGGCTCAATCAAATACATTTATTGTAAAAAATTTTCTTACAAATAAATAAATTCTTATAATGCCACAATTATTTTGAATGTTTTCTATGATCTAATGATTTTGCAACAAGCTATAACATCTAACAATTTGAGTAAAGCCATTTAACTAGGTTTCCGAATAGATTTATTATTTAATGGACAAACAAAAGATTTACACTATCAATATTGCTAGAAGAAAATATAGCAATAATAATAGCAATAAAGATAAAAATAATAATAATAAATAATGCTTTACATCATGCAAGCTTATGCAATAGACAATAAACTTTTATAATTATGCAATATGAGGACTCCAAAGTTTGGCTAAGAAAATTATAATACATTATAGATAGAAACTTGAATATATTGGGAAATTTATTATTTGGAAACATCAGGCACGAGTTAAAAAACTGTACACTAAAAAGGATTTTGTGAATATATATAAAGTTTTAATTTATTTTATTTTATTTTTATGTGTATCATGATTAAATAAGCTAAGTAATCCATAAGGTGTAAATAAGATCTAGACAGTAACTACGTTAATTTAGTTTTATGTTCAAAGCATTGTCTGTGACCTGATATCAGGTTTATAAGGATTGATAGAGGAAGAATTGACCAAAGCCCCGATGGGATATTAGGCTTTAGTACAAGATCCAAATTGCTATAAGATGGATAATTGCAATTCTCTTTCAGAACAACATTCCCATCTTCAAAATTTATTGCATATGTAAATTATATATACAAGCTTTTTACATAGAATGTTGTGTACGATTTGCTATGTTTTCTCCCGGATATTTTAAGATTCTCCATATAGCTATTAATTACATATGCAATGCAACATTGTTCTAAAATCATATAATATCATCAATAAATATGATCAAATAGTTCATGCCTGTGATGTCATAAATGATGCCACTTCTATGATTATGACTCCAGTGATTATGCTGTTGCAATGATTAAGATTTCAAATAATACACTACGGTGATGCATACAACTCAAACCCCTTACTGTTTACTTGAAAATAAAAATGTGAATAATTTGAGGGTGGCCATACTACTCTAATCAAGATCTTCCAATTAGACATTTAGACCACAAGTACAAAACCGATAGAACCGGTGACAATGAAGAATTATGATCAATGTGGAAGGTCGCATAGCATAGAGTACTTAGTTAACTAAAATTGTATCTCATTGTTGTTATAAGCCAGGAAACTGAGTGAGAAGCTGCTTTAACTCTACTCAAAAGTCATGTGCTATAGACAAGGACATAGGAAGCACCGCTGTAAAGAAGTTTTCATGAAGGATCTGCTAGCATAAAGTTTGGTTATATGCTAGATGTATATTTTTTTGGTTTATGGGTACACATCTGAGTACATGTAAATGGGCATTTCGTGTTTAATGAATATTTAGGGTTTGATGGCTCTTTTGTAAGAATTGAAAACTTAATTCAAAGAAAGTAGAATTTAAATTATTATGAAAGATCTTTAGAACATATACCAGACTCATAAATTTCATCATAGACATCCGGTTGTGCATGGTTCATCAAAGCTCCCGATCAATAATAATAATAATAATAATAACATAAATGATTTCAAATAGAACCATAAAGCCATAGATGCTTTGAAGACACATACAAGCTAACATAAGAATCAAAAATAATCTATGGGCCTATAAGAATAACATAACATTACAAACCAAATGCTAAATATTGGTTTCATATACAAAAGCTGAATGCCGAGTGGAATAACAAAACATGCAAAATTCCAAAGTTCAAGAAATCAACCATGTCTCCCATTTCAACCATTTTCAATCGTTGAAGCTATGTGTATTCACATTGAATCTTGAGTTAAGGAAAAGAGAGAGAGCATATTTATGAATAATGAAAAATCATAAACTATTTTCACTAATTCTCATTCAATCCTGAAGTCAAGGAAGAGAGAGAGCTAACTTGCAATTCACTTAAAAACCCTTTCCTAGAAGTTGTTGATTATCATACCTTATCCCTAGTCAGCAAATCTACGAGAATAAAACCTGGTCAAATATAAGTTTCACAATGTAAACCCATATCCAAGTCATTTCTTTCTAATTTGAAGAAGTGCAAAACAATTTTACTTTATAGATGAAAATAAATGATTAGCGTTTTCCATTTGTTGAACTCGTCCCAGTTAATAGATGCACAGTAAATACAAAATTCTATATTAGCATCTTTTCATCAAGAATTTGATAGAGATGCAGATATATAATTTGATTCTATATTGCATGCACCACACCTGGCCAAGACTGGCTGCAGCTACAGGTTGATCTTCAAATTTCCTAAATAATGCATTAACTGGCAAACCCAACTCATGTTCAATGAATGCTCTCGCTTTTTCAGGCGAGAATGCCGGCACCCTATCCTGCATAATATAAGCAAAAACGAAATAGGAAATTAGCAAGATACTCTTTAGAGGAAATACATCATAAAACTTGTCATGTAATGATGGAAGTGCACAGAGGGAATTACAGAAAGAAAATAAAAGATTAAAATTTATCCAAAATTATAAACCAGTTAAAGTAAATAAGCATGATGGACATCTTAAATTTTTGTTAAGTCTACCTACACTTCAATCCAATTCAAATTAAGAATCTGCACAAGTTTTAACCACGTTAATTCAAAATCTTTCATTTAATAACAATTTAATACAAGTTGATCTTGGACACTGTTAGAAAGGAGGTAGAATAAATACCTGCAACTTGGCAAGCTCATCAACAAACTCTTTAGGGAACAAATCGGACCTTGTTGAGGATAACTGGCCTAGCTTGATAAAAGTTGGTCCAAGTTGCAAAACTCTCTCTCTGCACCAAGAAGCTGTTTTTTGGCGCCTTTTTTTCTGCATGAAAGAAAATGTTGATCAAAGCCCTGCTAATTAAAAACGGATGGCAAATCAAATCTAGAAAGAAAAGCCAAATTGATGATCAATCCTAGGTCAACTGTAAAATCATCACTTGGTCATTTAGTAACTAAATCAAATCAGGATGGCATAGATAACAACCAATAAAGCGTAAAGATATTAAAAATCAGAACAAACAAATAATTCCTTGAATAAAATAATTATAGACATTGAAATAAAATTTTTAGCAAACAGTAGTTGCTTCCCAACACCATACTGACCGTGTATCGAAGAATAAAAAAATAAAAAAATAACAAAAATTGAATGGCTTTATACTAATGGACAATGAGCAAGATCTTTATGTCCATTAATGGTATTCAATTTATTGATTATACTTTTCTCAATTATAGATCTATTAATATGCAACTTAATTAATTTTCTTTGGGTGGGTAAAGCTTATGATTTTAAGACTAAATTCTCAAAGTATTCCATTTTCTATTGTTGGAGAAACTCAGATCAAGCTAACCATATTGCCAATATTTTGAATTATTTGGTTCTAAAGCCCTCTAGAAACCTTTGAATCCAAACATTGAAATGATCCAAAACAAAGTATCAAGTTGGAAGGGCAGATTACTTTCTAGAGGAATATTGACTCTTATCAACTTCTACTCCACTATACTATTCCTCCTACTTTTAAAATACTCCCAGGGTTATTAGAGAAATCGACTCATTAGTGAACAATTTTTCTAAAAGAGTGTTAATAATATAGTGGGATTCAACTTCTAAGTTGAAGCAAAATTTGCAAACAAAGGAATTTAGAGTCTCGGTGTGCTGAATTTGAGATATCGTAACATCTCCCGGCTTACCAAATGAGTTTAGAGGAATACTGATTCTGATAATTCTTCTACATACAAAATTCTTAAAGGGAAATCTTTCAAGGCTAAGGACTTGAGAAATTTTGGACGAAAAACTTGAATTATTCATTCAATCTCTATTTTGAACATTTCTTGGGAATTCATTTAGAAATTGAACAGATGAATGGCTTCTAGACATCCCTTTGTTAGTTCATAACACAAAGCTTACATCAATTTGCTCCCACGTATGGTTGGGTAAATATTTTCCCAAGAAAATCAAGCAAATATTTATTGTTCAAGTTAATTTTTGTTACCTCTAAGGTGTGGTACATTTGTAACCTTCGTTAAGAAATAGTTTCTTATTTCTTCATCAGTTTCACTTTTATTCATATTATTTGGACTAAATTTTCAACATCAACAAAATGGCAAATTGAATTGCTTCCATGTTCACTTCTTATAAGATGATTTCCTACATGCGTCCATCAAAATAACATAAGGTACTTTTTTTGTTTTCAACATTTATAGACTATTTGAAATGAGAGAAACTTGAAAGTATTTATTAGAAAAAGGAAATACTAAGAAGGTTCACATCTCATACCTTAATTCTGAATCTATTATTATAACAGAAAAAAAGAAAAGAAACCCATAAAAAATAAAATATAGGCCAAAGCTTATCGAATAAACCTAACAAATTTTGTAGCATGTGTATATAGCTTATTTTCCCGTCTTCTGCAATCAATGTTTAATGTATTTTTCAAAACAAGTAATCTCGGCTTGTAACCTTCCTCAATATATTTATTGATGAAAATGATTTATTGTAAGCTTTTATCAAAAAGCATTATAAAAACTTCATTGTGGCAGAGATACAAATTTCGCCAGTAGAATTTTAAAGCAAATAAGAGATGATCAACCAAGAAAGCCCACTAGGATCAATTCCACAAATTGATCGGGTTCGAACATAACCCAAAAAAAAACTTTGTGTCGACCACCGAGTCAAGTTATTTAGGTTCCATGGCTCAAAACTCTAATGTCCGCTACAAGCCAACAACACTTAAAAGTTAAATTCAAGCTTCAATCAAAAGATATACACATTAATAGTTCAAAGACATTAAAGAGTGCAACCTTGCTGAAGGGTGAAAAGCAGTAAATCATCAAAAAAGAGTCCAAGGGCGCCAGCCACCTCATCCTTAACATCATTATAGGCAACCTTAAAAAAGTTCCATTTGTCGGATCTCATGCTTATGATGATCTTTCCCTTTAAAAGGCTAAGAGACACAAAAATTTGATATTTAAACCTAAAACTTAGATCAATATCCCATTCTCTCTTCCTTAGCCTAGCTTGCTTAAAACATAAGCTTTCCAAATTTATTCCCCCACACCCCGCCCCTTCCCACATAGTTGATTAAGGATTTCTATTAAACAATATAATCGCTAAGTTTAGGTCGCCAGTATTAAAACGACAGAAATATCACCAATCCCATCCTTCCAATTAATTATTACAAATAATTTAATTAATTGCAGCCGAATCAAAACTATAAATCCTATGTGCATAGAATTAAGTGAGTAAAAATAATTGTAAACGGCAAATGGGTAGATCTATTGCTTCAATGAAATTATTCAAAGTTTGTCTCATCAAAATCAGGAAAATGCATCTACCAAAAAAGCTTCAAAAAAATATATCAAAAAAACACTTGGTTCAAGTGAAAAATAATAATAATAATAAAATAGATATGAAAAGACATGTAACTTCACCAGTTTTTCTTCTGTAAATCCACCAAGATATGCCCATTTTGCATTATCAAACAGAACCCGAATTTGTAAAGAAAGAACAAATGACCAAATATCAACACTCCTATGCCAACCATTATAGTTTTCATTGGCCCAGCTGAATCCTTCATCTGAAAGCAAGACTTTCGGTCTGTCTACAAAGGAGAAATCATCAGGAACTACCTTTTGCAGTGTATTGACAATATTTAACATTTCAACCCTTTTAACCAATCCAACACCATTCTCAACTCTTTTAAAGTCATTCGCAACTGTGCTGGGACTGGCTGTTCCGTTAACTGATTCAATTTTCTGAATTATAGTAGATTCAGATTTCATGATTTCCTTCGTTGACACCATTTTGCTCGCCCGTCCATTAGTGCCAAGCTTACCAGCTTCTTGCTGCGCCCTCAAAACATTGTTCATACGTAGAAACGATGATGCTGCGTATCTCTTCAATGGATGAAGATTGGAAACGGAACAAGAGAAACTCAAATCATGTGACATCCAGCATTGTCTTGAAGTTCCCAAGTGACTGCAGTAGAAGCCATGAGAGACCAAAACCATGGCCATCCAACAATAGATCCTGAATAAAAAACCAGACTGATTTGAGACAATTATCAAAGCAAGGTGGCATTTATATAATAGAAAGGGAAACCTTATATTCGATCATCCTAGCCTCCTAGAAACCCAAAAACTCATAATCATACAACACTTGATAGTGCAGTTGCAAATCATAAAGGCTCCTCAAGCATAAACTCCTGTTAAACACCTAAGAAAATGGCATGCTCGCTACTAAATAAATTTCAAAATTACAATCAGAAAAAGCATACAGTTAAGACATACAGTAGTTAAAATGTTTCCAATGTCTTCCACTAGGCTCTAGCCAATCCAATAAACAAAAAATACAACCGAGTTAGTCATACCCACCTACAAGTCAAACTTCCAAAACCACCCAAACGTAAGAAGCAAACAGAATTCGCATCGGCGACAGAAACGCTAATAAAAAATAATAATGGGACCGGTAACGTACCAGTTTGTTTGTTAAATTTAAGAAAGAAAGTCTTGGTGGAAGCGGGGCCACGGCAATCGATCAAGCGCCATGCATGGCACCCGAAAACAATGAATAAAACCCTAGCACTGGCATTGAAAGAGACACGACACAGCGAAAAAGAGACGTGAGAAGGTCGGTAAATGACGAAACCAAAATGTATTGCAAACGGAGACGATTGGGATTCCATGACAGCGGCCTTGTGCTGCGCGCCGTAACGTGCTCCACGAGCTCTGGAGGTCGCTTCTCGGAGCAGTTCTCAGAAGTCCTCATGGGAAGAAGACTAACTCTGAATCCAATCTTACGTTTACTATTTATACAATTATTTGATATAATAACTATTAAATTTGAAAAAAAAAATAATTATTATGATATATCACTTTATTTCGGAATCCATTGAATATCCTCGAGATTTGTACAAACGCATTTATGACATGCATATTTAGTTCCCCAATTATTTTTTGTTTTCTTGAAAATCGTGTTGTGATAAAAATAATATAATTTAATGTAAAAAAACGTACTCGTTTACTTCAATAATTGAACTCCCTCAAATTTTGTGTCCATGGCCTTCTATAAATATCACACAGTTAGTACTTGTTGTTCGCATTGTCGGAGAGTGCATCTCCTATTTGGTCGACTTCGGAGTATTTTTATGGTGAGTGACAAACTTCATGGAGGACGTTCTTACCGCAGATAAGCTAGCAAAAGCCTTCAAGAATTCTTTGTTGTGATTTCATTTTCAGATGGATCTTAAGAATAAGAGGCAGTTATAAGGAGGTAGTCGCCCTGGGGGCAAGACGTTTGAGACAAATAAGCTGGATGAAGGGAGCGAACCCGAGGGCATAAGGAAGCCTAGGTTGCTGAAGAGGACGATAGAAGGGGCAACCTGAACTAGCAAGATGAGTCAAGCAACTCTCTTTGTTCCACCCTCTTTATTGTA
Source organism: Papilionanthe hookeriana x Papilionanthe teres (assembly GCA_022702705.1). NCBI lineage: Eukaryota > Viridiplantae > Streptophyta > Magnoliopsida > Asparagales > Orchidaceae > Papilionanthe > Papilionanthe hookeriana x Papilionanthe teres. Next base: position 65,069,638 of record CM040427.1, on the reverse strand, counting down.
GAAAATTTTTAGGTGTTTTCATATAACACTTAAATTTTGATTTTTGTATTTATCACACATTGGTGTCATAAACCTATGTTTGAAAATATGTATTTCGTTTTTAAAAGATAGTGATAATGGTAATTTGAATGTTATGCCTATAAATATGACTGTTTAAATGTTAGAGAAATAAATACATAATAATTATGTGATATGTATGTAAATGCGGGCCAACCCACCCAGTGGAGGCCAATTCCACAGATTAGTAGTCAATAAAGTCGATCAACTTCCACAGTCGCCTACGAATAAGGGTAGGAGTCAAGGCAACTCGTGTGTTGGCCGAGCTCGACTCGATGAGTGGCTTGTGAACAGAGCTCGGTGAGCAACAAGCCAAGCTCAAGCAAGCCCGACTCGGCTCGTTAGCTCGTGAGTCGGCTCGCTTAAGAAAATGTTAATATAAAACATACTCAAAATATATAAAATTGAATAATTTTTATTTAAAGTATTAAAAATATTTTAAAATTTATATTTATTTTTGTATTTTGTATTTAGTTTTTTCCTATTATGTCTCTCATACCGCTCATTTCATTTGTCATTTTATTCTAACACTACCTTAAATTAATATTATTTTCTTTCCTCTATAATAAACAAGTCGATCAGTGAGCCAACTCAAACTTGCAGACTTAAGCTAGAGCCCAAGCTCTAACTCGATAAAATTAACAAAGCACAAGTTCAAGACGATATGTTGAACTCGACTCGAATCGTTTGCACCCCTACTTGAGGTTTGGGTTTCCATTTTTCGTCCATCGTCTCTACTCAGAGTTTCCATTGGTCATGTCATTGTTCACCCATCAAAACCCTAATCTGACGGCCTTTAGTTGTGGCAACGGTCAAGTTGAACGATTCACCTGCGGTGGTCATTCTTTGTCGCTCTAATGGAGTGCTATTATGCGCGCGCAAATGCATATACATTTACGTCAGAGATGCGAGAAAAAGAAAAAAAAAAAATATTATTAACAAAAAGGTGAGGGCAGCACTTTTCTATGTTTATACAGAGAACATGGAAGAAGCATCTTTTTTGGCTTACATGAACAGAAAGTATGAAACATTTTAGGTGGGGTGGGATCAACACAGCTAACACACCAATCTTGTGAATATACAAATCTGACATCTCACACCTAAAATGTTATGTTTATTTATATGACATTTGGTTGCTTTAAATTTATGCATGTAAATGAAAATATGTATTTCACCTTAAAAATATGGTAATAGTGTCATTTTCTATGTGGTAATAAAGATTTGATTGTTACGTGTAAATATGAAAGTTTGAATGTGAAATATGCAAATAAATATAAATTATGGGCTTACATGTAAATGCCTTAAAAAAAAGTCTTAGGTTGGGTATCCGTTTATTTCTATGCAGTTGTTGTTCAACTACCAGTTTTGAGCAAAATCAATTCAATATTTTTCAGTCAGTTGTTAAGTAATATTCGTTTCAACCAGTACTCTAGTTGTCGATGATTTTGCGAGATTATAAATGGGAATATTCATTTTCATAGGTCTACAGAAAATAGTACCTGGTGAGAAAAGTATTTCAGATTGAATAGATGGAGTTTTGGCCGGGGAATCTAAATCAAATTGGAACAGTAAGAGATTCCGTTTGAGGATCGAAATCGACACACCACTTAAGCAATTTCTTACTTCTATTTTCAAATTTCTGACAATTTTTGGCAAAGATCCATGCAGAAACCTCCTCTCTGCTTGACTGAATAAGAATATGTCTCACGTCCAAAAGACTCACTTTTGAATCACCATATAGTTTCAGACTCTCAAAAGATTTACAGATTTCCTCCATTTTAGGGTGGTCGTAAAAAATTTTACCCATGAGACTTACAAGAGAAAAAGCAGAGGTATCAGATTTAGAGAGATAGATGACCGACTGACTATTTTTCTCTTATATTTTTCTAACAATGCCTGCTCACCCGAGCCTTATAAGATGTCAGAAAATACTTGAGGAAAGACAGTTTTTGGAATCAACCACCCGAGGTGGGTTCCCATTAGCCACTTTATCAACAAAGAAATGTCGATCCATAACAAACACCCTAAACCAAAGTGACCAAAACGAGAAACGAAGCAACAAAAAATCAAACACAAAACGATTAACACATACCATTTGAAAGAAATGGATGTCCATGGCAAGAAATAAGAACTAAAAAAAGCCACAACAAAAACAATAAAACTTAAATATTCAACAACCAAAGGCAAACCAACACAACAATAACAAAAAGAATCCCAAGAAAACACAAAAAGAAGCTAAGAAACAAAGAGCAATAGGATCTATGACAAAAGACACGAGGTCTGTTAGGTACAACTCATATACCGGGAGTCTCTTGGAATGAAGAGAAGCGTCTCTTGGAATGAAGGGGTGCGTCTCTTAGAATGAAGATGAGTGCATTTTGGAATGAAGAGATGTGTCTCTTGGAATTAAGTGGGTTGGGGGAAGCGATGACATGTTAGTAATTTATTTGTGGATTTTTTATATATCTATGTATATGTGTAACCCTAAGGGTACACCCTAAGGGTATGTCACTGGACTCCTCTGAAATAGTTAATTCGCCGCTTTGCTCTTGAAGGTGTAGGCATCTTTGCCGAACCTCATTAAATCTCTGTGTGTTCTTTTGATTTTGTGTCGATTCCTGCATTTACTTTGTCTTAAATTTCACAATAAAGTCCATACTAATCAAAAAAGAAAAAAAAAATTAAAAAAAAAAACTCGAAATTACATCCACAAGCACAACCGAATAAGCTAAACAAAATAATAAAGGATCTAAAGCGAAAACGAAAACAAGGTGGAAAGATCTCACCAATGCAACGCCGACAAAACCTTGCATGTATGTATGTATGGATGGAAGTATGTATGTAATTATACTACTATATACATGTATATATGTCAGCTTATAAGTCAAAATATAATCATAAATGCACACATGTCATTCCACACGTGCAAAGCCTTGAACCAAAATGACTTGACTAACATCATAAACTTTCAACTAGCAGCCAAGAGAATTCAAATTATTGTAAACAGTGCTCCAACCAAATAAAATTTTAACGTATTATAATTTTATTGCAGTTGATAGAAGAAAATAGCGCCGATTAGAAATAAACAATTCAACGTGAAGAAAGCTAAATTATATATAATACTCCAACGGAATCAATAAGCTATAAATTAGGAAAATTGACATTCATTCCCCACATTTCTTATGTATTTACATAATTGACCCTTAAGGTTTGATATTTATATTCACAACATATCTCACACCTAAACTTTAATATTTACATACATAAAAAATAACACTATCTTCACTTTTAAAAGTTAAAATACATAATTTCATGCATAGATTTAAAACATCATATATGTTAATGTGAATGTATTGATGCGAGATATGTAAATACATAAAAGTTATGGGTTATGTATGTAAAGTTTTCAAAATTTAATTTTTATAAATGTAAATATGAAAGTTTAGATGTTGGATATGTAAATATATTAGAATTATGTGGTGTGCATGTAAATACTCATACAAATTAACCAACTTCAACGATCATTCCAAATAACTGTTTTAAGGTATAAGTCACTTTACCAGCAATGAGGAATGGTAGGGTGTCGAATGAACGAGGCGGTGCGGCGGAGCTCCGGTGGTGGTGACGGTCGCACGATTGGAGGTCCGGCGAGAGAAAGGGAGGGGGGTTGGTCGGCGAGGGAGGTTTGGTAGAAGAATATGGATGATTTAACGTGTGTGTGTGGAAGGAAATGAGAGGTGGAGGGGGTGGCGGAGTTCGCCGGAAGAAGGGAAGGAGAAGAGAGAAGCTCAGTCCTTCTCTATGTGCATGTGGAGGCAATGGGGAAGGGAAGAGAAGGCCTATTTCTTGCCTCTTTCCTCGTGCGTGCGTTAATTGAAGACAAGAGAGATAGAACAGAGAAATTTAGATAAATATCACTAAAGTTTTAGGTATTTATATATCTAACATCCAAACATTGATATATATATATATATATATATATATATATATATATATATATATATATATATATATATATATATATATATATATATATATATATATATATGCGAGTGACTGTAAGTTCTCTCTGGCGACAGTTCGAACCCCCTCGTGATGCGCAGGGGACGGAATTACGAGCATGACGTCGAAGCCACATCATAGGCTGTAGCGCATGTAAATCAATATTTGGACATCCGTCAAATATCAGTTTCCTTTTATAATATATATATAATATAATATAATATAATATACATGAGTTCACAAGTTTATTATAGAAGAGCAAAATCAATATTAATTTAATGTTGTGTTATAATAAAATGACAAATAGAATGAACAATTAAAAAAGAAATAATAAGAAATCACTTAATATAAAATATAAAATATTTTTTTAAAATATTTTTAATACTTTAAAGATATATACTTCTAATTTAATATATTTTGAACAAATTTTATATCAAAATTTTTTTAAGCGAGCCGGCTCAAGAACTAACGAGTCAAGTCAAGACTAGCTTAAGCTTGGCTAGTTAGCTCTCGAACCCAGTTCACAAACCACTTTATCGAGCAGAGCTCGAGCCAGCTCACGTGCCGGCTGGACTCACTCAAACCCGTAAAATAGTGTATATAACTTTTTAAAAGCTAAAATATCAGGGATTGTTATAAGGTATGAAAGATTTAGATGGTATAAATGTAAAAAACGAAAGTTGGGTGTTAGATATGTCGAAACATATAAATTGCGTGCTATGTAGGTTAATGTCCCCCCCACCGAAAAAAATGGTAAATTCACACAAGCAAAACAAAATTCTTATTTGTTACGTATCTAATATTCTAAGTTTGAAGTTGGAAATTTAAGCCACATACGTACAAATATGAATGATTAGCCGTTCTATAAGGAATTACATAAAGTTTTTTGGATCTATATATTCGGGGTGTAAACGAGCCGAACACGAGGCCCGTTTATACTTCGAATTCAAAGTATAGTTCGATGTTCAAATGTTCGTTTAACTGAGCCGAACACGAGTCGTTCAAGAACAAATAGTCGTTTTGACAATCCTATTCACGTAACCATAAGATGTTAAGGGTTGAGACAATATTTAGGAATTATAATTTATATTAAAACATCATTTGAATCTAATTTAATATTTTTTATTATATTTACTTAATTAATAATTTTCATTAATTATATATCTTTTAAATTTTTTAAAAATACTACTCATTAATATATATATATATATATATATATATATATATATATATATATATATATGTATGTATGTATGTATATGTATGTATGTATGTATGTATCAATATATATACATATAGATAGAAATATATATAGACATATGTATGTATGTATGTAAATATATGTGTGTAGATATATATGCCGTCGTCGTCGTCCCGCTCCGCTAGGGTTTTCGCCTGATGGCGAAACCCGCGGCGATTTTTCCACTGCGTCGATCTCGTTGATCGTCGGTCTTCGTGCGTCGCCCTCAGCTTCGTCGTCCCGCGAAGGAGCTTGCGGGGTCTCGGGAGCTCGCGTCGTCTCCTGGAGCTCGCGTCGTCTCCTGGAGCTCGCGTCGTCTGTCTTCCTCAGCAGGCGGGTCGGGGAGCTAGCGTCGCCTAGAACGTCTTCGTCTGTGCAGTCGCGGTCCCTGCGGTGCTTTGCTGCGATTGGGAGCTCGTCTGTGCTGGCTGAACGACGCATCCTCAGCAGCCGGGTCCTCTTAGCCGACCCCTCCTGCTGCCCTGCTGCAGCTGCGACATCGGCCGGTTCTCAGACGCCTTCATGGCACAAAAAAGTTCCTGATCATCTGTTTTTTCCACAATCCTTTCACGATGCGGCGACAGGTAAAATTGAACAACATTTTATTAGGCCGACTGGGGTAAAAGATGGGAAGCCGGCGGTTATCTTCACTGCCGTGTAAATGAAGGTTCTTACTGAGGAAGTGAAGTTCACGCTAATTGAGAAATTCCAATTTGGTCATCCCAAAATGGATTTGGTCGAAAGTTCTTCGAGGATCCGAATTTCATTGGAGGTCGGAGATCGGGAGTTTTGGATGGTAGACATCTACTTATCGAATTCAAAAGGAAGAAGATTATGCGAGATTTTTTGCTCAACAATCGGCTTACAGTTCTTAGTACTATATGAAGATTATTAAATGGATTCCAAATTTTGACCCATCTAAGGAACCTCCTGTTGTTCCTATGTGGTTCAAGCTTCCGGGACTCCCCTTTCATTTGTGCCAACGTAAAGCTTTATATAACATTAGTCAAGCGCTCGGTACTCCTCCGAGAGTGGATTCGGACACTTATGATATGGTATCGCTCGATGGTGCGAGTGTTCGAGTTAGAAGGATTTTACCCTCCTAGATGTGGATCAAATTTGGATCACGGACGGCAAAGATGGGTTTTGGCAGAAGGTGGTGGTAGAGGATAAACCTCTTTTTTGCCAGCATTACAAAATGTTTAGGCACACTATGGGCACTTGCTACAGTGCCGCACCCCTCGAGGAAAAGGGCCTTTGGCCTTCTTTACTCGTCGTCGAGTTTCTTCAACAAAGCGCTGATGCTACCCTGGTTCAAAAGGGGAACACGGTACAATATGAGCCTGACATGGCTGTCTACCCCCTCTCCTGCGGTGCAAACAACTCAGGAGGCTACCATAGCTGTCGCTTCTGACCGACTCACCGGTAAGTGTTCGTAGATTTAGACATCAGAAGACGAAGCATCTGAAGAAGAAGAATATGAAGAAGAAGAAGAGGCAGCGAATTGGCAGGTTTACACTTCTCGACGGAAGAAGAAGCTCGGCGATTCTCTTTTGTTGATGATACTTTGATCACTCGCTAGCGATGGTGCGGCATGTAAGAGTTTACTTTATGGATCTCCTAGGAACGGAGCGAGAGCGAGCACGTTCTCGTTCGTAGACATGTAGCTGTTTTGTAATTTTTTGTTATGACCTTAAGCTTTATTTTGTTTAGCTGCTGTATCGTATGGGTTGAGCTCGGGTTTCGGGCCCATCCATAGCTCTTCGTATCCGTTTTATCTTAATGAAATTGCCTTGAGGCCTTATATATATATATATATATATATAATTGAGGAAAAATATTTCGAGCCAAAATGAGCCAAACACGAACGAACAAATCTTTGTTTGTGTTCGACTCGTCAAACCTTGTTAACTTAGCGAACGAGTCAAACACGAGACTTTCTAACGAGTCCGAACACAAGTTGTTCGTGAACAATGAGCCGTTTTAACAGCCCTAATATATATATATATATATATATATATATATATATATATATATATATATATATATATATATATATATATATATATATATATATATATATGGCAAAAGGAAAAAAGGGCAACTTAAAAAAAATACCATCAAATTTTTCTTTATTTACACATTTTAAATTTAAACATTATATTTTACATTTCTACCATCAAATTCTTTTATCACATAAAAATATCATTACTATAAATTTTACTTAGAATAAATAGAATGGTATATAAATATGATATAATTGAAGTATAGATGGAAGATTTGTAAATACATAAAAATTGAGAGACATACATGTAAAAAAAAATAACATGTTTCTCTTATTTATTTATTTATTTCGTTTTGTTTTTCATCCCCCGGCGGTTCGGCCGGCTCTACGAGTCGAATTTTTTTTCCACCCAAGATTCCGTCTTCATCCACTATCTAAGGAATAAAAGCACGGAGGTGGGGCCCCATATATTTAAAAAAAATTGTCAACATTGTCTTTCTCAAGAAGTGGTTTCATGCAAGACCCAAATAACAACTCACCAGAATTGGGAAAATTATTTCGTATGGAGAACGTACGGAGCGATACGTGGTGCGGAAGCTAATAGAAGGATGCCATCAAAGCGATTGAGTCCTGCAATTTAAAATAATCGTGTGACTCGCCTACTTGCCCGTAGAATATTAGATAATCGGATGATAACAATGTAATACCTCATGCTTAACCCCCTCACCAACGCCGCGGTATATACGGGGAGGGTATTCCAGCAGTTGTTATATGGTGGGACCGACAGTCGCTCAGGTGGCTCCCTTCTATTGGAGCCATTATTCCATACGGAGAACGTACGCAGTCCGCACGCAGCTCGCCAATACCCATCCAATACCCTCCCAATACATATCCAATACCCACCTAATAGCCAATACCCAATACCCACCCAGTACCCTTAAAATCCCAATACCCATCCAATACCCACCCAGTACCCTTAAAATCCGCACCCAGCGCTGCGTACGTGCTCCGGATGGAATAATTCGCCCTTCTATTGGCTTCCGCAGCACGCATCGCTGCGTCTGGAATAATTTTCCCGAGTAATGGGGGAGAAAGGAGAGATAGTATATAATAAGTATTTACCAAATCATACTAATTTAGATATAAACTTAATATAACCATGATGTTATCTTTATATATTATCACATTTAATTAATAATCTTATTCACCCTTCTGCACATACATTGAATGATGTCGGATCTAGAAGTGGCTCGAAGCGTTTCGTCAATCTAGACATGCTTGCACTATAATCAAGCCGAGTTAAAGTCAAATACACACATAATGGAGTAGACTCAGCTTTGTTAAATGGTAAATTATTTATGTTTGGTTCAACCTAAGCTTTCAAATGTATGTTCTTACTTAGTTTTTTTATACTCTAGTTGATTATGTTAGTTGAACAAACAAAAAAAATTAATTGCTCTTAATTATCATATAAAATTTAAAATCTAATTTGTTATTGATTTTCGATATAATATTAATATAAAATTATTAGCAAATGATTTTATAAATATAAACATGTAAACAATTAAATAAAGTTTAAACATCTAATTAGTTTAAACCAAACAAAAATAATTATATATATATATGCAATCAAAAGACATAAATAAATACTAATAAACTATATCATAAAAATAAACTATAATTAATTTTATATGCATGTCAATTTTAAATTATAATATATTATTTTTAAATAATTAAATAAGTTATAATCAATCAAACTTTATTTAAATAATATATTTATTAAATGAATAATTAATTGATTTCTTCTTAAACAACAAACAAACTTATTCGCGAAGATCAACCAGCCAATAAGACTATGTTCAAATTTAATTCATTTAACATTTAAATTTTAAACAATAATGTTTAATTTTATTTATTTACTAATTTGAACAAATATGATGGGAGTCTTGAGTCAGAGCTGTTCATCAAATGCATTTGTTCATTTACAACCTTACTAGCAAATCTATTTTGTGAAACATGTGATACTTTGGCAAATCATCCTTGCACTTATCATTCATTCTAATCATAACAATAAAAGAAAAGATGCAACCCATTGAATATAATTCCAAGCACAATGACAAATAACACACAAATTAGACATGATTGATGCCTCATAAGGCCAATAATATTCATGATTGATGGAGGACTATTCTATAAATTAAGCAGAGGAGACTGAGGAGAATCTAATTCATGAACTCCTAATATATTAAAAAAAGATCTACCCATCATATTCAACCAATAAGATGAGAATTCAAATAGAAAATATAATAATCCCAGCTTGACCATATTCAAAACAACAAAACAAGTGAGGGAAGGTAGGGTCCAATATTCACCTAACCACAACACAATAATGAAGAACAGCTTAACATTTGCATATATAAATATGAAATGATGAGATGAAGAACTAAAGAGAGAATATACAAAAGGTTAGCTGGTCAGATTCAAAACAACAGAATAAAAGAGATAATATAAAGACACAATTTTCACCTAATCACATCACAGTGAAAAAAAATGGTGGCTCAGCATTTGCCTAATCAGTCTAATACTTGTATGATAAAATTAAAATTGTGAAATAAGTAGATAAAGAACATATGTAACAAAAAGATAGGTCTATGATCCAACTAGTTAGACTCGACATCTGTCTGACTAGAATAAAACATCGGGATGAAGAGCTAAAGAGATGATATACCCCATCGAGTCGCATGATGGATAACCAACCAACAATGTAATACTTGATGAATTCAGCCTTATGTGAATTCAGTCCTATGACTATTTGATGAATATTTTTATGCATTTTGTGATGGTTTGGATGTCCCCTTTAGCTTGCTTATGGGGGGAGATATGTTTTGAGAATATCTTACGGAGAAAACTTTCCTATGTCTTGTTTGACTCGTTTTGCTTTGGGGTAGTGACAGTGCTGATGATAAAGGCACACCGGTGGTAGAGTGGAATGATATCCCATCCTACGACACCAGGACCCGCTCCAGGGGCCCGATGAACCGTAGGATGACGGTATCATTCACCGCTATAAGGCAAGCGGGGCACCCGTACCTTCTTAGGATTGTTGTCGGCGTTATTTTGGGTGTGGAGTGCCCGTAGGAAGCTGTCGGTCGCCGGAATCGAAATCCCGTCGCCCGCTTCAGAAGGACGCTTTAATTTACAGAAGCCTTTACAGATGACTTAAAAGATAAAAGTAGATAGATGATCATATGACTGCATATATCCGTGTTTCTGATTCTACACAAAAGAAAGCTATATAAAACAAACAAATATGATCCAATGGAGATATTAAGACATTAGTATCCATGCTCGGGTCCGAACAGAAATGAAGCAACCAAGTCAACTAGAGTTGTAAATATCTCACTCTATTCTAATCAAGTAGAAAAGACAGTAAAATCACTTACTGCAATGAATGGGGTCGTCCACAACACGGATGTTGTTGGAGTACAAAAAAGAATACTTTGCAGATCATCACTTAATAGTCTAAACTTAATAAAAATAACATGATATAGGGCCAAATAAGGGACTACATCCTACTAAGAGACATGTGATCTCTAAATACAAGCTCTATTGGCAAATATATGGAGTTCTTATAATAGAAAAAAAAAACTCCAGTAGGGAATAACAAATATCTCATCGAGAGATAGAGCATTTGCTAAGCAGTGAATACAAGAAGAATTATAAGACTCTACATCCAACCGAAAAGTTGATATTTACAGATTACCACCCAGGTGATTTTTCTGAACCACCGAACCGATATATTTACGTGTGCTACAATTAAATTATTGAGAATTTGATAAAAATGAAAGATATGGGTTGGGGTTTACCATGAATTTTGATATTTGATTGAGAATTTGAAAATTGGATGAAAGAGGGTGGTTGATTTGTGAATAGCAAGTTTTGGGTGGTCAGTATGTAATTGCCCCAAACTTAAAATGTTTCCCTTTGGCTCAATCTCCACGAGTTCTTAATCGTAGGATGCACTTGATAAGACAAATTCTCTCTTAAATAAAATTAAAAAAGTCGCAAAATGAATCAATTAGAAAACTAACTTTATCATAAATAAACAATATAAATAATAGTAAGTCAATTATGTTAATTTTGATGAAATTATAAAGAAATTTAAACCATTAGCTTCATGCAAATTACTTGGAAGCATCAAAGCAGTACATGACCAAAAATGACATGACTCTCTACCAAATGGGCAAGCAAGCTAGACATAAAAAAAATTCATATATTATGCGAAAAATGGAAGTTCTGAAAGCAATATCAATATGATAAATTTACGTACATAACACACAAATCTTACGCATCTATACCCCAAACTTCGATATTTACAAACACAACTCTTTCGTGTTTTAAACTTATGCTTGAAAATATGTATCTCGCTTTTTAAAAAACTCTAATAATACTATTATTTATGTGATAATAAAGATTTGAGTGTTATATGTGAAGTGTGAGATAGGTAAATACATAAGAATTGTATGCTACGTATGTAAATGCACCTATAAATATTAATAATTTTTAATTTTATTAGAAAAACAAACAATTTAGTAGCGAGAAGTACATTCTCACCATTAAGAACATCCAAAAGGAAACATAACGAATAAAAATGTGCAGCAATAGTCAATAAATGAAACTGAAAAAAAATTTAGAAGGCATAGTTACAGTGAAATCACCGAGAAAGTGCAGAGCCTTATTTGGCGAGTAGGATAACAAGTTATTGTCAAAAGAGATGCATATTAAAACTTTGGGAAGATTTACCATACATACCATTAATTTCCCATGTATTTACACATCTAACACCTAAACTATAATTTTTACATATATACCATCTTAACTATGCATGAAAAGATGCATTTTACTTTTTAGAAGTTAAAAAAATTATATTTTTGATGTGATACGAAAGATTTGGGTACAAATGTAAACAAATAAAGTTTAGGTGGTATGCATGTAAATGCCCCTATGTATCCAAAAATAAAGAAAACATGAATACAAACAGGAGTTTATCTATAAAATAACAATAAGAAATAATGATGTTTACCTCATACAATAGTACAATTAGGGTGATACCCCAAAACTAGAAAAAAATTTCTATAATAAATTTAATTACAAGAAGTTCTAAAAATATAAATTCTATTTTATACAATAATTACATAAAATTTTTCTCAAATTTAAAATAGTCCACCCTTAACCCAATTTCGATTTCCAATAAAAATCATGTAGATGAATAATTCGGATAAAACTAAGTACTGGTGATGTTGATATACCTTCACAGCATCTCCTCAAATTTGTCAAGCTTCTTAACTCTCTGCAATGATCTTGCCAACAGCAAAGAGAAAATACCTGAATATTGAGCACCAAAAATATAGTCAGATTCTGGAAAGCTCTTATTTTGCAACCATATCTATTAAAGAGTGGTGGCTGCAGTCAAACTTTTTTGAAAAGAATAAATATCTATATTTCCCACCTCAGCTATCTAAAAAGTTCTTATACCCCACCAGTCTTTTACAACCACGGCCACCAAAACAGATTCCAAGTTTAAATACATAGTTTTCTTGTTTTAACATCTAATTTGAAATGCAAATTAGTTTATATCTAATTGTTATGCAAAGCTACCGTATAAATGAAATCTGTGAACCAAACTTTAGTCCTTTCATGAATACCAATATTTGAAATAAATATGCCAATTTTTCTAAAGAGTAAGAATTATGCAATAAGATAGAAATTGCTCATATGGTCTCAGCATTGTAATGATTAGGTGTATAAAATTTGATCTAATTCAAAAAGAGATGATGAATAAAATAACTAGCGGAAGAAGCTGTTTGGTTTTCTTCTCTGAAAATACGTTTTCTTATTAATATGACGCATTTTTTATTTGATGCCATCGTCCACATGGAAGTAATACAATAGCAGTAATAACTGGATTGAGATAATTTAAGAGGTTGTTTGGTTGAAGAGATTTTGAGTGTACTATATATCAAATGCAGAGGTTTTGAAAATTCTAATGTTCGGTTTGCTTAATAATAGATCCAAAATATTTTTTAGAATAAATTGAAACTCATTCTTAAATTCATATTTGATGTATTTCGAAATTGCTCCAATCGGGGGAGATCTAGAATACAACAGGTACCTGCCCTAGGGGTGCAAATGAGCCGAGCTGGCTTGTGAGCCGGCTCAAGCTCGGTTCGTTACCGAGGTGACGAGCCTAGCTTATTGATCCACCGATAATTATGCTTACGATATATATATATATATATATAAATGGCGTCTTCCTCGCCGTCTCTCGGCTCTGCTAGGGTTTCGCCGCATGGCGAACCCTAGCAACTGTCTCTGTCGTCGTCGTCGTCCCTGTCGTCGTCCGACTGAACGACGCGAGATTCGCAGAGACGTCGCAGCGTCTGCGCGTCTCTTCCGTCGTTCTACTGTGTTGCGTCCTTCGATCAGCTCATCGTTGCGTTCCCTCGTTGACTCGCGTCCCACCGTCTTCGGCTCGCTTGCTGCTCGCCGTGCGCAGCTTCCGCGTGCTGCTGCGGCGTTTGTGCGGCCCTTCTGCAACTGCTGCAGCTGGTTTCGTTCGCAGCAGTGGCTACAATTCGAACACTGAGGCTCGACACTTCAACAGTGGTTCGCAGCCTGGGTTTCGTGACCTGCTCGACGCCATAGCTGCGAGGTATCGACACTGATAGTCCTACAGGTGTCATTCTGCTCGAAGACTCACTGTGCGAGAAGAAGAGCTCGACTTCGTTCTTCTGCACGATGTCCCAACTGCAGGTGGGACCTGTGCTTGATTTCTCGGGGATTCTAGGTTCTGTGCGAGTAGAGGGCCTCAGCGGCTGCTGTCGTTCGCTCTTTGCTGCAGGGGCTGCTCTGTGCTGAATTACTGCAGGGACTGCTCGATCATGACAGCTAAGCCATCTTATGCTGGAGCTGTGGGCAGCAATTCCGATAAAAACCTGAATCATCTCTTCTTTCCACAAGAATTTCATGACATTGCGGCTGGAAAAAGACATGATGCTTTTATCAGGCCTATTGGTGTTAAAGATGTGAAACCTGTTGTTATCTTCACCACCCAGGAAATGAAGATGTTATCTGATGATGTAAAGTTCACTTTAGTTGGAAAATTTCAATTCGGTCACACCAAAATGAATTTAGTCAGAAAATTTTTTGAGAATCTGAAGGTCATTGAAGGTTGGAAGCTGGGAGTTTTGGATGACGATACACTTACTTATTAAATTCGAAGCGAAGAAGATTATCGCAGAATCTTCTGCTCAACAATCTGCTTTTAGTTCTTTAGCACCTCAATGAAGACTTATTAAATGGACGTCGATTTTGAACCATCTAAGGAACCTCCTATCGTTCCTAAGTGGTTTAAACTTCCGGACTCCTTTTTATTTGTACAATCCACGTGCTTTGTACTAACATTAGCTGAGCTTCTCGGTACACCTCTCGTAGTTGATTCACCCACCTTTGATAGGGTCTCGCCAGGTGGTGCCAGGGTTCAGGTGGAGAGAGATTTCACTCTGCCATATGTGGATCGTTTTTGGATTACAGATGGTGAGGAAGGGTTTTGGCAGGAGGCTGTGGTGGAGAACAAACCTCATTTTGCCAGCATTGTAAAATGTTCGGGCACATCAGGGACACATGCCATAGGCTGCATCCTCCTCTAGAAAGAGCACGGGCCTTCTCTCATTGCATTGGGATTTCCCAACAAAGAGTCGATGCGACCCCGACTCGGAGAATAGGGTAGCATCCGATGCCGATAACGGCTTAAACTCAGTGATGAGGCTGTCGAGGAGACTCCTCAACCGGTTGTACAAATTGTCACTCCGGTGACTACAGTGTTTACAGAACATGCTGGAAATGTGACTACAGTGTTTACAGAACATGCTGGAATCGAGGAGACTCCTCCTGTGGCGCAGGCCGTCCAGGGGGCTACTTTAGCCGTCCGCGCTAACAGATACATCCAAACTTTCAGCAGGAAAAGAAGAAATCCCCAACCCACTGCCGAACCCACCGGTATGAATCAGCAGGATCAGTCAACGGAAGAGGAAGAAGCAGAGGAAGAAGAAGCAGAAGAAGACACTGACGAAGGACATTGACAGGTTTATCAATCTCGATGGAAGAAGAAACCCGGAGATACACTTCTACTGATGATACATTGGTTACTCAGGGCAATGGTGTTGCTTTAAAGAGCTTACTTTATGGATCACAAAGACGCAGAGTGAGAGTATCACGTTCTCGTTCTTAGGCTTTATTTGTGTACTTTTTCTGTTTTGATCTATAAGATCTCTTTGTTTGCAATGTATCGTAGGGGTATGGATCCATTTATTGGGCCCTCCCCTCAAGCTTCTGTAACCGCTTTTTAATTCAATCAATGTGGCCCTTGGGCTTTCCTAAAAAAAAATATTAATGCTCCTTTTAATGATTTTATAATGTGGATACTACGCAAGTATATGTATCATTTATCAAGTAATATATGACTTTCTGATTAAGTTCCGAGATATCGAACCCACATGGAAAGTGATTAATAAAAAAAATATATTCTGATTTAGAAACAAAAAATTTAACTTTTTTTACTTTTAGAAAAGATTTTACTCAAATTAAATATAACATTTTAGGAAATATAATTCGATTCTTTTTGTTAATTTTATAATTTGAAATGAAAATAAGCAACTACTTTAACTAAATTTTTGTAAGATGAAACTTATGCAATTGAAATATCTTTTTTCTTTTTATGAATCAGTAAAAAGTTATGGAGAATATTTGTTGTGGAAGTATCTAAAATGTGTTGTGCCAAATAGGAGCAATTATATTTCTTACTCTTACTAGAGATACTATAAAGAACATAGGTTAATTCACTGTTTTAAAAATCTTTATGACGGATTAGGCAGGAAAGAGACTAGCTCTCACTCTAGAGTTCCCTCGATTCCCTTCACATGGGGGCTAACATCTCGTATCAAAACATAAAACAATAAATCAAATTGAAGGCTTTAACCTGTCACTCTAAAGTCCTCTAACTCTACACCCATCAAAGTATATCTCCCTATTTATTTGCACTCAACCATATGGATTACATTCTCACCCATACAATCTCATGTGATTCTTTCCAATTGTTGACTGAGACAATACCGCACTGGATCTTACATGTTTTCACAACAAATTTTAAAATCTTAATTGGTAAAATCAAGAAGTAAATAAAGTGTAAGGTTTTGAATCATCGGAACTTCTTCCAACATTTAAATTCGATATTTCACATAAAATACTTCCATAACTTAATTACTTTATCACTTAAGGAAAAATATAAAGAAAACTACTCAGAATTCATGGAGAAATTAAATCACAACTTGGTTTAAAAGTATAAATCACAGTGAAAACACAAGAAGTCTTAATTAAAAACTAAATGTAATACAAAGATAAAGACTTATCTGTAATTCCTCTCCACAAAACTCTTGATGTTCCTTTGAAAACTTTGCTTTCCCTTACAATACTCTTTAGAGGTTGGCGCCCAACTCCGTGGACTCCAAATCTCAATTCTACTTCTAATACAAACTATATAAAATGAAGTAAAGATGGTAAAGTGGAGAGGTGTGTTCTAAAATAACTCTTTAACATAAACCTCACTCTTAAGCACAAACCACACCCTCCAACAACAACAATTTTTTTGATCTTCAAGCCCTCTTTTTATACTTCTCCAAAAGGTGTTTTCGTATCTCTTCAAATTGTGTTCAGATTTAACGTATTTTCCAAGAGATGCATCCATTCAAGAGTATTTTGAATTGAATTTGAAGTCAATAGGAAGTTACCCACATTCTCACTAAAAAGCGCTTCAAAAACCTTTTCAAAATGACGCATAAATTAAAATAACTCATCTTTTTTAACTGCCACGCGTAAGCGCTGGGTATCGATGCTTAGCTGCAAGCTTGCTGGCGCGTAAGCTCCAGATCTGGGTGCATAGCCGCGGGGCTTTGGCGCGTAAGCGCGGGTTCTGGTGCTTAGCCGTCACACATCACTTTTTCAAATTTCTTTATTTTTGCTCCCAATTTGACCATTTTTCACTCTTTTCATCGCAATCATCCATTTAATCATACATGTGAGAAAAACACACAAAATACCTTCCATTAAAGTGCAATATCATAAAAAATATGTATAAAAATGTCTATAAAAATACTATATTTTAGGTGTATCACTTATCAAGCAACGAGCTCGAGCTCTTGGTTCGTGAGCCGGCTTGGTTAGCATACCACTAGTCATTTCAATGCATTTTCTGGTGAGTTCCCGCTGAATCACACTCCCCACACCGCTCCCTGCAGCCCTTCTCTGCAGCAGCCGCCCTTAATAGTTGCAGACGCTATTCCTCTTGCAGTTTATGCATTCCAGCCCACCTGCAATTCCCTCACACCCGCTTGCTGCCATCGCTGTTCCAGCCACCATAAATCCTCTCCCATTCCCAGTAGGCGCGGTCCAAGTTATCCTACACCAGCTCCTTGCCACATATCCGCTGTCCAGCCAGCGGGAATCCAAATTCCACCTTGCTGCCGCCCAGGACAGCAATGACTTGCTATCCCATTGTAATATCCCCCCACTTGCTTGTACTCCAACCATACTGCAACCATCCAAACCCTCGCCTGTCACCACCGCCACCCCGGTATCCCACCCTAATTTGATTATTTGCGTCACGTGTGTTTCTATTTCAGAATTTCAGGTGACGTATTATTGTATTTTCCCTTTCAAGTGTGTCGATTGTAGCCACCTATTTGCTTTAAATAATAATATTTGTTTTTCCTATTATGATTTGAGTTAACTCCGACATCACCAATAGTGGTGTATTCCTTCCTACAACTCAAGTTCCTATTACTAGTGTTGGGTAATGTGGAGAACCGGTCCACCATATGTTAGCTTCCTAATTAAGGGCTACCTACCGCTCACCTACCTCCCACCTACCGCTCACCTACCTCCTTTATTCTATAAATAGCCTCTTTTGGCTATTGGATGATGTACAACCAAGTTCTCCAAGAGAGAAAGAGAGGAAGATAGAAAGAGAGGAAGGAGAGAAGAAAATAGAGTTTTTCTTGTAAACGTCGAGGCGCTCGACGGTGTAGCTCCTCGAAGAAATAAAATCCTCTGCAACTCCGTGGACGTAGGCAAATTTGCCGAACCACGTAAATCTGTGTGTCGCTCTGGTGTTTATTTTCTGCGTGCATTTTTCGTTCCAATTTTACTTTATTGTCATCATTTTTCACAACAATTGGTATCGAGGCTTCGGTTCGGATCCGAGGAAGAATGATGGCGGAGACGAAGTGAAGGTTTCGGGGATCGAGAAATTCGACGGCACCGATTTTAGTTACTTGGAGAATGCGAGATAGAGGACTGCCTCATGGGAAGAACTTCATCTTCCGTTACTTGGGCAAGCGACCGGAGAAGATGGACGAGGTCGATGGAATCGTTAGATCGATAAGTTTCGAGGTTATTCGATTAACCGCATCGAGATCGATCAGACACGACGTTATCGAGGAGAGGACTATCTGCGGATCTCATGGCGGCTTTGTCGAGTATGTATGAAAAGCTCGTCGGCGAATAACAAGTGCGATCCGATGAAAAAGCTTATTCGATTTGAAGATGGAGGAAGGTACGTCCGTTAGTACGACGATCCGAATGACTTTATACTTATCACAAATCGATTGTCGTCCGTCGAAATTGAATTTGATGATGAGATACGGCGTCGATATTATTGAGCCATTCACGAATAGGTAGGAGGTTATGAGGATGAGCGATCAATAATTACGAGTAAATCTAAGCTAAAATATGATGATATTCGTGATTTAATTTTGGCTGAGGAGGTGCGTAGGAAAGATTCTGGCGAGACTTCGTGTTCGAGTTCGGCACTGAATGTTGATTTCAGAAGGAGATCACATGACATGAACTCAAACAAAGGAAGATCAAACTCAAAGTACGAGAGCGAGGAGCAAGTCGAAGCCCAGTCGACAAGCAACCTCGTTGAACCGTGCAAAATTGGCACATAAAGAAGAAGCTGAAGTCCTAAAAAGACGGAGAACATCGGTCTAATGTCAGTATGCGAAGAAGCTCGGGATGCGCTGTTGCTTACTGAGTTCACAACTCCATCGACGACCTGAATCTCGGACTCGGGGCTTCTTTCCATACATCTTCCGCATGAGATTTAATGCAAAACTATGTTACGGCGTGACTTTGGAAAAGTATATCTCGCAGATGGAGAAGCTTTGAATGTGGTTGGAATGGAGATATCGACATTGCACTTTCAAACGATAACGTGTTGACACCGTAAAAGGTCGGACACATTCCCGAACTAAAAAGAACCTCATTTACGATGGCGAACTTGATGAGTGTGGACATTCGATAGTATTCTCGGATGGCACCTGGAAGGTTACTAAAGGAGCACTTATGCTGGCTCGGGAGTAAGAAAACGAGTACGGCTATATGTGACTACTTGGTTTAATTAACGAGTGTTGATACTTCTTGTTGTAGAGAGCGCAACAAAGTTGTGGCATTATAGACTTGGTCACATGAGTCAAAGAGATATGAAGGAACTTCAATCCGGAGACGAGTTACTGGGACCGAAGACGATTGATCTTGGCATATGTGAGAGTTGCAGTTATGGGGAAACAGAGGAAGGTCGGTTCTTGAAAAGTGAGCACGACGCCAAGGCAGGAAAGGCTGGATCTTGTACACACGGATGTGTGGGGACCTTCCCAGGTGACATCTCTTGGAGGCTCTCGCTACTACGTCACATTCATAGACGATCACAGCGAAGGTATGGGTCTACTTTCCGAAGCATAAATCGATGTATTTAATGTGTTCGGGAGCTGAAGTCTATGGTTGAGACGAGACAAGCTTAAAGTTAAAATGTCCGAGGTCGATAATGGTGGTGAGTACATTGATGGTGGATTCGAGGAGTATTGTGCGGCTCGGGGCATCGGAATGGAGAAGACCATTCCAGGGACACCACGAAGAAATGGTGTTGCAGAGCGCATGAACATGACCATCGATGAGAGGGCTAGAAGCATGAGATCGCACGCCGGACTCACCACCGGCTTTTGGGCGAAGCGATCAGACACTGCAGCTTATTTGATCAACGAGGGCCATCCGTTCCATTAAACCGTGAATTACCCGAGAAGGTGCAGAGTGGGAAAGAGGTCGATTTTCTCACCTTAAGACTTTTGGTTGTCTTTCATATGTTCTTATTAATCCGGATGCTCGAAGTAAGCTTGAAGCTAAGTCGAAGAAGTGTTACTTCATTGGCTATGGAGATGATGCATTTGGGTATCGTTTGCAGGATGATCGAGATCGAAAGATCATACGGAGCGGGAACGTGATCTTCAATGAGAAGATGATATACAAGGACAAGCCGTCATGAGTTTACGAAACAACACCTGCAGAAATGCGAGTTGGTAAAACTCGATGATTTACCGGAGGTTACGAGTTCGGCGACAAAGATGAAGGTGATGAAGAGAGTGGGTCCGAGGCAACCATTCCTATTGTTCCGCGAGTCGGTTTCGGAGCGATCTACCCCTACAGTTGCGGTTCGCGGGTCGAAAGGGCTAGACGTTCTCCGCGGAGGTATTCTCCTACTTTAAACTACGTTCTGCGACGGATGGTGGAGAACGCTCGAGTTATGAAGAAACCCTGCAAGATGGAAATTCGAACGAGTGGGACCTAGCCATGCGGAGGAGATGGATTCTCTGTAGAAAATCGGACTCGGAGCTAACGGATCTTCCACTAGGGAAGAAGGCATTACACAACAAGTGGGTGTATCGGGTGAAGGCGAGCGTGATGGCGGTAAAAGGTACGAGCGCTAGACTTGTTGTAAAAGGCTTTCAACAGAAGCATGGTATTGATTATTCCGAGATTTTCTCTCTTGTGGTGAAGCTTACAACCATCGGAATAGTGCATCGACATGGTGGCTACGAAAATCTCTTCCTCGAGCGATTAGATGTAAAAGCAGTATTTCTTCATGGAGACTCCGAAGAAGACATCTACATGCACCAACCCGAAGGGTTCGTGGTACGAGGAAAGGAAGACTCGGTTGCAGATTGAGAAAGAGGCTTGTATGGCTCGACGAAGCTCTCAGACGATGGTAAAAGAAGTTTGATAAATTCATGCTCAATGCGAGGTACGAAAGATGTCGGAGCGGATCATTCATGCTGCATGTCGAGTATTTTGACAATTCATATATCATCCTACTCACTGTATGTGGATGATATGCTTATCGCGGGCTAGCATTTATGAGATCGATAATCCGAAGAAGCGGATGTCAAAACACTTTACGATGAAGGATTTGGGAGCGGCAAGCGAATCCTTGGCATGAAGATTATCGGAGACGAGTCGAAAGGTACGTTAAGACTTTCACGAGTCGAATATGTAAAGGGTGCTTAGCGGAGTTCGATATGGACGAGGCGAAACCAGGTTGGCACACCCTTGGCGGTCATTTCGGACTCAGCAGAGTCGATCACCCACGTCGGAGGAGGAACAAGACTACATGGGTAAGGTTCCTTACGCTTCAGTTATTGGTTCACTTATGTATGCCTTGTAGTCCGCACTGTAGCAGGATATTGCCCATGCAGATGGGAGTTGTGAGCGAGATATATGAGTAATCCAGGGAAAGAACATTGGAAGCTCGTGAAGTGGATCTTAAAATACCTAAAGAGCTCTTCGAAAACTTGCTTGTGTTTCTCGGGAAAGAGCGTGAGGTACGAGGCTATGTTGATGCGAGATTGAATTGGAGATATTGATGATAGGAAGAATACTACGGGTTATGTTTATACTCTTGGTGAGATGCTGAGATGTCATGGGGCTCGAATTTGCGAGAAGACGGTTCTTTGTCCACTACGTAGTTCGAGTATGTTGCGATATCGTAGACTGCAAGGAGATGATATTACTGCAAAGTTTCTGGAAGAATTGGGTAAGGAGGTTCGGAAGGCACTCTCTGCGGTGATAGTCGAGCCGCTATATTCGCTTGCGGGAATCCTGCATTTCAATCCAGGACCAAGACGCATTCGGATCGAGTATCACTCATACGATCATTATTAAATGACGAACGGCTTCTACTCGAGAAAATTTGTGGAAGCAAAAATCCTGGCGATATGTTGACGAAAGGGTGTTACTTTCTGAGAAATTGAAGTTGTGCGCGAGCTTCGGTTGGTCTTCAACTTGAAGACGGAGAGCTTTGAGTTGCAGAGGTGGAGATTATCGTGTTTGAGGAAAAGTTCGGTACGATAGGCGAGATGTTGCCGGCTTAGTAGGTTGTACGATGAGTGTCCGATCTCGAGTGGGAGAATTGTTGGGTAATGTGGAAGCCTAGGTCCACCATATGTTAGCTTTCTAATTAAGAGCTACCTACCGCTCACTTACTCATATACCTACCTACCGCTCACCTACCTCCCACCTACCGCTCTCCTTTATTCTATAAATAGCCTCTTTTGGCTATTGGATGATGTACGACCAAGTTCTCCAAGAGTGAAGAGAGGAAGGGAGAGAAGAAAATAGAGTTTTTCAGTAAACGTCGAGGCGCTCGACGGTGTAATTCCTCGAAGAAATAAAATCCTCCGCAACTCCGTGGACGTAGGCAAATTTGCCGAACCACGTAAATCTGTGTGTCGCTCTGGTGTTTATTTTCTGCGTGCATTTTTCGTTCCAATTTTACTTTATTGTCATCATTTTTCACAACAACTAGCACCAGACATAAAAGCATCTATCCACTAACCTTCATCCGAAGTGTTCTCTTGGGATTCTAAAAGGCTAATTCATCATAAAAACTTGCACCGTTATTGCATTTTGTTGTGTGCACGAATCTTGAAATTCATTTATAATTTTTTCTATTGTACAAGTTTGCCTCGGATTATGGTTGTATTTTCGTCAAAATTTTCAACACAATCAATTTTCAATGAAAAAATACCGCCTAACGTAAATTTGACGCTAATACGGCGATAATTTGTGAAATAACTTTGTGGCGACATTGAAAGATGCTAAGCCTGCAGAAATATTTTGCGTTGAACTTTGTCGATGCAAAGTCACCGTAAATTGCATTATCGACCCTTATCTATAGAATCCAATCCGAAGCAAATTCGACAATACTCGATGCAAACACCAGATTATCTTAGGGTTTGAAGCTGATTTTCGTCGGTTTTGTCGGACGCAAAATACCAAAATTCCTGTAGTGATAAAAATCTCATTTACTAGGCATAGGACCCAATGTTTCTTCTTCAATGCAAGAGCCAAGCCTCCCCTAACACACACTGCAAGTTCATCTTGAAATCTTTCAAAGAAAATTTTAAATTTTGAAAATTTAACAAGAATAAAATTAAATAGGTTTTTCAGACAACTTCCAGCACATGGGAAATGCTATTTTAATTTCTACTAATAAAAGATAATGCAAGTGGTCATCATAAAACAAGAATTCAAATGATTTTCTTTTTCCAGGAAAAATGTATTGAACTTCTTTTATTAAAATTTATCAAAATATTTCAATGAATTTGCCGGACTGTTAACATAATAAATCAATCTGAATGGAGAATTTAACTAACGTGGCCGTTCCCAGTAACTTACCAGCACCAATGAAAGCTCCATTAGCAAAAGCGTCATTTCCCTGCCCGCTTAAGTCAACCCCAACATTGAATAAAGTTCCACCCAAAGCTGTGTAAATAGTGGCCATCTGAAGTATAGTGGCTTTCCGTGCAGCTCTTTCAGACTTGTCATATGAATTAATTAATTTGTCAGCGTATTAATTTTAAACCAGAAAAATAAAAGGAAAAAAAAAACTTGCAGTAATTATTAAAGTTCCCCTGGATGCCAAATACATAGTCCATAACAATTTAACAAGGAAGAAAACAATCCTAACAATATATTTAGCACCAATATTCCATGCCAACAAATTAAAATAAAGGGGTAGTTACATACATAGCACACAATTTTTATGTATTTACATATCTAACACCTAAAATCTGATGCTCGTACTTATAATACTTTGGCGTCATAAACCTATGCATGAAAAAGTATATTTCACTTCTAAAAAGATAATGATGGCAATATTTTTGATGCGATGCTAAAGATTTGACTGGTATTCATGTAAACATGAATGTTTAGGAGTGGGATACGTGAATACGTAAGAATTGTGTGGTATGCATGTAAATGCCCCTAAAATAAAATATCTGTTAACCATCTATACATTTAATCGCTTCAATCAAATCAACAACCCCGATGTCAACGTTAAAAGTTAAGCTCCATTTGCCAAATACCTCGAGCACTCTGACTCTAAGCTTCAAATCTCCTGACTCGAGTTGCTTCACGAACTCTTCAACCTTCTGGATTCTATATGGCATTGAAATAGTGTAATCCCTAGCCTGCGTTACAAAAGAAGAGCATGTAGTGCAATTCATTATATATGCATGTTTTTAATGTAATCTAGCAAAATATGTGATGTAAGTTCATCTTAACTTTTAAAAGTAATCAAAATATAGGATAAAGTATTTTTCTAAAAAAAATCTTGTGAAAACTCATTAAAAAATCACAAACAAAGTTGCATAAAAATAGGAATCAAACAAGAGAAACCAAGAAAATCAAATAAGGATTCTAAAAATATCTAGAAGATTGTCAGGGAGAGTCAAAGCCCTTTCTTTTCACCAAGATTTAATGAGCCTTGATATCAAGACCGAGTCTATCCAAAAATAAGTTTAAGATTAAATATATGATAAACTACAAAAATAAAGCTAAATCTGAATTTAGTTTTGATGCAGGGCTTAGGTTGAGGCAGGCGGTTCAGTAAGTGAAGTGTTGGTCCAGTAGGGAAGCTGAACCGGTCGGCTTCCTAATGGGCAGGAACTGCCGCCCCTTCCCCCTTCATCCTCATCCTATGATTTCATTATAGATCTGTTGCTTTCTGAGTAAGGATTTAGTTTTAGTTCTGATTTCTAATTTTTTGCCTCCAGGCATTATCCCTTGCTAGGGATGTATCCGAGGACATGCGATGCTTTGGCTGTATTTTGCTTCGAGGTGGTAACTATCCCCACAACTCTCTCCACATCTCACTTCTTGAATCCAACCGTCCACCCCGGGTTCCTTCCCTTCCACTACTTCCAGCCGCCAACCTTCCCTCACCTCTCTCCCCGATTCCTAGCCACCGGTCACCCTTCCCCTCATTAGAACGTAGCCGTCAGTCACCTGCTCCCTTCGTTGATTCCAGTTGTAGGCCAACTCCCTTTTCTCGATGATATCCAGCCATCAGACGCCATCCGCGCCCCACGCCCTGGAGCCATTACCTACTGATGAACGAGTTCACGTCGTTCACGGACCACGAGTCCTTGAAGTTTTTTATTTGGCCAAAGTAAACTGAAGGGCCGACACGCAACTTGGATGGAGTTCCTGTGGATATTCCAGTTCGTGCTTAAGCACAAGGCGGAGAGTTAGAATTGCGTAGTAGATGCATTGAATCGTCATCACTTGCTGATCACTGCGATGTAGGCTCGAGTCATAGGTTTTGAGGCAGTAAAGGAGCGATACGAGACGGATGAGGCTTTCAGGAAAATCTGAGCAATGTCAAGAAAAGTCTACCAGACAGTACTATAGAGCAGATGATTACTTGTTCATCCCGAGTAATTTGTGCATTCCTAGATGTTCGTTGAGAGAATCAATTGTTGAGGAAAGCCACTATGGAGGACTTGCGGGGACTTTTGGCAGGGACAAGACTTCTACTCGTGAAAGAACACTTCTTTTGGCCTCGACTAGAGTTTGTCATTTGATAAAAACCAGGGGACAAAATGCAGGGCTACATACCCCATTACCAGTACTAGAGGCACCGTGTTGGATGTTAGCATGAATTTTGTGGTGGGTCTTCTCAGGAGATAACGAAACAAGTATTCAATTACAATCATGGTGGGTTGACTCTTGAATATGATACATTTCGTATACTGTCATCATGAAACAGACTGCTACTTAGGAAAATTGTTAGGCTGGACGACATACCAATATTCATCAATTCAGACAGAGATGTCACATTTCTGAGTCCTTTAAAAAGGACCCTACGAGGAAAAAAAGGCACTAAGCTTCAATTCAGTTTCGCGTTTCATCTACAGACAAAGCTAGTGAACGAAAGCCTAAAAAATCAGTTTAGATAAATCTGTTGAGATGCTTTGTTGGGAGGAATATAAAGTAGTGAGATTTGATTCTAGCTTAGACCGAGTTTTCTTAAAACAGATGTGCAAATCAAACTATAGAACGCACACCATTTGAGATTATGCACGAGCACAGCCCTCTCACCACACTTGAATTGGTACCACTCCAACCGACATCAGAGATTAATGAGGACGCTCGTGAACATGTACACAAGATTCATAAGCTCCACGGGGAGGTTGGAAATGAGATCACTAATCAAAATTACAAATACTAGGCATAGACGAACAAGACAAAGAAAAATATGACCTTTCAAGAAGGAGACCTGGTGTGAATCCGACTGAAGAAAGAGAGATTCCCAGTATGAGCATGCAAAAAATCTCAAACTCAGAGCAGATAGACCTTTCAAAATACTTCGGAAGATGAATGACAATGCCTATAAGATCAGCTTGCCAGGGGACAACAATGTTTCGCCATGTTCAATGTCACGGACCTGACACCGTACTATGAGGACCAAAAAGCTTCGACGAATGGAGTCGAAGCTCAACAACCCCGAGAGACTAACGTGAAGCTTAGGCTGAACGGGGCGGTTCAGCAAGTGAAGTGCCAGTCCAGTATGAAGGTTGGACCAGCTGGCTACCTAACGGGCATGAGTTGCTGCCCAATTCCCTTATTTACTTTATTATAAATATATTACTTGTTGAGTTACAGTTTAGTTTTTGTTTTGATTTTAGATTTTCCGCCTCCAAGCATTTTCCCTTCCTAGGCCTACAACCAAGGACAGCTGGTGCTCCGACTGCATCCTGCTCTAAGGTGGTGACTATCCCCACAACTCCCTCCACATCCCTCTTCCTGAATATAGCCGTCCACCCTGGGCTCCTTCCCTTCCCTTTGCTTCCAGCTGCCAACCTCCCTCGCCTCTCTCCTTGATTCCTAACTGTCGGCCACCCTTCCCTTTCTCAGAACCCAACCGCAAGTCACCTGCTCCCTTCCCAGATTCAAGTCGTAGGCCACCTCCCCTTTCACTTTGATATCCACCCGCTAGAAGCCACCCCCCCTTCCCTATTTCCAGTCGCCGGTCACCGGTCACCAGCCTCCTCCCTGCTTCCAGCAGCCTATCACCTAGCCACTTACTTACTGTTCAACCGTTAGCCACTCTGGCCTCGCCACCGTTGTCCACGGATATTCCTACCTGGCCCTAGCCAGATATTGATGTTTGATGTGTTCCTTATTTTTGTTTGAGTCTTGATTGTAACGTTACATGTCTCGAATAATAATATTTGCTTCCGCTGTGGATTGGGTTAACTTCGGCATCAAGTTTAGTTTTCAATTTAATACATAATGAAAACTTTGAGTTGAGGCGACAATGTTAAGTTTCACTTTCATATGAAGATAGTATTAGATTTGAAAATTTATGGTTGAAATTAGATTAAATCTGTTAACCAATTTAATTAGTTATCTTAGCATTCATTTCATCCAAGGCAATGCCAAGTGCAGCACTTGACACTTTAAGCACAGTGTAAGCATATCACCCATTACGACACATGGAACTTTTGACAACACTATTTCAACATTAAATATGACACAAAAGAAGAATCAGATTATATTCATAGTCAATTGTGACAAGAATATGGCATGCATTGTAGGCTGTGAATATGTAGAATATGAATAACCAGAAATAGCTTCCGTCAAGCAGTGATTGGTAAACCAAGGGCCTATTTGGGATTATTTTTGTTTTTTTATTTTACTTTATGTTTTTGTTGTTGCTTTTGATTTTATTTAAAACAAATATTTAGTACATTTTTTTGTAAGTTTTTATATTATATAATTATTTATAACACTTAAAACATTTAAAAGTTATTTTGAGCGTTTTGAAAAATAACTATAAATAGTATATCATATCAAACATGTTTTAATTCAATTAAAAATATATAAAAGAAAAAAAAAACAAAAAAAAAAAAAACTTCCCAAACAGCCCCTAAGCTGCTAAAAATGTTGAAGGGTTTTGACAAGTAGTAATAGCTAGTTCTGGCCTGCACCTTGCTAAACATTTATGAGCTGAAATTCTTCCCAATTCCCAAAATAATACTAAGCCTTAAGTTCAATCATAATGATTTAGCAAAAACAAAAAAGCATATGAATAATTCAATACTACACAACTTCTGCAGTTGGATCCTTAAAGCCGGTAAAAAGTTAAAATATGGGAACTGAACAAAAAATTATGAGAAACACTTAAAAAAACACTATTACACATCATATGATTTCATCAAAACAAAGGTTCATTTAAAGAGAAGTAAGTAAGACAAAACAAAATCTAGGAATATGGTATTAATAACAAAATCTACTGATAATGAAACTCAAGAAACTTTCAAAAATTAAAAAAACGATGATTTATTAGTAAGGAAAAACTTTCAATCTAAAGCTGTATAAACTTTATAAAACTAGATCAAAAGCTACTAGGGCATACATCATTTGCTTGCCGTCTTATCTGATTAACGAGCTCTGCTCCGGTTGGTTGCTTTTTTCTAATGTCCAGTAGTTCCTGAATTTCAAGGACAAGAATCAATCATGAGTAGCATATTTCAGGTCAAGACATGTTTTATATTGGAATTTAAGAACCACGCATGTTAAGAAAATCCATTTGCTTATGCTAGAAAGAATTAATTTGTTTATGCCATAAAGATATATTTTGAAGGCTAATTTTGTGCTTTCACAATTAAAGGAAAAGCTAGAGAAAAATGAAAAGGAATTAGATATGATTACTTCTTATCTAGAAAGCATATAATCAGGTAACAATACCATTGATTTATATCGAACAACGAAGCGAAATAGATGTGCTGAAGGGTAGAATGTAAAAAAGCTAAGATTAAAATTAAAAGAGGTAGGAGCCCGTTACTAGTTTCCAATTATCATAAGTTAAATCTAATGCCAAGATTCAGCAAGTCACTTTGAGCCTTCGTCATTTGAGATGCTTACAGAAGTTATTCATGATAAGAAATATTGGTGTATGTTATCAGCAGATGAAATAATAATTATTATTAATACCTACTCTAAAATAAAGAAGAAACTAAAAAGATGTATAAAGATTTGTGTGATCACACAGCGCAAGTGTGTTCTGCTCCTCTCCAGTCAATCTTCTCTTGTAGGTTTTCCTCTCATCTATCACAAATGAACATGACCCCAACAATCATGGTTGCGCTTACAATGCCCTAACTGCTTTGCACCAGCCAATCAACACTTATGGCTTGCTTACATAGAGCTTGCCCCACCCTTGCGTACAGGGGCATGTGGCTACGTTTTTAGCACGTCTCACTTTAATAGGGCTTTGGCTATGACCTTTCTTTCTCCTGTGAATCACTCTACTCCCCTTCCAGAACGTTTCTCATTTATTCACTCCAAATCCCTGCCATTCTTGGTCTCTTATCCTTTGGACAACACTTGAAATCTCTCTCTCCACTTGCTCCCTAATATGACTCCCCTTCTCCGGCATTGACTTAGCCTAGGGCTATGGCTAATCCCTTTATTAGTTCCCCATTGTCTCCTACTACCTCAATGCCTGCTTTCCTGAAAGTTATACCCCTTCCTTTCCTTCGAGGCTTTTATCTCTAGTAGCTCAACCACCACCTCCTTAATCTCTTTTGGGACCGCACCTCCAATTGCCCATCCACCATGTTCCTCGACAAAGGGGATTTGTCATTTAAAAGTCTTGAGCTTGCATTATTCGTATAAACATTTTCACTCTTTGCACCAAGATACAGAAGTAATTTAAAGAAAAAAACAGCCTTCCATATTTTAAGGGGAACTTGCTCTCAACTTCCACATTTTTCAGCAACCTATGAGTCAAATGAAAGCATTTTTGTCGTAGAAAAATAAAATAATGGAAGATTTTAAATTCTATCTACCGGATAACGGAGGTATAAACAAATGTGAAATCAACCTCTTAATTTGTTTAGTTCCAAGGCGAAGGTCTAAGGGCTGCATGCTTGTGGGCAAGAGAAATGCGAGTCAATCCACTTGATTAACACTACCTTAATTGTAGTGATCCAACTCAAGCCCTTGCACCCTCACGCACAGCCATAGAGTGCGTTTGGAGCAGTGCGCAGCTTCTCGCACTTTTCAATTGCAGCTGCGTTGCCAGCAAGTTCTTCTGAGAAATGTCTGCACGTCTGCTTAGTGCACACATGTGAAAACAATATGTAAGCAATTGTTTCGAAAAAATGATACGTCTCGTCATCGTTTGATAAAACAGTTTAAAAGAAGACTATAACAACCACATTTTTGAAACATCAGAAGCATAAATTTCATTTCTAAACAGACCAAAAAGTTTAGATACACCACTCACTTAAGAGTGAGCCTCGAAAGTGCTAAAACTTTTTGTTTACAATAAAAATTTGTAATTAGAAATTAGCCTGTGACTTAACTCTTATGGTTTGGTCTCCCACATAAAAAACTCTCTTTTATTGGTTATCATTGTTGGGCATTCCTAAGCTAAGACCAGCACATCCTGCAAAGCTACGTAGCAATATCTCCAGCACACAACGACCTCATAATCATAAAATAGACTAAACATCCTTGGAAAATATAAACCACATAAATCTATCTCATCAATTAATCATCAACAAGACAACGAAAAACAATACACCATTTCAATGTAAAGATTCCTAATAGGTCGCAATCGATCCAATATCCATAGAGAAAAACAAAATAAATGAACAAAACCAAAATGCAAGGCATAGCTCACAGGCAAAAGCACGAGTTGAGCGTATGATTTTATTATTGCTAATACTTTATTCAAGAAAAGAAATGAGCATATTATTACTTATAAAAATAGACCTAATAAATACAAATTGATTAATTTTTTATGAGAAGAAGAGACCGTCGAGAATGTAATAATTTTAAAGTCATTCCAAGTGAGGATTTAGGTACTAAACATCAATTAATAGTTCGAGATTTTAAGATGAAGAGTTGTAAAATAAATAATCATAGGAATTATTGTCGTAGAGTTAGAAGGGGCACCTAAAAGACACAGATAAAATTATTTTTATAAGTAAACTTCAAGATTTCAAGATTTGGTATGTTCATAGAGAAGCAATTTCTATGCGGGATAAAATAACAAACACTATTAATCAAGTAACAAAAAATGTACTTCGAGAATGAAAAGAAAAGGTTTATATAAATAAAGATAATTGGTGGTGGAATACTAATGTGCAAGAAAAGATAAAATACAAGAAATGTTAGAAAAAATGGTTTAAATGTAAAACATAAAGAACTAGAAAAATATAAAATAACCCGTAGGGAGTCTAAGAGAACAATCTGTGACATTAAAAATTTTGTTTTTAGTGATCTTTATAATATATTAAACACTAAAGATGATGAAAAATATATGTACGAACTAGCCAAATAAAGAGAAAAGAAAAATAAAAAAATTAACTCAAGTGCATTAAAGATGAAAATCAAAAGTATTTTTCTTAGAAAAATATATTCAACATAAGTGAGTGAGTTATTCTGATAATAAGTTTATGAAAATACGATCGACCTTAATATCGTTAATAATAATAAAATGTTTTATTTTTATTGTCGCTTTAGTTAAAAGGAGGTTGAGGAGGCTTTAAAAGAAATCAATGGTGGAAAGTATATAGGACCTGATGATATCCCAATTGAAGCGTGGAAATATATAATGTATTTGAGAGTATCTTGGCTTACTAAACTCTTTAATATTATTTTAAAAACTAAGAAGATGCCTGAGGAGTGGAAAAAAAGTATTTTGGTCCCCATTTTTAAGAATAAAGGGGATGCACAAGATTGTGCAAATTATAGAGGAATTAAGTTGATGTGTCATACTTTAAAATTATGGGAGAGGGTGATTAAACATAGGTTAAAGCGTATTACAAAAATTTCTCATAATCAATTTGGATTTATGTCGTACAGGCTTACTATGTAAGCTATACATTTATTAAGAGGTTTAATGGAGAAGTTCTGAGAGAATAAGGAGGATCTACATATGATTTTTATTGATTTAGAAAAAGCTTACGATGAGGTTCCAAGAGATATCCTTCGGAGAGTTCTAGAGAAGGAAGGTGTTGATATGACTTTGATTCAAGTCATTAAAGATATGTGTACTAGAGCTGTTATTTGTGTTCGAACAGAAGGAGAATTGAACAAATATTTTCCTGTTTCAATTGGATTACATTAGGGATCTGCTTTAAGCCCGTATCCTTTTGCTTTAATCATGGATGCTCTTACTAGACATGTACAAGAGGATGTACCTCGGTGTATGCTTTTCGTTGATGATATCCTTCTCATGGATAAGACTAGAGAGAAAGCTCAGGAAAAACTTGAATTATGGAGGTCTACATTGGAGTTTAAAAGCTTTTGTTTGAGTAGAACTAAAATTAACTACATGGAATGTAATTTTAGTAGTAGTAGCTCTAGTGACAGAGTTGTAACTATAGGTGATCAAATTATTAAAAGGTGTGAACGCTTTAGATATCTCAGATCTATTGTTCAAAATTGATGGCGATATAAATGGGGATGTTATTAGTAGAATTCAAGTTGTTTGGCTAAAGTGGAGGAATGCTTCGGGCATATTGTGTGATAATAAAAAACCGCTTAGACTGAAAGGAAAATTTTATAAGATGGCGGTGAAACCTGCAATGCACTATGGCGTTGAATGTTGGCCTTTAAAAGTAAGCATAAAACTAGGTTTAGTGTTGCCGAGATGAGAATGCTTAGGTGGATGAGTGGCTTTACACTTAGAGACAAAATGCAAAATGAATACATGCGTGATAGGGTTGGTTTAGCTCCGGTGGAAAAAAAAATTAGAGAGAGTCGTCTTAGATGGTTTGGTCACATTAAACGTCGACCATCTAATGATATGATTAGAAGAGTAGATGTTTTAGATTTGACTTATGTTAAGAAAGACAGAGGTAGAACTAGAAAGACTTGGGCATATTGTATAAAAAACGACCTTAATTTATTAGAATTAAATGAAAATATGACACTCAATAGGACGCAATGGAGAAAAAGGATTCATTTAGCCGACCCCACTTAGTGGGAAAAAGGTTTGTTGTTGTTGTTGTCGTCTAAACATTGCCTTTGGCTCTCCTATTTAAAAATAAGGGGCCTTCATTCTAAATAACACAAATTAAAAAAGAAAACTCATTTCTTTCCTTGGCGAAGGAGGCATGAATGGAAGAGGTTAAACCCAAATAATTGGGATAAACTAACAATAATGATGACATTTCAGATCAGTAGAGAAAAAAGTAACCAGCAGATTTACTTTGAAATAAAATTAAACATAAAATAAGCCACTTGATAGAACAAGACTTACTTTGGCATAAGGTGCAGCAACTTTGACAAATGAGAATTCGGGATCAAGTGTATATCCAATACCTGAAAGAAGGTTTTTAAACCAGAAGAAAGGTTCACTTAAATACACTGCATTTTGCTTAATACTATGGATTCAGTTGTCAGAGGCAACATAGATATTGACATAGGATGAAACAGTTGGCAAAGTCGAACTGTTCTATCAAAGCTTATGCTAAGGCTCATAGTATCTTTACTAGGGAATTCGTGAAAGAAGTACTATCGCATCCATTTTATGGTAAATACATCGCAGAATAACTTAGTGGTTACATGTTGTATGACAACTTTTAATCTAATCTTTTAGTGACACATCACTTTTTTACAGCCTAAATCAGAAGCAAAATTGTTATCACCTTATTTGAACATTTTATATGATAAAATTATGTATAAATTTAGAAAAGAATTTTTTTCTGTCTGGCAGAAAATGAAAAAGAAGATTAGCGATAGTTTGCAATGGAAAGCAACAACGAAGCAATGAAGCAATGAAGCAATGCTAAGAATCATTAGCTAGTAAAGGATAATAGAAGACCATAAATAAAGCAAACATGGAACAGAAACTACAATTGAAAAGTGAAAAAAAAAAGATTGATTGAAACTACAAAAGCTACATCTTGGTCCGAACAGTTAGTTTCTTTGTTCATAACTACACTAAAGAAAGAAGCACAATACTCCAAAATGTAAATGTCATGACCTAGCCAAGGGATTGATATATCCAAGTTGATAAGAGACGGTCGAACAGTGAAAAAATAATTTATATAACTAATACAAATAATTATCCAAACAAAATGAGAGAATGATTAATGATTAAAAATTAATATTAAACAAATAAATTAAATTTTTCTATGTTGAACCCCATCTTCTGTATTCGTTCTCTTTCATACTACTCACTTTTACTTCAAAATTTTAATATGAAAATATTAATAGAAAATATAATAAATTATCAATAGCTAGCGAATACTCCCACTTCTAAACTACAGTAACATAATAAATAAAAAGAAAAAATAATACGAATACTAGTCATGCAAAATAATCCATATAAAATAAATGATAGTATATTAATTAATAACGTGCATTCAAGAAAGTACATATCATCTTATTGTAGAATATATATGTATATATAACCTTATTGTTACCGTTATAACCCCTTGTCTGTGGATAATGTTGGTATGCGGGAGACTCTACCTAAACTGGCGCCTATTCCACCTGTTTCCCAACCTTCTGTTGAAGCTCATCAGCAAGTTGATAATGTTTCTGCTGCTGTAACAGATTTGTCTCCCCGTGTCCATGTCTTTGCCCCCCAAGATGTCCCTGCTTTTGGGCCTCCCTCGGTGGAAGATGCTCCTAGTGCTATTGAGCATCCCTCACAGGATGCCACTGAAATTGATCCTCCCTAAGTGGAGGAAGTCTCTATAGCTAATCCTCCCTCTGTTACTCCTACTCTTATTCTGCCACCTCGAAATCAAACTCATCCTCTGGTTCCTCCCATCTGCTCCGATAAAGAACATATTTCATCATCCCATGACCACACTCTTTCGGCCATACTCTTTCCACCTGAGGCTCCTCCTCCTTTACCCATTTCTTCCGATTCGACACAAGCTTTTGTTATTCAGGCTGCTGCTGATTTCGAATTTGAATGGCAAATTCAAAAATTCAATCGAAAAAAGGACAGAAATAAATCTGATTTTTCTCATTTGCCAAGCACAAATATAATTGAAGACACTTACACTTCAGATGGAGAGCACTTACACCATCCCACTAGAGTCACTAGAAGGCGTGGTTTAAGGCATGATGTTTAATATATTGGTGTGGAACATTAGGGGAGTAACGGACCCTTCCTCCCTTAATCGTTTAAAGCATTTGAGTATGGTCCATAAAACTGGTATCTTTGCAATTTTAGAACCTTTGGTGAAGGTTCGCAAGGATAATGTTATTCAGCAATTCAAAAGGTTCTATCACTATAGTAATAAAAACAACAAAATTTGAGTTTTTTGGAGAAATGATATACTATTGGATATCATTGACGATGATGAGCAATTTGTTCTTGCTCACTTCAAGTCTGACACTTACCATGGTTGGGCTACATTTGTGTAGGCTAGTTCCTTATTACAAGAGAAGTATACACTTTGGCAGCAACTCATTCATATGAGCGAGTTTATTACAAAAAATTGGTTGGTGGGGGGCGATCTTAATATGATTATGTTTCCTTCTGAGAGGAGAGGTGGTGCTAGAGCTGATTCTACACTTAATAACAAATTTTGTGACCATATAGCTGATGCTAGTCTGTTTGATCTTGGGTACTCTAGATCTCCTTATACCTGGCGAAGAGGATCTCTTATGCAAAGACTTGATAGATTCCTGGGTAATACAACTTTGCTTGATTATTACCAAATCATTAGGGTCCGTCATTTAAACCATGCAACCTCTGACCACAATCCAATCTTGCTCACTTTGGATTTTCAAGCTAAACATGCTACCTACCAGTTCAAGTTCTTCAACGTTTGGTCTTCTAATACTTCTTTTATGCAATTAATCTCTACGACCTGGAAACCAGAAATGTGTGGTAGTCCTTGGTATGTACTTTGGAGTCTACATAAAAAAGTTGCTACTAGCTTGAGGCGTTGAAACACTGAAGTTTTTGGAAATATGCACTCTAGGGTGCTTGAAGCTCAGCGTGCTGTCGATGATCTTGAATTACATGTCATTTATGATACTTCCCTTGTTGAGCAGGTTGCACAGGCCCATCATAAACTTATTGAGGAGATATCTATAGAAGAGGATTTTCCAAGGCAAATGGCTAATGAACATCATTTTTCTAACGGAGATAGAAATACCAAATATTTCCATGCTACCATTAAGCACATGCACAATGTAAATGCTATCCTTAAGATAGTTACCCCTAATGGAGATGTTCTTATTGATGCCAAGCAAATTAGTGTGAGTGCTGCTGATTACTTTCATGCTCTTTATGCAGATTTTGTACAGGTTAGCCCCATTGATGCTGGTCTCTTTGAAGCAAAAAGAGAGCTTGTGGCTTCCCTTTCTCTTTCCAACATCTCAACTGAACATAAAATTTTCTCTGCTCTTAAGGGCATTAGCTCCAACAAGGCTTCTGGGCCTGATGGTTTCACATCCACCTTTTATATCAAATGTTGGGACATTATTAAAAATGAGATAATCTTAGTCATTCAAAGTTTCTTTCAAGGTGAAGACCCATGTAAATATTTCACTGCTGCCATGATTGTTCTAATCCCTAAAGGTAATGATAAAACTCATTGGCATAACTTTAAACCTATATCATTTACTACTGTTATTTATAAGGTTATCAGTAAATTGTTTGTGGCTCGATTAAAACCACAAATCTCTATTATCATCTCACCTCACCAGTCAACATTTATTAAGGGAAGGGAAATCACTGACAATATCTTACTAGCTCAAGAGCTTATTGAAGACCTTGACAGAAAATGCAGGGGTGGTAATTTGATTGTTAAACTTGACATTAAAATGGCATTCGACACCATAAGTTGGGATTTTATTATAAATATTTTTATTGCCCGATGTTTCCATGCTAGTTTTTGCACACTTATTAAACATTGGTTATCTAATAACCACTATAGTGTCATGATTAATGACAGTTCTTACGGTTTTTCTCTACTAAGAGGGGTATCAAGCAGGGTGATCCTTTATCCCCTACGATTTTTATTATTGCATTTGATTATCTGTCTAGGTTACTTAATAGTCTCCAAACGCAATACCCTCACACTCAATACTCAAATAAAGCTAAATTTTTGGTTACCCACTTGGCTTATGTTGATGATGCTATTATTTTTGCAAATGCCTCTAAGCCTTATGTCAAGATGCTTATGTCGACTCTGGATATGTTTCAGCAGTGCTCGGGTTTACTTTTTAAAAGAACAAGTGTCATATGTATTTTGACAAGCATGTTGGGAATACTATTGCCAACTGGGGGATCTCTTATACGGGATACCATTTATCTTCCCTTCCTTTAAAATACCTTGGTGTCAATCTGCTCAGGGGTATAAGGAAACAAATTAAGATGGATGAGGTGTACGAGAAAATTAAACATAAAATTGCTGAATGGAGGAATTATTTCCTCTCAAATGGGGGTCGGATGACTCTTCTTGCCAGTGTTCTTCATTCTATCCCTCTGTATGCTTTGCAGGTTTTTAACCAAAAAAAAACTCTCTAAAAAATTTAGAGAAGTTATTTAATAAATTTCTCTGGGCAGGAAGTGGCGCAAATAAGCTATGGGCCTCCTGGAACAAACTTCGTAAGCCTAAGAAGGCTGGGGGTTTTGGCTTTAAGACATTGCAACATATTGTAGAGGTTAATATGTGCAAGCTTTGGTACAAATTTAGATTGGGCAATTCTTTGTGGTATTCTTTCAAGCATCTTAAATACTGTGCCTCTACTCATCCCTCTATAGTAATCTGGAAAGTAGGGGATTCAAAGATTTGGAAAGCTATTCTGAAGGCTAGGTCGATTGCTACAAATTTTATTTTCTGGGATATCGGTGAGGGAAATATCTCCTTTTGGCATGATTAATAGGATGAGTCTAGTCCTATGAATTATCCTCATTCTCCTCTTACTACTCATTTATTGGTCTCTGATTTTTTCAACTTGGGGGAGTGGGATATACCTAAGTTGTCTGCTATGGTTGGGGAAGACAATGCTCTTAGAATTTCGAGATTGCCCTTTCATCCTGATCAAAAGGATACCCCCATTTAGAAGAACAACTCCTCTCAGTCTATAAGCAAAATGATCTATGCTCAGCTACATACCTTCCCTGATTGGTATTCGAGATATTGGATTTGGCATAAATTTCTCTCACCCTCCATCTCTTTTTTCCTTTGGAGATATTTCCTCTCTTTGCTTCCCCTAGATGACATACTCAAATTCAAGGGGCTTCGGCTTGCTTCCATGCGCCTCCTTTGTAGGTCATATGAGGAAGACTATATGGATCTATTCTTTGAATGTGCTTTTGCTGTAGATGTTTGGAATTTATTTGCTATACATGGTATAAAATGGACCCACAGGGGCTCTATTGTGAACTTCCTTTGGGAATGAAAAAGCTTCTCTACTTTTGGCAAGCAGTTTAATTTCTTTCCTTTGGTTATACTTTGGTTCTTATGGTGTGCTAGAAATAGCCATAAACATAGTAACTCTCTTACTACACCCCTTATTACTACTTCCTATATTTTGGCGCACTTTTATAAAACTAAGAGGGCCTTCTATGGTGCGGCTACTCACCATGGGAATGTCTGTCATTCCATTTTGGTTAAATGACAAACTCCACCCCTTGGCTGGGTGAAGGTGAACATTGATGGGAATTGGACCTCTTTGGCAGCTGGTGTTGGTGAGCTTTTTAGAAATCCTGCTGGCCACCTACTGTGTTACTTTACATCCCCTGTTGTTGCGGATTTTCCTCTTCAAACTGAGTGCTGGGCTACTCTCCTTGCATTGAAAACTGCAATTTCTTTTAGCTTCTTTCGTCTTTGCATAGAAACCGATTCCAAACTGCTTTGCGATATGTTAAATGGTACATCTAAACTTACTTGGGATCTTATTTGTTTGTATAAACGAATTAGAGATCTCATTTCTCATCATCGATGGGAGGTATCTTTCACTTTTATACATAGAGAGGGGAACACCTCTGCAGACTGCTTGACAAAACATGCTGGGGACATACACACTGTGGAGTTAACCCCCCCAAAATCACTCTACCGGTTTCTTATTGAGGACTCCTTGGATTTACCCTATGTTAGATGCTAAGTTTTCCTCTGCCCACCTCGTATGGATTCATTACTGTTGGTTTATGCTCTTTGCTGGATTGCAGATTTGCATCATTATGGGATTTTTTTTGGAGGATTTTGTTTTTGCCACAAACTACTGTTTATGTTTTTCTAACTCCACATGCTACTTCTCTCTCATCGCTTGGCAGGTCACGCTGGTTATCTTCTAGGGGCACTCTGGCAGTTCCGGTTACTGGGTCCTGTGCTTCAAGCTTCACTGTTTGCTACTTCTTCGGTTACCTGTCGGCCGCTTTAGAGAGCTTTGAGTTTTTAATTTAGTATATATACGTATTGATTCTTGAAAATAAAGTTTTAAATTTTAAAATATGAAAATTTAGAAAGGACGGATCCCATTTGTTAAGTAGTTTGAATGAACGAGCGAAATATTGCGAGTAACACATCTATCCCGCAGAATAGACGTCCTACTTGACAATATCGCTCAATCAAATAAACCACGAAATTCATGATATCCGTTACGTTCACGAACGCTTTATGTGGATCGACAAATTCACTATTTAATACGAAAAGAATTAAATAGGGTTTATATTATCCAGGTCTTTAAAACTCCCTATAGAGCGAGCACTCATAGTTAATTACCTCGGATGACCGAAATCACCTCGAGAGAACTCTCGATTTAGATCTCGGGTTTCTATCTTCACGAAGTCGAGAGGTAGGGTTTTCGACGAAATTTGAGAGTAGGAAATCCAATAGGTGAAGGCGCGAGGAGGAACAGTTATTTACGGAGTCGAAGGAAAGAAGGGTAGGGGATGTCGCGGATCTCGAGGAGGACCTCGAGGACGTCCGAACTATCCTAAGGTTGGGTTTTAAATTTTGGAAAGAGATTTTATTTTAATTTCGATCACTGCAAATTAATTATAGGGATTACGTTTGCATAATGCTCTAGTTATGCGAACTACCCGAAAGACGAGGAGGGTTTACGTCGTATAAGGCGACAACCCGGAAGCACTAAGTGGATTAGGGCTTATATTGCATGAAGGGGTGTCTGAGGCCTAAAAGAGAAGGTGAGGGTTTATGTCGCACGGGCGGACTACCTCGAAACCCAGGACATTGTTTAAACCTAAGGAATGGGTTTACTTGAAGGAGATACGAGGTTTCTTGAAGAAGATGGCCGTCGTTGCCCACCGTGCTCCATGCTCCACGTCATTGCAAGATCGCGATTTAAGTTCGGGATTTAAGTTCGAGTGAACATGCAAGTCATTTTTATTTCGTTTTTATTTTATTGCGAGTGAGTGTGTGCGGTACGTGACGGGAGTAGTAAAAAGAAAACCGTAAACGAGTGTCACTGACGGTATACTAAACTAAACGGAAACATGCTTAAACTGGAATACATGCTTGAAAGTAAACATGCCGAGACAGTGTATATCGAAAGTAAGTAAGCTATACTTAGCAGGAAAGAGTCTGAAAGAAAGTAAAGCATGCTTAGCGGTGTAGAAGATCTTGGAAATGTAAAACATGCCGAGCTATGTATAAGCGAAAGTAGCAAGCTAAGCTAGCGAGTGCATACTAAAAGTAGAGCGAGTACGACGATAAAAGAAAAAAAGGTAGAGACGTGTCGTAGTAAGTACTGTATGTCCTGCTTATCCTCAGTGTGCTCGTCGCTTATTTATTGTTATTTTTTTATATATTTTTTTCTCATCTCTCGAGAAGATTTATTAGCCGGAGAAGAAGCGAGGAGTAGTAGTAGGTGAAAACAACCTACGAAATAGCGAAGTCTTACTGAAGTAGAAAGAAAGTAAAGTCCGAAAACTCAATGGTAAAAAAACGAGAGAAAATGGCGAGAAGCGAAGAAAATCACAAAAGAAAGAGGAAACAAAGTAAAACCGTAGGAAACCACGAGAAAATGCCGAAAGAAACCTACTAAGTAAAGCCTACAAGTGTCCCGTAAGCACGGTGGTGTTTCGGACTCAGAGCTGTGCTAATATCCGGACTTGAGTGCTGACTACTTATCCCAACTTTCTACGAAGGCGATCTAATCCGACTCGAATAGCCAACCAGTGGACCTTTATAAGTTTTCACACATTTCATTTTTTGTTTTCATGCAAGCAAAAGTTGTAGAGTAGGTAAGTTCGTGTAGCGGTGGAGGTAATTTTGTATTTTTCGAACATATGTATTTTTGTTTTAAAACGTTTCGATCACGGAGTTGACTACTTATAGGACTGGGACTACGAACTTTAGATTGTCGGCGATAGAAACCCCGAGGACGGCCGAATGGTTCCGTGACTCTCGCTCTACTCTCTCTGAGTCTACGAGACAGGCGGCCCCATTCTATGGCTCTCGTAATTTTTCTCGTTTTGCAACCGCATCATCTGTCCCCACCGCACTTACGACATTGCATTGATGGCCCATATATAACCCAGGAGGTTATATATGCACACCTACATGTCCCCTGTATGTGTGTGGATTAAGCAAGAAACAAGGTGAAAACTAGGGACGAGGGGTCAAGGAAAAGGAGAGAAAAGACAAGTAAATCACCCCGGACTCCCGACCGACCTTACATGTCCTATAAAAAAAGACTAAAGGCACCTCGACACTCTCGGAGAAGGTAAGGACTAGACCCCTAAGAACACACTCACTGTTTTCCCAAATAGCGGAAAAATCATAAATAAAGATAAAAAAATGAAGTAAAATAAAGAAAAGACAATGCTGTCTTGCTCGGATGTCGAACCCTAGCTCACTAAACTAGGAGAGCTATCACAAATTCCAAGATTTTGCCCTTTACTTTCTTTCTTTCTTCTTCTTTTTTTTATTTCAATTTCATAGAACTCGAGGCCCTATACAAGTGTGGAACAAGGCCTACCAATTCCGATATCAATTTATCACATGATTGCCACAATTCCAACTTTGCATAACTTCATCAATTTCAACATTTAACCATCGAATATTGGTTGAGGCAAATAAGAAACATGCCTACATGTATCCAAATCATCTCACAAATAGATGTAGTAAGAAATAAGGAAGAAGGAGCATCCCCACACCTATTAAAGCTCTCGGCGAGATACATACCAAGCCGAAACCCACAGCCCAAAATCACAAAGATGAGAACCATAAGAGGTAAAGCCCCCTCCCACCAAACTCCAAATTTCACAAAGAAACTCACGGCTAGGCCTAGGGAGCCGAATACATCAAGCCTGGCTCGCCACAAAATGCTCAAGATTAAAATCACTAGACAACCAAGCAAATCGACCCAAACAAAGCCCGACCAAACTCAAACCCGAGCCATTTATAGGCTCCAAACAGAAGGTGCAGCCGGCTCACTACAAAGTCAAGACCCGAGCCCCAAACATCACCTTAAATTGAGCTTAAAACACAGCTTCAGCAAGCCTCAACATTGAAATTTCAAGAATTAATTGAAGCAAATAAGAGATGCCTCCAAATTCGTCCAACCAATTTCATAAGCCAACATAGCCAAACAGACATAGCCCAACTCCAAGGCCTAGATGAATGCTCACCACAGGGACCAAATCCGGCCTATACAAAGCCAAACCCGAGCCACTACCTGGCTGTGAGGATCGATCCGACCGCAAGCCAAAACAGACCCCAAAAGCCGAGAGCAAGAAAAAAAAAAACAACAGAAACTCAAAACGATCCGCAGAAAGTAGCAGGGGGAGGGCAGGACCGAGAATACAAAGCCACCAAGACAGCCCCCCAAAGCTCTCTTTAAAATGAAATAGAATTTACTTTTAAACAAGATCACAATGAGCCAAGACAGGGCTAAAAAAAAAACTCAACTAAACATAAAGCTTGAACAAGCATTTCCATACATCCTACATATCCAAGCATAAGCCTTAATGTATTTCAAATGAAAATGAGCATAGAGTTCTTTTTAAATCAACTTAAATCTTTCCCTGACATGCTCTTTGGTAAAGAAGAGGTAAGAAGAGCAAGAAGCAAGCTCCACATGCATATATAAAACTAAACAAACCATTCCATGCTC
Source organism: Papilionanthe hookeriana x Papilionanthe teres (assembly GCA_022702705.1). Taxonomy (NCBI): domain Eukaryota; kingdom Viridiplantae; phylum Streptophyta; class Magnoliopsida; order Asparagales; family Orchidaceae; genus Papilionanthe; species Papilionanthe hookeriana x Papilionanthe teres. The sequence continues at coordinate 65,026,025 of CM040427.1, read as the reverse complement.
CACATCAAGTTAGAGTGAGTAAAGAAGAGAGAGAGCAATAGCATGCCACTTTAATCATGAAGCCATGTCCATCTTTAAGGAAAACGACATGTATATAGCCTCGAATATAAAAGCTAGAGCTAAGGGAATTCATACCTCGGTGAGAACTCAAGCAAACCCACACCACGGCTCAACAACGGTAAACAAACGGCGCAACCCGGAATCGAAACCGAGCGACCGACTCGGGGAGAACCGCGGGTAGCGAGAGAAAAGGAGAGGGAGGAGGAGAGGAAAGTAATAGCAGCCCACTCAAAACTATCCAACCTAAACAACTTCACCAAAATCGCCGACCCTAGCACCCTCTCAAAATGAGGTTCTTATAGCCGGCCTCGAGGAGAAGAGGAAGAAGAAGCCGTCCCACTTACACGGGCGTCTCGGCAGGAGAAAGAGGAGAGGGAGAGAGTGGCGACAAAGTCGCCGAAAAGGGCGACAATGGAGCGGGGAAGGCCGAAAGGAGCTCGCCACGGTGCGAGATGCCGGGGAAGTGGCGAGAGTGCGAGGGACCGTGGCCGAAGCTTTGCGCGAGGAACCGGAGGGAGGGGGCTCGGGGTCGAGAGAGAAAAGAAAAGGCGAGCCCGGATGAGAGAGTGGGGTTAGGGTTTAAAAATGGGATTTAAATAGAAAATTAGATTTTATTTAATAAAAAAAAAAGGACGACAAATTTTGACGTCGCGAGTCCGCGCTCCGAACACGACAAGTTATACGTCTTTTCCTACGAGTTCGACGTCCGGACGCGATGGCGCGATCCGTTTCGCGATCCGAGGTCGTTCGGAGAACCTCGTCACCGGTCGAGTCGAAAGTGCGTCGAATTCGATTTCGTCGAAGTTCGACCTCGATGGCGCTCGTTCGGCATTCGACTTCGATTTTGATCCGTCGCGGAGAATTTGAAGACGTCGAGGCGGGGCTCGAGGAATTTGTGCTCGGTGGTGCGGAAAGTGTGCACGAGGCTACCCTAAGGTCCAGGTGGTCCCATAGGAACTCGATTTGGAGTCCTAACGCTAATTCCAACCTACCAGTTGTGAGCGAGAGGTCGGGAATTCCGTCCGGGATTCCAAAAGAGTGTCGAAGTGGTTTCAAGCATTCTAAGACGAGGTGGGTCCAGTGCTAGGAATCTAAGATCGTCGGGGAAGCTCCTAAAGCTAGAACCCTAGATCCTAGGAGGAAAACTAAACCTCGACAAAAGTGAGGTCAACATTACCGCCTGCTTTGCTCACAACTGCACCTATCTTCCAAGATTGCTTTTTCTTTTTACTGATACATGGCATATTGAGCTTTTGTCTTTTTTGTTTTGGGTACATGTCTTTTTGGGTATACTTCTTTTTGTTGGTATACAGTGTTACATGTATTTTTGGAGATATCTTGCTCTTTTTTGCGTGGAGTTGTTAATATGGAATGGGGAACCTCTAGGACCCATTGTATTTCTTTTTTTTTAGTTGAGAATCCTACATTCCCTCCCCTATTTTTGTAATTTTAAATTAAATTAACGCGTAGAGAGCCACGAGCTGCTCCTTCCAAAATATACATACATATATATATATATATATATATATATATTCTAGAGAAAGCCCTAGGGCATATATTGATTTAAAAGCGGTTACAGTGGCTTGAGGAGAGGGCCCATGGAGCCCTTCCTCTACGATACAATGCTAACAAAAAAGATCCAAAATATTCAACAATTACAAAACAAAGTCAAGAGCGAGAACGTGGTACTCTCGCTTTGTTTCTTGGAGATCCATGGAGTAAATCTCTTTAATGCTACTCCATTGCCCTGAGTCACCGAGGTATCGTCAAATAGGAGTGTAACCCCAGGCTTTTTCTTCCCTCGAGAATGATAAACCTGCCAGTCTTCTCCATCATCTTCTTCTTCCACTTCTTCTTTTTCTACTTCTTCCTCTTCCGTAGAGTCCTGCTGATTCTTACCGGTGGGTTCGACAATTGGCAGGGGAATTCTTCTTTTCTCGCTGAAAGTTTGGATGTATACGTTAGAGCGGACGAGTGAGTAGCCTCCGGACGGCTTGTGGCACGGGAAGAAGTCCTCACTTCCAGCTTGTTCGATGCCAGCTGTAGTCTCCGGAGTGGCGATTTGTATAACCGGTGAGAATTCTCCCGAAGCCATGTCGCGTGAGTTTAAACTTTTATCGGCATCGGATGCTACCCTATTCTCCGAGCCGGGGTAGCGTCGACTCTATGTTGGAAATTTCCAACAATGACGGAAGGCCCAGCAGCCCTTTCTTCGAGGGAGGATGTAGTGCATAGCGAGTGTCTCTAATGTGCCCAAACATTTTGCGATCGTCGGCAAAGAGAGCGCCGCTTTCCACCATGACCTCCCTGCCAAAACCCATCCGCACCATCAGTGATCAAAAAACGATCCACATCAGGGAGAGTGAAATCCCTCTCCACTTGAACCCTGGCACCATCTGGAGAGACCCTATCAAAATTAGGAGAATCAACTCTGAGAGGAGTACCGAGAGCGTATTAATAAAATTGTCTCCGGGCTTCCTAAAAATAAATCTATGTATATATATCTATGTGTGTGTGTGTGTGTGTGTGTGTGTGTGTGATGGGATATATTAGATACTCATTAGGAGAAATTAAGACAAATATAGATTTGATAGGTGTAATATAGGTTAAATAATTAAATGAGCATAAGGCATATTATTTTGTTAAAGTTAACTACAAATATTTTAACTTACTAGATGAACTCAACGCTATAAAAAGAATAATTATCTTAAAAAAAAACACACGTAGTGAAAAAAAGGGCAAAATAATAAAAGCTAATCAAATGCTATCTTTTATGTTAGGTGTAACAAGAAAATTGCTTGAGTAGAGAAATGATATCTGACTGTTCTGAGCAGGTGGGTAAAGATGTTTTATTTTATTTTACAATAATTTCTTTTATATTTCAAAATAAATACAAACCATTTTGTAAATAAACTTTTATACACAAATAAACATGTTTTGCTTTTATTTATTATTTTCTTTTAAAATGCAAATTACATACATTTCTCATGTTTAATTGTTTAAGAAAAATGATGAATAAAACAAGGAAATGATATCTAATATATGTATATTTCAATGTAAAGTCATCCTATTATGGTATTGGCTGGGGAAGCGTACCCATGCATTACAAAAAGAAATAAAAATAGTTGCCTACTTTTTAGCAGGTTTTGAAAAGAGTTATAAAAAGTGTATTTTTAGTACCATATAAATGATAACTACCATTGACAACTGTTTAAATGAATAAATAAAAATAACAGTAAAATTGATTTTATTCATTTCTTTTTTTTACTGTTTTGCCTTTAGCTTTTCATAAAACCTTAAAATATAATTTTTACCTTATATAAATGTCTTGAACCATGAATTATTATAATTTTAAAATATTTTATCCACCGAGTTGATTAACTCATACTTTAGTTACTAAATATTTTCAAAGAAAACTTCTTTAGAGTACATGGATAATAGAGATTATGTCTACAGATATCAAGGAACCCAAGAAAATAAACAATTCATTTATTTACTTTTACACAATTGTAATATTTAAATTTGAATGGATTTTGGTTAATTAAAGTTTTGAGTATAGAATGACTCGTTTAGTTTTTGGACCATTGTTGTATATGTAAAAAATTTTATATAATTAAAAAAAAAATGTTTAGTTAGGAATTTCTCCGTATAGCCCTCCATTCCCACATTGATTTTCCAAGCTTCCGAGACAGGCTATGACAACCAAAGACAATAAAACTAGAAGCCTTTAATCGAGTGTACTATCATTACTCCTGCCATCTGTTTTAAGCTAAAACTAGTAAATTGTTTCATCTAAATCCAAAATTATTGCTAATATAAGCTAAACACTTAGCACCTACCAGTTGGCCCTAATAAGAAAAACTTTATTGTCATTAGAAGGGGGAAATAATCTTAGGGGCTTGAGCCCATGCGAAGTTTGGAATCATATCCGAACGATTGAAATTTTATGGTAGCGTCTCGTCTAAATCTAATCTATCTACTCAAAATTTTACTCATAACCACAGAACAATCTTAAGAGAGCCAGGTGAATTTCTGAAGCCCACAAAAATGCTTCAAAAAACCTACCAAAATAATTGTACACAACATAGAAATAGCTAAAGAGATGATATTTTTACCTTCAAGAGTTGAAAATGCTCTTAAGACAAAAGTAAATGTTGCAGGGAACCGGAAAGGCTGATCAGTTGCTATTGCAAACAAATCCTGAAAAGCATCATACAAAAAAATTATGACATATCCGAAATAATAAAAGGAATGCAATTGAATTTTGATTGAGCCAACCTCACCAATTGCAGCCAAGGTTTGTTGCCGATCAGGTGATTGGCTTAACAGATTATCCAAGAAAAACTGTATGGACCGCCTCACCTACAAGTATAGGAGCTCAATGCATTTCAATCAAAAAACTACAACATAAAAAATATTATATAAGCTCCGCTAAGATCATCAGTATTTAAAACGCATAGATATGAAGAAAAAAGTTGATGTGCTTCACTAACCGAGGACATGTCTCCTGTTGGCTTAAGCGCCTCAATTTCAATAAGGTTGCTCATAACCTAAATAAAAAAGGATTAAACAATAGCTGTCTGAGCATCCAAAAATTGCAAGAACCATGAGATATTCAAATACATAATAGAACTTCTCACTGATGTAAAAGACAACTAACGCATGAAATGAGTGGGCAAATTTACATACTGATATGATCCGGAGCAAAAATCGACACAATTCTTTACAGAAATTAGGGCAAAACATATTTCATATTTTAATAATTCAAACAACTCAATAAGAATACAAAAGATAAGCACCTACAATTCGAGAGGTAGGCGATCTCTCCCAATTCATACAATTCGAGAGGTAGGAAATATCTCCCAAAACCTAAACCTAAGATTCACAATCCAATCTCAAGCATAAAACCTAACCCTAAACATAATAAGCCTATTTATACCCAACGATAATAATAATAAAAGACTAAATTACCCTTAGGCATACAAAAAATGAACTTTCCCTTTTACACTAGGCATAGACGTAACAATCTCCCTGCCCAAAAGACACATTGACCTCAAGATAGAAAAGTTAGACTGCTGCTTGATCAAGTCAAGCGGCTTCCACCTGGCATCATTTTCATTTAGGGACTGTTTGGTGCAGTTTTTAAGTTGCGGTGCATTTTCCACTGCTATTTCACACTGTTTGAAAATCACATTTGGAATGCTTTATGTATTCCCCACTACTATTTCAATTAATGCGCGGTCGTGGGTTCGACCTGCGGCCCACGTTCAATAGCAATATTTTGTCCTCTTCACCCCCCCCCAACCCCGCGTTCTCCCTGTCTCGTGTGCACTTTCTCCTCTCCTTTGTGTGATTTCGGTGGCTAGGGTTGGGGAGATCTCTCCTCTCTTCTTTACCGCTGTGTTTGTTTACGGTGATTTTCGTTGGTTGTTGGTTTTGTTGCGGTGATTTGCCCTTTCTTCCCGCACCCCTCTCTTCTTTACCATTGTGGCGTCTCTATCGCTATGTTTGGCATTTGTTTAGTGGTTGTTCCAGGTTTCGGCTTTGTGGTGGTTGTTGCTGTGAGTTGGCTTCTCTTCTCCCTCCTCCCTCCCTTCTTTGCCGTTGTGGCTAGGGTGGGCATTTGGGCTCCGTTGTGGTTTCAGCTCTCCACTGCATGGCTTTGGTGGCTAAGGCTGGTTCTCGATTACCCTGCCTTTCTTCTCCTCTCCCCTCTCCCCTCTGTTCTTCGGCTCTGTCTGGATACCTCGCGGTCCATCGCCCCCAAGGTATTCTTTACATATGAGTTTTATCTGTGTTGCGATTATTGCTGGCAAATTATGGTGCCGTGATGTTGATTTTGCTATTTTTTTCCTATGTTGCGATGTCGATAGATTGGATGAAGGTTGTGCTACTATGGGGAAACTAGGGACTCTTTTTTATCCCTACCCTCTCTGATTTTAGTGTTATGTGGAAATTATTTTTGGCCCTATGTTTATTATTGGCATGATGAAATTACATAGTTGGTACGGGAAAACTTCTTTCGGATGTGTTGTTGCATGGGGAAATTACCGTGACGTTCGGTGTGTTGCGTTGTTGGAGTGCCATGATTAATGTTGATGGTTAGAGGAGATGATGTGGAGGTGTGCAAAAGATTAGGAGGCGGTGCTTGGTTTGGAGGAGGCGGTGTGGTGATGTGGAGTTGGTGGAGTGGTCTGGTGATGTGGAGGAAGGTGATATAGAGACGGTGGAGTGGTGTGGTGTGCTATTCATATTGGTGGTTGGTGGTGATGTGTGTTTTGGAGGAGGTGGTGTGGTGTGGAGATTGTGGTGTGGTGTGGTGTTGGTGTTAGTTTTCGGTGATATGGTGATGGTGTGCTATTGATGTTGGTTGTAAGTTGCGTGGAGGTGGTGGAATGTTGTGGAGGTAGGTGATATGGAGGTGGTCTAGTGGTCTGGTGTGCTATTGATGTTGGTCATTGGTAGTGTGGAGGCGATGAACTGTGGTTTGGAGGAGATGGTGTTGTGTGAAGGTCATGCTATGTAGATAAATATGATGGGACGTACGACCTTAAGTGACACATACAAGATCTCAATTTTATTTATATTACTTGGATGGCCAATAAGGGTATCGGTGATTTTTTGATAAATATGATGGTGGTGGTTGTGATGCGGTGGTGGTGTTGAACAGATTTTTATACAAGTGAATCTCAATTTTATATATATTACTTGGATGGCCTATAAGACAACCGTGGAAAAATTATGTAATATAAGTAATACATTTTTTTTTTTTTGAATTTTGGAGGTCTATGATGAGACATACGACCTTAAGGGCTCTTATGTATGACCAATATTTCGCTATTGGCTCTTGTCACATGAGAAATCTCAATGAAGACAACCAAGTTCCTCTCATTTTTTAGTGTTATGGTTTTTTAGATTCTTCTAAATGATCTTTTTCTGGTGATATGCATATGTGACACATATGAGATCGATATTACGTGGGTTAAAGACAACCAGGAACAATTTTTCTATAAATTATGTTGTCTTGCGTAGTGACAGATTCATTAATTTATATACTGTGTTCTCTAAGACCTTACAGCTACAACTTACCGACATTGACTTCTATTATTAATTTTTACTAATGATACATTTAAACGTATGTGTTTTGTGGTTTTAAGCATTTAGGAAAGATGAACACGAGGATTTTCGATACCTTCAGAGCATTGTACTGCTACTGCGGACTACAATGTTCTTTGCTTAATTCGCGATAACCACATATCTATGGGAAACAATTTTACAACTGTCCAAGAAGAAGAACAAAAAACTGTGACTTCTTCAGATAGACAGATTGGTTTGAGGATTTCACTACCGGGTGATAGGGCATGGAGAGTTTCCCTGAAGAACGACTTATCTCGTGACATATACCAGCTACTTTTTAAAAATAAAATTATCATATTTTTAATTATTATTTTAATACTCCTTTTCTAACTTTGATAGTCGAGCCACTCATTGTTTAGTGAGGTAACTATTTTTATTTTGTAACATTCGAACTTCATATTTGCTTTCAAGAATGGAATGTGCTATTATGAATAGTTTTGTTGTAAACAACATTACAGTATAAGGTAAAATGGTCATTTGTCTAGAAACAACTACAATACATATATTTCAAATATGCAAGAAACAAACAGACAACCAGCTTATTTAAAAGCAGCTTCTGCGCGACAAATTCCAACCATAACTATTGTGCAACAGCTTTTAAATAAGCTACAACAGCCCCAAACAGACCCTTAATGAGGAATTCATAGTGACCCAAAGAAGTTCGAAATATAGTCTTGTGCACATCCTTTGGTTGCATCTCAATCAGTTGGTGGACTGATTTCTAATCAGTCTTAGATATTATCGCAGCCTCAAACAGCTCATCCCGTGGCTTATCGATCACAAGAATCTGTCAACTCCGTCTCATGAGTCTCTTCCATCTCTGACAACTTCGATCTTGCTTGCTTTTGTTTATCCAAGTCATCTGAATGTCGTATTATTTCTTCAAAGTGTTGTCGCTCGAGTCTGCTCCGAGTTTCCTTGCTCGATACCACAACTCTCGATCCACCTAAAGTTGTGATGTTGCCCTCATGTAGTGCGACTCTTTTTGGTTGTTGCTGTTGGAGTCCGTCCCCGACATCGTCTCTCGACCCCATGGCTGGCGGAGCCTGTTTTGTGTGAAATTCCACTATGTTCTTCATCATTTCTTGCATTTCTCTGATGCTCTCAAATCTGTCCCCCATTCGATTCTCTATAGAAGAAAACCTATTTTCTATTGTGACCCATCTCAGATTTGAGTTGCCCCACCTCTTCCTTCAACTTCGCCAACTTCTTTATCTTCTTGATCGACAATACTCCCCAAAAATTTTCAATCACAAAAGACGGAATCATCAGTATGCTAAAATGCCGTCGATGATTTCCAAATAGTCTAAATCGCAACGTCCAGTGCTGAAAAACTGCGACCTAGGAAAGGAATATGAAGAAATTGTGTTCTGAGGCAAACCATTGAAAATTCCAGAATTTTTTAGTTCACACTATAAAAAAGGCGGGTTTGGTCACTCTGTTCGCCACAATCCTGGCGTTGCTTACCAATTACGTGAATCACGATTGTATCACAAGAGGCACGCGACAATCCCACGGTCAGCACCATGCAAACCCTAACTCACACATCATCGCTTTTCTTTGCGTTGAAGCTTGCACTGCGATCAGCGAAAAAGTTTGCAAGACCCAATTTTTTTCCACGTCACGATCCCAAGCGCAAGGAGAAGAAAGACGCGATCCCTTGTCTGTTGTATGCAAATTGGTAAGCTACGATCCCTTTGTTGCCTCCCCCGCAAGCTACGATAACTGGGAGAAAAGCTGTGATCCCCTCAATCGCCTTCCCCGCAAGCTACGATCCCGGAGAGAAAAGTTGTGGCTTGTCATCGTGAGCTGTGATCCCATAGTAGCTCTAATGGCGATTCCTTCACGCGGCACGAAGCGGAATGAGGTGATTTTCAGGTCTCTGAGCGCCGCTTCCCAGTCGTTGCCTTCCAGCTAGGTCTGATTGCGATGGTATCACAGGGTTCGGTCACGAAGCCAAGTCTCATGCGCTGCGATAGGGGGAAACTGTGACTTTTGAGTCTTGGTTTGTTGCGATTGAATTCACCGAATCTTTTGTATGCCGCAGTCCTATGTCGGGTTGCAATCCTTCCCAAATAAAAATTGTAACAATCACCCAGTCTTCTGATCACAAGCACCCTTTCCCAGAAATCTTACTCTGATACCAATTTAATACGATCCAGAGCAAAAATCGACACGATTCTTCACAAAAATTAGGGCAAAATATATTTCTTATTTCAATAATTCAAACAACTCAATAAGAACATAAAAGATAAGCACTTAGATTCGAGAGTTAGGTGATCTCTCCCAATTCCTACAATTTGAGAGGTAAAAAATCTCTCCCAAAACCTAAGCTTACGACTCACAATCCAATTTCATATGTAAAACCCAACCCTAAACATAATAAACCTATTTATACCCAGTAATAATAAAAACAAAAGACAAAATTGCCCTTAGGCGTACAAAAGAAATTTTTGCCCTTAGACTAGGCATAGACGTAACACAGACATACAACTCAATTCCTATGTATCTACATATCTAACACTAAACTTTACTTTTACATTTACGCCACTCAAATCTTTTATATCACATAGAAAATACTACCATTTTAACGTATGAAAAGTGAAATACCCCTCGAGCATGGGTAAGGTGGTATGCATGTAGAACTGAAGTTCAGGTGATAAATATGTAAATACATTGGAATTGAGCGGTATTATGTGAAGCTTCCAATGAGTAAAACACTTGCTAGTTTCTCCAATGGGTAAAATCATTTTAAATCTGACGAAGATTTTAAAAACCATTAATAATGCGAGTACAGACTTGAATAAATAATAGAGAGATAAAACATTTAGGGTTCTTTCTCATGGAAGGTTAGCTTTTACAAACTTGTAGTAAAAAAACCTGGGACTAGGAAATATTAAAAAAGGGGAAATTTTTCACCATCTTATTAGGGACTATCAGATAGGTTCTGCGACCAACTCTCACACCTGAATATTATAGTGTCAAAATGCAAATTTGATATTGATAGGATTCAAATTATTTTTTGAAAAGGTTTCCAGAGTAAATGAAAACATAATAAACTAGACATGAATCTAAACTACCATGATTATTGATAGAAGAAAAGAAACTAAAAACAACCTTTGCAAAGATGTGTAGAACAAAAGCAGCAAGCATCTAAACCTGAATCACTTTTAGTAGATAATTTTTCACATAGTAACCCCAATATGTCGGGGGGTTTTAGAAAATTTGATGAAATATATCATGAATTGATGATAAGTTCCAACAAGCCGTTGAATTTTTCTTGATAAAGACAAGTGCAGAGATATTTTATGTAACCACTTCAGTAGGTTTAGATGAGTTTTACATAAATGTTGAAAGTTCCTCACAACCTTAGTTTTTTCTCCTAAGAGATAAAGCCAACAAACACAGGAGCAGTCAGCAATAACCATGATAAACCATAAAATTTTATAACAAACACCTTCCCTTGCCTTTCCCACCACTTCCCCTGTCGCCCCTCCTCCAACCAACAAGTCAGCCATCGTCCCTCCTTTGAAATCCCCTTTTCTAACCTACCACACTACCTCCAACCCTGCACTACTTCGCTGACGCCACCACTACCCCAGGTCTTCTCGTCTGGCCTTAACCGGAGCATAGTGTCGTTGTATTGTTTTTTCCAGTTGTGTCATGTTCTACCCCGATTTCTACATTTTCGAACTAATTTTTGAACTTCTTCCGGTATCATTTGGTATTAGAGTTAGTCCAACCTTAGTCCTATCATAGGGTTCTCTGGCATCCGCCATAAACCAAAACTTTTTTGCCTATCACCAAATATCTTTTCCACAACCCAAACCCTAACCCCACCAAAATTTTTCTTTCTTTTTCTTAATCCCTAGTCATGCCACCATTGAGATACATACACGAGCCGTCACTGGAGGAGGTACGGTGAGAGATCCGCCGACTTCGGCGGTGGATTACAGACATAGAATACGAAATCCAATGGAAGGTACCCTCAATTGTGATCTGAAAGGTCAAAGGGGGAAATAAGAAGATGTGAAGATGAAGCGAAAAACACAATGGCAGTTCCTACCAACTTACTACCACCAAAGTTACAGATCCTAGCTTCCAAAATAGAGAGACTGCAATACCAAGCGACCCCCTGACTACAATCCAGCAAAACCAACCCGTAAGTCTGTCAAAGCCAGAAAATGTGGCAAGTGTCATGGATTTGGACATGTTGGAGTAGAATGCACAACCATGTGATTAAACTACTTTACCGACCAGGGTGTCATCCAAAAGTTGGGTAAAGACACCGTAGACACTAAGGATAGTGAGGATATAAATGAGTACTAGCTCCCAGTTGAAGGGATGAACTGTGATCAGGAAGAAGATACAAACTTTAGAGAGGATTCTCATTTTTCAACTGACAAGGAGGAGATGCCACCAAATTTAGTTGACCCGGAGATAGAGATTCCAGTTGAGGTAGCAATAGCCGTTTGGGGAAGAATGTGGTCTTGATGAAATGGACATTCGTGCAGAATATAAAGTGTTGGTACCTCAAGCTACTGTTTCATAGGCGGTGGGAGGAACATCAACCAGACTAAGTTGGGATGTCCAAAAAGGTTATGAGTTTGAGGAGTCGACATCAGATACAGGGTCACTACATATGAGAGAAATGCAGATATTTCAGATTTATATACCACTTCCTGTTTGCCCTTACGGAGGGAGTCCCAACAGGTCCGAAATGAGTCAATTTGGGCCATGTCTGGACTATTACAGCGAGTATTTTAGATGTTAGATTCAACTCAACAGGGTACCCATCAATAGATGCCCAGACAAGAAGGATAAACCGCGACCATGAAATTTATCTTGAGAGCTTGAGGGGGAAGAAAATGCTTCAATGAGATCCAGGTCTCGTCACTGAATATGTCTCTCCTGAATGGTTGCTAGTAGGAGGGGCACAACCTGCCACAAATGTCATCCCATAATTGATTTCTCCTCATCTGCTTGTTCATTAAATACAATTCGTGGGTATGAAAAGTGGAAGGAGAAGCCTCCAAGCTTAAGAGCTCGAGAGTTATATTGCGAGAAGCCACCTTTACATACAGCTCCCGCTCAGGATGCGCCAAAAGAGAATAGTTCTATTCTAACAGAATGACAACGCAGACTTGAATGACTTACCAAGAGACTTAACGTCATATCATGAAGACTCAGGTGTCATCAGGACTAAAGACAGGAACAAGAAGCTTCGACGAATTAGGTTGAAGCCCTCCCAACCCCAACAACCTAACGTGGAGAGTAAAACGACTGAACCGGCTGGCGCTAATATCAACCTATTATGGGGCGCTAATATGCCAGTTAGCTAGACAGGCTGACCAATTACTCGAATGTTCCAGGGGAGGTCCAAAAACACGATCGCACAGAAGCACGGCTGAAGGATCAGGACTACCGTGGAGAAGGTGGGACTACCTCCCTTTCTCTAGTGCTCTTCCCCCTTTGGAAAGCCTTTAATGGCTATTTTTTGGAATATTTCCATCATTTCTCTAGTGTGGGATTTTCCTTTATTTCTCTCATTTTTCCCCTAATCGAAGTCTATATATTGTTATTGTTTCAGAGAATTAGGGCAGTTCTTGTTGTGTTTGCTTTTAGATTTCTTATATGGAGTCTTTTCCCTGTTCTTGAGTTGTATGTGAGGAGGTGGCGGTGCTTCGGTTATATCCTACTCCAAGATGGTGTTGTACCTTCCTTAATCCCCTCTCCAATCCTCTTGTTACCTTCACTCTAGTCGTCGGCCACCCCCAACACGTCCTCCCTGTGTTGCCGCCCACTTCCACCCTCCAACCCCCCTATCAGCACCCTGTCCTTCCATCCCCCGCCGTCGGACCTTGCTGTCCAGCCCTCTGGCCACCAACCTGCATCCCATCGACCACTCCAGGTAGCCCTTCCCGCTGTCTAGGTCATCCTCACCAGCACCCAACACCTTCCCTTGCCTTTCCCACCACTTTCCCTGTCGCCCCACTCTATAACCATCAAATCAGCCACCGTCCCTCCATTGAAATCCCCTTTTTCTAAGCTACCACGCTACCTCCAACCCTTCCCCTTCCCTGCACTACTTCACCGACACCACCACTGCTCCGAGTCCTCTCGTCCGGCCATAACCGGAGCGTAGTGTCATTGTATTGTTCAATCCAGTGGTGTCATGTTGTACTGCTGTTTCTACATTAATGAAAACTTTTTTTTACACTTCCGCCGATTTCCGAACTTCCTTCGGTATCAAGAAAGGTGTGTAGTCTCATCATCGATGGAAAGAGCAACAAGCGTGTGGCGTCTACGTAGATCGTGGAGAATTTGAGCCTCATGACTCGGTCGCATTCTTAGCCGTAGTCTCTGATGTGGCAAAAGAAAAGGAAAAGAGTCGGCACTAAACGGAGGTGCCCAGTGGAGTTTTCGTGAAAATATGCACTTGCATTAAAATATCAAAAAAAGTATAACGATAATGCAAGTACGCATCTATGATGTAAAAAAAAAGAGATATGTCATCTACAAGTATGATAAGAGTTCTATGTCGTCATCTACATGCCTCAAAAAAAAAACTCTAAGAGCATGCTTGACACAAAAATGGGCAACCCTATTACATTCCCGTGACACAAAAAAAAACGAAACTTAACTAAATTTAAAATGGAAAGCAAAATCCATAGCCTCTTCGGGTCGGTTTTGCCAAAACTCCTTCATAGTCGATCTCATGAACTGCATTAAGTTGGCATTATCCCCTTCAATGATTAAGTCTTTACATTCAAACATCCATGGTATGAAAATATTGTGAAAGAAGAAGTAGCTTGCAGCTCAACTAGAATGCATTCCCAATGTTCCATAGCTTTGTCCCCTCATAGCTTGTGCATTTCAGATGACTACACCGGTGGCCGCAATGTCAGAGGGTAGGAGTGCGCAATCAAAATTAACTTTAATCCACCTGAGAGGAGGAGGTTGCCAGAAGGTGGATAAGACTGATCGAGATGATCGGCGCCTAATAAAGGTTTCAATTTAGAACTAATTACAGGATCATGTGTGGTACGATGTGTTGTCGTTCTTGTGGAGACAGTGGAAATTTGATCGTAGGACTCGGCACGATGGATTCAGAAACACCTAATCCTTCACCAATGATGGTAAGCACATAATCCTCCCGTTTGCGGAGCCGAGATCACAAATGCCTTGGCCTGCAAAGCAGCATCGGTGGAACCAATTTTGGCTACAACGGAAGATGATAGGACTGAGATACTGATTTTGGACATGGGACAGTCATGACACGGAGCATTTCAGGACATCACAATTGATACCTTACCACCATGGCCCCCACCATTCGAGGAGGTTCAGGTTACCTTCACTTCAAATCCGTTTGTGCCAATCTTGGGTTACTTTGGAAGGATTAAGCAGTATATGTGTGACATGAAAGCCCGAGTTAGATCAGTAGTGAGTTTCTAAAATGTTGGATCTATATCGATGTATGCTCGCAAGTGGAGAAAACCCCTCTTGCGTTTTGGGAGACAATGTAGTTGCCAATGGGATCCAGGTGCTTCTCAGACCATTCACAGACCCTCAATCCCGAGAGATTACAACAGTTCCACTAATTTCAACATGCTAACAAAAGCTTTGATGAATGAAGTCGAAGATCCCCCAACCTTGGAAGACAAACGTGGAGGGTGGAAAGCTAAACCGGTTTAGCAAGAACTTAAGGGGGATGGTTGAACCTACACTTGGGTCATGGCTACCGCCTGAGGAGAGAGATTTCCGCCTCATAGTTATCCTCTATTATAAATATGTCATTTTCAGTTTTATAGTTAGTTTTTTCTGATTTCAAATTTCTCGTCATCGGTGTTTCTCCCTAGCTAAGTTTGTCTGCGAGGACAAGTAGTCCTACGGCTTTATCCTGCTTAGAGTTGGTTCTATGGGTGTATCCTGCCTAGAGGTGGTGATTATGTCCCCCTATTCCCTGCACTTACACCTTTCCTACTCGTTGAACTCTCGCTAGCACATCTTCACATTGTCTCTCCACCGCCAGCCCTATCTCTCACTTGTTACTGCCGCAAGTGTTGTCAGCCCTTCCTGTCGATGCCGCTTTCCTCTCTAGCTTCTCCAACCGAGTAGCATACCCCTCCGTCTTTCCCTGCCACTGCCACCCCATCCAACACCTCCTGCCCTCATCGCAGATCGCTCGATCATAACCTGTTGTTGCTGCAATATCTCCCAACACCTACCGTTGCTACCTCAATCTCATTCCCTACTACTCTCGCACCCCCAACTAGCTACCCCACCTACTGTCCAGCCGGTATTCACCGCCTTCCTCCTTGCCCTAGGGCTCGTTTGTGTTTTGTGCTATTTTATTCTTGTTTTAATAACTTTTGTGGGAATCCTTCTAATTTTCAGGAATAATATTTGCGTTCTATTGTCTTTCAGGTTAACTCTGGTATTAGGCTGTCATCAAACGTAATCTATGACGCCCTGACAATTTACTACAAACAATCATGTAATATCTAACGTGTCACACACGAACACGTTTGCGAGATGCGTCCAACACCTGTCATGCCTAACATGTGTCTAATTTTAAAAAATTAATAATAAATAAAAAATTGAACATGTTTACGACAACAATAAAAAGCCTTTATCCCACTAAGTGGGGTCGGTAAATTTAGATTTTGATGATTTAAGTTTGAGCACGATTATCCTTAAAATTTAAATTCAAGTGTAGTGAACAATATCAAAATATATAATAAAATTGAACTTTTGATGATTTATCGTATATAATATTCTAAAATATTATGAAATATCATAATTTTTTATTTTTGTTAAATTTTGACTACAAATTAATTTTTATTAGACTTAATATTTTTGATCATTTTTTTTCCTACTCTTTTGATTTATGAATAATATGATAATCATTTATATTTTTATCATTCTTAAATATCATTTTTGTTTCATCATCATGTTGTTAGGATTTTTTTATCTAATATATGTATATGTATGTATGTGTGTGTGTGTATTTTTTTTCGCCAAAATAAAACTTTCATTGATGGAATGTCGATACAAACGTTTTAGTGAGCGGGTGCTAGAAACCCACTCACAAGACATACAATACTAAAAAAAGGTACCCAAAATATACAAGTATATCAAAAGAATAAGATTTCGTGAAATCGTAAAAGTGCGCCAAGCAAAAGTAGGGGGGTCAATCATGAAGGGAGGATTTTCTCTCCCCCTCCCCCTGGTTCTAGGAATGGAGTCCAACAATAAACTGTGTAGGGGGCTTCCACCCGAGATGATCAAATGTCGTCCTGGAGATTCTGGAGGTGAGGCATTCCTTTCTTCTTCCTCTTGTATTTTTGAACTTGTCATTCATCTTCCACTTGTTGTTCCACCTATAATTTATTGGATTTTTAGTAGAGAACTCACCTTGATCTTGAAATTCCTCCAATATATGAGTACCTTCCCCAACGGCAATAAATGGTGCCAAACACATTTGAGTGAACATCTAAGGCAACCAAATGAGAGGGATTAGGAGTCTCAGTAGGCTTGCTTAGAGGTGGGTTCTCATCAGGTTCACTGGAAACAGTATCAAGCTGTGTAGGAATGCTTCCATTGTTAGGAATGGGGACAGCAAGCAGCCCATCTGTCTGGTTAACATTAGTAACAGCAGGTCCCAATAAAGTTGCAGGATCTAAAGTTACCTCTTAGGTAGCACTGGCAAAATTAACATGTTCAAGAATAGATGGTTCTTTTGCATTTTGTTCTAACAAAACACTGTCAGAAATAACATGTTCAGGAATAGATGATTTCTTTACATGTTGTTCAGCCACAGGATAATCTATATCCAGCTGTATTGGAATATTGAATTTCAACTTTTGGTGTAATCTGAAGCATGTATCATGTGTATGACCAAATATCTTACAAAGATTGCAGTAGTAAGGTCTTTGTTACATAATGATTTGTTGACAGTAACCATTGTGAGCAGTGTCAAGCCAGATTTCTTCTACATCTGCAAGTGAAATATCCTTTTCCATTAAAATCCTTGCAGCAGAATGGCTTAACACATTAAAGATAGAAATATCTAACTTTATTGGTTTTACAAGAATAGCCCATACTTGATGGTTGAAGAAGTGAAGTTTAAGTCCAGGTAATTTAAACCATATATGCACAATGGGAGGTTCTTGACTTGGATCAAAGTCGGAGACCATTTAAGCACTTTAATATATTTGCCCTCAATGAAGATGCATTCCTTCGAGAATATCCTTGTATAGTCTTCTTCTTTGCTCAATTGTATCATAACATGTCTTCCATCAAAATGACCTACCTTCTAGTCCCCAACTAGTTTGAGATCTCCAAAATCTTTCCTAGTAATCTCCATTTTTTGGTGACCCACTTGGAACTTTTCAATCAGTGTAAATTTATGATTTTCAGTGTCAGAAAAAATTAATGCTGGTTTGCCCCACTTTTTTCCTATTTTTTTACGAAGTTACAATCTTCTCGTCCAGCCAATGAATCATGATACATCTGCAGAAAAATCAAACTATCCCCGAGAAGGAAAGGAGAACCGCCTTTATTAAACACTGCAACACTGCAGCATAGGAGGGTTTGCCCACATTCGGAGTAGATTTAGTAACGAAGGAAGATGAGAGAGCTACCATGAAATCAAAATAATAGAAAACCGCAAAAACAACAAGATGTGGTTTGCTTTAATTGGTAATGTCGGTTCGAGCAGACAACTATCTCAGAGGTTAAGATTATGAGTTAATGGAAGAGAAAAATGACCGGAGTGGAACCAAATCCTTCAGCAAAGAGGTCGTTTGGGATAGTGTACGGCCGATTGAATGGGTGCAAGGGTGGGGTGCCAGCCAAATCTGCCATAGCTGAAACCCTAAAACGAAAGAACTTCAAAGTCGCCAGAGCCAACTTCCGACGCACAAAACGATCTCGCAACTCCGACTCGCCACCATCTCCGCGAACGAAGGGCGATGCACACTCAACAGCCGTCCATCGTGAAATCGGCTTTCTCTAGCGTCTATCGTGAAATCGCCATGGAATCACCTTTCTCTAGCGTTATCGCGTTATATATATATATATATATATATATATATATATATATATATATATATATATATATATATATTAAAGGCATGTTTGTGTCCAATATTTTCAAAAATAAGCTTTCACTTGTTCGTGTTGTATCATGTTTGTATCGATGCATCTAGAAAGTGGTAAAAAACAATACAAATCCTAGCAATCCCTGGGAACAAATCTTGAAATCCACAACAAATAGAAAATTGGGCAAGAAAATCTTAACTTCTTATTTAATTTATTCATAGATAAGACTTTGCACTTGAGAGTTAGCTTATGAAGAATGAACAAATAGTCAAATAAGTCATTTAAATGCACGCTTTAATAAAACAAAAAATAAATTGAAAGAGAACCATCAACCACTCGGATCTTTACATTATTGTAGCAAGGTGTAATATCACACAACCATGGCAACTTCCAATCATACAATTAGATCCTTCAAATTTACAATTCATGGGCCACCTTCAAATTTAGCACTTAAAAGCAAAGGAGTGATCATTTATTCGGGGAAAAGAACAATTAGAAGATGATGAGGATGGAATAATGCGAGAACTATCGGGAACCCCCCATCTCACCCCTTCTTCCACAACATGAGCAACGGTGTTGCGATACTGTTCTCGCGACACTACTTTACCACGACTATGGCAGATTGTAGTTTTGTGTCTGGACCGAACCGGTCCCGTTTTCTTCGTTGTTGCAGAGTTAGTCGACCCTCCTAGAACACTCCTCAATATCCTCTTATTATACATTTGTATTCCTGATGTTTTAGGGTTAGTTTTTTCTATGTTTTATTTAGGACAACCATTGGAATCCGTTCATCCCCTCCGAGGGTTGTATCCGAGGGATTAGGAAGTGCTTCGGTCGTATCTCTCTCCCGATGTGGTGATTACCTTCCCCTATTCCCTTATACATTCTCCCGCGTCGCTCTCGACCACTCCATCCTTGCTACAGCTGTCTCCCTGCAATTTTCTACTTTCCAGCAGCCATTGCTTCTTATTGCACCGTCCCGCAATCCTTTGTTGTCCGATCGTCTCGATCCCATTTCTGCATGTTCTCGCACCCTCCATTGCCTTCACCTTACTTCCTAGCACCCTATGTTTGTTGTTGCACCCTCCCACCACCCTGTTGTTGGCTGCCACAACCCGCTGCTTACTATCCAGCCGCCACGCTTCCCCAACTTACTGTCGCACACTCAAGCAACCTTCTTATTGTTGTCTAGCCACCAGCTCACCTTCACTCGCCACCGCAAACCCTCCCTACCACCTACAATTTTTCATTTCCACTACCACAACTCGCAGCCCATCAGTATCAATCCTCGCCCTATAGAGTCATTTGTGCTTGTGTCGTTTTTCTTTTAAGTGTCTTGTTTGTAATCCATTTGAATTTCAACAATAAAATTATCATTACATTGTGATTTTTGGGTTGTTATCAGAGCTAGTCGAACCCTAGTCTATCATAGGATTTCTAGCAGCTGCCACATTGAAACCTATCTCCATCTAAAATTTTTCTTTCATCCTACATCCTCCTTACACACTCTACCCACACCCAAAACCTAACCATGCCGCCAAAGAGATAATAGCTAGAAGCCTGATAGAGGGAAAATGACACGATACAGTTTCTGCGAAATTCACAACAAGGTGGCCGGGAGATTTCTATGGAGGATAAGCAGTAAGAAACACGACAACAACAATCGAAGCATATCACAATCGAGAGGCAATCCAAATAAGTCACTCATAGCTACAACGGTGAATTGTTAGATCAAAGGAATGGAGTGAACCTCCTCCATAATGTGGTTTCCTAGGGTGAAGAAGCACTAACTCGAAAATGTGGCCTGAAATATCTGAGAAGTCAGAATATTGAAATAAAGGTGGGTTGTCATATTCAATGGCCACATGGATCCAAATGAGTTCACCGAGGGGCTAAGGACCTTGAATGTGTCTTTGAGTGTCAGGACATCCCATCAAATGAAATGGAGAAACTAGTTTGTAGCAAATTAAAGAATAGTGCGTAATTTTAGTGGAAAAATTTGAAGTAAATAAGCCAACGTGAAGGAAAAGACAACTTATGAATATTATGAGTGCAAGGCCTATGAATATGTGAATAAATAAATAAGAAAAATTACACTGGATCCGATTTTGATATGACCCGATAATTATAGAAAAGTTTGTAAGTATGGATAGGCCATCCAGTCCAAGATATTACCTTTAGGATATTTGACATATAGTGCTTTTGGAGACATTGCATTCATGCCATTTAGCATATCCTATATTTATTTATAAAAGAGTTTTTTCTTTTACGCTTCTTGACATTTAAGGCAGACTTCTCTTACTCTTCTAGAAGACATGCGCACTATTGGGACACTTCTTAGAAAGTTCACTGCACTTAACATGGATATATTTCCAATATAATTCAGCACAATGTCTCAACTTGACCCGCAACTTGGAATTAAAAAGAAAACTGCCGGTCGGAGGGAAGAACACAAAAAAAAACATTCTATTCATAAAATTTAAATTTACAATCAGTTTGTAAAAAAATTTAAATAATTATAACTGACAAAAATTAAGAACTAACATACAGTACCAATCAATTTGTGCTCCTCATCACTGTACACACTCTCAGGGATTCACCTAGCCTAAAGCGGGGATTCCTGTAAAATATTAGCATTTAAAGATTTGAATAAAAACTACTCAGTTGGCAAGTGATTTTAAACTACAATAATTCTCATTTTAAATTATTTTATAAAAGTGCAGTAAATAATAAATGATCGTGCGCAGTAAAAGAACAGTAAAAAATATTTTCTTTTATTCTTGTTACACTTTCATTATTGAGAGCCACCGTCTAAACATATACTTTAAAAAAAAATTTGTTTAACATTTTCCAGCCCGCAATAAAAGTAGACAATTATTTCTATTTGCATTTTCATTTTCGTGCACGGGTGTATTGCATTCTCTTGTCAGTATCATTCAGGATTGAGTCTCATATGCATACATATATTATGTTTTATTTATTTTCTTAAATTTAACATTTGAAAGAAAAACATGAAACTTTCAACAACAACAACAACAACAACAACAAAGCCTTAATTCCACTAAGTGGGGTCGGCTACATGAATCCTTTTTCTCCATTGCGTCCTATTTAGTGTCAAATTTTCGTTTAATTCTAATAGATTAAGATCATTTTTTATGCAATAAGCCCAAGTTTTCCTAGGTCCGCCTCTCGCCTTTCTTAACATAAGTTGTATTTAAAACATCTACTCTCCTAATCGGATCATCGAGTGGTCGACGTTTAATGTGACCAAACCATCTAAGGCGACTCTCTCTAATTTTATCCGTCATCGGTGCAACTCCAACCCTATTACGGATATATTCATTTCGCATTTTGTCTCTAAGTGTAAAGCCACTCATCCATCTAATCATTCTCATCTCGACAACACTTAACTTAACATTATGCTTCTCTTTTAAAGGCCAACATTCAGCACCATAGAGCATTGAAGGTCTCACCACCATCTTATAAAATTTTCCTTTCGCCTAAGCGGTACTTTTCTATCACACAATAGGCCGGACGCATTCCTCCACTTCAACCAACCAACCAACCTCGAATTCTACTATTAACATCCCCATCTATATCACCATCGCTTTGAACAATGGACCCGAGATATCTAAATCGTTCACACCTTTTAATAATTTGATCACCCAAAGTTACACTTCAGTCACTAGACCTACTATTACTAAAAGAAATGTTGAAAAGAATTAAAACATAAGTAATTACTTTGAAATAAAAACAGAACTATTGTAAAAAATATATATTTACCCAACTCTACAATGTAGTCTGAAGCCCTAAAATTTAGGTGCACTTATTCATAACAAAATAGACTTGATTAACTCTTATTCAATTCTAATCTGTATTACTATTACTTCTATACATTTGAAATTTTGCCAATTAAGTGATTTTAACAATTTTTTTTTACTTTTGATAAGGTTATGTCATTTGTTAATATTAATACCTATAATGATACTAATCAAATCAATTTTATGTTAAAAGCTTCTAAATTTTTCTTTGGGCATACTTAAATTTAGGGTTCTTTATTTAACATTAATTAATAGGGAAACTAATAATTAATTATTGAAATCGAGTTTCATACCTGAATTTTTCCACTACCCTTTTATGCCTAACTTCCTCGTCGAAACCCTAACATTTAGGAATCAAACAGTAAGATTTTCATAAAATAATTGAATTAGTTCAATATTTAATATCATAAATTATCTTTCATCTAACTAACCTAAGCTTGAAATTCTTCCCAAACCTCATTGTCTTCAATTGAGCTTTCCCCCCAACACACAAAGCTCATGCGCATCATTTCCTTTCCTCAGGTGAAACTAGTCTTTAGGTGCACTTATAATAACACAATATGCTTGATTAACTCTTATTCATTTCTAATCTTTATTACTATTACTTATATTAATTTGAAATTTTGCCTAATTTATATTTTCATAGAAATATTCAAATTACCTATATGCCTATGAAATTTCCAATTAAGTGATTTTAACAATATTTTTTTGACTTTTGATAAGGTTATGTCAGTTGCCAATATTAATACATATAATGATACTAATCAAATCAATTTTATGTTCAAGCTTATAAAATTTTCTTTTGGGCATACTTGAATTAAATAGTAACTTAAATAAGATTTAAATTTAGGGTTCTTTATTTCATTTTAACATTAATTAATTGGGTAAAATAATAATTAATTATTGAAATTGAGTTTCATACCTAAAATTTTCAACTCTTTTTCTGCCTAGCTTCCTCGTCGAAACCCAAAAATTTTAGGAATCAAACAATAGGACTTCCACAAATTAATTGAATAGTTCAAGTTTAAATTTCATAAATTAAATTAACTTTCATCTTACTTACCAAAGAATGAAATCCTTCCCAAACCTCATTGTTTTCCCCAATTTCAGCGAATTAAACATGTACGTGCTCAATTAAGCTCTCCCCCCCACACACAAAGCTCATATGTGCTGCTCCTTGTGCTAGGAGCTTAAGGAGCTCCTTTGAGCTTCTCTCGAGCACAAGAAATGACCCCATAATAGAGAGGATCTGCTTGCAGCTTCGGTTGAGTCACTTATCTCCTCCTTCTGTTGCTTAGTTAGGGCTCGATTCTCTGGATTGGAGCTTACGACCGCTTCCTGCACGCAGCAAATGCCATTGCAAGATCGTGCTCTAATTTCTCACTCGCGACAATCAACAAAGCTGCCCAGCTGAAGGTATCGCTCGCCTCCTCCTCTCGCCGCTTACTACTCGTGAAAACCGATAGAGTCGATGGTTTTCTCCTCCCTCTTCTCCTACTTCTTCTTCTTGTTTTGCTTCAGCTTCTTCTTACTCGTTTTGTTGTTCTTTTTCCGTTTCTTTTTCATCCTCCTCTTCCTTCAAACACGTCAGTTTTAACTCCTTGCCGTGGCTTAGTACACTTTCTCTTGATTTCTCTCCCTCCCTCCCACTGTCTCTCAGTCTCTATCTAGTGTGTGATGGATTCGAATGAGATGAAAAAGAGAGACAAGCACTCTCATGCACTCCCGGGGGCGGTGGGAGACTTCTTCAAAAGAAGCTCCCATCCCATCTGTCATAAATAGGTAAAATATTATTATTATTATAATTATGATTAATACTACTATTAATATTATTATTATTTGAAAAGGTATCATTACACACAAAGTGCAATTTGGAGAAAACCAATACAATAAATTAATCCCAAAAGCAAAATATACAATCATAATGGCATTGGGCATCTCTGTCAAGCCACTAACTGGCTTAAAATGAAAACTTCTTTATATTGGGTACTGACTGTCATAACTCACAAGACCACAATTAAAATTTGCATTTCCACTTGCTGTCACTTAAAAGCTACATCGCCAACTTGAAAGTGAAAAAAAAAACGACAAATGTGATTAATTTCACCTATCATTTGTTCACCAAAAAAAAAAAAGAACATAATCAATGTTCAGAAGCCGCGAAATGTTTAGCTCGCAAGCAAAAAACAACTAACAGAAAACTATGTACAAGGAACAGCTTTTGTACCGTTATTCGGAAAACCGTACTTAAATACATAATCTAAATTGGCATTCTTCTTTATCCACCAAAAAGTAAAACTAACTTATTTTCATATGACAAAAAAAAACAAATAATTAATTATATGAGAACAAAATGCAAGGAAAAAGCAAGTAAAATACCTTGTTTGCATCCTTCTCATATACTGAGTAAAACAAGTCGAGCAACCTCTCCCGAGTGAAGGTTTTGATTTCACCCATCATTCCAAAATCATAATAGATAAGTGATCCATCCTTGTCAATAGCAAGGTTGCCTGGATGAGGATCAGCATGAAAAAATCCAGTCTTCAGTACCTGCAGTAACAATAAAGGCAACACCTCAATTATAAATATGAAAAGCAAAAACTCGGGGAAAAAAGTACATCTACAACGCTTAAAGCCTCATTTGAATGTTCATATGAATGATTTAATGAAGGTTACAAGGAGTGTTTCTAAAAAAATTGAACGCCCACTATACGATTGGAAAGTAGGTATGTTTAGGATCAATTTAATTATTTTATATTTATTTTTGTTTTTTTTTTATTTTCAAAAATATGTTTGTTTAGTGTGTTTTATACTGTGTATTTATTTTCTATTTGTAATAACAAACTAACATATTTTTGGAATGCTCAAACAACTTTTAGGTGAGTGTTTTAAAAAAATAACCATAACTTAATTAAAAAGGTCAAACATGTTTTGTTTTGAATGTTTCAAAACAAAACATAAGCAAAACAAAATAAATACAAAAAAGTAGAAAATTAAAAACATAAGTGATGCCAAACAGCCCCTAAATTAAAAAGAAAGTTTTACCTGAATCAAATAAGCCTCTATAGCGCGTGAAGCAATCAGTGAACGGTTAATTCCACAAACATCAATCTGGCTTAGGTTATTTATCTTTATTCCTGTTCAATACAAGGTCATAATAACAGATTATAATAAGGATATATTTCAGAATATAGTCAAACAGGCAATTTATAATCACCATTAGCACATCATTTTACAGTGTAGCCACAGAATAAAAAAGTTAAAAAGAGAAGAAAACCTGGAGCATATTCCAGCGTCAACACCTTCGTAGAAGTATAATCCCAAAGGACAATCTACAAAGAATAATGTAAGTAATTCCTTTCAGAATGTTAATGGATTGATTTTTAAAACCGCAATCAATATATGGTTATATACTAGGTCTTCAATTGAGCCTAAAGTAACAAACAGAAAGGAGTACAGTTACAGTGAACGAAACGTACAGGTATGCGAACCCACTTTACATTTCGAAAATCTCGACGAAACCTATCAGCATTCCTTCCTTCATTTACATAGTCGATTTCTTGATATAGAATTCTGAAATTGTCGTAATAAGAATCAATTAGGATAATATATATTTGTTATGGTAAAACATTTATGTATTCCCTTACCAAATATTAGACATGCATCCCTGAACAAAATTTACTAAATAAATAGCAGTAAGAAAACAAGGAACAGCCTTTTAATGCCCAAAAATCATTTTAGACAAATCTATGAAATGTTGGAAAGCTCAGAAATAAATAAGGGTACGATGCACACCGCCACTAAGCAATGGCAATATCAATGAGGTCAGCGTTGTGTTGTGATAATCATCGAAGAAGTATAAGCTGCCTTGCTATTTTCCTTAATCTTTTCCCTCATCTCCTCGCCACCTTTTTCATTCACCAGTAGAAATAGAAACACTGTTGTTCATGCAGTCTCCAAATGCCTCGCTCACATCCAGTCATTGTTCTTGCAGCCACAATTTTCATGTGTCAAACTTGATGCGGGTAAAGCTCCTCTCTCCTGTTAATTTTTTTTTTTATTTTTTATACATGGAATGTAATTTTAGTAATAGTAGGTCTAGTGACATAAGTGTAACTTTGGGTGATCAAATTATTAAAAGGTGTGAACGATTTAGATATCTCGGGTGTTCAAAGCGATGGTGATATAGATGGGGATGTTAATAGTAGAATTCAGGTTGGTTGGTTGAAGTGGAGGAATGTGTCCGGCCTATTGTGTGATAGAAAAGTATCGCTTAGACTGAAAGGAAAATTTTATAAGATGGTGGTGAGACCTTCAATGCTCTATGGTGCTGAATGTTGGCCTTTAAAAGAGAAGCATAATGTTAAGTTAAGTGTTGTCGAGATGAGAATGATTAGGTGGATGAGTGGCTTTAGACAAAATGCGAAATGAATTTATCCATAATAGGGTTGGTGTTGCACCAGTGACAGATAAAATTAGAGAGAGTCGCCTTAGATGGTTTGGTCACATTAAACGTCGACCACCTGATGATCCGATTAGGAGAGTAGATGTTTTAAATACAACTTATGTTAAGAAAGGCAGAAATAGACCTAGGAAAACTTGGGCTTATTGCATAAAAAATGATCTTAATTTATTAGAATTAAACGAAAATTTGACACTAAATAGGACGCAATGGAGAAAAAGGATTCATGTAGCCGACCCCACTTAGTGGGATTAAGGCTTTGTTGTTGTTGTTGTACATTTCTGCTGACAACATCAGGCCTTTAGCAACATTGGATCTCCAGCTAAATTGCAAATAAACTCTTCTCCCTACCTTTTATTTCTTTCCCAATTATTTAACTTAATTCATAAATTGCAAGGCCATGGTTAGAGTTAGATATGTAATGACTAAGGACTATGGATATAAAAGGGATAGTTGAGACATTGAAACCAACTTTCAAGCATTTAGATTAATGAAATCGCATTTAATTTTGAATTACTAAGGCATGATTAACAGCACTTTGAATTTGGAACAATTTTGCGGACCTCCATCCTTGTTCCGTCACTAAATAAAACTAAATGTGATGTCAAAGATGAGTAATGGACGTAGTGTCAAATAAACCGAGTTAGAGACATTTTCATCACAACCAAAATCAGTGAAATTCTGCCCTTTAGCAAAATGGATTGTGACATCAAGTCAGGAACATAAAAAATAAATAGGAAAAACACCCATGGGGTCTGGATCGCTACATTGTGAAATCAACAAATAACAAATGAGGCCTCGCACAAATTTGGATCTAAATATGTCAAGTAGAACCAAAATTGTTGTGACATTGGTCATTTTGTAAAATAAGTTGTGTCAACATATCCATAATGCTAAAAGACATCCCACAACATCAAATAGCAATTTGACAAAAAAAAAAAAAAACAACGGGCAACAGACGCAACATTTCAAAAGGACACATTACCAAAGCTCTTTTTTGTAAAATAGACTGCATTTGCGCGCCTTAAACATTGAAATTACTTGAGGAAAACATCTTTATCGCCCTATTTATTACACAAAAGTAAAACACAGTTTACCCGAGTACAAGAAGATGACATGCATTTTGAGCAGCATGAAAAATATAAGAAAGGGTACAAGAGGTTGTTATGATGTTTGAATCTAATTAAGTTTAATTTTTAAAAAAGATCAAATCAAAACTCTCGTTAAAATACTCATATGCTAACCAATACTATAGAATTTGGTTGTTTTTTTATACATGTCATGCCGCACCTGTCTAGTTCCATTTCCGTCACATATCACCCCAGAAATCCAAAATAAAAAAATAAAATAAAATAACCATACTCATCTCTCTCCCTCCCCCTTTTACTCAACCTCACTGCAGCCATCAAGCACATCATCTCCCTCACAAAAAATATGGGTAACCCTGTTCTTCTAGCACTCTCCTCAACCTGCTCACCTACAAACTCCTCTCCACTTATATTTTTGAGCATGTAACAAAAGCTGCTTCCCTCAATCCCCGATACCAGCAACTTCCTGAGACATCAAATCATCCGCTCTGACCATCAACCTAATCGATACAACACTCCCAATTTCACTACTACTCCACATTTTTCATTCCTCCAATCGAGCATCACAAACAAACCACACAAGTTTTGAGCACTATTGTTTCTTCTACAACAAGCAGACACCAAACCTTCTCAAACTTCAACCTAACACTCTTCCGCGACACTACATTAACCCAAATGCTAAACAACACCACCAACCTACACCATCCTCACTCTTTTGTCTCTATCTCTCCTCTCTACACTCTTTCCCCTCTCATTACAAAACAAGAGAAAACTACCTAACATTCCCCATCTCTCTCCACCCTCTACCCTCTCTATATCTCTACCTATCTCTAGCCCCCTTATCTCACTTTCTCTAAAAGAGATAACATTGTGAGAAAATTTAGAAAAATGTAAAAAGAGAGAAAAAGAAAAGAAAATAGAGAAAATATTGCATATTCGATTCTCAAAGTGAACCTCACAATCCTGCATCTTCATCATCATCAAACTCGCATGTTGAACAAACGCCCTCTCTCAATAAGCTATCAATATCTTGTTTGTGACACATTTAGTTCGATGAGCAAAACCTATGCATATTTTTGTAAGCACAGTTGGGAAAACTCATAAGCGAAGTTCACAACTCAGTAATATGGCCTTATACACAATTCTCTTAACATGACTAGGAGACTAGAAGTTAAGTACTCGTGCTCATTACTGTAACTTGAGGCAAATCCTTTTGTGGTTCCACTTAACAACAAAATCACATGGTTAGAAAACCTAAGCCATATCCTTACTAGCATTAAATATTTGATGAGTGACATACAAACAAACTATTATGATTGGCTCTTTGTGAGCTTAGACTAAGTTCAAATTTTAAGCCCTCCTCAAAGCATTGCAAAGAGTGATCAAAATGGGATGGGGTGGTAAAAAAAAGGACACTTTAATATTTTAATTTTTGTATGTTCGTGAATTTATTTTTTTATTGAGATTTAAGCCCGGAAAAATTTATTGTGGGACTTGATCGCATTTTAATAGTAGGCTCCACTCCGATCGAATTTTTTTATCAATATGACATCATCAAAGTTTTGAATAATTTCACTTCATTTAAACCTTATCAGATTTGCACACTCCCTTGCAAGGAATCAAGTCTGTGATTTAGGTTTAAATTTGTTAGAAAATTCGTAACAATACAGACTTTGTCAACTCTATGATTATATGTTAAGGATCGAGTCCATGCTTTAAATTCATTATTGCATTTATTAGTGTAAAGATAACAAGAGCATTCATTTTGGAGCAAAGTTCCTATTCAAAAAGCCTTGAAGATCATATGTAAATGAAAGTTTATATTTTTCTTGCAAATTTTATGGTTGAACATCAAATTCCTACGTTTCAGATGATAAGTTAATTGTATTAGACCGTAAGAGGAGAATTTAAAATCATTCTCTAGTACAATTCTTGTTGACTCTAACAAATATAATGTAGAGGATCAGACTCGTGAGTAGGACTTATGGCCTTGCTCTGTATGCAAAATGATTTATCATGCAATGCATTCTGCTTGAGAACATTGTGAAACATAATGATGATTTTAATCTTGATATAAATATTTATAATTTCAAAATGTTTGTAAAATTCTTTAAAGCAGTTACATGGTTCTAAAAAGAAGAGAACTCAACTTGTTCTTAATCTATGATGCATTCTCAAATATTATGTTTAAACATTACGCAAATTTGTCGAAGCATACAACAACAACAAGTTCTTGTTCCACTAATGGGGTTGGCTACATGAATCCTTTTTCTCCATTTTCCAATTGACTGTCATATTTTCATTTAAATTTGTCGAGGATTATGTAAATAAAATTTCTTTCGATGATACAATGTGTCATGCATGTCTTTATAGAAACTTTATGATCCTGATGCACAATTTGCGGGTTTTTTCATTTTATTTAGAATGGTTCTCAATCACGTGAATGCATAGCACTATGAGAAGCATGGCGTTTCCATGTGGTAGTTGTTCAGGTGAATTTATCGACCCTATTATGCACATGTGACTTTGCAATTTGACTACATTCTTATTCTATACACTTACATGTGTTGGTTTATGAATTTGATTGTGATTATAAAGGTTTCAATTTCTGTTGAATATTCAAAGCATTGCAAGTGGTACCCACAAGGGATCATTCTCTGACTATAAATAGGATCTCATTCCAAGTTCGGTTCACTAAGCCGGTCTCTGGGAGACCCGAGTGTTCAAGAGAGTTCTTAATGTGGTAAGTGAGAAAATAGGTTGAATTCTGAATAGGCTAGATAACTATTCCCTTTGCTTTCATTCCATTAGATAATAATCTTACAATTTATTTAAGGTACAAAATAAAGTGCATAATCTATTTTAGGTAACTTAGTAATACATATTCCTAATCTAAATATTTAGCTAAAAGAGAAATAAATCAGAATAAAGACATTGGAAATAATATAAATAAGGAAGCTCCTAATTATATAAAACTCCTAAATTAGTTGTCTGATTTTCGTCCTTCCTAATTGACATCCCACCTCAAATTGATGTTGACTAATCAAGAAGCATCAATTTGCCGACAAAAAATTGATGACGCCGTTGAGAAAGAGCTTTGATAGATCCCAAAATCTAAGAAACTATTCGCGCATCCTTTGCCACCAGTTGACCTAGATCTTTCGGCTCTGTATATGCTGGAGAAGACCCATCCATATGACTTTAAAGCTCATTCCCTTTCAAAAAAACGTCTTGAACTGAATTCACATGCTGCATACTTCTTTCCCGTAAATTGATAGCTAATATTTCATAAGACATTCTAACCAGATTGTCGCTCACAAGTTAATTACCAAGAAAGTTTTCTTTTTTTTTTTTCTTTTTTTTTTTTTGAAATCAACCTAAAGCCAAAAAAGCCAAGAGATTCAAAAAAAATCTAAAGAAAATCAAACAAAACCAAAGAGAATCAAAAAATCGTGCACTGCCTTGAAGTCGATCTGAGACCGAAGGAGAGTAATCCGAAGCCGAAGCCTATGATCCTTGAGTGCGACGATCTAGGAAGGATCTCGGCGCTGAAATTCGCCGATTATACTTGAGTGTCGAAGATCTAGGAAGAATCTCGATGCTGAAATATGTCGATTATCCTTGAGTACCAAAACCGAAGATAAAGCCGAAGCTTACGAAGCAGAAGCGGACGAAGTGAACGACCGGATGAGACTTAGATCATAGACGAGATAATTGATTGTGGGATTGCGGACGAGACACCAAATGGACAAGATCGCAGATCGCAGCTGAAACCAGACGGGGAGACAGAATCTGACAGAAGCAGTGAAGGCTAGTGAAGCCAATGATGGCGTTTGGATGAAACCGAAGTGGACGAAGCAAGACGAAACAGTCGAACAGGCGAAGCAATCAAAGGCAAACAATTCTGAAGGTTAGGAGACGAAGTAGACGCAATCAAAGGCGAAGTAATCAATGGCGAACGAAGGAGGATGAAGCAGTCGAAGGAGGTCGAAGACGTCGGAAGCAACCGGTGAAGATGTAATGAGCTTTAGTGAAGATCAAATTTGCTCTCGGATCGAGCTCTAGGGCAGGGAAGAGATACTTGGCTTTCTATTGGCTAGGGAGAAGATCAGATAAGGTAGGGCATGGAAGCTCACACAGAGAATAGCAACAAGTGAGGCTGTGATTCAACGGTCTCATGCGGTAAGGCACAGTGAGGGCTTCTGTGAAGAGTGAACGAGCGAGGAAGTCAGGGAAGAGCAATGAGCAGAGGAGCTGAAGGAAGGCTCAGGATTGCGTGGGCTCGAGTCGCGTGAGGAGAGGGACGACAATGATCTTGGCGCAGGGAACCAATCGATGTGGAGGATTTCAAACCGGAGAAGTGCAAGATTGCATGAGCTCGAGTAGAAGATGGAGACGAACAATTCCAAAGGTAAACCATGATCAAAGATTCAGAACAGTACAATCCGACCTGGCTCTAATACCATGTCAAAGTCTTGAGAAAATAGGCTGAATTCTAAATAGGCTGGATACCTTTTCCCTTTGCTTTCATTCCATTAAATAATAATCTTACAATCTATTTTAGATATAAAATAAAGTGCGTAATCTATTTTAGGTAACATGGAAATACATAATCCTAACCTAAATATTTAGCTAAAAGGGAAATAAATCAGAATATAGACATTGGAAATAATATAAATAAAGAAGCTCCTAATTATATAAAACTCATAAATTAGCTGTCTGATTTCCATCTTTCCTAATTGACAGTAAGGAGGTTCTACGCTCGTGGGTGAGCTTTTAAATTTATTTTGTCTCCTGTATGTCAATTTCAGCTTAATTTTATGTTTAATCTCAAGTCCCCATTTGCAAATTTTATTCTTACTTTACAATATTATTTATTATTTCATTTCATTTCTTTATCTTTAAATTATAAAATATTTGATTCATCTTTGTGTTACATAAGGACCCAAAGTTTCATCTTAATCTTCTCCTACCAAAATCTCATCAGTCAGAATTTTCAACAGCCTCCTGACATCTATGGGGAGTGTGGACCAGCCCACTACATCAAAAAAGATATGCATGGGTAGTGTCTACAACGCTGCGGACAGGTCTCCCAAACCCAACGTGCAAAAAAGTGTGTGCAAGGATATTCACGTATCTGCACAAAAATTTTACAAACAAGATTTACTTGTCATTCAAAGAAAGAAAGAATATGCCTGCTCAGGTCTTCTAAACCCACTAAACCAAGAAAAGCGAACGTGTGTTTTCACCATGCGAAGAAAACGTGAAAGTCAGCTACACAAAAAAAAGTAAAAGAGATTTTTTTCTTTTATTTATTTATTTATTTGTATAGATTTCTATTTAAGAGAGCTAGGAGATCAGAGGGAAGCAGGAGAGGACAGGAGGGCTATTTGGTACTAGGTTTTAAACAAGATATGAGGAGAATTCAACTTAAATCTTGCCAAACAAGAGACTTCCAACTTTACAACTTATTGAATCTTAAATCATGTTTCACCAATATTTTTTCATACACCCTTGAGCTTTAATAAACTTCACCTTCACATTCCACTAAACTAGTCAAGGCCTCCAAGCCCCTCATCACCGATTCGCTCTATGCCTTGACTAAACAAGCTCTAACAAGGCTTTTTCTTTTTCACAAAATGTTAGGCATGTGGATGCCTTCCTCAATTAGCTCACGCACCTTCTTGCTTCTTCACATGTAGTTGGGCTCAAATACAACTTTTCCACCGAGCTCTGACACGACTTCCCACTTCTCCACACATTGTCGTGCTCTAGTTACCCTCTCTAGCGAGTTCTGACGTGACACCCTCAATTCTTTGTCGTCAAGTGTGTGGATTACAGCAGAAGAAAAGGCAAGGCAGAGCGAATGAGACAAGACAGAGAGTGGACCGGAGAGCATGCCAACATGGGGATGTTTTGGCGACCGTGCAAAATAGATGTGGAGTATTAGAGAGAAGAAATTATGAGTGTGGCTGTCAGGTATGATTATTTCATTAATAACAATGGATCAATAATCATAGATCCCTATTTATAAAAATTAGATTTCAAGGAGAATGCTAAATATTTAAATGCATGTATAATCTTATATGGGGGCTCCAAAAATTCCGACCGATCCAACAAACTCTTTACATTTAGTTTTATTATTATTATTATTATTTGGAGAGAGAGCTTTGGAGAGTCAAATTTTCAGAAAACAAATTGAATTGTAGATAAGTCACTACCTAGAAATTTCACCCTCATTTTGCGAGAACTTTTTTATATGGTTTTCGGGATTTCCCATAGGCGTAAGAACCTCCTGATAATGGGAGATTACTTTCGATTAAGGTTAGTCATTAAGAATTGAATATTCAACGTATAATAGAAGTAGTCTTAGAATTTAAGCTGAAAAACTTTCACTTGAAACTTAAAGCGGATGATGGGAAAATGAAGAAGAAACCCGATCAACATCCCATGATTCCGTTATGTCGAGTCGTCATAGTCTCTGATCTACTTGGTCAGATGAGGTACTCAACCCAAACTAACTGAAGAATCTTTATCAGCAACCATGAGTTGCGTCATCAAAAGTATCATTGTGGATGTGGGGTGGATATTTGTGTAAGGATAAAAAATTAAGTCGACCTAGCTAACATAAGACTTTGTACCAATCAACTGTACCCTTATGCTACAAAACCCAAAGGGTAAAAAATTATTTGGGGAACATAAGGGTTGTGGTCATGACCGTGACCGTAATATAATGGCGTTATTTGGCGGAACCCACTTGATCAGAGGGCTCTAGTCGTAACCGTTATTTTGTGGTATCAATTGATGGTGAAACCACGCAAGCAGAGAGCTCGAACGACGTTCTTAATGATATGTGATTATTTTGATTGAGAATATGTTAATACATTCAATATTACATTAGCTCTTTGTGAGCTGAAGTCACTCAACAAACTATTGTCGAGAGTGGATGAATTTGGCTTTAACTTTAAGTGGTTGAATTTTACTTAGAATATTTTATTTATTTGGTTTGAGTCTTTAGATGATTGATCATAATTTGAATGTCTTGATTTATTATTTTCAGAATTGGATTAGAAAATTGATTTAAAATTTAACTCATCCAGTTGAAATCTTCAATCAACTCGACCATCATAAGAGAAAATTTATCTTTGAACCTTGTTGACTATGTCCCACTTCTAGAGGATCGGGTTCATATACATGTCATTTGAATTTACTTAAATATATTTTGAAACTTAATTTTGAAAATAGATTCATCCGGTTGAAATTTTCAATCAACTCGGCATCATTAGGGAAAGTTTATCTTTGAATCTTATCGACTCTGTCAAACTTACAGATGATCTCGTTCAGATACATGTCATTTGAATTTATCGAATAGATTTGAAGCTTAAATTTAAAAATAGACCCTCCAGTTGAATTTTCTATCACTTCAACCTTAATCAAGGATTTAGTTGCTTTATTTGAACCCTGTCAACTTTAAATCTTACATGTGATTGGATATATTATTGACAGACAATTATATATGAACATTGTCAGCTCAGTTTTGCTTACAGGAGATTGGGTTCATATATATCATTTGAATTAATTCAAATTGATTTTAAAATTTAATTTTGAAAATAGACTCCTCTGGTTGAAATCTTCTATCTACTAAGTCATCAATTGAGAGAAGCGCTTCGAATTTTTATATTTGACGGTTATATTTAGTTTTGTTAGTTTAGACTTTTAGGGTATATGTACTAGTGACTTCTATCCTTACAAGAAGGAAATCGACTATGTGATCTGGACTTGAAAGTTCTTTTATTTAATATTTAGACTTTTATTTCGAAATTACTAGACTCATCAACTCCAGTCCTTGCGAGGAGAATCGGACTAGTTGGGTGGGACTTACAACCCAGCCCTACAGACAAGGCGGCCCGATTATCCCACACAGCATTTTTAAACTTAATATTTGAGCATTCAATGCATTAATTAGAGCACATGAGAGCTTACAATTTCAAGATTATACACATATATATAATCATAATGTTTTGTGACCTTCAAAGTATAATGTGGTTTTTTAGTCATTTGCATACAACTTAAGAGCACTTGCATAACTACTTGAAATATTGTAGTTTACTTGACATTATCTTTTATTGTATTGCATGCAAATATACATTTTTAGGCATTAAAAAGAATCACCTTTTGTTCGCTTACAAATGTGTTGTGAATCTGTTGGGGAGATTTTAAAGTTTCAAAAAGCCTAATATTTGAATTATTTTTCGTCCCCTAAGAGTCTAAGTCTGAAAAGCTCGCTTTCAAAATATTTTTAAGTCATAAGCTTAAATTTTAAAATCCAAATTATAATATCTTTAAGCCCTAGGAGTCTATGTTTTAAAAACCAGGAACTTTAAAAAGTGCAAACCTTAAGTGCCTAAATAGTAAAAGTCAGGCTCCCTAATACTTTAAACCCTAAGAGCCTAAATTTTAAAATCTAGAGTTTCCAAATCATTTTAAATTTTAAATGGATCACATTTTATTTTATTAAATATTTCAAATATTTTAAATTGATTACAAGTCCAAATGACCAAAAATTTCGGCACTCTACAGGCGTCAACCCTCGTTACAGAGTGCGGGAGAATACCAATCTATTCAGCTATCTCAAAAGACTTGTTAGTCAATGTTGTAAGTCTCTGCGACCGGAAAGCAAAATAGAACATTTAACCCACGATCTCAAAAGATGCACGAGCTATCAATATACCTATAAAAAATGTTAGATTGCAAAGAGAGTTACCGGAATGGTATTTTACTTTCCCCGAACGATACTTAATTCCAACGAATGGGTAACCGCATTTTCCAATGCAATTACTTTAAAATCCAAATTAAAAAAAAAAAAGAGCCAAACGAGTTTGTAATTTCCCCGAACTGTACTTAACTCCCCACGGACAGGTAGTTGTAATCTCCTTGAATAAAGATTTTCGAAAAATGACCCTATTGCCCCAATGTATTCATGTTATACCTTTCAAGCCCCAACGACTTTAACAACAACGACGACAATAAAAGTACAGCACGGATATTTCTTTCTTTTTCTTAATACACAACAACAACAACAACAACAACAATAATAATAATAATAATAATAATAAAAGACAAGATAAACAGTAAAATAGCTCAATTTGGGTTAAAGTGGGCTCGGTTAAAAAAAATCAAGAATTCAGTTTAGGCAGAATAGAAAAGCTGATGATTGGCATGGAAGAGCGGCTCGAGCTTTAGGGCAGAGGATCAGGCGACTTAGGATACATGACAGAGAGGGATCGCATAGGAGAGGCATTGGGGTTGAGCGAAGAAGGTTGGAGTAGAGGGTTACCGGCAGGAGCGAGGGAGTTCCGAGTTTCAGTGTGCTCGGTTAGCAATAATCCTAACCATATCGCGCCACCTTTTGGGCAGGAGAGGGGCCGACGAGAGTTACTGGCAAGAGTGAGAGGAGAGAATTGGATGCGAAAGACAGAGTGTGAGAGATGAATCAAATCAAGGGAAGGAGATGATTTCCGTCGGTGGCGTCGCGTGAACGAGACTTAGTATGCGAACGAAGAGGAGTTTCATAGGCCTCTGCATCCTGCACTCCTATCTTGTGTCCGGGAAGCCTTCTCCGTCGTTCGAACTTGAAAGTGCTTCGGAAGTCACGTATAATGTTATATCGTCGCTGCTTTTCCATCAACCCTCGTCGCTATTAGACACGAGAATCACCCAAAAAGACTATGATTCAATAGAGGGTGAAGAAAAGCACGGGGAAGGAGACGGACGACAAGAAAGACAGGAGTCTCGAGGGTCTCTGCATGCCGCAACCCTGTCGTTTCTTTCCTCGCTATCCTCGGTCATGAAGGAGGCAGATTTTGGTTGCGTGAACAGAGAAGGAGAGGCACTCCCTCCGGTTGAACGACAAGGGAGCTTTTATGATCTATGCATATTGTAACCCTGTCGTTACTGCTAAACCGGAGAAGTAAAAGTGTCATTTCAATGAGAAGTAACAGTGGAGTAAAAATGGAAGTTGGTTTTGAGTAGGAGTTAGGAAGATGAGGCTACGAGATTGATTCAGATGTGCCACTCAGAGGGACTACTTACCAAGTTTGTCGTGGCTTTTACTTCGAACTAGAGAAAAATAATTACTAGCGCAAACAATTACGACATCCACTTCGAACTAGAGAAAAATAATTACTCGCGCAAACAATTACGACATGAGAGTGAGCGGGAGCAGTTGCATGAGTATTTAGTATTAATTAAATTTAATTAACGTAATTAAAAAATATTAAGTTAATTAATCTAATTAATACTTTTTAATGATAATAATTATTTTTACATCAACATTATATAATCCCAACAAAATTTAAATTTAAATCTATGATAATGCAAGATAATATAAAACCTAATAAAATAGCTTAAATTTTAATTTTTTTTTTTTTTTTTTTAAAAGATAAGTCCATAAGCATAAATGGGAAAAAAATGCATGAAATGGGCCTGACACAAATCCACATTAATCTAGTTTAAATTAAATGGCCCATGGCCACTTAGGCCTTTATAGCTACTTTAGCATGCTTGAAGCATTATATTGCAACACTTCTTCCTTTTTCTTTAGCTAACCACGTATTGATGTGGTTGTTGATTCACAATGCGCACATAAATGGAAAAATTAGAATTGAAATGAACACTACTTTTGTTATTCCTTCGATAAAAGAAGCTAATCTCAGCATGAATTCTGCTTTAGGATTACCAAAAACTTTTCAAGGTCATGATAGCTTTTGGTAGTAGCTGATTAATTTTTCAGAAGGACTCGCTATCTTACAATTCTAAAAGACGCAAAATTTAGCCTTTGTACCAAAGCTTTTCTTTAAAGAAATTATTCCACAGCAAGATTTCCTAAGGAAAACAAAAAATGATTGTAATGTGAAATTCTTCAGTCTACAATCTATAGGCTAATGATCAGAAAAAGTAGTCAACAAATGCTTGAGAAAGCTTATATGAATCCTAATTATGAAAATATACGAAACAGAGTACCTACTGTTGAGTAATGCATTCAACAGCATTATAAGTTCAACAAAAGCTAATTCATTATTTTTCATGGCATAAGCCCTAAAAAGCTTATATATAGCATCATTTGCAAGCCACCTGACATGAATATGTTCATGATCAAATTGAAGAGGACAATGATAAGTATTTCATTGCTGAAAAAATGCAACAAGGTGCTTGAGAAATCAAGAAGGGGAATACCAAGATTCAGCTAAGATATTCATGTACTATATCACGAACTAACAAAGTTGGGATGCTACAAAATTATAGGAACTATGAATATTATAGAATTACTTGACCTAAATTAAATAAAAAATGGATCGAAGAGCAAGAATATAGTGAAATGGTTACTTGGAACACTCCTCGTAGATACCAATCCAATCCCTTGTTGGTCCTCCAAATGTCTCACTTTTCTGAAAATACTCGGCTATTATTTTCAGGTTCCCTGATTTGACAAAAAAAATCAGGATCTAACATACATGTTACAATTACATGATGACAGCAAGAAAGCAACTAAAAATGCTAAAAACACAAAAATATATGAGCCAGTTTCGGTTGTATCTTGAAAGCTACACGAAAAGTTTTTATTTTAAAAATATGACAAAACTACAAATCACTTTGATAATTTTTTTTCTTTTTTGTTCTTCAAAATTCTTACAATGATGGAAGAAAAGTTAGCTTCATCTGTAGAAATGAAAATGCAAACAAAATTACAAAGATATTCATACTGTTTGGAATTATTTTACTCAATCATAGAACATCCAAAGAATAAAGCACTATTAGCAAAATTATTTCTTTTACCACGATATGTGGAGGCATATCAGATAAGATTTCCCTGACTCTTAAATATTTATCATACATATTAAAAAATGCTATTAAATTAGAAGATGACTAATAGAGAAAAGAATCATCATACTATAACGGTAATAGGACTACATCTCATTGGATTTATTGTATCTACAAAAGATATAGCTACTAAAATGAATAAAGGATGTTTAAATGGACACGCTTATATATATTTTAAGCTTATAGATAAAAAAATGGGTACAAAACAAGAAGTATGAGAGGACCCAATAGATAAAGCTCTACTCATGTAGATGTATATATGCAAACACACACACACACATTCCAAAATAGCAAATTCTGCATTATAGCTTTAAAAGTTTGCTAACAAAACTTGTTCCAAATGTTTGAGGTATCCATAGATAGCAAATGCCAAATAATGTGTTTGGTAATAGCAGCCTTGTTCCATTCATGTATTCTCTCTTCATCCCCAAACCTTCTTCATTACTAGGAAGGCAAACTGGCTCAGACTACTTTCCTGAGAAGCGTCTCTCTCATGCCAAATGTTTGAGAGAATCTGTTGCTCCACAATTTCATCAATTGCCAAAGTTAGTATGGCAATTGAAGGATATGAATTTTTAGTTGTTTTGTAGTAAAACAACAAATTACTATGAAGAATGGAGCAAATAACAATTATATATGTATATATATATATATATATATATATATATATATATATATATATATATATATATATATGTATATATATAAGTTGTTATGGCGTCGCAGGCTTTGCAAGGATTTCGCCATGGCGATTCCCGATTTTAAAAATCCCGATTTTCACTACACAATCGACGTTGTCTCGCGTCTTCGCAGGTTCGCACGACTTCTTCCCTGTTTGGCGAGTCGTCTTCGCCGTTTCCTCCCTCCGTTCGCAGATTTGGCTCGATATGACGCTCCGTCGTTTTGCTCGCAGGCTCGCACGAGTCGTCCCAACTTCACGCGTAGTCTTCGTCGTCTCCC
Organism: Papilionanthe hookeriana x Papilionanthe teres; assembly: GCA_022702705.1. Classification (NCBI taxonomy): domain Eukaryota; kingdom Viridiplantae; phylum Streptophyta; class Magnoliopsida; order Asparagales; family Orchidaceae; genus Papilionanthe; species Papilionanthe hookeriana x Papilionanthe teres. The sequence goes on along the minus strand of CM040427.1, from coordinate 64,985,511 downwards.
ACGACTACATAGTTTCGTGTCTTCAGCTTCGTGTGGACGCTCCCTCACAGGCTCGCGCGAAGCCGTTTTGCTGTTACGTCTGAGGAAGAACTGCTGCGGCGTCTGCGGATCGCGTCTGCGGCACGTTAAAGCCGCTCACCTCTGGCTGCAGCGTGTCAAAGCTGTTCGAACCTGCACAACGCCGACTACTCAACCTCAAACCTGCTCAACGCCTCCTCCGCCAAAGTCGTCTGTTGTAGCTGTTCGCGTGGACTATTAGCAAATCTGTTGCGCCAGGTATTTCTCCTGGAATGTGTGAAGCGCGCTAACAACTTCAGGGCTTTTCTACGCTGCCGCCCTCACGGGTGACAACTCCGTCAAACTCTCTAATACTACAGTGGCTCAGAAACGCAACTCCCCTTTCCACCTCTCCGATAATCCGATATTTTCTCAGTCGTACCATGATTCTGTTGCAGGATATGGTGATTGCAATCTCATTAAAAGAATAGGGAAAAAGACGGGCAAACCGACGCTATTCTTCACTGATGTTGGAATCTCATCTCTTACTGAAAAATACAAATTTACACTAGTTGACAAGTTCCAATTAAGTCACCGTAAGATGGAGAATATCAGGAATATTTTCTAAGATTTCAAGTTAATCGGGGATTGGCAGGTCGATCTTCTCGATGGAAGATATGTTTTGATTCAGCTGTGCATTGAAGAAGGCTACACGAATATTTTCTCAATAAATTCATTACAATTGAGGGAAAACCTATGAAGTTGCTCAAATAAACTCCTGATTTTGATCTCAGTCAAGAACCCCCTTTGCGTCTTTCTGGTTCTTATTACCTGAACTCAAGCTTCAATTCTTTGACTATCCTACCATATATGCAATTGGTAATTTCCTTGAAAAACCTATGCAGGTAGACACGCCTATAGTTCATTGCTCAAGACCTTCCACTGTAAGGACTTTGATTGAAAGGGATATTACACTATCAGATGCAAACGAAATCTGGCTTGGTTCTGCTCACAATGGTTATGGGCAAAAAATCATTATGGAAAAAAAACATCACTACTGCAAGCACTGTAAGATGTTCGGCCACCCACAAGAGAAATATTTCAGATTGCACCCATAATTGAGAACCTATAGTCAAAAACAGGACCCCACTGCTCTGGACACATTAGCTCCATTAGAGGAGGGACTCACCACAAGATAGGTATTGGTACCTGATGTAATTCAGGAACTCCCCACTGCTCTTGACGCATTGGCTCCACCTGAGGAGGGACTCACCACAAGACCGGAGTTTGTATCTGAAGCAATTACCACCTACTTCTGACCTTACTGAAAGATATAATGTTCGGATTGCAAATCAGGACAGTCCTGCAGTTCCTCTTCAGGAAGCACCAGGTGCAGATGTGACGTTACACACTGAATCTCCCACTGTTGCAACGGTTGGCTTTCCTTCTACTGACGTTCTACCATCTAATCAGATTGAGGATTGCATGAGCCGATCTTCGGATGAAGAATGACAGGTTTACACTTTTCGGCGAAAGAAAAAAGTTGGGGGCACACTCCAGCTTGGAAACTTAATGGATGACACTTTGGTTACTCCTGGCAATGGCACGACGCTTCAAAGTTTTATATCTGGCTCCGTCACTAAAATTAGAGGAAGAAGCAGGACAAAAATGGCATGTCCCCAGCTTTTTGTTTTGTTTTGTATGTTTTAGAATTATTTTAAATCTGTATCCCTTTATGTTGGGGTTTATTGTTTGTTGCTATCTTTTGAATAATCTCGCACACGATTGATGTATCCTTTCTTTTTCAATAAAAACAACCCTTTGGGCTTTTCTCAATATATATATATATATATATATATATATATGTGTGTGTGTGTGTGTGTGTGTGTGTGTGTATATATATTTTTTTTATGAGAAAAGCCCAAAGGGCTGATTTTATTGAAATAGAAATGATACATAAATGGTGTATGAGAGGGCCAATAGAGGCACCATACCCATACGATACAAACGTACAGTAATACCCCAAACAAAATATGATACAGATAAAACTCAAAAAATTTTAAAACATGCAGAAAACAAGTAGCTAGGGACGAGACAATTTTATCCTGCCTCTTCCTCTAATTTTAGGAGCAGAGCCAGATAACAAACTTTGAAGTGTTGTATCATTGTCGGGAGTAACTAAAATGTCATCCATTAAGTTTCCAAGTTGGAGTGTGCCCCCAGCCTTTTTCTTCAGCCGAGAAATGTAAACCTGTCATTCTTCATCAGAAGATTGGCTCATGCGAACCTCAATCTGATTAGATAGTAGAATAGCTGTCAAAAGAAAAGTCAGCCATTTTAACAGCAACATGTTCAGTGTGTAGTGCCACATCTGCACCTGAAGTTTCCTGAAGAGGAGCTGCAGGGCTATCCAGATTTGCAATCTGAACACTATCTCTTGTAGTTTGGTTAGAGGAAGGGGCAATTACATCAGATACCAACTCCTGTCTTGTGGTGAGTCCCTCCTCAGGTGGAGCCACTGTGTCCAGAGCAGTGGGGAGTTCCTGCTTTTGACTATTGGTTCCCAACTGTGGGTGCAATCTGAAACATTTCTCCTGCGAGTGACCAAACATCTTTCAGTGCTTGCAATAAAGAGATTTTTATTCCATAATGATTCTTTGCCAATAACCATTATGAGTAGAACCAAGCCAGACTTTTTCTACATCCGATAGTGTAATATCTCTTTCAATCAAAATCTTTGCGATAGAAGGCCTTGAGAAATGAACCGTATGTGTGTCTACCTGCATAGGGTTTCCAAGGATAGTCTCAATTGCATATAAGGTAGGTTAGTTAAAGAATTGAAGCTTGAGTTCATGTAATGAGAACCAGCTAGGCACAATGAGGGGTTCTTGACTGGGATCAAAATCACGAGTCCATTTGAGCAATTTCATAGGTTTACCCTCAATTGTGATGAATTTCTTTGAGAAAATATTTGTGTAGTCTGCTTCTATGCACAAGTGTATCATAACATGTCTTCCGTCAGAAAGTCCACCTGTCAATCCCCAACTAATTTGAAATCTTCAAAAACCTTCCTGATAATCTTCATCTTAGGGCGACCTAATTGGAACTTGCCAACTAGTTTAAATTTAAATTTTTCTACAAGAGATAAAATTTAAGCGTCAAAGAAAAAGTGCTGATTTGACAGCCTTTTTCCCTACTTTTTTTTATGAGATTGCAATCTCCATGTCCTGCAACAGAGTCATGGTACATCTGCAAGAATATTGGACTATCTGCGAGGTGGAAAGAGGAGCTGCGTTTGTGAATCACTGTAGCATTGGAGGGTTTTGCGGGGTTATCGCCGGCGAGGGCGACGACGTAGAAATGTCCGGATGTCATTAGCGTGCTTCACACAGAACACTGCATGGGCAGAAACAGCTGGCGCAGCTTGCCGAGCACAGCATTACAGTTGTCGAGCGCAGCACTGAAGCTATCGGGCAGATCTGCCGCTGCAGGATCGCTGAATGAAGCCAGAATGTAGAGAAAGCTGGAGCAGGGTCGACCTGCAGAATCATGGGATCTGTAGCAAAGCCCGCAAAAACAATGCGAGCAAAGCGGCAGCGGCAGACGCAGATGAAGCACGCAAAACTGAGGCAATGAGCGAAGCTGAGGTCGCGACTTGTATCAGCGAAGCGAGCTCAAGATGACCGCGAGCTTCGGATGCGACGTGAACTTTAGATGACGCGAGCACCAGATGACGACGAAATCTCTGAATCAAACTCGTATTAGAGATGAACGACAGACGCAGACGTGAGCTGTTCAAACAGAAACTGACGACGAAACAAAGGATCAGAGTACGACGCTAGGGTTTGCCATGATGCGAAACCCTAACAGATCGGAGATGACAATACATCTGATATTCTACCTGGGACAACATTTATATATATATATATTTGAAAAGCCCAAGGACTAATATATTAAAATAGAAAATATACATAAAGGTTGTATGAGAGGGCCCAATAAAGACACCCTACCCACACGGTACAACACATATGAAGCCCCAAAAGAGAAGATGCAGATAAACCCAAAAAGCCAAAAATCATAGAAAACAAGTAGCTGGAGACGAGTCAATTTGCTCGTCTCTGCCTCTAACTCTAGAAAGGGAGTCAGCTAACAAATTGTTGAGCTTCGTGTCATTACCCGAAGTAACCAATATATCATTCATTAAATTTCTGAGCACGAATAGGCCTCCATTCTTCTTCCTTCTATATATGTAAATCTGTCATTCCTCGTCCGAAGATTGACTCATCTGATCAGTGTGGTCAACAGATTGTTGGGCATGTATAAGTGGATGAGTCCATTGCTCCTGACTAACAGTAACAACATGCTCATTCTGAAGAGGTGGTAGAAATGTCTCATCTGCACCTGATGCTTCCTGAGGATGATGAGCTTCAATGCTCTCCTGATTATCGGACCGAACATTGTCTTTTGTAGGTAAGGATCCCGCAGTATTGTTTTTAACAAAAGATTGAAGCTGTACGTTGCCCACAAAACTATCCGCCACATCAAACGAAAAAATAGAAACAGTTTGTCAGGGGGTCTCCGGTAGGAGGGAGAGCTGACGACGTGTCGACCGCTGTTTCAATAGTCGGTGGATTGCACCCAGGAGTGGAGGGGGGACAGGTATGAATTAGAGCTGACCCAATAGCATTTTTACTCGGAGGTTTTCAATGAGGATGCAAATGATAACATTGAGAATGGGAGTGTCCAAACATACGGCAGTAGGTGCAGTAAAATGGGATATGTTCGAGTTCCACCCGCTGCCAATAGCCCTGATGTTGTGAGTCAATCCAGATCTCCCCCGAAAAATGTAGAGTAACATCCCGTTCAATCAAAACTCTGGCTTTAGAAGGCCAACTCAAATTAACTGTATCAATATCAATTTTGAGGGGTTTACCATATACCATAGCTAAGGAGAAGAGAAGCTCTTGATCGAAAAGGTGAAACTGCAAACTCGGGAAGCACAGCCAAACAGGAATGGTAGGAGGTTCTGTAAGAGAGTCAAAATCGACTGTACATTTTAAAACCTTCATCACACGGTTATCTATTCCAACGAGTCTTCTAGCAAACAAATGCGCACAGTCTTCATCATATGATAATTGTATGACAATGTGCTGACCGTCCAATTTACCAATCTTTCAATCTCCTTTCAGTTTTATTTGCTCAAAATCCTTTCGAATTAGCTCGAGTTGGGGTTTCCATAAAGGAACATACCAACTAAGACCAGCCGGCAGGATGCAACCAAGGTGGAGATCTAGGGCCTCTGAGAGAATGATTGCAAGCTTATCATTTTTACGGGATGTCAACGCAAGCGCGAAAACATTGTGGTATCGTTGTGGGAACATATTCGAAAAAGGGGGCGAGCGGGACCACGTTATACCGCACCTGGTCTTGCAACTGACATCCGATCGAAAATTTTACCAAGCATCTTCAGACGATGTTGACCTGATTCTCCTTCTTCACTCATGTCAGTGACTATGGTTGGGAATGTCTCTGAGTTACGAGTCTTGATTTCTTTACCATCTGTGTTGACACCACATTCCTGCTTCTTCCGCCGTCGATGATGAGACCTTTTCGTTCACTGTGCAATGGTTGCAGAAAATGTTGTGGCAAAGCCACTGCAAATCCCTTGTGTCCTCAGTTTGAAGGACTCGTCAAACCACGAGCACCTCTCCTTCATCTGGGATAAACTGATACTCCTCATCTTCTTCCTCGGCTTTCTCTTCATTGCTAATTTCTTCTACAGCGTCTTGATCTGTGACTGTGATTACCCTGCTCGTGGGGCAGCTGGAGACAATGTGGTTGTAGTCGTGGCATCAGTAACACTTCCTGATCGACACTGTGTTGGAGTTACCCTTCTCCTGTTTTTTCCTACTTTGATCTGTATGTCATTCCCATGTTCGAGCTTGCCTGTGTCTCTTTAGAGATCCCTGTCAGTCGTGTAGTTGTATGTGACAGCCTGCTTGAGGTCGCTGCTTGAAAGATGATTGTTGCGGACTCTGATTTTGTTGTATTTCCACCTTCAAGGCTAATGTTTGGACATCTCCTAACGTCCAGTATGGTTGCAACTGTACCATATTGTTGATGGTGGGTTTCAGACTCCCAAGATATATAGCTATCGTATGTTCCTCAATTCGTATTTCATTTGCAAGTGGTTGAATTGGGCAGTGAGCTCTTCAACTGAAAGATCTCTCTGCTGCAAGTTGTGGAGTTTTAGGAACATATCCTCACAACAGTGCGGTGGGATGTACCTTTCAGCATTATTTTCTTCTTCTCCCCCCATCTAGTAATCTTTTCACAGTATTCCTTCTTCCTCTGTCTCTGCACATTTTCCTACCATAGGGATTCGCTCTTCTTTAGCTTAATAGTGGCTAGCTTGACCCGTTTGTCTTTTGATACATCATTATATTCGAAAATCCGTTCAACAAATTCCAACAAGTCAATAAACTCATCGGAATCCATGCCTCCTTCAAATTCTGGAAGGTCCATCTTGATGCCAAAGTCCCCCTAACCTCCATAAGGAGCCTCTTTTCTCGGCCTCATTTGAAATTAGATACCAAAATGGCGCGGCCGATATTCTTCGTCATTGTGACCTTCCCAATGGAACGGATTAATATCCTCATTTTTTTCTTCCACCAAGACTCTCTCCGTCAATAATTGAACGTAATCTCTTCTTGATTCTCGTCATCCAGCTCGGCTAGTCTCCATTGCATACGACGAATTTCACATTGGATCTCTTTCTGAGTAGAGTCTACCTTCATGACGGCATAACTAGAGTTGAGAATTTGAAGGAAAAAAAATGAAGAAGGTGGCTTGGGTAGGGGTGGATGCTAGAGAACCTTAGGATAGGACTAGGGTTGAGCTAGCCCTGATACCAAATGATACCAGCACTAGTAGGGAAAATAGTGAAAACAAAAAAAAGTAAACTTTCATTAATATTAAAACAGGGTTACAACATGACTCAAACAAAAAATAGCAAAACAAACACAAAAGTTCCAATAGGTGGTGGAGGCCGGCTAGAGGGATAGAATGAATAGGAGGGATGATGGCAGTCGAGCGATGGCGGGAGGTAGCCAAGAAAAGGTGTGGAACTATAGGGACAATAAGTGGGAATGATTGTACGAGATTGGCAACGGTAGTGGGGTGATTGGGAGGATTTGAAAGGAATTACGAAGGCGGGAGAGCAATATTAATCTGCAGGAAGGGGAATGATTGGGTGTCGGGGTGGCAAAGGGAGAGTCGGCGGCAGAGGAGCGGGGGAGGAGAAGGTTCAGTGAAGGTAAAAAGGGAGAATACAATCATCACCTCGGAGAGGATAGAGCCGAATCACCATCACTCCTCGAATAAAACCCACAAAAGGTAAATAGACTCCACACAGGAGATCTGAAACTAAACACACTAAGAATTGACTCTTCACACATCGGGGACAGCTATTTATAGCCTCCCAAGAAACTTCTACACAAAAGAGGCGAGAAGGATCTAGAAAAGCCCTTCCCGAAACTCCTATAGTCGTCGCCCTCCCCTCGGTTCGTGAAAGATCGCAGGACATCGCGAGAGAATCACAATCCCGCCTTGTCTACATTAATAGCGAAGAGTTGCGGGCCTCCCATCCCGCGGAAACAAGTGCTGCATCGGGCGCTTTTGGCACCCACAATCGGACACTAGGGTGCATCTTTTCTATCAATGAATATGAGAGTTTTTAAATATTTAGATTGTTTATGACATGAAACTTTAAGGCATGAATAAAATTCTATTCATGCACATGAAAACTTTCCTTAAACTATTCCAATATTTTGAATATTAAATAAATGAGATCTGAAGAATTCGAAAAGATACTATCTCCATGAACAAGCAAGAAGCTTGCTTCTGGTGAATTCTTTTTGGTCTCTATTTTTCTAGAATGTTTTGGTACTGAAGAGAAAGACATATTGGGTTGGTTAAATTTATTACAATTAACATCATGAAGAGCGAAATTTTAAAAATTTTGTAGTTTTCTTGAAACTTAATTTCTAGTATGAGGCCATTATATTTTTCATAAAATTGATTTCCATTTTGTTTTTATTTTCATCAAATGTAACTAATAACTAGTTAATATGAATAAATTCAATAATTGTAAATTCATCATGATTTTTTGCATTGAATATTACATTAAAAACTCTATGTTATAAGTATATCCTACAACAACAAGACTAGAGAGCTGAGAAATAAAACAAACAATATATTAAAAAGGGTAATACAATTATAGATACAAGTGCTGAAATATTTCATGGAATGGCATGAATAATACAAGAAATTCCATATTTCTTACTTAAATCTATGTCAAAAAGCCTCTTGAGACCAGGCCTCTGAACTTTTATTACAACATTCTCTCCAGTATGTAAGATGGCTTGATGCACCTATACATATAAATGCAAACTCAGCAACAGAAACCGCCAAAAGAGCATAAAACAATAAAACCCCTCAAGGACTAATATAAATCATGATTAATAAAGCTTAAACAATTAATTTAATTAAACTAGTTTGAGTAATTTTATGTAAAACAAGTTTAGTTGAAAGAAATGAAAAATAATCGTAACTTAATTATTTTAAGTGTATGATGAGATCGAATGATTTTTCACAAGCTAAAATAACTGCAAACTTTGGATAAATATTTAATCAAGTATTGCATATATTTATCCTCTAATGGAAAAAACATAAAACTTAAACAAATTGTATTACTAGAAAAAAAAATGCACACACTTAAGCTCCCAAATGGTTAATTTCATATCAAGTAAATGGTTTATCTCCATGGCTCTCAAAAATTTTACGCCATTAGGGACGTGACACGTGTTCTCCAACCGTGTGATTTTATTACCAAATGGTACCACGAAAAGAAACGAATTATAATCAGAGCAATTCAACTAGGTGATTCAATGCAAAATAAAACCATTCAATTAGTTCACAACCAGAGCCAATAACATTCTCAATTGCCCAAATCCCTTTTATAAACTATAAAGTGCACTTGATAGAGTACAAATCTCTCTGCCAACTAAGGTCGACTTAAAATTATCCTGTAAGACAAATATCTACCTCAAATTTATAAAGCCCTTCTGGATGATATAACCTATAATTATTGATAATGATCATTAAATCATGTTAGATTAACCATCTCTTCTATCTAACTAGATCAAAATCAACATCAACCTATGACAATAGAATCATTTAATTTTGACCGGGTTCATCACAAATACCCTAACATCCACTCTAAGCTATAGAAGTAAATTTATTATAGCTAAAATAATTAATGTCGCTATTAAACACTATATATTTACTAGCTGATGACAGGGCTTAATTAAAAATTATCTTGTTATCGAGAGGGATAATTCATTAGAGATGCTTGCTGCTATGAATAATCAAAACTGAACATTAAAGTCTTCTTCAAAAGAAGATGAAATCTCTAGCTAATGCCTTTTCTAAAATGCAATCATCTTCGAGAAATTCGATAGAACGGTAAACATAAGGAAAAGAGACGTGAATTTTTTAGGCCTGCTATGAAAAAGTTGATCAATAAATCATACCAAGAAATTACACTCTTATAACGAGTCAGACTAAAAATAGTCTTAAACTCTAAATCAACCATAATTCAAAAAACTAACTTCTAAGCTACGAATAAGAAATATACATTCCTAGCCTAAGAAAGTATAAAAATTCTGAAGTCTTTACCATCTTCCAATAACAATTAGGCTCACCAGACTATTGGATTATATAATTCCAATAATATTGTGATTTTTCGTTTCTAACGGATCAGTTTTCCCATCTAAAATATAACTAATGAGTGGATAACAAATGCAAGTAAAATTACAATGACTTCAAGAAATAAAGTTTGTCTTTCATTCCTGCTATTTTCATGAGCTAAAGCCAAGCATGCTCACATTTAATCCTGAAGTTAGGAGAAGGAGAGAGCTTATTTAGAAGGCACACAAAATCCTAAACTGCTTTCATGTGTTAAAGTAATCATGTTCACATTCAATATTTTTTAACTCGAAAAAGAGAGATAATTTGTCACACAAAAAACCCTTTCCCACAAGTCCAAGACATTTTCTTTTCTTTTCTTTTCTTTTCTTTTCTTTTCTATTCTATTTTTATTTTTTTTATAGATAGGTAATGGAAGAGTATATAATCAAAGGTAGTTTCCAAAGTTTATCTTATCCCAGAGAAAGATGCCAGTATATGCAAAACAGTATATTAGCATCTTCATAAATAAACCAGTAGATATGCTGATAGATAATGCAGAATCATATATTGCACACATCACACCTGACCAAGACTGGCTGCAGCTATAGGTCTATCTTCAAACTTCTTGAATAATACATTAACAGGGAAACCCAGCTCATTTTCTATGAATGTTTTCGCTTTTTTAGGTGAGAATGCCGGTACTCTGTCCTGCATCATATAGGCAAAGTCAAACTAAGAAATAAACAACAAATTCTTCACAAGTTAGATAGCGCAGATTTTTTGTACAGATGAAAGTGTACAAAGTGAATCAGGAATGAAATGCAAAGGTTAAAAATCATTCATAATCATAAATAAATTAAAGAAAATAATAGAATTAGTAAATTTTGTGATATAATATACTTCAATCAAATTAAAAATTAAGAATCTACAAGGCTTTAAGCAAGTTAAGTCAAAATCTTTCTTCAGAATATACCTGCAACTTGGCAAGTTCATCGACAAACTCTTTAGGAAACAAATCAGATCTTGTTGAGGACAACTGGCCTAGCTTGATAAAAGTTGGTCCTAGTTGCAAAACTCTCTCTCTACACCATGCAGCTGTCTTTTGGCGCCTTTTTTTCTGCGTGATGGAAAATGCTGCTTAAAGCCCCACAAAAGTAGAAATTAACAAATAAGAAACATGGATGGACAAAATCTGAAAAGGAAAGTAAATTGATAACCAAATTTAAGTCAACTGCAAAAAAATTTAGTTAGTAACTTGATAATTTTAGAAATTATCAATATAACATTAATATGGAATTACCTCGAGGAAAGAAGAAATTAAACCACAAAAAATTTTAGAAATATTTACATATATACCACTCAATTTTTATGTATTTACTTATCTAACACCTAAACTTCATTTTGTACATGCATACCCCCTTACCTATGCATGAAAAGGTGTATTTCCCTTTAAAAGTTAAACTGGTGGTATTTTTTATGTGATATGAAAGATTTGGGTGGTATAAATGTAAATATTAAAATTTAGGTGTTAGAAATGCAAAAACGTAGGAATTTAGTGGTACAAAGAGGAATTGGAAAATGACAGCAAAATAAGAACTTTGTGCATTATAACATCGCAAAAAAATTTGAATAGCCTTGGGGCAATGGGTGTTGTGTTAATAATATTCAATATGTTGAAATGCTCATATCTTTTATAGAGCTATTGATATTCAAGCTGTTTAATTCAAACATAATCTTCACTATTTCGTTAAATCTTATGATCTTAATATTAACTTCTCTAATTTTTTCTTTCTCTCTATTAGGAGAAAGTCAGGTCAAGCTAGCCATTTTGTCAATACTTTGGGTAGTGTTGTGGCATTCTACCCGGCTCCAAAATCATTCAAAAATATTTTGGAATGAAAACATTGAAAAAATCAAAACTAGTTGGAAGGGTAGAATTTTTTTCTAGAGGGGGAGCTTGTTAAACGAATTGGAGTCAAAATCAGCGAGTAAATTGCAATAGATATGTGAAAAAACTCGAGATAGAGCTAATTTGATTCATGTTGTAGCAAACAACAAGAAAGAAGGGATGATCTACAAATTGAGAGGTAGATCGTCTCTACACAAACTATAGAGATCGCTAGGAACACAGAGAAAAGAAAATTGCAGTCAATCGAAACATAAAACAAATCCTAGCCAATTAGCACTAATAAATACCCTCCAAAATCCATTCAAATTTTCCCCCCAAAACCACCCTAAATCCCCTTCTCTTGTACGTGATTAACAGTTGTGTGGGCCCCACTAGAAAGCTAGAACCATCTTCTAGGGATTTCGCCTCTCTAGGCTGGTCTGGCTAAATCTAACCGGTCTTCCTTGGACCGACAGCTTGTCTACAGGGTCGGCTTTCCCATCTACAGGAACAGGTTAACCAGATTAAATCGTATCAAAATTGTTTATCATTTCTATTCTTTTATATTATTTCTCACTTTTGGATTCATTTCTGAGTTACTTAAAAATTGACTTCTTCAATAAACAAATTTTATGGAATAATACTACAAATGATGCGGTGATTCATCTTCTCAGTACGAGCAATATGTGTACAGCAAAAATAACAACAATAAAAAACCTTTATCCAACAAAGTGCGGTTGGCTACATGAATCCCTTTTCTCCCTTGTGTCCTGTTGAGTGTCATATTTTCATTTAATTCAAATAAATTAATATCATTTTTTATACAACATGCCTAAGTTTGAGCAAAATGTGTTAAAGAAAAAGGAAAACTATAGTGTTCTTAAATAAAGATCTTTCAATATCTCCAAGCTTATCCAATAGGTTTAGAGGACTATTAATTCTAATGATTCCTCTTCTCCTTGTAAAATTAATAAGACAAAATATTTCAAGACTAAAGAAACTAGAGATTTTTTCGAGAAAATTGACTTTACTTGTTCTTATCTCATTAAAGGGACTAAATAAATAATTAAGCCCATGTTTATCAAAATCTATTCCAAGCATAAATTTTAAAAATATAAATGACTTTCAGATATGCCTTTATATACTGCTTTCAAACAAATTTTTCGAATGCTTGAAATCCAAATTGCAAAGTCTTATCATAATTCGCTCATCTTGCTCCTATCTCCTTAAATTTTCTGGACATTCCAAAAGTTGTGCGCTTAAAAAGCGGAGCTTCAAAGCAAAATTCTTTTATTGCATCCTCACCAATGGAATTACTACTACTAAATATACATGGAGTTGTAAGTTTATGTCTCCTCTTAATGTTTCTAGTTCATCTAGGACGGTTTTCCTCTAGAAAACTGAACAATTTTTCTTGTTCATGATGGATTTGGTTTTCACTAAAGTTTGCTAAATTTGCAATCTTCATTATGAAATAGTTTCTTATATAATCCTAAATTTCAATGTTCTTCAGGATATTTAAACAAGACTTTATCAAATTTTTCGTCATCAATGTAGCATTAACTTGCATCACTTACATCTTTAGTTCTCAGAGAATTCATGTTGCTATTAGACATATACGGAAGCCATTTTCTTTCAGCATTATGGACTACCTAGAATGAGGAGTCTTCTAGGAAAAGGAAACACTGACGCAGCTCTATTGAAAAGGTGACTGATCCAACTAGGACAGTTGGACCAGTTCAAGGAGGAAGGCAAGGGGGGCCGACCGGCCCAATTATTTTGGTTAGGATGTTTGCCCAAGTGCTTCTCGTTATCTACCACTATCTATTAGTTATTTTCTTTTTTAGGGTTTGTTTTTGGCCTTTGAGATTTCTGACCAGCTTATCGTCGGCGACTGTTTCTCATCTAGGGATGTATCAAAAGGCTAGAAAGTGCTTTGATTGTAACACATTCGAGGTAGTAATCTTCTCCAATGGTTCGAGGGGTTCTCTAGTTGTAGCTCGCTCCTGTGGGAATAGTTATCCTTTCCCAACCCCCTCCGCTATCTTTCAGTCATCCTCCTTGTCGCTGCCTACGTTCCCTCTACCATCTACCTGCACACCTCCCCTCCCTCTCCCTACTTATTGTTGTGGCCTCTAACCAACCCACCTGCTATTACAATCCTCTCCAATCCTCCCAATTGCTGCCATCAGCCTTCCAATCAACCCATCTGTTGTTGCCAACCCCACACCCAACTAGCTACTGCTAGCCTTCAGCCCTGCCTTCCGGCGGCTGCCAATCCCAAACTTCCACCCTCCTGCCTTAATAGCAATCTCCCCATCAGACCCCTACCTACTGTCCAGCCGCTCTCCACCCCTTTCGCCTTCACCCATTGTGTCTTTTCTATTTTTTATCCCTTTCAATTTCAACAATAATAATTGCATTTCTATTGGGATTCGGGTTAACTCTGGCGTCAAATACTTTGAAAGTTATTTGGTTTAACCTCGTCTCTCTAGCCTACTTAATCTATTATTGCAAAGAGAAAGGCAAAAACCATATAAGATGTAAGAAACCTAAGTTTTCCCGATAAACATAAGAAACTTTTATCATGCATTTTAGATAGATTCATTTTCCTTTAGAATGCAATCAACATTTAATATATTTTTCATAACAACTAACCTCATATTGTAACTTTGCTCTCTATCTTTATCAAAAAGAAAGATGAAGTCCCAGCTTTTTTATTAGGAAAGAAAAAACCCATAATAATTTCATTATGTAGCAAGCATGTTGACCTCACTTTTTGTCGAGGTTTAGTGTTCCTCCTAGGTTTAGGATTCTAGCCTCAGGAGCTTCCCCGACGATCCTAGATTCCTAGCGATGGGACCCACCTCGTTTTAGAGTGTCTGGAAGCCACTTCGTTACTCTTTGAAATTCTGTACGAGATTTCGTACCGCTAGTCTATAGCCGGTCGAAATTGATGTCAGGAGTTCAAATTGAGTCCCTATGGGACCCCGGACATTAGGACGGCCTCGTGCACATCTTACACGCACCATTCTGATCGATCGGACTCGAGTCGAGCTTTGCGACGATACCAAATTTCGACGCAATTTTGACGCGCTCGTCAACGAGGTTGCCCGGACGACGAAACGGACTGCGCCGATGCGTCCGGAATGTCGATTTCACTTAAAATTGACGTTAAATTTGTGACGATAGCCTGTCGGAAGCGAAAGTTGCGATTTAGGGTTTAATTTTTAATAAAATAATAATAAAACCTATTTTAAACTAAAATCCTAAGCCCTAAATTCCTCTGATTCGCTCGATTGGCCCTGTTTTCTCCCGCACACGCACGAGATAACCCGGACGAGCCTTCTCCTGCTCGGGTCGCCTCTCCCGTTCCCGCGCTCGAGCCGCACGCCTCTCGCCCCATCTTCTGCGGTTTCCTCCTCGACTGGCACGAAGTCGATCCCATCTCTTATCCCTCGCAGGCGCCCATCCCTCGCAGCTCATCTTCTGCTCTCTGCGGCATCTCTGCGGCATCCCGCGTGCGCAAGTGGCCCGAGCGGCATTTCTCCCCCTTTCTCCCGTGCCTTCTCCGAGCCGACTCAACTCCACAGGTGAGTAGCGGCACTCCTCCTCCTCTGCCTATATAAACCCCATTTGAGGTGATAATTAGGGCTGGCCGAATTTTCTGATGGAGATGGGGAGGTGTTGCCAATTCGAAGCTTGAATCTTCTTGTGCCTTTGTGTGTCCTACAGTGGCTGGTAACCTTCTTCCTCTCCTCTTTTCTCCTTGGTTTGGCCTCGAGGTGGCCGTGGCTTGTGGCTTTGACATGTTTCTCCTCGTTTGGCTTCTCGGTCGGGCACTTGTATGCTAAGGATTAACTTGTTTGCTTGCTTCATTAATGGATGCCTTCCCTCTTCTCTTTCCAAGCAGCATGTTAGTTCGTTATTACTTGTTTTATTTGAGAAAATTTATTGCTCAAGCATGTTAAAAATATAAATATGGACACGTTCTAAGATTTTGAGCTAGGTCATTTGCTTGAGAGGGTATAGGCATGGCATGATATTACTCTCTCTTCTTTTCCTACACTTAAAGCAAGTTTAAAACCTTAAATGTATGGCTTTGAGATTGTACTTTTCCCTCTGCAAGCATGTTTAGGTGGAAATTTGGAAGTCTCTTGCATATTTTAACTTGATATGAAGAATGGAAAGTTTTATTCAGCTTTATATATTTATGGAGCTTGTCTCTTTGCTCCTCCTATTTCTCATCCGTTAGAGAACATGCTAGGGGAGTGTTAAGCTCAATTTGGAAGTATTTATACTTTTCCCATGCAAGGTATTTTATGGCTTCAAAGCTTTGAATGCTTGGGGGGTTAGTTATCGGGCTTCTTGCATTTTTGCCCCTTTATGGAAGTATGGAAAGTTTTATTTGAAGGCTATATACATGTGGAATTTTATTCCTTACTTCTATCTCTTCTTTATCAAACAAAAATACATGTAAGAGATAGTGAGGAAGGATTCTATGTGAAGTTCTTATTTGAAGCAAGTACAAAGCATGTTAACATAGGCATTGAGATATTCCTTACTCACTTTAGCTTGATATGAAGCATGGAAGGATTTATTTAATTTTATATGCATGTGAAGCTCATTTCCTACTCCTTTCATTTCTTTATCAAAGAGCATGCTAGGGTGGAGTTTTAATTTAATTTGAAAGAGCCCCATGCTCACTCTCATGATAAATAGGTAGTGGCTCTATATTTTGATATGTTGAGTATGTGGAGGTATTTGTTTTGGCCTCATGCTAGGTTTGGTTCCAACTTTATTGTGGCTCGTCATAGCCTCACTGGAGGCTCGGTTGGCTTATCCTAACCCTTACCCGAGAGGCTATTTCGATGTATATTTGCTGCTCTTATTTCAATGCTTTGAGAAATTTATTTTGGCTTTGTTTGGGAGCTTGGCTGATTTGATTTGTTCCTTATTTGAGGGCTTACTTTGGTATTACGGATTTATTCTTATATCGGGCTTTGTTGAGACTTTGCTATACTCTTTGTTTTAAGCTTGATCCTAGCCGGATTTTGGCCTCATATGGCTCGGTTTTCATTTGGCATTGTTGTATTATTGCTTTCGAATTGAAGCTGGCTTCATTCCAGCCCAGCCATGGCTCGGGTTCGACCCTATATGGGCCCGGGTTTGGCTCATTTAACTCCTCTTTTGCTTTGGCTCGGAGTGGGGAACGCTGTGACTTGATTTTATGCTATTTCGAGCCCAGCTCTTGGCTCGGGTTAGGACTTTGGTGCTCTTCGGGTTTGATTTGATGTTGGTGGCTGTTTCAATTTGGAGTTGGGTGAATTTAAACTCCATGGCTATTTGATAAATACCTTTATATGTTTTGTGGTGAACTTGGGATTGAATTGATTTTATGGGGCTTGTCTTCTCATTGGGATTTAGCCGTGAGCTTCATTGTGGTAGTTTGGAATTTAGGGGAAGGGCCTTACTTTTGCTCGCTCCTTGCTACAGGATTGCCGTGAGCCTCCTCGCATGCTTGTGCTTTAGCTGTGAGTGTTGGTGGAGAAATTAAGGTTATGGTAGTCTTGATTTTTGCCATCCTTGCCTATGGAAATTGATTGAAATGATTTGGAGACACCTCTTAATTTGTTTGTGAGAAGAAATTTAATATCATGCTTGGGATGTTCTATGTGGTAGAATTGGAATTGACTTGGAAGATTTAGAAGAGCTTGTCCATTCACTTTCTTATATGTTGGAAGCTTTGCTTTCGAGTGGTTTCCCTTGCTTTGTTACCTTACCCGTGAGCCTCCTTCTCCCCTGTTTTGATTTGGCCGTGAACCTCTACTTGCTTTTATTTGAGGAATTTACATTCATAATGTATGCGGGAGTGGTGAATTTAATTGGGAGTTGGATAATTTCATTACTTGAGGTTTGGAAGTGTTAGCAACCAGTTTTTGCCCCGAGTCATTTTCCTTTTGCTTGATTTTAAAAGATTTTGAACGATTTTCTCCGGATTTTGCTTTTAAATTCTCTTTTGATATAATCATACCCAAGCGAGAAAGTGACACCCTCGGGGTCGATTCAAGGAGCTTGACTTTGCTTCTAATGTTTTATTATTACATGTTTTGGGAGAATTTTAAATTAACCCACTGTCGTCTTACCCCTTCAAAATTCGAGGGTGGGTTAATATTCTCTTCCCCTCCTTGTTGCTTTACATGTTTTCCCGCTTCACTCGGAGTTGGTTTTGTTTTTTGGTTTTGAGGCGATGACGGCGATGATGCAAAGGCACGCCGGTGATAGAGTAGAATGATATC
Source organism: Papilionanthe hookeriana x Papilionanthe teres (assembly GCA_022702705.1). Lineage (NCBI taxonomy): Eukaryota > Viridiplantae > Streptophyta > Magnoliopsida > Asparagales > Orchidaceae > Papilionanthe > Papilionanthe hookeriana x Papilionanthe teres. The sequence goes on along the minus strand of CM040427.1, from coordinate 64,967,577 downwards.
CCATCCTACGACATCGGGACTCGCTCCGGGGCCCGGTGAACCGTAGGATGACGGTATCATTCACCGCTATAAGCGAGCGGGGCACCCGTACCTTCTTAGGATTGTTAGCGATCTTTTACTCTACGAAATGATCGACTCGTGGACAATTATATTTTTCAAAATCTGATAAAAATACGATACTACATTTCGCAACAAAAATATCTTTCCACCACAATCAAAAAAATTGATAAACTCTCTTTTGCATGTCTGAAATCCATATGCATGCTAAAAATATAAATTTCAAAACTACATTATAAAATTTGATTGTCCACTTGTTCGTTATCAGTCTTGGGTGGGGGAACACTCTCCTGAGTTAGGTTTAGTTGGACACCTTTCTTGCTGAGTAGCGGGCTTTATACACTCGTGTGACCGAGTAGCCTTCGACGACCCTTCGAGCAGATCTACGCAGTTCGAGCTGGCCTCGACACGAGTCTTGCGGTTTTCTTCGGGTTTTCATTTGATTTTTGATAGAAGCACTCGTGGTCTTTTTAGGATTTTCTCGGAGTTTTGGTGACTTTTACTACTTTTCTCGAGCTTTCCAGTTGTGGGTCGATCACTTTGTTTTCTGAGTTTTTCGACGACCTTTTATTTTGCTTGCTTGGCTTTCATGCGGCACACTTCTGTCAGCTAGACGAAAGAAAATAACGGCCTCCAGTGTATACGGGTTTGTTTACATTTGCGGCGTGTTACGCTTTTTTATACCTGCTATCTGCATGCTATATCTTGTTTAGTTGTCACTTTTGTACTATACTACGTATCTTGCGTATTGTTCACGTTTAGCACGTTACGTTATATCTTGTTGCATGTCATTCTCTGCTACTTCCGTGCTTTATATACATATCCTGCTCGTAAATCGTACAACACTTAAACATACTTGCATAGGTTGTTTAGGAGACCTCGACCATATGAGCCACTCGATTGAACATTTTGACTTGCCATCTTAGAAAACTCAACCTCTTCACGACGAAGGAGCTTGGAGCTAGCGGTGGGCAACGACGGCCATCTTCAACAATGAAAACACGTCTACAACAACTAAACCATTCCTTAGTTAAATAACAATCCATAGGATTTCGAGGTTGTTCGCTTAGTGCGACATAAATCCTCAACCTTTCTTGGGCCTTTGTATAACTATCATTGTCAGATATAAGTCCCGACTCGTTTTAGGATTCGAGGTTGTCGTTCGTTACGACCTAAATCCTCACATCTTCGAGTACGTTCGTGTGATCGTTTCACACAAATGTAAGCTCTAATTAAATAAAATTGGCGGGATGAAACCTCTAAATAATATCTCCTAAATCAAAGTCGAATCATAGGATAGCTTGGGAAGTCACTGAGGTTCGCCTACGGATCTTTGACATCCCTGGTTCTTCCTCCTTTGGATTCTACGATAAAATGTTCCGATTTTGAGCCAATCCTCTTCACACCTCTTTCGTCCGATTACGTTGAAAAGTCCTATCCTTTTGACCTCCTCGAAGATAATATTTCCCGATTTTTATCGAGAGTTTTCTTAAGTGATTTCGGTCATTTAAGATGTAATTAACTATAGAGAACATGCCTTATAGAAGCATTTCCGAACCCAGCTTAAAATAAACCCTATTTAATTCCTTATATTAAATAGGGGAATTTGTCGGCAAATAAATTGGTTTCGCAGACCAAACGGACGTCATACATTTCTTAGTTTATTTGATCGAGCCTCACCCTTAAGTTTTGTGTTTGTCTTCCGGAATAAATGCATGACTTAGGTGTAAGGCTTCTTTCATTTAAACTATGAAAAATATGAGTCGGTTGATTCCTTTCTTTTCGTTGAAGAATCCTTCCGAAACGGGCGACGGGATTCCGATTCCGGCGGCCGACAGCTTCTTACGGGCACTTCACGGCACAAAACAACGCCGACAGCTTCTGGCGACTCCGCTGGGGAGTGCTTCTCTCTCCATTCAAATCAGAAAATCTTATCTTCATACATCGGTAATGTGTCCATATCCCTTATGGACCAGATTACCCTTCTTCCGTTGACATGCTTCACTCATTTCTTTCTTGGGTTAGCACGTTCAACTCTTTTGGACTTCAGGACCGTATGTTTAACCACCTTTTGAACAGGGAGGTTCAGGAGGCCCTTAAGGACTTTTTGATATTTGTGTGAGGTCAGACCTCCAATAGGTGTGTCGGTGGACTAGTTCCACCCGGGCATTGTGTGTTGTGAAGTTGGTCCCGCACTGGGTCCTAAACTTCGCACTTTCTTCTCCTTCGGGTTTGTTTTGCTTCTTGTGAATCAAGCCATCTTGCGTCCTTTCACGCTTGTTAACTTGCTAATTGCAACTCTTCGATGCTTTAATCACGAATAAATAACAAATTTGAAAAATTAAAATAATAGAGGATGCCCAGTTAGTAAGACAAGTGCGTCAACTTGAATACTTTTGAAGCTACAAGACACGGGACATCGCTGACTTTCGAAAATTCTTCAAATGACAGGGACAATGTCTTCGCCAAAGTTGATCTTTTCTTTTGCCTCTGGAATGGAGTTCGCTGTCAACAGGGATGAACTGCCTGACTTAGCAATTATTCAATTTGGACAAGGGTTTGATGATATTGGAGTTAAGTTCGGGAAAGTTGTCGTCACGGTAATGAAGTTTGAAACAGATAAGTCCGTGGAGCCTATTGTAGAGTTTGATTTGAAGTCTGCCAAAGAATTCTCTCATACTACCGGATTCACTGTCACCGCACCAACTGTTTTGCTGAATAAAGGAAAAGATATTCTACACGAAGAAAAGTCAGTTGACGCTTATACCCCACCATTTTCTGGATTCGAGATTGGGTCTGATTCAAAGATTGTGCAACTGATGAAGACACAGGAAAGGAGGCGCAATCAGGAAATTTTGAAAACCAAACAACATCGTCAACCTCGCCAACAACAGACACAACGATACGGCCGATCTTGCCAACAACTACATCAGCCAGGATCACATCAACCCAGGAATAAACAGATGTCCATTGCAGAACGACAGAAAGTGGTGTATTCCTTCAGGGAGGAAACCGTGTCGAAGATGTTCCACGACTTGCTGATGAGAACAGAATTCAAACTTCCAAAGCCGAAAAAGCCAGAGGAAGCTAGCATGAAAGATCATCCTCAATACTGCCCATACCACCAGTTGCTTGGCCACACGATAGAAAATTGCTTTGTTTTCAAGGATTGGCTTGAAGAGAATTTCAGAAGTGGAAATGTGATAATCCCGAAAGAATATTTAAACGAACCTGAAGAAGATTCTGTAAATACGGTTTCAGAGGATTCAATCGACTCCTACACGACGCCGGTGCTCGGGGAAATAATTGATGTTTCTCGAAAAGTTTCAGTTGATCTTAAAATCCTCAGAGGAAATTCGATTGAGTCTGCCTTGGAAAAGCTTCGAGTTGACATTGCACAACTGTCTAAAGATCAGAAAGGAGATATCGAAGACGAAGATTACAACATAGCAGATTACATGGAAAGTGAATTCGCAGAAATCAATGTCGTCGAGACCCGAGCCATGTTAGCTGCGAGCGACGCTCCTCTCCGTGAGGAGAACGCTGCAGATGAGTGGCGGAGGGCCATCCAGCAGAAGGACGAACAGATCAGTTGTCTCGAAAAGAAAATTGAAGAATTGACAGCCACCATGATTGCGATGCAAAGACAATTACAATCACCGCAGACAACACTGCCAGAGACAAACCAACCAGAAACCATTAGTGATGCAGATGAAAGAAGAGAGTTTGCCTCTGATGAACAACCGAAAGATTCTGCTCAAAGCGTCATACCAGAAAGGGAATTTAAACAAATGGTCGAACAAGTTCGGGAGACCATAGCCCAGTCTAAAAGTGGTGCATTGATTTTAAAGGGTAGACCCTACCCGGAGAAATTTGATGCCGTACCCTACCCTAGAGGTTTTGTGTCACCGAACTTTAAGATATTTGACGGGGTTGGAAATCCCGAGACAAGACATAAGCACATTTCCGAGCCGATTGTGGTAACACCGGAGGTACCGAAGCATTGCTTTGCCGATCGGTTCGTCGGCGACTTGTCGGGGATAGCGATTTGATTGGTATGCCGAATTGCCTAACGGATCGGTGAAGACATTCGATGAGTTAGAACAGATTGTTCGTAAAAAGATTTGCGGAACGCGACGATCATGTTTCTATTGGAGATCTCGTGATTGAAAGACAAAAGCCTAACGAGACTTTAGTAGATTATATCTTGAGGTGGAGAAAACTTAACATGAAATGTGAACCTCAGCTACAGGAACATCATGCGATTGAGATCTTGCTCAAAAGCATCCATGGGCCAATAGCTTTCATGCTCGAGGACTCACCATCGAGTCTTTCGAGAAGTTACTCAAGCAAAGCCCGATAACTGCAAGAAGAAATCAAACATATGAATTCTTATGAGAAGGCCGAGAAATCCAGGACAACCAAGACAGATGAAAAGAGATCTGGAACAATTGCGGTGGTTAGCAGGGGAAAGCGACAGTTGCAAATACAAGCCGAACAACCTCAGCGGATCTTCCAACGTCCTCGTCAGAATATTCAGCAATCATCTCAGCAGAGACCTCACCAGACGTACAAAAGACAAATTTCAACTATACCCCACAGAATGTACTCTTTTAAAGATGAAGCAACGAAAAAGATGTTCTGCAGTCTGATCAAGAATCCCGAGTTCAAGTTGCCTAAGCCAAAGAAGCCTGACGAGGTCAACAGGAAAGGACATCCGAGATATTGTCCATACCACAGGTTCACTGGACACACCATAGAAGACTGTTACAGTTTCAAAGACTTGCTCGAAGAAAATTTCAAGAGTGGGAACGTAACAATCCCGGAAGAATATTTGAAAGGAACCTGAAAAAGGTCATATTAATATGATTTCGGTCGATTTGTTTGTTCTAGCCTATTCCTACGCAGCTGCCAATGAATGAAATGCCTCTTGGCTAATATTGTACTACTTTTGTTGCTTAGTATGATCAGTATTGGTCTGTATCATCTCTCCTACTGCAATGAATGAAAGAAAAAGAGATTTTGTTTTTGTCCAGAATTGTTCAATATTTGGAAAACTCAAGATTTGGATATTATGCTAAGACTTCGACTTCAGAAAAGAATGAAATTAATGCCCTAATAACTGAGTTGTTTACTTTAAGGAATTCAGACTGGGTCCTAAGTGGATCTCAAAATGAAGCGAGTGTCTTGAAATACGAGTAATTGATCATGGATATCGAGGCCTTTTAATTTTACTGCCATGTGGTACAGTCCGGACTTTCGATAAGTTATAATATCTCGGGATTCATATTAAGGAACATTTCAGAATTATTAATTCGGGGAGTTTCGACATTCAAAATCTTTAACAGAAATATGTCTTGCCAGATACAGTAATTCTCAGAAAACAAAAGGAGCAACAAAAAAAAAATGTTCCTGAGGAAAAGCTTGAGGTGGACACAATCAAAAATTGGTGTCCTAATCCAGACATTCAAAATCTTTAACATGTGCTCCACCAGATATAGTAATCATCAATGAAAAAAAAAAGAGAACGAAAAGCTCAATGAAAAAAAAAGGAAAAAAGAAAGAATGCTCCCGAGAAGAAGCTCGATGCAAGCATATAATCAAAAATTGGTGTCTTAATCTTCCACGATTAATGAAACTTGAAAGCGACCTTAAGAAGTTTCATCCGATATTATACTTTGGAGAGAGTCGAGTGATTCCATGCCTTTTGGCGGTCATTAATTGGCTCGAAATATCTTCGGACAATGAAAAATATTTTGATCACATGAGCGGAAATTCGAAGTCTCGCAGGCCCAGAAAGAAAGAATTAAAGGAATGATGACGATATTAGCAATTAATGGAAATTCGACCCTGAAGTCGTATCCTTCAGTATCCAACAATTACAACTTCAATGTCAACTCGAAGAATGTCAGAAAGATTTCTCAAATACAATTCCAACTTCAACTCGAAGAATGTCAGAAAGATTTCTCAAATACAACTCCAACTTCAACTCGAAGAACGTCAGAAACACTTCTCAGAGTCAACTTCAACAACCTTTACAGAATCTGCAACAGATCAAATGATGACTACTACAAGCACAACTACGAACTTGCGGCAACTTCAGCTGTGGCGTCCTTAAAGATAACACACCTTTATAGGTCTTGAAAGAATATAATTCCGATAGCACCTTAAAGAGTGAGTTATTTTCCAGCACTGGTCCTTAGTCAGCGGACGATACCTCAGGAAGCACTGTGCCTTCTGTTTCAAAGACAAAGACTCGTTCTTAGAGGCTCATATGCCGCACTTGTCTAAAACTGGGTCCAAATCCCAATATAAAGTTCAACATTCAAAAAATTTCTGCTTGAAAATTTTTTCAAAAATCTCTGCATATACTTTTCAGCAAGCTTCTGCACTGCACAAGTTTCACGAATTTCTCCCAAATTCAAATATCAAATTCCAAATCTGAATTCTCCGAGTCCGAGACTCGTGATTGATATCCCTTCAATTCTCCGTCGTTTGAGAAAGGATCGGTCGATTCTATTGACACGAACCGCGAGTTTCGATTGGTCCTGTTAGCGTGGAATCACTTCCTTTCCCAAACAAGATCCTTTTCGATCAACTCTTTGAGTGGGATATGAAACATTCTCATATTCTCACTTAAGCTGTTTCCTTTGACGAAAATCTTTCAAATCATATTTTAGAGGTGGAGGATCTCAGCATCCGATACCGTATTGCTCTGCAATGATTCTCCCGATATATTTTAGAGGTAGAGGATCCCAGTATCCGATACCGCATTGCTTTGCAATGATTCTCCTTCGATATTTTAGAGGTAGAGGATCTCAGCATCCGATACCGCATTGCTTTGCAATGATCTCCTTATATATTTTAGAGGTAGAGGATCCATGTATCCGATACCGCATTGCTCTGCAATGACCTTCTACGATATTTTAGAGGTAGAGGATCCCAGTATCCGATACCGCATTACTCTGCAATGATTTCCTTCGATATTTTAGAGGTAGAGGATCCCAGTATCCGACACCGCATTCAGACTGCAATGATATCCTTCTATATTTTAGAGGTAGAGGATCCCTGTATCCGATACCGCATTGCTCTGCAATGATCTTCTGATATATTTTAGAGGTAGAGGATCCCAGCATCCGATACCGCATTGCTTTGCAATGATCTTCTTCGATGTTTTAGAGGTAGAGGATCTCATATCCGATACCGCATTGCTTAGCAATAATTCACACTATATTTTCTTACGATATTCTGGAGGATGAGGATTTCATATCCCATTCTGCGTTGCTTTAGGAACTCCTCCTATCGCAATCATTTCCTTCGATATTTTAGAGGTAGAGGATCCATGTATCCGATACCGCATTGCTCTGCAATGATCTCCCGATATATTTTAGAGGTAGAGGATCTCAGCATCCGATACCGCATTGCTCTGCAATGATCTCCTTATATATTTTAGAGGTAGAGGATCCATGTATCCGATGCCACATTGCTTTGCAATGATTCTCACGATATTTTAGAGGTGGAGGATCCCAGTATCCGATACCGCATTGCTCAGCGATGATCTCCTTTCAAATTTTAGAGGTTGAGGATCCCAGCATCCGATACCGCATTGCTTTGCAATGTTCTCTCGATATATTTTAGAGGTAGAGGATCCATGTATCCGATACCGCATTGCTCTGCAATGATCTTCTTCGATATTTTAGAGGTAGAGGATCTCAGCATCCGATACCGCATTGTTTTGCAATGATCTCCTTCGATATTTTAGAGGTAGAGGATCCCAGTATCCGATACCGCATTGCCTTGCAATGTTCTCCTGTTTGCTTTAGAGGTTGAGGATCTCAGCATCCGTACCGCATTGTTTCGCAATGATTTCCTGATATCTTTTAGAGGTAGAGGATCTCAGCATCCGATACCGCATTGCTCTGCAATGATTCTCCTGCTATATTTTAGAGGTAGAGGATTCCAATATCCGATACCGCATTGCTTTGCAATGTTCTCTCGATATATTTTAGAGGTAGAGGATCCCAGCATCCGATACCGCATTGCTTTGCAATGATTTCCTGATATATTTTAGAGGTTGAGGATCTCAGCATCCGATACCGCATTGCTTTGCAATGATTCTCCACGATATTCTAGAGGATGAGGATTTCGTATCCGATTCTGCGTTGCTTTAGGAGCCCCTCCTATTGCAATCTTTCAACGATATTTCTGAGGTTGAGGGAATAAGCCCTTCGATTAATCCAAGGCATCCTATCACAATCTTTCGAGATCGGTATAAGACCCCCTTAAATGGAGTATGGCATCCTTTCTCTTTCTTCCACCATAAATTTTACCTATATTTCGATCCACACCTCGGGATCAATACCTGATATTATGTTCCATTCTCGATACACATTTGAAATTTGATAACACCAATTCCACTCTCCAATCCTCAGCGAGAGTTTCTACTTCTCGATTTCAAATCGAATATCCACTTATTCTTTCCCCAGCGAAAGTTCTGGAATCTTCGACTTCGAAGAGTTACCGACATTCCCACGGAAACCTTTGTCACTCTTTCTTTGTTTTGTTATGAGTGTGTTGTCTTGGAACGTTTGTGTTGGTTTTGTTGATCTTGTCGGTCAGCGCGCCGATACGCGCGGTGTGCTCGCCCGGCACACCATGCACCTATCGGAGTCCTTTTGTTGACCTCACTTTTTGTCGAGGTTTAGTGTTCCTCCTAGGTTTAGGATTCTAGCCTCAGGAGCTTCCCCGACGATCCTAGATTCCTAGCGATGGGACCCACCTCGTTTTAGAGTGTCTGGAAGCCACTTCGTTACTCTTTGAAATCTTGTACGAGATTTCGTACCGCTAGTCTATAGCCGGTCGAAATTGATGTCAGGAGTTCAAATTGAGTCCCTATAGGACCCTGGATATTAGGACAGCCTCGTGCACATCTTACACGCACCATTCTGATCGATCGGACTCGAGTCGAGCTTTGCGACGATACCAAATTTCGACGCAATTTTGAAGCGCTCGTCGACGAGGTTGCCCGGACGACGAAACGGACTGCGCCGATGCGTCCGGAATGTCGATTTCACTTAAAATTGACGTTAAATTTGTGACGATAGCCTGTCGGAAGCGAAAGTTGCGATTTAGGGTTTAATTTTTAATAAAATAATAATAAAACCTATTTTAAACTAAAATCCTAAGCCCTAAATTCCTCCGATTCGCTCGATTGGCCCCGTTTTCTCCCGCACACGCACGAGATAACCCGGACGAGCCTTCTCCTGCTCGGGTCGCCTCTCCGTTCCCGCGCTCGAGCCGCACGCCTCTCGCCCCATCTTCTCGCGGTTTCCTCCTCGACCGGCACGAAGTCGATCCCATCTCTTATCCCTCGCAGGCGCCCATCCCTCGCGGCTCATCTTCTCGCTCTCGCGGCATCTCGCGGCATCCCGCGTGCGCAAGTGGCCCGAGCGGCATTTCTCCCCCTTTCTCCCGTGCCTTCTCCGAGCCGACTCGACTCCACGGGTGAGTAGCGGCACTCCTCCTCCGCCTATATAAACCCCATTTGAGGTGATAATTAGGGGTGGCCGAATTTTCCGATGGAGATGGGGAGGTGTTGCCAATTCGAAGCTTGAATCTTCTTGTGCCTTTGTGTGTCCTACGGTGGCCGGTAACCTTCTTCCTCTCCTCTTTTCTCCTTGGTTTGGCTCGAGGTGGCCGTGGCTTGTGGCTTTGACATGTTTCTCCTCGTTTGGCTTCTCGGTCGGGCACTTGTATGCTAAGGATTAACTTGTTTGCTTGCTTCATTAATGGATGCCTTCCCTCTTCTCTTTCCAGCAGCATGTTAGTTCGTTGTTACTTGTTTTATTTGAGAAAATTTATTGCTCGAAGCATGTTAAAAATATAAATATGGACACGTTCTAAGATTTTGAGCTAGGTCATTTGCTTGAGAGGGTATAGGCATGGCATGATATTACTCTCTCTTCTTTTCCTACACTTAAAGCAAGTTTAAAACCTTAAATGCATGGCTTTGAGATTGTACTTTTCCCTCTCGCAAGCATGTTTAGGTGGAAATTTGGAAGTCTCTTGCATATTTTAACTTGATATGAAGAATGGAAAGTTTTATTCAGCTTTATATATTTATGGAGCTTGTCTCTTTGCTCCTCCTATTTCTCATCCGTTAGAGAACATGCTAGGGGAGTGTTAAGCTCAATTTGGAAGTATTTATACTTTTCCCATGCAAGGTATTTTATGGCTTCAAAGCTTTGAATGCTTGGGGGGTTAGTTATCGGGCTTCTTGCATTTTTGCCCCTTTATGGAAGTATGGAAAGTTTTATTTGAAGGCTATATACATGTGGAATTTTATTCCTTACTTCTATCTCTTCTTTATCAAACAAAAATACATGTAAGAGATAGTGAGGAAGGATTCTATGTGAAGTTCTTATTTGAAGCAAGTACAAAGCATGTTAACATAGGCATTGAGATATTCCTTACTCACTTTAGCTTGATATGAAGCATGGAAGGATTTATTTAATTTTATATGCATGTGAAGCTCATTTCCTACTCCTTTCATTTCTTTATCAAAGAGCATGCTAGGGTGGAGTTTTAATTTAATTTGAAAGAGCCCCATGCTCACTCTCATGATAAATAGGTAGTGGCTCTATATTTTGATATGTTGAGTATGTGGAGGTATTTGTTTTGGCCTCATGCTAGGTTTGGTTCCAACTTTATTGTGGCTCGTCATAGCCTCACTCTGGAGGCTCGGTTGGCTTATCCTAACCCTTACCCGAGAGGCTATTTCGATGTATATTTGCTGCTCTTATTTCAATGCTTTGAGAAATTTATTTTGGCTTTGTTTGGGAGCTTGGCTGATTTGATTTGTTCCTTATTTGAGGGCTTACTTTGGTATTCGGATTTATTCTTATATCGGGCTTTGTTGAGACTTTGCTATACTCTTTGTTTTAAGCTTGATCCTAGCCGGATTTTGGCCTCATATGGCTCGGTTTTCATTTGGCATTGTTGTATTATTGCTTTCGAATTGAAGCTGGCTTCATTCCAGCCCAGCCATGGCTCGGGTTCGACCCTATATGGGCCGGGTTTGGCTCATTTAACTCCTCTTTTGCTTTGGCTCGGAGTGGGGAACGCTCGTGACTTGATTTTATGCTATTTCGAGCCCGGCTCTTGGCTCGGGTTAGGACTTTGGTGCTCTTCGGGTTTGATTTGATGTTGGTGGCTGTTTCAATTTGGAGTTGGGTGAATTTAAACTCCATGGCTATTTGATAAATACCTTTATATGTTTTGTGGTGAACTTGGGATTGAATTGATTTTATGGGGCTTGTCTTCTCATTGGGATTTAGCCGTGAGCTTCATTGTGGTAGTTTGGAATTTAGGGGAAGGGCCTTACTTTTTGCTGCTCCCTTGCTACAGGATTGCCGTGAGCCTCCTCGCATGCTTGTGCTTTAGCTGTGAGTGTTGGTGGAGAAATTAAGGTTATGGTAGTCTTGATTTTTGCCATCCTTGCCTATGGAAATTGATTGAAATGATTTGGAGACACCTCTTAATTTGTTTGTGAGAAGAAATTTAATATCATGCTTGGGATGTTCTATTTGGTAGAATTGGAATTGACTTGGAAGATTTAGAAGAGCTTGTCCATTCACTTTCTTATATGTTGGAAGCTTTGCTTTCGAGTGGTTTCCTTGCTTTGTTACCTTACCCGTGAGCCTCCTTCTCCCCTGTTTTGATTTGGCCGTGAACCTCTACTTGCTTTTATTTGAGGAATTTACATTCATAATGTATGCGGGAGTGGTGAATTTAATTGGGAGTTGGATAATTTCATTACTTGAGGTTTGGAAGTGTTAGCAACCAGTTTTTGCCCCGAGTCATTTTCCTTTTGCTTGATTTTAAAAGATTTTGAACGATTTTCTCCGGATTTTGTTTTTAAATTCTCTTTTGATATAATCATACCCAAGCGAGAAAGTGACACCCTCGGGGTCGATTCGAAGAGCTTGGACTTTCTTCTAATGTTTTATTATTACATGTTTTGGGAGAATTTTAAATTAACTCACTTCGTCGTCTTACCCCTTCAAAATTCGAGGGTGGGTTAATATTCTCTTCCCTCCTTGTTGCTTTACATGTTTTCCCGCTTCACTCGGAGTTGGTTTTGTTTTTTGGTTTTGGGGCGATGATGGCGATGATGCAAAAGCACGCTGGGTGATAGAGTAGAATGATATCCCATCCTACGACATCGGGACTCGCTCCGGGGCCCGATGAACCGTAGGATGACGGTATCATTCACCGTTACTGAGCAGCGGGGCACCCGTACCTTCTAGGATTGTTAGCGATCCTTTACTCTACGAAATGATCGACTCGTGGACAATTATATTTTTCAAAATCGATAAAAATACGATACTTACGTTTCGCAACAAAAATATCTTTCCACCACAATCAAAAAAATTGATAAACTCTCTTTTGCGTATCGAAATCCATATGCATGCTAAAAATATAAATTTCAAAACTACATTATAAAATTTGATTGTCCACTCGTTCGTTATCGATCTTGAGTGGGGAACACTCTCACGAGTTAGGTTTAGTTGGACACGCTTCTTCGCTGAGTAGCGGGCTTATACACTCGTGTGACCGAGTAGCGCTTCGACGACCCTTCGAGCAGATCTTACACGATTCGAGCCTAGCCCCGACCCGAGTGCTTGCGGTTTTCTTCGGGTTTTCATTTGATTTTTGATAGAGCACTCATGGTCTTTTTTAGGATTTTCTCGGAGTTTTCGTGACTTTTACTACTTTTCTCGAGCTTTCCCGTTGTGGGTCAGTCACTTTGTTTTCTTGAGTTTTTTCGACGACCTTTTATTTTGCTTGCTTGGCTTTCATGCGGCACAACTTGCTGGCTAGACGAAAGAAAATAACGGGCCTCCTGAGTATACGGGTTTGTTTACATTTGCAGCGTGTTACGCTTTTTTATCATACTGCTATCGCATGCTATATCTTGTTTAGTTATCAGCTTTTGTATCATACTCGCTATCTTGCGTTGTTATTCTTGTTTAGCACGTTACGTTATATCTTGTTGCATGTCATTCTCGTTACTCCCTGTGCTTATATACATATCCTCGTTGTAAATCGTACAACACTTAAACATACTTGCATAGGTTGTTTAGGAGACCTCGACCATAGGGCCACCTGATTGAACATTTTGACTTGCCATCTTAGAAAACTCAACCTCTTCACGGCAAGGAGCTTGGAGCTAGCGGTGGGCAGCACGGCCATCTTCAACAATGAAACACGTCTACAACAACTAAACCATTCCTTAGTTAAATAACAATCCATGGGATTTCGAGGTTGTTCGCTCAGTGCGACATAAATCCTCAACCTTTCTTGGCGCTTTGTATAGCTTATGCTTGTCTGATATAAGCCCCGACTCGTTTTAGGATTCCGAGGTTGTCGTTCGTTACGACCTAAATCCTCACATCTTTTAGATTGTTCGTGTGATCGTTTCACACAAATGTAAGCTCCTAATTAAATAAAATTGGCGAGGATGAAACCTCTAAATAATATCTCCTAAATCAAAGCCAAATCATAGGATAGCTTGGAAGTCACCGAGGTTCCTCTCGGATCTTCGACATCCACTAGTTCTTCCTCCTTTGGATTCTACGATAAAATGTTCCAATTTTGAGCCAATCCCTTTCACACCTCTTTGTCCGATTACATCGAAAAGTCCTATCCTTTTGACCTCCTCGAAGATAATATTTCCGATTTTTATCGAGAGTTTTCTTAAGTGATTTCGATCATTTAAGATGTAATTAACTATAGTGCTCACCTTTATAGAAGCATTTCCGAACCCAATTTAAAATAAACCCTATTTAATTCCTTATATTAAATAGGGAATTTGTCAGCAAATAAATTGGTTTCGCGACCAAACGGACGTCATACATTTCTTAGTTTATTTGATCGAGCCTCACCCTAAGTTTTGTGTTTGTCTTCCGGGATAAATACATGACTTGAGGTGTAGCGCTTCTTTCATTTAAACTATGAAAAATATGAGGTCAGTTTGATTCCCTTTCTTTTCGTTGAAGAATCCTTCCGAAGCGGGCGACGGGATTCCGATTCCGGCGGCCGACAGCTTCTTACGGGCACTTCACGGCACAAAACAACGCCGACAAAGCATAAATTGACCGACCCAGATTTCAAAGTAAATAAGGGATCACTCAACCCAAATGGCCACCTGGATCAATTCCACCAAAACCGATTACATAATTTTATAATAAGCATATATAGTAGCATAAAAAGGGCAATCAACAAAAATTGTCAAAGAAAAAAGAAAATTCCATAAGAAAAAGTAAGCCTATAATGGGGCACCAGTTCAATTGGCCAGTCTAACTAGAAGCTTGGCTAAAAATATACAGTGATGATAACCCTTTTCTTATTAAAATGGAATAAGATGTGAAACCTCCTATCCACCAACACAGCGTCACTAACTAAAACCAGCAGCATTAGGAGAGACAATGAATATGAGCACGTATGCCTTCACCAATACAACAGGAACTTCTAGAAGCAAGAGGAACAATATTCACATTAATTTAAGAGATGTAGATATTGAACACAAAAAAAAAATAGTAAGAGCGAGCACTCAAATGCACAAATGATCAATTGGTAACAGATATTGAGGGAGAAAAAAATCTCCATTGCTGAAAAAGCAACAATCATTGAAGGAGAGGTGTGATCATTTGAATGAGCTTCATGATCATAAACATAAGATTTTCTTATATCCAAAAGAACCTTAAAGCAGTAAGAGTGAATGTAGCCAAAGATCTTACAAAAAGAACAATATTGAGGGATGCCTTCAAATCCAACCTCTAGCTAATAACTGCAATATAAATTCCTAACACCTTATGAAGAGTAGAGAGGTAATATCTAATTTTACCAGGACTATATCAATAAATGCCTAAAGAGACCTGCAGTGTCTGAATCAATTTGCAAAAGTTTGTCAAAAATGCATCCCGGCGAACATAAAGTTGAATGGCTTAAGAAATGTAAATGTGTCCGGGAAAAGCCAACCAAATAGGGGTAACTGGGGGAGACCACTTCAGCGTTCACATAGAAAAGATATAAATGTAGTATGTGCAGCGAAAAAAAGCCTGGTGCAATTTAACTTCAAAGAAATTCTATCAACAACGATGATGATGATAAAAGAGACGAACTAAAAATTCATGAATTCCAACAAGAATTTGAGAAAGACATCCATATAGGGACGGCAGAAAAAGAACTTTCAACAATAGCGAAAGTGAATACTTGAGTAAGTTTAAAGATCTAAGCATCAGTGAAAATATGCATGGTTTTGTCATGAAATAAAAAGAAGCTTGCTTGTGTGCATGAGAATCTTCAACTTGATAAAAGATAATAGAAAATTGAATGACCCTAAACTCTTAACCCACCCACCACATTGGCAAAAAAATGCAAAAGGTACAACTAAAAGAAAAAGAAACTCAGAGATGACTGAAGCGACCGAAGCAAGGAGCAACAAAGAAGGATTAAATAGGATTACAAAAAACCTGATAGCCAAAAGCAAAGAAACAAGGGATCAAGATGACCGATAAATAAAATAATAGGGGACCAAAAAATGGATAAGAGGAGACCATAGAAACCCTAGGAGTCTCTAAGGAGGGAATCAACTGAGTAGAAGTAGAAAGCAAATAAAAGGAAGGCTGAGATGAGTATCCTGCAATATGTGAGAAGATGAACAGAAGTGATGAAATGAGAAAAAGAGAATGACTACCGAAAGGGTGAAAAATTTTAGAGAAAGAAAATGTGAGATGGGTGACCACCTCAAAAGAATCAATAGTACTCATGAACAAAGCTTCAAACAAGGATGAAGGATGAGATGATAGTTTGAGCAAGGACAGCAAGACAAGCAGCCCTGCACGAACACAAGAATAAAAAAGTAAAGAAGAAAAGACAAGAAAATGAGCCAATGGGGATTAGCGTACATGGAGACAAGTGTAAGAACATGTGCAGAAACAAATGCACATGAAGCACGCAAAGAAACGCATGCAAAATCATGATAATGCATTGTGTGCAGAAGCTACGGTTTGCACTCGAAGCTTAGGTCTCGGAAACATCATGTTGGATATCTTGGACTAACCAAATCGTACGCTATGTGTCAACCATAGAGTTAAGTTATTTAGATTCTATTGACTCGCACAGAAATCCTGTTTAAGACTACATGTCAACAACATTAAAAACTTTAAACTTCAAGAAAAAAAATATAACAATTGAATTTTATATCATCAATAAATGTCACATTATTGAAGAGAGAAAATTAGGAAATCACCAAAAGAGAAGCTAGAGTGGTCATCCATCACATTAGTTACCATCGTGGGAAAATACCTAAAATCAATTCCCTTTGTTCTAGTAATTTCATTGGAGGTTAAATGTTAGTTATCCCTTGCTGCAATTGTAGATTAGTTAGATGACCAACCTCCCACCATTAAGACCTCTCTCTCTCTCTCTCTTCTACCCACCCCCCCCCCCTCCCCCTTCCCTCAGGCCCCCTTTCTAGAAGAGGCTAGCTCTCTCTCTTTTTGACTAAATTAAACTATCTATTCTTCTATATCTTTCTCTCCTCAGTTTTTCAAACAATAGAGACATGAAGGAACAAGTTAGCCCATCTGCAGAAAAGAAAAACTCAAGGAAATTGAAATCCAACTAGAAACAATCATTCTAATTCTCGTCAAAGTTAATATTAAAACCAAAACTTGAGATCTAAATCCCACCTCCTCCTTAACCTAGCTTGATCAAAACATATTTTTTCCAAATGTATTTGCCTACATGTTTCATTAGAGATTTCCA
Source organism: Papilionanthe hookeriana x Papilionanthe teres (assembly GCA_022702705.1). Lineage (NCBI taxonomy): Eukaryota > Viridiplantae > Streptophyta > Magnoliopsida > Asparagales > Orchidaceae > Papilionanthe > Papilionanthe hookeriana x Papilionanthe teres. The sequence goes on along the minus strand of CM040427.1, from coordinate 64,950,687 downwards.
TAAAACTACTTAATATGTAAGTTCGCACTACTGGCATTTTGAAATTTGAACCAAAAAAAATATCAACATCATCCTTCCTCCCAGCTATTAACTGCAAATAATTTAACGAATTGCAACAGGAGCAAAACTAGAAATGATATGTATATAGAACTATATCAATAATAAAAAATTGAAAGGTAGGAATGCGCATTTGGTTGGTTCGGTTAGATTGGCTAACAGATTTATTAAACTGACTAAAACAAACAAAATAACAGACAAAACCAAACCAATTAAATAATATATAGAACAAAATAAACCGAATCATAATATAATTCATTTTATTCCGTTCCGCTTTGGTTCAACTGAATTTTGAAATCCAAATAAAGGGGTATTCATTTGGTCAGTTCAGATGAATTAGTTGACGGAATGGACAACATAATTCAATTTTTCATTTACCCTTTCATTTTCAAACTAAACTAATAACAGTGATACAAAAAAACTTTAATCTAAAATACTGAAACACAAATCAATCAGTGATTTCATAAACCGAATCAAATCAACCAAATATACTTGATTCGGTTCAATTTTTTAATTCAACACAACCAATATATATCTCTACTGTGAAGGCCTTGGGTTACCAACACGTTTCATCCTAATCATGGGACAGATGAGTAGATCTATTGCTTCGGTGATGACTCATAGTTTACCTCATTGAGAATCAGGAAAATGTATATGCCAAAAGAAGTTCAGATATACTATCAACAAATTCAATTGAATCAATTGATAATACAAAATATTTCATTTGAAATTTTACCTGTTTATCTTCTGTAATTCCATCAAGATATGCCCATTTTGCATTATCAAAGAGAACCCGAACGCGTAAAGAAATAACAAAAGACCAAATGTCAATAGTCCTTTGCCAACTATTATAGTTTTCATTGGCCCAGCTGAAACCTTCATCTGAAGTGAAAACTTTTAGCTCGCCCCCAGAGGAGAGATCATCAGCCACCTTCATTTTTGGTGTTTTAGCAAGACCTAATACTCCATTCATTTTAACCAAACCAGCACCATTATTGACCACCCTTTTAGAGCCATTCACAGCAGCGCTGACACTGGCTGTCCCAATTTTCTCAGTGAAAGTGGACTTGTTTTGCATTAATTTCTTCGTTGATACCATTTTGTTAGACCGGCCATTAATGCCAAGCTTATCAGATTCTTGCTTCCGCACCTCGCTTCTAAAAACCTTTATAGAGTGAGAAAAGTTTGATGATAGTGCATCACACTTAAATGGTTGCAGACTGGAAATGGAACAGGAGAAGCTCAGATCATTTGATTTCCGCCTACGGCCTGAAGTGCCCGGGTAGTTGCAGCATAAGACCCGAGAAACCAGATCTGTAGCCATCAAACAGTAGGTCCTAAACCGAAAGCCTGATTGATGCAGCCAATTGGTAAAGAAATTAATAAAAAAAAAAAAAAGAAAAAAATTCTTCCAAGCTTATAAATCCAAAACAAATCAAACAAGAAAAATAGAAAAGGAAAGGTTTCTCATCCTCTTGCCGTCCTAGAAACCAAGAAATATATACTTAATCGACAATGCCAGATACTACATTTTGAAAAGGCAAATAACCAAAAAGCTGCAACAACCCGCTAACAATAAAAAAACTGCCACACTCACTACCACATAACTTCAAATTTTACCCAAACAGCACTCATAAAACACATCCATACACTCATTACAACGGAAAATTATTCCATACGGGGAACGTACGCAGCGCTGCGTACGGAATCTCCCGAATAACCCCCGAATAACCACCTGATAACCTCCGCGATAGTGTATTTTAAGATTATCGGGAGATTATTAGCAGACTATTGCGGTGTTATTCTGAATAATCAGCAAATAACCTCGTAATAACGCCCCAATAACCTCCGCGATTTCATTTTATACTTTTTATTTGTTATTTAGGGTATTATGAGGTTGTTGGGAGGTTATTGCTCAAATAACTCTGCAATAACTTTCTAATAACCTGTCAATAACCCCCGCAGTTTCATTTTAATGTTATTCACGAGTTATCAACTGGTTATTCGGGAGTTATTTGGGCATTCCGTACGTAGCACTGAATACGTTGTCCGTATAGAATAATTTTCCCTGTTTTGTAGGAGCAGGCGTCGATGCTGCCGTCTACGTCTTCGGTTTTGTATTAGTTAAAAAGTTGAAATTATATTATTATAAAGCTTAAAAATAAAAAATAAAAAAATAATGTCACCTGTGTTTTATTTGTAGTTGTCGGGTTGCTCAACCAAAGACAGATCAAACTAGCTCAACAAATCCCACCGGAGGATCGCTTGAATCACCTAATATTCATCCCTATAGCATCTGTGTCTTCAAGTCCAACAGCATGCACCGCCTCCGTTATTGGCTTCAAATATCCTTTGGCACCGCGTCAGTCGTCCTCTCCTCAACACGCCTCGCCCAACTTGACTATGACGATATCGCCGGCGCCGACAAATCAACAAAACGAAATCTCCGGCGAGTTCCATCTTCTATGATCTCTCCGTTGCCCAAACTCTCATCTTCCTCGCCAAGCAAGCATATTTGGTGTGGATGCTTAGCTGCTCCCCCCTTCTCGAGAAAGTTTGCAGTGAGTCCGACCTCAAATGCATCAGAGTGTTTTTCTTCTACAAAGTCTATTCCTGCTACATAAATGAGAGTATTTTTGATGAGATGAAGATGGATATGGTGAGCTTTAGCAAAAAGCTATTGGTTTTTGGTTTCGGGAATAAGCAGCTGATTGGTGCGGGGAAACAGTTGAAGTTTGCGGATAAGGCGATGGAGAGGATTAGGATGTCGAAGCTAGAGATGGAGAGGTTGGTGCGTATGTTAAACTGGACGAGTTCGGGTGACAATGAGATAAGGACGGCGGCGGCGTTGGTGGTGTCGAGATTAACTGGGGAGAAAAGGAATAGGATTAGTTTGACGAGGATCACCGAGGCGATGGACTCCATTGCAACGCTGTTGGATAATCAAAATTATGAAAGCACGGAGGATGTTAGATTTGTTAATTTAAGATTTTTTTTCCTTACAAAATTTTAGATATTCAATATCCCGTGAAAAACTCTTTAATTTTCAATCATTTTAAGCAGACAATGACAGATCGGCCGAAAACTAATCACTACCACACACTCAACCTTCATGGCCTTAGCACCCTCGAGAAGCTTGCAAATGATCCCAACGTCTGCGTCAAGATCGGTGAAACCAAAAACCTCATCCCGAAAATCATCTATTTCACCAAGCTCCCCCACCAAAACTTCATCGCCAACACTGATCTAAATTTTCAGACCACAAAGCTAGCCTTCCAAGTACTCAAATTGCTCGCCGGCACCACTGACCCCACCGGCAAGTCTCTTCGAAGTAAAATTTTGACAAACACCTCCACAATCAGCAACATCCTTGAGATCCACAACGGCAAGTAAGAGATTTTGAAGCCTTTGAAGGAGCTAGGGAAAGAGAATTAATTACTTGGATATGGATGACATGTGGCAGGAGAAATAGTAAGAGACTTGGAAGGTATCATATATATTTGAATAAATTTGGGTAATGTTATGAGCCTATCAAAACTCATTATTTTATGAAGTATTATCATTCACTGAATCTTTTATAAAATATGCATTCCGAATTGTGTTCTTTGGCGTTTCTAAATTTTATGAAAAACACATAAATACATCTAATTCCTATGTATCACTCGGGTTTGAGCTGGTTGGTTGCCTTTGCGACTTGATTGGTCTCACCTTAGTTAAGTTTGGTTTGACAATTGAGCCTCCAGGTTTTCTGATAGTGGACCCTCCTTTCATATATAGCCTCAAGATTCGTGAGTGGCACTTTTTATATAAACAAATAATATTTAATGTGGTTATATTAAATAATTATTTAGTTTACCTAAGACAACAAAAATTACAATATAGCACAATATAAGCCTACAATACCAAACAATATCAAAGGAATCATTTTGATCACTTTATAATTTTTTACACATTTCCATTATCTTAAGTGTCGTTTTTTTTCTTACATATTTAACATAAATTTTATTTTTATACATTTATGTCACCTAAAATATTATATCTTATAAAAGAATTTCAATTAAGTAACTTATAACAGGTACGTAAAAATAAAATTTTGTATGTAAATCTTCTATTGAAAGGAAAGAAGTTAGCAACTCTAACATCGATCAGTCCATAAGCTAAACAAAATACACGCACGAATGGAGCTGAAGCTGGTCTTCTTGCATGGCTGCGAGCTTTGATAGGCTCATAACATTACCCAAATTTATTCAAATATATATGGTACCTTCCAAGTCTCTTACTCTTTCTCCTGCCACATGTCATCCATATACAAGTAATTAATTATCTCTTTCCCTAGCTCGTTCAAAGACTTCAAAATCTCTTCCTTTACGTAGTGGATCTCAAGGATGTTGTTGATTGTGGCGGTGTTTGTCAAAATTTTACTTTGGAGAGACTTGCCGGTGAGGTCAGTGGTGCCGGCGAACAATTTGAGTACTTGGAAGGCTAGCTTTGTGGTCTGAAAATCAAGATCAGTGTCGGCAATGAAGTTTTGGTGAGGGAGCTTGGTGAAATAGATGATTTTCGGGATGAGGTTTTTGGCTTCACCGATCTTGATGCAGACGTTGGGATCATTTGCGAAACTACTCGAGAGTCGTAAGGCGCCATGAAGGTTGAGTGTGTGGTAGTGATTAGTTTTCAGCCGATCTGTCATTGTCTACTTAAAATGATTGGAAATTAAAGAGTTTTTCACGGAATATAGAATATTTAAAATTTTGGAAGAAAAAAAAAGTCTTAAATTTAACAAGTCTAGCCTCCCCTGTGCTTTCATAATTTTGATTATCCAACAGCGTTGCAATAGAATTCATAGCCCCGGTGATCCTCGTCAAACTAATCACATTTCTTTTCTCCCCAACCAATCTCGACACCACCAACGCCGTCGCCGTCCTTATCTCATTGTCACTCGAACTCGTCCAGTTCAACATACACACCAACCTCTCCATCTCCAGCTCCGACATCTCAATCCTCTCCATCGCCTTATTCGTAAACTTCAACCGTACCCCCGCACCAATAGCTGCTTATTCCCTGAACCAGAAACCAAGAGCTTTTCGCTAATGTTCACCATATTCATCTTCATCCCATCGAAAATACTCTCATTTATGTAGTAGGAATAGGCGTCGTAGAAGAGGAGCACTCTGATGCGTTCGAGGTCGAATTCACTGCTAACTTTCCCGAGAAGGGAGGAGCAGCTAAGCATCCACACCAAATATGCTTGCTTGGCGAGGAAGATGAGAGTTTGGGCAAGGGAGAGACCGTAGAAGATGTTGAGAACTCGTCGGAGATTTTGTTTTGTTGATTTGTCGGCGCCGGCAATATCGCCATAGTCAAGTTGGGCGAGGCGTGTTGAGGAGAGGACGACACACGCGGTGACAAAGAAGATTTGAAGCCAATAACGGAGGCGGCGCATGCTGCTGGGCTTGAAGATGCGGATGCTACAGGGATGGACATTATGTGATTCAAGCGATCCTCTGGTGGGATTTGTTGAGCTCGTTGATTCATGGCTTGGTTGAAGTAACCCAAGAATCGTAAATAAAACACGGGCGACATTATTTTTTTTATTTTTTATTTTTCTGTTTAAGCTTTATAATAATATAATTTCAACTTTCTAACTAATACAAAAAACAAAAAATATTCTTTACCGAAGACGTAGACGGCAGCATCGACGCCTCCTCCAAAACAGGAAAAATTATTTCATACGGACAACGTACGCAGTGCTACGTACGGAATGCCAAAATAACTCCTGAATTACCAGTTGATAACCTGTGAATAACATTAAAATGAAACCGCAGGGGTTATTGACAGACTATTAGGAAGTTATTGCAGAGTTATTTGAGCAATAACCTCTCAATAACCTCATAATACCCCGAATAATAGAAAAAAATTATAAAATAAAATCGCGGAGGTTATTGGGGCGTTATTACGAGGTGATTTGCTGATTATTCGGAATAATACCTCAATAATCTGCTAATAACCTTCCGATAATCTTAAAATACACTATCACGGAGGTTATCAGGTGGTTATTTGGGGGTTATTCGGGAGATTCCGTACGCAGCACTGCGTCCGTCTCCGTATGGAATAATTTTCCCATTACAAAACTGTTCATCAACATTCCACTACGTCCTTCATACAATCCAAGAAACCCAAATCAACAAAGATGTGTAAGGCAAACCATAACTCTCCAAACGGATTCAAATCTAAAAACCGAGAAGCAAACAAAACAAGAGCTAGTAACCAAGAGGAATGAGACCGGGAAATAATATCAGTCCGTAAACTACCTGCAAGGAACTAACTCTCGGTGGAAGAGGAGCAGGTCGATCGAGCACTGGAGCTCGATAAAAACAACTAGGGTTTGCGTGAAGAGGCGGAAGAAGTAACAGAAGAGAGACGTGAGAGGGTTGGATGAGGGAGATTAAGAAAACGACTGGGATTCCCATGAGAAGAGCGTTGGGCTTGCGCGCCTCAACGTGCTCCACACATGATGGGGGGCATTTATAGACATAACCACCTATGCATTTACATATTTATACTTCAACTTTATTTATTACATTCATACCACATCAAAAATATCATTTACCCCTCACTTTTTTTACTATTTACATATCTAACACTCAAATTATACTCATCACATTTATAATTTACACCACACAGTTCTTTCATATCACGTCAAAAGCACCATCAAGTCTAGAGGTCAAAAATGTAAATAGTTAGGAATTGTGCTACATGTTTGTAAATCTTCCCTTTCTGCATACATCTTTCCACCTAGGGGTATATATGTAAATCTTCTCATAAGTTTTTAGTTCGAGAAGCCTTTACAACATGCCATAGTTTTTACGTATTTACATATCTAACATCTAAATTTTAATATTTATATGAATAAAATTCACTTTTTTTAATATTACATTAAAATATCATTATTATAATTTTTTTTCATGCATAGATTTATAATATCAAATTTTAGGTGCTAGATATGTAAATGCATTGGAAAAGTATGGCATATATGCAAATTTCCCTTAATTCAATTATGTTTTACTAAATATTTAATTTAATCATTTTTTTCAAAATTTAAATTCTTAAAATTATAAGACTTGCCTGTTTGGATTAGCTGCAGCTGATTGAAGAAGCTGTCCATTAAAACTACGGTGACTATTGTAATTTTTTTAAAAAGAAAGTGACCACAGCTTTCTGAGAGTCACTGCAGGTACCTATGTCTTTTTGAGAACGCGGGCGAAAAACAGTTTTGATGAATAGAAAAAACTGTAGTGCGACATCGAACCGCCACTGCACCGCTGCCCTAAACGCACTCTTAATAACAATAAAATTCTATTAAATAATGACAATTAATTTGATTGTTTTTCTCATAAATAATATTTTAAATGATTATGAGAGTTAATCATTAGTTAAAGATGAAATGTTATTAATTAATATATTATCAGTAAATATAGTTTATCTATTAATATAATCCATATGTTTAATTTTTTGTCTATTACTAATAAATAATGAACTAAATAAATTTCAAACCACTGAATAAAAATCTTAGCATTAACTAATTAATGGAAATTAATTTAATTGAAATTAATTAGCATTCTTAATTTACTAATTAACATAAAATGACATGAACAACATTGATTATGGTTTAAGAAATAGAGTTCTCTAACTATTGATTATGAAGAATAATCAATATTTCAGCTTCTGATCACCTAAACATGTTATAAATATTAGCATCTCATCAACTTTCTTTGCTTCTCTAATATTCTCTATAGTTGTGCAGTTAGGGCTGTCAAAATGGCTTGTTGTTCGCGAACAACTCGTGTTTGGCTTAAGAAGCTCGTGTTCGGCTCGTTAAGAAGCTCGTGCTCGCCACGAACAAAGATATGTTCGTTCGTGTTCGACTCGTTTTGGCTCGAACTACCCATCAATTATATATATACATACATATTTGTGCTGCATACCTTGGCCTATTGGTGGCGAGGTTACTATAAGTCCCCTCAAGTCAGGGGTTTGATACCACCGTGGCGCTGGAGCTCTCGAATTATTGACATATGGCGCGACTCTCATCATGGGACTAGAATGCACATGAGAAATCGATATTTAGGTCTCTACTAAATATCAATTTACTTTATATATATATATATATATATATATATATATATATATATATATATATATATATATATATATATATATATATATATATATATAGAAATCTGGTCATCTTCTCGAAATTGTTGTAAAATTTGAATTATTTTCTTAACGTATTAGTTGTTATTAATGTGATTGAGGGTCCGTTTGGAGCGGCAGTGAGACACCACACCGTAGTTTTGTATGTTTTGGTAAACTGCATTTTGACAGGTTTTTTCAAAAAGTTGCTCTGAAATTTACGTTTTCTCACTAGTCCTGGCTATGTGCGGTAACAACTTTTTAGCAACGGTATGACTTTTTTCACACAAAAATAAATTATATTAGCCACCGTAACTTTTTGAAGGTCAAATTATTTTGCAGCAGTTTCACAGTTACTTTTAATAAGTTAAAGCTACCCCAAACAGACCTTGAGGGTTTGTTTGGAGCAAGTTACGAGCTTATTAAGAAGCATTACGAGCTTATTAAGAAACGTTATGTAATGTCTATGAAGAATATATGATGTTACAGAAATGTGTAGTGTTATTAAAATTGTCATTTTTCCTCATATCCAGGACCGGTGAGAAAATACTGACTTCAGCGACAACTTTTTGAAGAAGATGTCAATATACAGTTTATCCAAACAGGCAGAACTACTATGTGGCCTCCGCACCGCTGCCCCCCAAACAGACTCTAAATATACAAACAGCTTCTCTGCAATAATTTCTTCGCACATTTGCTGCACATCAACTTTTTCAAATAGACGTAATTGCCCTGAACAGACCATAAATCAAACTATTTTCAAGAGTTTCAAGTGTTCATACCAATCAATTCATCGAGCTCGTCATTCTTGGTAATATATTTTACCTGATATTTTTGGATTTTATATCAATTATTTTGTTTGCTTTATAGGGTTTTTTTTTCTTATAGGATATTTAGCTGCATAAAACACAAATCTTATAAATTTTTATATATAACTGCTAAACTTTCATATTTACATATATAACACTTTCGTGTGATAAATTTTCATATGCATCAAAAAATATATTTCATTTTAAAAACTGACATTTTTGACATGATATTAAAGATTTGAGTATTATACATATAAATATAAAATTTGAGTGTTAGATATGTAAATACATAAGAATTGTGTGAGCCAATATATGTAAATACCCAATTTAAGAACTTTTTTGTAATGCATTACTTGAACGAAAAATTATTCCATACGGACAATGTACCCAGCGCTGCGTACGGAATCCGCAAATAATCACCGAATAACCAGCGAATAACTCATAATAACTCTGTGAATAACATTAAAATGAAACTGCATGGGTTATTGGCAGGTTATTAGGAAGTTATTGCAGCGTAATTTGAGCAATAACCTCACAATACCCCAAACAACAGATAAAAAATATAAAAGTGAAACTGCGGAGGTTATTGAGGCATTATTACGAGGTTATTCGCTAATTATTCGGAATAATACTGCAATAACCTGCTAATAACCTTCCAATAATCTTAAAATACACGATCGCAGAGGTTATTCGTTTATTATTTGGGGATTCTGTACGCACCGTTGCATATGTTGTCCGTATGAAATAATTTTCCTTAAACTTTGCTACAGAGATATGTTGTCGAAGTTAGTGTTAAAGATATAAATATAGAATTATAGAGAAATAAAATCGTGAGGAGGAGGTTGAAATATATGTATTGCCTTTATTATTATTATACGGTATTTACAGATTTTTCATATATTTACATATTTTAACACTTTAATTTTGATATTTACCAATATAGCACTAAAGTCATAATTGTTAGGTATGACTCATATATCTAATATGGAATTAATGTTGGAGCGGAGCGAGCGAATCTGAGGAGTTTATTATGTGGGTTGGGGGTGCGGGGGCAAGGCCCCGCGGTTTAGTAGAGGGGTAATTTGGTAATTACATATTGTACTCTATGATTATAAATAGGTCCTGTTGTAACTCTAGGACTTATGTTGAATGCTGAATCCTGTATTTTGTACTCATTTCTGAATAGTGAAAAGAAAGTCACCGCTCTACTCCCGAGGACGTAGGCATCTTTGTCGAACCTCGTTAAATCTCTCTGTGTTCTTCTGGATTGTGTTAATTCTTGTTTACTTTGCCTTAAATTTCTCAACAATAATTATATCAAAATATATACATAAAAAAATATATTCCACTTTTAAAAATAATATTAATAATATTTTTAGTGTGATTTAAATATTTAAATGTAATATACATGAAAATATTTATGATATTTATTTGTTGGTTGGCTCAAAGAAGCAGAACTGATAGCTCATTATTCTGAGCTCCAGACTATAAAAATAAATTACAAAAAATTTAAATATATACTAAATAAATCTAATGTATTTATATGTCTAATGACCAAACATCCATATTTATGTTGGTCATAAACATATGCATAGAAAGTGTAATTCATATTTAAAAGTAAATAATAATGATTTTTTATGTGTTCTAGAAAATTGGCGGTGGTAGAGTAATGAATTATCGTCTTAGCGTTGCACGAGAATTCAAAACATGCTCAGGTGAAAGAAAAAATGTGAAAAATCTTGTAAAAGTAAAGAACCACGGGATCCTGAAACAATTGTAAAAATTCAGAGACCTCTTGTCTCACAGATGGGAAATGATTACTAAGCTTTACAAGTTACAACGTTAACTGACGACATTAAGTCGGTGGTGGTTGAAAGTGATTGGCGGTGATGGACGAATGTCGGCGGTAGTCAATAGCGATCGGCGGGTGTTGACGATAAACTGCAGTGGTCAACGGCGATCGACGACAATTGATGATAACATGGGTGATGTTGGACTTTGGCACTTTCTCAAAGCATTAAGTTCTATCTTAAGCCTCAAGTCTCCCCCCTCATAAAAGGGATTGGGTTCTATTTATAGTGTTAAGGGTGAAATTAATGCAGAAATATGAACTGCTTTGATTAGACGATCCAAAGAGCTTCCTTCGATTAGACAGTGTTTGATGGATATTTGAGTGTCTATACGATATCAGAATTGAACAATCTTGAACTCATTAGATTCATCTTGTTGAGACGCTGGACTCAATTATAGGCTTACTGGATTCAGCATTGGTTTAACCTTCTAAATATGTTTGAAAAACTTTCAATAATTGTTTAATGACTTGATCAGAGCTTGATTTAACTCGGATTGCACCAATTTTAGTATCATTGGGTCATTCTCGTTGAGCTGGTCAGTTTGAACACTTCTTGCTCAAAAGATTGTCTCAAAATTCGTGTCATATCTCAAAATTCGTGCCGAATAATCGAGATTTGTTGGAGAAGTATTACTTTTATTAATGTGATAATAATGATTTCAGTGATATATTGTGTAAATATAGAATCTCCCATATTAGATATGTAAACACATTAAAAAAAAAGTAGCATGTAAAAATCCCCATAAATGGATATTTTGTCCCTAAAAATTACTTTCAAAGACCCTCATAATTGATTCAAAATTTCATGACTCATTGAAATCAATATTTCTAAAATATTACATTGAATGCAAAGATTTTAACTACTTTCTCAACTAACTCTAGTTTGGTGTGTAAATGACTCAAATTTGCGCGGTCCTTCTTAGTTATTTTGTACAATTCAACTTTTAGAAGACTCATCTTTGTATTAATTTGTGAATAATATATTAATTTTCCGCTCGATTTAATTCATTTGTTCCTTTCAACTTATATTCGGCTCAAAACTAACTCAAAATGGTTTAGAAATAATAAAATTTAACATCTTTTCAAAACATAACATAACAACTTCAATATGATAGACTCCACGATCAAACAAAAATTGTTTGTTTTTGTTCGAGTCACTTGCTTAAAAAACGAATTAAACACGAGTTTCTTAACGAGTCAAAGACGAGTTATTCACGAACACTGAGCATTTTTTATAGCCCTAACTCGAGCAATCGTAGAACTCTCATCAACATGTCAGAAGTTAACAAAAGAATATGAAGGTGATTAACATACATGCAAGATAATGTTTATGTATTTGCACATTGAAACATTAAAATTTTAATATTTATATATACATACATTTTTTATGATAAATGACAATTTGAATTTTGAATATATACATACATAAAATTTATATGTTATGTATTACGATTTAGGGTTATGTATGTAAATATCTGAATTAATATATTAGTTTATTAGAGATATATTACAAACTTTCCTCTTTCACTGTTCCAGCTCACTCGCATGCAGTAAAGGAAACTCACGCATCACTGCAGACAATGAAGGAAACTGAGCAGCTCTTTCTATCGAAAAAATATTACATCAGAGCTACGCGCGGAGTCCAACAAAATCACGCCACGTGATTCGTGGCAAAAAAAAAATAAAAAAATATGGTAACGCAGAGAATATTCCCCCTACGTTATTTAATGTTATTCAGGTGTTATTGTGTGTTATCATGTGTTTTTGATTTATTATAACACCAGAAATATTCTCAGAAAAGAATAACACTTGAATAACACACAATAACACATAAATAAAGCGGAACAACACAAAAATATTCTCTGCATTACCGGACAATTTTTTTTTTTTTTTTTTTGTCACGCGCCACGTGACTTGATTTCGTTTGACTCCGCACGTAGCTCTACATGTCCTAATGCAACATTTTCTCCCTCCTACCAACCTTAACCCTAAAACCATTAGAGATTCTCCATTTTATGTTTATATGTTTATACATTACAGAGTTGCCAATGTAATATGTTGGATTTATTTTATTTTAGGTAAAAAAGTCATCTGCATTTTTATTATTTTAGTGTGAAATCAACGTAATTTTATGATTTGCTAAAACGCCGCACTTTTAGATCTGCCAAGTTTGATATTAATACTGTAATATTATTACAATATATATATATATATATATATATATGACATTTACATAGTTCAAATTGATGATATTAAAAAAAAATTATAGATTTTACTTTAAAAAAATAGAAAATATATAATTAAATATATTATATATTTTTTTTAAAAAAATAAATAGATCAAATAGTACCAAACAACAAAATTAAAAAAACAGAAAGTGATTCCAAACAAAACCTAAACAATTGAATTATAATTGGAAATAGGATACTAACATATTAAACAACAATGTTAACATCTTCGAGAAGAGTGTTACTGGGTTGTCAATTCAGATTAGCAGGTCCGGGAAGGGATCGACCTTACCCAAATTTTATAGGGGTAGAAAATCACATTCCGAACCCAATCGATCTTCAACTTGCCATTCTGAACTCATAATATATAACACGTTTAACATAGCGAATAACAATTATTTGGGTTAAATTTGAATCAATTTCGGGTCAATTTGAGTTGACAGGTCATTTCAGGGTTGGCAAGTCAACCCGAAACCGACAAAAAGTTAAACACGCTAGTATCTTTAACTCAAACTGACCCAAAAATTATTCAAATCACCTTGAACCAAGATTTTTCAACTCGTGTTTAGATCAAGTTGCATGTCTAGTCAATTTTTGACACCCCTAAGCGTCACCGATGAATGATATTTGATTTAACCAGGACTCATGATTAGTTGAAACTAATTAGACTTGATCTCAAACCGAACCAAATCGGGCAATAGGTTTGCTCAATACGATCATGATTTGAGCCATGCATGCGCGTTAACTTCAATCCAAGTTCAATGCGAAGCAAAAATTAATCCATAATAGAGTCTCAACTAAGTTTTTACCACAGAAGCTAAGCTCTTAAATGCATTAAACACATATTCAAAGATAGTTTAAGCCATATATATTTAAACATTTATATAAATGCATAAATGAATTCATCCAAATCTAAAAACGTACATAATTATGTCCACATATGCAAAATGGTACATATAATCCAATTTCTTCAGCAACCTGTAATGTTCAAACCAAATTCAAAATGCTAATGTCAGCACACCACCATTGAAGAATAGAGCAATAAAATGTGCAGTAAGGAGGATAATTTTTTCAAGCAAACTTATAAGCATACCACACAATTCTTATGTATTTACAATGTGAGTCCCCTAAACTTTGATATTTATATTTTTAACTCTTTGGTGTTGTTGAGAAATTTAGAGTCTGTTTGGGGCAGCTGCAGCTTATTGAATAATATGCTGATAAGCTGATTAAAAATAATCTGTTGATAAGCTAGGTGCGGTGGCTATTATAAATTTTTTATCTTTTTTGTAAAGGTTAGACTGCAACCAGAAAGCTCTCACTACACCTAGATAAGTGCGGTGTGAAAACGTTGTTTTCAGCGTTTTGAAAACGCGTAAGCTGCTAAAACGCAGTTTACCCAAACAGTCCAGGTGCATTTTCAAAACGCTACCGCATCAAATACGCTGCCCCAAACGGACCCTTAGAGCAAAGAAACGCAAGAATCAACACAAATCCAGAAGAATAAAGAGATTTAAAGAGGTTCAACAAAGATGCCTACATCCTCGGGAGCAGAGCGGCGAATTCACTATTTCAGAGGAGTTCCGTTACATACCCATAGGTTTACACATCTATTTATAAATAAAACCTACAGAGAAATTACTAAAACACCCTTGCTCCCCCCAACCCACTTAATTCCAAGAGATACCTCTTTACCAAGAGACACACCTCTTCACCAAAAAGACACCTCTTTATTCCAAGAGACTCTAGCTTTCGGTAACAAATCTCCACCTTGGCGAATATTCAACCCTTTGGGAGGAATACATCATGGAGTTTCTTACACCAAAGCAGGTTGGGCAACCATGCCATCTAACAGTTCTGAAACATTAAACAAGTTCAAGTAATGCAAGAACTTGATGATAATATCTGGCTTGGTCATCATACCTGCTGCATTTCTATCATATGATTCAACAGAGTAAACTCCACCTACAACTATACTCCCCAAATGTTTATAGATATTACTAGTTTTCGTAGCTCACAATGTCTTCAAAATTCCTTGTTGTGCCAATAAATCTTTCATCACTGTTTGCCACAATCTAAAATTCATCGAACTTCACTATCTCGAATTTTGCACCAAATATTGTCATTTAATCCTGAAATTTTCTGTCAAATGCAGCAATTTTCTCGCGATTCTCAGGTGATTCGCGAATCAAATTTTTCACACGCACTTTTCATGTTCTCGGAAAAATTTGGCCGAATTACTACGAACACATTGCTCGAAACCCTTTCCTGTTCGTGTGAAAGCTTCAGTCAAACTCCACCTGTCGCAACTCCTCCTACGACAAACTTGCGAACTCTGTTGGCCGAACTCATCAGTTCGCAAAATAAGGCTCATGTTCGTAGAACCGAACTCCACCTCACGATCCTGATCGCAGATGCTTGCGCGAACACCTGTCGAACTACTCCGCGCGAGCCTCTTCCTCGGTTCCGAAGAAAACCCGCAATCATTCGTCTGTTCGCGCCTGTTCGAATGCGAAAAACACCTTTGCGTCTGGTCTCACGCGAAAAAACACCTTCGCGTATGGTCGAGCGAACCTCACCTCGCCGAATGCCGTGAACGCCTCTGCTGGGTTGCCAAATTGCTGAAGCCGAAAATCACTATTTCCCTTGATCATATCTGCTCAAAACAAAATCCCTTAATTAAGTTCCCCTTAATTAAATATTTGTCTTAATTAAATTTCTCAGAATTTCAAAACAAAACCCCTTAATTAAATATTTGCTTTAATTAAGTTTCCCGAAATTTTAAAACATAATCCCTCAATTATATTTCCTTAATTAAGTATTGCCTTAATTAAGTCTCCTGAAATTTTAAAACATAATCCCTCAATCGAGTTTCCTTAATTAAGTATTGCCTTAATTAGTCTCCCGAATTTCAAACAGAATCCCTCAATTGAGTTTTTTTTATTAAGTATTGCCTTAATTAAGTCTCCCGAAATTTCAAAACATAATCCCTCAATTGAGTTTCCTTAATTAAGTATTGCCTTAATTAAGTCTCCCAGAATTTCTTCCCACGGATCAGAACAGGAAAATTGCCAATCAGGAAAGAATATTTCTCCTGACATAAACGAAAGATTCCAAATTTCTTTCCAGCAAATTCTTTCCAGATTTCCCGTCTTGGTGCAAATCAAATATTCCATATTTCTTTCCAAATCTGCTGACCTGAAATTCTTTCCAAATTTCTCATCTCTCCGCCTCCAGAGAAATCTCATGATTGGGAGAGGGAATATTCCCTTAGGTGCAAATCCTATATTTCGATTCCCTGGCTCCTCTTCCGTGAATTTCTCGAAGCCGCGACTCACGCCGATTCCCGATCGGATTGCTGCCTGCTCTGACCTGCTGCAGATCTTCTTGTGTCGCCGATCCTTCTCACCTCCAGAAGGATGCCGTCCCGAAAGCCTCCTGAGCTGAACTATCGCGCCTAAACAGAACTCCCTCCTCTATCGCGAACCAAATCTCAAAAAATCATTCTTCTTCTCTGCATCGATCTCCTCTGCCCTAGAACCTCGCTCTGATACCACTTGTTGAGAAATTTAGGGCAAAGAAATGCAAGAATCGACACAAATCCAAAAAAACACAGAGATTTAACGAGGTTCGACAAAGATGCCTACATCCTTGGGAGCAGAGCGGCGAATTCACTATTTCAGAGGAGTTTCGTTACATACCCATAGGGTTACACATTTATTTATAGATAGAACCTATAGATAAATTACTAAAACGCCCTCGCTCCTCCCAACCCACTTAATTCCAAGAGATGCACCTCTTCACCAAGAGACACACCCCTTTATTCTAAGAGACTCCAACTTCCGGTATACGAGTCATACCTAACAGATGTCAAAGAACTATGTATAAAAATTTTAATGATAACGATATTTTCATCTGATATTGAAGATTTGAAGACTATACATGTAAATATTAAATGTAAATACATAAACATTATCGTATTTATGTAAAAATCGCCAACTCTATTGCTACCTGTGGAGGTCTCCAAATAGCAGAATGCATCAGCACTTAAATAACCAATTTATGCAGCAACACTGAAGGCTGCTCTAATGCACCTGTGAACTAAAACTCCTACATACTTGTTCAGGCTTTCACAAGTTTCACGACACTCAAGCTAAACTGGTATCTTAATGATTGATTAGCAGATAAATTGTTCAAGATTATGAAAATTTTAATTCCTAATGATCATGTATAATGACTTAATTAAACTTGCAAGTTTTACATTATGTACAAATAGAATAGCACAATAGCACCTGATGCAACAATCTATAGGGATGAGTGGAGAAATAAGTTTCATAGACAGAAGGTAAAATCAGCCTAATTAATCAAATCTAAATATCCTTATTAATAAATCAAACTCACATGATCATCATCATCTTCTTCATCATGCGACTCATTTAAAATATTTGATTTAGCTTCATGAATCCTCATTTTCATTCATTCCTCGCTTTCGCTTATAATCTCGTCTTATTTACAAATCATTTTGAATAACCTCAATTCATATGAACTTACGATCTATTTTACTTCATTTTTTATTTATAATCCTTCAACACGATAGTTCGTACCCTTGTCGTACATATTCAAACCGTAAGCCTTGGATTGGCGACAATTGGGGCACACAAATAAGCTAACCATGCTTTCGAATATGTAGCCCCTTGAATCCATTCGAAGAAGAAAAAACTCTTTTCAATTATTTATCATTCATAGATGCATTCCAATTATCCGTTTAATATAATTATTTTTTCATTTATCATTTCTAACTTTGCCCCACATCGATCCTAATAGTTCCATTCTTCCAAGCCCAAATAGGCTATCAATTTATTTTTGGGGCATTTATACACATAGCAGATAGTTATTATGTGTTTACATATCTTACACCTAAACTTTCATACATACACAAAGAACACTTAAATATTTAATCACATCACAAATAACACTACAATACATTTTTAGAAGTGAAATACACATTTTGCATATGCTTAAAGCAACAAAGTGCTATATATATATATATATATATATATATATATATATATATATATATATATATATATATATATAATATAAAGGTTTACGCGTGAGATATGTAAATACATAAGAATTGTGTGCTATGCAAATTTCTCATCATTTTTATTGTTCTTGCCTAATTATAATTTTGTAAAATTTATCTTTAAATATCTAATGATATTCTGTTCTCACATGCTAACCCAAACAATATTTTTAAAATGACAAGTGTATTGGGATGCACAAGAGACACTTCTTCGATGGGCAGAGCGCAATGCAAATATGACATGAAGTCATATATACATATATTATGGGCATAAAATAGCCATTTAATTAAGTAAAATATAACACAGTTTAGTTTATAATTTTCAACGCATAAAATGATACATTCAATAATAATAACTTTCAATTATCTAAAAACCATTAAATAAACTGAAAATGAAAATAATGATTAAACCACACTGCAAAACAAAAAATAAAAATTTACATGAGTAGCATACAATTCTTAAGTATTTACATATCTCACACCTAAACTTTCATATTTACATATATAGCACTTTAGTGATTTAAACCTATTAGAAAGGACGATCACGGTACAATCATTATAAGAAACACGATCATGTGAAGGAAACATGTTGGAAACTACACCGAAAACCTATAAATTTGGATGTTATCCAATGGAAGGTATGATAGGAAAAATCATGAAAATACTGTTGTCACAATTAACAACAATGCAGAATTCAATCCATTCACCGATGAACAATTTGAGGCATTGTAAACAATATTAAGTCATGGTTACAGCTCTGGACAAATACCACAATCCTCTATCGAGCAACCAACCAGTATGTTGGCACACTGAGGTATCTTACCCCATGCTTTTATTGTTCAAAGCAATAAACTAAAACCATGGATAGTTGACTTCAGAGTGGTCTTCAAAAATTACAACACGTGCACCAGTCATTCTGCAGTCCGAACAATTCGCTGACAGTTCATTCTCTCCACTAGCAGAAATGGTAAAAGTCAAATCGACAAAGGGTCTTTTTCTCTGCGTTATATTTTTATGTTCCAAAATTAAATTGTTATCTACTCTTAATTTGCACTTACTTGTGACTAAAAATGCGTGACTAAATTTTATTCCATTTTTTTGTGATTTTTAAGATAGTGGCAATTTGCGTTGTTGGGATATATGGTAATCTATATCTGCTTAAGAAAAATAATCTCATCCGTAGACAAGTTCATTCATCAAGTTGTATTTTTTAGTCTAGTTCAAATATTTTTAATCCTGCTATGAATTTCAAGTCTGCATCGGTTGAAAGTCGAAGTCTTCCTAAAACATTATCACTTTGGTCATCTAAATTTTGCTTATATTGAAAAAATGATTCAGTTATCAATGAAAGTCTAATTTTTGTTAATGTGAAACATGCAACTTGCAAAATATATCAAGCATGTATATTCTAAACTACAATATAAGCTTTCACATCCTTTTGATATAATTTAAAGTGATATCTAGGGACCCTCCCTAGTAAAGAATATAAATAGAGCACAATGGTTTCTATCATTCATAGACAACCATACTAGAAAAACTTAGACATTCTTCATGAAAGATAAATCTGAAACCACCATCATATTTCAATCTTTTCACTCCATAATCATTACTCAATTTTAAAGGAAAATTCAAGTTCTTAAAACTATTAATGTTAAGGAATATTTTAATTTCATTATTGGGCCTTATCTTTCCAAGTATGATATCATCCATACAAGATTTTTGTGTGGATGCTCGTCAATAAAATGGAGTCACTAAGAGGAAAAACAAACATTTATTTGGAGGGCTCGTGCCACTATGATCTTTAATCATGTGTCTAAACACTTTAGGGGAGAAGCCATACTCACAACCACATATCTTATCAATATAAAGCAAAGTCGGGCCGTAAAATTTTAAAATTCTCATAATGTTCTTAAAGAATTTTATCCACATATTTGCACTTTTTCTTCCGACTTATCATTGAAAGTCTATGATGTTCCGCCTTTGTTCACATCTACGAAAAACACCGCATCAAACTTAATCTCAAACCTCTAAGGTGCAACTTCCTTGATAACTCCAACAATATATATATATATATATATATATATATATATATATATATATATATATATATATATACAAATGCTACTCTTCAGTTACTAGAAAATTATATAGCTCCCTGGATGTCAATTTTTTTAGAATCAATCTTCCTTCCAAAATATGAAATTAAGGGAGAGAATTCGAGGGAATATCAAATTTGAGATATTTTCCAAGACAATCAAACTGAATCAAATCCATTACTCAAACAGCCAAATCAAATCTTGTCACTCAACTAGCACCACCTGAAAAACTAAATTTTGTAATTGCACCGCTCCAATTGTCTCTACTCCATCTCAACTTGACACTAGTGATCAAGAAATTTGTGTATATATCAGAAGAAAAAAGACCACTGAGCATGTAGAGGACACCATGCAAAAAAGAAATTGTCAAGAACATGAACCAAGTTCTATATCTAATAATCATAATGGTATGGATTCATTATACAATGATCGAAGGTCTATAATAATCCAACTGAAAGATATATAACCTACAGAAAGTTATTACCATCTTACAAAGTTTTTTATGACAAATTTTAATTGTGTACAGGTTTCCAAATCTTTCCAAGAGGCTTTAAAGGTTCCAATATGAGAACAAGCCATTCAAAAAAATATTTGGGCTTTCAAAAATAGTAACACATGGACACTTAGAGATTTGTCTCCCTGAAAAAATCTTGTAGACTGCAAATGTATTTTCAAATTCAAGTATAAAGGAGATGAAATTGTAAAGAGATTCAAAGTCAGATTGGTAGCCAAAGGTTACATTCAGTCATATAGGATTCATTATCACAAAAGCTTTGCATCTGTTGCCAAGCTTAATAATTCTCTAGTTCTATTTTCTCTCACAGTAAACCAACATTGACATTTATAGCAACTGGATGTCAAAAATGCCTCCTTGAATGGAGACCTTGATAAAGACTATATCACTATACCTTCAGGTTTGGAAAGTAGGTCGAACAACAGATCGGTTTGTAAGTTGAAGAAGTCTTTATATGGCTTGGAACAACCTCCTCGTACTTGGTTTGACAGGTTTGCTAAGATTGTGTTTACAAACAGATGTCACCAATGTTAAGCTATTCACGCATTTATGTTAAATCCAGTATTAAAGGCAAAATTGTTATTCTCTTAGTATATGAAGATATTATCTTGACAAGCGATGACTCAGAGGAAATTAAAAGACTTAAAATGATGCTTGCAATTTTTAGAATAGATGTGATTCGATCTAAGGAGGGAATTTTCATATCCCAAAAAAAGTGAATCGTGGATATATTAAGTGAAGTTGATATGCTTAGATTTTAACCTTCTGACACATCAATTCCAACAAAAGGCTAAACAGAAGTGAAGAAAACAATCCAATTGACAAAGGTAGAAATTAAAGACTTGTGGACAAACTACTTTACCTATCACACAAGACATGATATTAATACTCAATCAGTGTAATAAGCTAGAATGTGAATAATCTGAATGATCACTTGAAAGCGGTGACCAAAATCCTGAAATACTTGAAGATGACCTTTGAAAATAGTTTACTCGGTCAAAAAATTTGAAAAATTGTGAGATTGAGAGATACACAGATGCTAGCTGGGTAGGAGAGGTAACTTAAAAGGAAATCAACCACTGGATACTATTCATACGATTGGGGCAATCTTTTCACGTGGAGAAGTAAAAAAAGCACAGTGTTTTCTTCCAAAGTAGTGTAGAACTGAATATCGTGCTTTTGCATTAAAAATATATGTGAGGGAATGTACATTCAAAAGCTATTAAGAGAACATAAGATTGAAATGAAAGGCATGATTAAGAAGTCTAGCGATACCAGAGGAGAAAGCACAAACTACAAAAGAAACACAAATATAATTATTGAATTTGAAATCGATACAAAGAACCTTCAAAACATGAAATAAACGACAAACGAACACATACACAAGCCTACGTCACAAAAGTGTATCCCAAGGGCCGTGGAGGTTGGCCCAATGGATCCGAAGGCTTGGAGACAACAAGCGTGAAATGTGGGAGAGCTAACAGAGGTAGGATAGTAAACTGGAGGAGGCAGGCAGTAGGTCAAGGCTGCGGGAAGGTTTGTTAGGCGGCTGAAAGGTGGGATGGAAGGTGGGGTAGCAAGCTGGAAAGGTGTGGCCTCAGTGGGAAAGGCTCGTCAGCACTTTCAGAAGGTGGCCAGCGAACGGGTAAGCGCTAGCAACAATGGGAAAGGCCTGGACAACAAGGTAGACTGCTGGAAATTGGTAGGCTGAGTGTTGGAGGAATTCTAGGTAGGAGGACATCAAGATCGGATGTTCAGGAAGGGCGACTGAGTGTTAGGATGGAGCAATTCAAATCGTGACTCAAGACACATATTTATTAATAACTTAAAGGGAAGATTACAATGATGAATCTAAAGAAAAGAAAGACACCATATAATTCAAAATATAAAACAAAACATTACAAACAGACTCAACAAATAAGGACACAACAAGCTCGAGTAGGAACTCTGGAGTGGAGGTGTAGGCTGGTGGCTGCGGTGAAGGTCGAACGGAGGAAGATCGTAGGTGGGAAAGTATCTTGCTGTTGTTTGAAGGGTGGGACAACAAGGTAGTGATAGTGGAGGCATCGAACCGCAGTTGAAAGTAGAAGAGAGCAACGTCGGTGATTGGAATCCAGCTAAGCAAGGGAGGCCTGTTGGAGATAGGGATGATGATGGATGGCGAGCTGAGGCAGGGAGGAGGAGAGGCGAGTTATTGGGCAGAGGGGGCTCACCATAGCGCAGAGGCAGGGGAGCAGTGGGGCGGCCTGTAAAGGGCAGGGAGTTGGAGCGGAGGCTGCTGGTGGTTCAGGAAGGATGTCGACAGTCTATTGAAGAAAGGATGACAGAGAATTGTAGCCTGCTCGATGCAGGGAGAAGGCTGGGCGGGGTTCTGCGGGGGTGCAAGGAGAAATTCAACGTAAGCCGGCAAACAGGACAACTACTGCGGATCCGCGGACAAAGGGTAGGAGTGGTGGAGGACTGCTGGAGGGCTGGAAAGCGGGCTGACAGTAGCAGAAAGAGTGGAAGGGTAGATAAATATCACGTCGCTGGTGGAGCAACAGCCGGAGCACCACCCGGACCCGTGGAGACGAGCACCACGTCGGACAAGGGACAACTGGAGCTACCTCAACATCAGATACAACCCTCGAAGAGAAAATACCAAGGATAAAACTTGAATTCAGATATAAGAAAACAAGACCCCTAACTCTAAGCACATCACCTCCTATTTATAAAGAGGCTAGACCTAAGGATTTCGTTTTTTTGAAAGACTTTTAAAAAAAGAAAGTAGAATAAAAAGATTTTAGATTTTTGGAAAGGCTTTTTAAAATAAGGAGAATAAAAAAATATTTCAGATTTTATGAAAGGGTTCTAAAATAAGGAAGGAGAACAAAATTAGAATTTCTGGTTTTAGGAAATGATTTAAAATAGAAAAGTGCCTAGGAAGGAAAGGTGAGGGAGAGAGAAATGTAAGGGAGGAAAGGGGAGGAAAAAAAAAGTAAAGGAAGGAAAAAGGGGAGGAGGGAAAGGAAGAAGGGGATGGAGGGCGTGGCAGCCTCCCCTCCCTTAAGGATTGGTCGGTCATCCCCTGAGCCCAACAACATTCAGTGACAGACAAAGAGTCATTAGTATAGCAAAAAAATCATGTGATAGAACAAAACGCATAGAAATTGGCTAAATTAATAATGAAAATTTTCAGCTCAACTATGCTTCTACACGGCTTTAGACTATTGATATTCTCAGTGAAACACAACCAATGGTCCAAAATGATGAATTTACGTTCGAACTTGATTTGTACAATATATATCATAAAGAATCTATCATTTTATAACCAAAGACGAAGTTACTACAACATTACACATTCGCCTACCAAGTTTCTAATTATATTAGCTAAGTTTTATATTTATTTCATATTCCTAACAAATTGAAAACCTTTTTTTACTTTTCTCTAAAAACTACTACTAACGACCAACCTTACTAGAAATTATAGTTTAACAAATATAAAATTTCAAGTTTCATATTACCACTAAAATTTGCAAGGCAGTGAAGTAATATTATTACTATTTTTAATAAAATATCAAATGACACAATTTATGCCCAATCAAACAAAAAAATAATAATTTACTCTATATTTTATAGCCAATAAAATAATTTTGATGATCAAAATACATTGCATTTATTTTACTTTGCATTCCCAAAATACATGAATCATGACTAAATGCAGCCAAAATTGTTAGTAGGGAATCAATTAAGTAGCTCTCAGCGAGGATAATTAGCCTAATTAAAATGTAAATAATTATTCTAAAATCATTAATTAATCAAATTTATTATGCTAATCCAATGCTTGATTACAAAGTGAAATGTTCATTAAATACTAAAAACACTAACAAAGCACTATTAACTTTCTATTATCATTTTATTATTACTATAATTGAATGGGAAAACAAATTGAAGTTGACCTGGAAATTCTAATAACTAGAACTCACTTCCCAAACCTTCTTGACCGAAAAAAAGAGAGTAGCACACAATTCTTTTATATTTACATATCTCACACCTAAACTCTCATATTTACACACATAAGACTCATATCATTAATATCACATTCAAATACATAAAAAACAGAACTATTACCACTTTTAAAGGTGAAATAGATCTTTTTCATGGATAAATTTAAAGCACGAAAGTACTGTGAGCAAATATGAATATTAGGTGCAAGCTATGTAAATACATAAGTAATGTATGCAAATTTTCCAAAAAATAAATACCAATTTGCACTCAATCACGGAAATGATAAGAGAATTGAGATCCAAGGAAATAAAAATGATTTTCTCCATTCATTTGACACATTCATTATTCATATATAGAACAATGAAAAAAAGATAAAAAATATATCGGAAAAAATGAAAAGAAAATACTAAATAAAAAGAAAGAAGAAAACTCAAATCAAATAAACAAAATAGAAATATGCAAATAACAAATAGAAAGAATATAGAATTTCTTTTTATTTAGCGAGAACCACGGCTTTTTCACTAAAAATCCCTGTTTGTTGGACTCAATCTTTATAAACGTAAGAAGAAACAATCTAACACTAAATGACTGCAAGCCTAGTGTTTAAAGGCCAGGCCACAAAGTGATTTGTTAGAGCTTTGCTTTTGTCTACTACAAAAGACTCCAAAAAGGAAAATAGATGTACAAAATTAAATTCCATACTTACCGCTGCAATTCAAGGTGACTCGGAGTATAGGATTTGATGTCTTTATCTGGAACAGCTATGCGAGCTATTTCATTGCTTCAAGTTCCTTCACTGCTAAATACATAAAAATTAAACAAGATTTTACTTCGCAGCAGATGCATTTTCGACAAAACCATTTTTAGAAAACAAACAACTTACCTTACAATTTAAGATGTTTTAGAAGTAGCGTTTAATTCTGGAAATATTTATATGCATGCCACTCAATTCTCATGTATTTACATATTTAACACCTAAACATCAATTTTTACACATTCATGTGCCACTTTATGCATGAAAAGGTGTATTTCACTTTCTGATATTTAAAATAGAAGGTATTTTTATGTGAAATGAAAGATTTAGGTGCTATAAATGTAAAAAAAATAAAAAAAGGGTGTTAAATATGCAAATAGATTAGAATTGGGTGCTATGTATGTAAATGCTACATACCACCACCCAATTCCTATATATTAACATATCTAACACCAAACTTTGCATTTTATATTTATACCACCCAAATCATTCATATCATATGAAAAATGCCATAATTTTAACTTTTTAAGTGAAATACACCTTCTCATGCATATGGGTGAGGTGACATGTAAAAACTGAAGTTCAGGTACTAGATATGAAAATACATAGGAACCAAGTGGTATGTACGTAAATCTTGGCTTTTACAAGCATGCTACTTTATCTAACACGTATAATTTATTTTTTACATTTATAACACCCAAATCTTCATATCACATAAAAAATACCAATATTTTAACATTTTAAAAATGAAATACAAATTTCCATGCATAGGGGAAGGTAGCGTATATGTAAAAAGTGAAGTTTATGTACTAGACATGTAATTACATAGGAATTGAGTGGTATGCGTGCATTAATTCTGTAATAGTTCTTACATTATTTTAGAAGTTGCACAGGTGTAACTTACCGTATGGATGCTAGCAATGTCAACGAGTATACTGCCACCATAATCATAATTGATGTGTTTGCTAATCAATTGGGATAAAATCCAATGATTCATCTACAGAAGTCCAATTATTCTGTTCATGTGATTCACGTACCGGCTCGTATTTTTTTCGAACATTTTGCAACACTGGAACCATGCTATCAAAAAAACTATTTACAACATTAACCTTACTTTCATTCTCAGACTCTAAAAACTTTATAGAAGACATCTCCACTTCGGTTTTCTCTTTCTCTGCTTTTGCCTTCAGATTTTCATGCATCTCTTCAAAAGATGGTCTTACTATTCTCCTCTTCTTACTTTCCATTAGTTCTTCTTGGCTCCCACATATATCATCACATTCATTAGAATAATCTCGCACTTCATACTTTTGGCCGGTGCTTCGCCGCCTGAAATCATAAAAGGGAAGTTCAAAACTCTCTTTAGCTACAACATGATTGCTTGGCTCACCGAGTTCAGCATGTTCTGAGTCAATAATGTCATCATATTGATCAATTTCCCTCCTTTCGACTAATTGGACTGGCAGCTGTGCGATCTTATTCCGATATCCGCTACCATGCTTCTCATTCATGTCGCAGTCCACCAACCTTTTTGATAGCTCCAAAGCACTCCAACCATCTATCCTCGTCGAAAAACTGTCCAAAAACTCGTTGAGAGATAACGCCCTCGATAGTTCGGGAGTCTCGTGATCACGAATATTTCGATATGGGGACGAGCAAGGAAAAGCATTGAGCCCACTCAAATCGGAATCTACATTGAGTGGACCACGGACCGCAGCATATTCGTCAGCCTCAACTCTCTGATAAGTCCAATTTTCTCTGTCGATACACTCCCGTTGTGATTCTTCAGCCGATAGAACGTAATTGGGACAGTAAAATACTTGTTTCTGATGAGCTCCAGAAACACTAGCATGCTGCGAAATTCGAGTTTGACGACTCGAATCGTTCATAAGATGCAATGATGTGGGCGACATTTCTTCTTGAATCATCGCCATTCTTGGAGTCATATCTAGGCTTGAGTGGTGGTTTGATCGAATCAAATATGGTGCCGCCATATCGTCCAAATTGGATTTACATCGAGACGAATGTGGAAGTGAAGGCTTATATTCAATCTCGGAAGTTTTTTCGATAGAAAAATGGCAGGATGCGATACGATCATCAGGCAAGAAAGGTGAACACAACTGGGAATTTATGGTTTCAGAATAGGAATTCTGTGCATAGGATGAAGCGAACATGTTTGATTGATTTGATCCTCTTCCAGTATTGGTGTTCTCAAACTGGTTGAATGGGAATTTAGGTTTACATTGCCCTCTAACTTCGGTGTTTCGTTCTCTAATATCTGATTTGCGTTCAAAATAATTTTCAGTTTCCGAGTTCTCAAACTCATCGATGATTTTGTTAGGCATGCCATGTCCCTTATATTGGTTTATGTTAATCTTCCTAGAATGAAACAAGCGAATCAGCTTGATAACCTGCATTTAACAGTAATGATGGAGTCATTATGTAAGAATAACATTGTTTCTATTGAGTAATAATTAAGATAAATTAATTTAAGTAAATTCAATAAACTAGTTAATTAAAGTGTTTAAATAAAGGAATTAAAGCTAAACTAACTACAAATGAATCTAGATTCAACTTAAGTAGATAATTAATTTTAAAAAAAGGATTAGTATCACCAGTTACCGTGACCAACATACGGTCCACAGAGAACTAAATGTGGGATCCGACGACCTTGTTCGAATCAAGAGAAAGTGAGAGCGAGAGACTCAGAGAAAGGGAGAGCAAGTGATCGCACGAGCGAGCAATCGTGTAGGCAACTCAAGCGGCTTAAAAACGGGCCTTCCCCATGAACGCTTGCAGTCAATCACATGGGAGACGTACTCGGTGGCAAAAAGAAGCAAACTCAGTTCTGGTAAGGATTTTGAGACCAAAGACTTGAGTTTTTCTCATTTTCCTCTTCCTAATGCTAGCTAAATTAAACTCAGTTTTTCTCATTTTCCTCTTCCAGCGAAGATGAATATAAATTTTAAATACATAAATCACGAGGCTTATTTAGATTGATTAGTAAATATTAGTAAATAAATAACCATAACCATTGTAAAAACTTACGTTTTAAGTTAGAAAATCTTATTGATTTGTTAAACTTCTGTGTGTGCGCACACATGCGTGCCCGTGCGTGCATGTGCATGTGTGATGAGTTAATACCTGCTATTTATTAAAAACCTATATGCAATAATTAGTTCATTAATTGATAAGATAATAAATGCTAATTGGATGTAATCTTTTATTATAGGTACTTCATCAAAGAAAGTAACTTGAAAAGAAAAAAAGACTTTCGACTATCATGAATAAAGCGAGTAATTATGTTTTCATTCTCATACATCAAAAGCAAATAAATGCATTCAAATTTTTTATGCATATAAAAACGTTATCTTGTTATAAAGTTTTTTTTACTAGAATTACAAAAATGTTCATATTTAATAGCATATACATTGATTCATGCGAATGCCTAATAAAAGAAATATCATATGATATGTAGATATGCAAAGGATTGGATGCATATGCTTGAATATTGGAGTTAGCCTTATATGGTACTAGCTGAAGAAGCAATATAGCCGTGCAGGCAAAAAGAAAAATGAAAAATGGTTATTGCTAGACTGATGTGGAAAAAGTTTTAGAAAAGATGAATCTTTTTTGGGTATTTATATAAACAACCACTCCTAAAACGGGCGTATTAAATAATAAAATAAGATGAATATGAAAAACGAAAATTAAAACAAGAAAAATGAACTATATATTATTATGTTTTATTTTATAGCAGATGTATATGTTTATTGTATTATTCAAATAATTTATGCACATTGCTTCGTAAAAATTCTTGAATTAGTATGATTTAAAAAATAATAATTAATCACAGTTTTATTAAACTCATAAAATATTTCTTAACATTTTCAAGTAAACCCTCTTAGGACTTTAATGGATGATTGAAGAGGCTTTGTTTGCAGACATCGAGAAGCTCCGAACGATAGGTGAGGCGTTGAGCATTTTTATTTTATCCAATTTAGTCTTGATGACAATTTTATTTGGACGCAATTTACCTGTTGGGTAAGAAACTTTTTGGAGATAGTTGGCCATTTTGTAAAATTGAGGACTTGCAAATTTAATTTATAATTTTAAAAACTGTTAACTTTTTTTTGTTCAACCGTGAATTCCGATCTTGGTTTTCCAAAGTTCCAGGCTATCTCGTGACAAATTATCACTTGCACATGTGCAGATGTAGTACGACATGCAGTAAAGTGATACAAGAAAAACTTAACTATTTGTATGGAAAAAAAAAGGAAAAAAGAACTTACCTGCTTGTATGACAGACCAAAATGGAACTTGTTTGGGCTGTAGTAGTTTTCTTTAATAGCACTACGAAATTCGTCCTCATACAGAGGCTTGCACATCCAGATCCTCTCGAAAAGAATCTTTAAAATGTACAGCAAGTTATTAGAAACCAAAATAAAGAAAAAAAAAAAAAAGGGCACAAATGTGACCAGCATATCTCATCCCATTTTTAAGCATATTGGTCAGCTAACAGAATCCTTGTAAGTGCATAACCTGCGAGTAATTTAGGCAGACTTCCAAAAGAACAAAGAAATACAACATAAGAGTCACGATTTATTACCATTTGGGATCATTTTGTTTTTTTATTTTCTATTTTTTATTTTACTTTATTTTATTATGCTTGATTAGGTTACACCGATGTGAACCCGCCAAATAATTTGAAGAATTATATTAGGCTCAAGGCTAAAAGGATAAGTTAGTTATTTGTTAGTTATTATTGTGGGTATAAATAGGGTTTAATATGTTTGAGGTTATGGCATAATGAGATTTTTGTCTTGAGTCTTAGGATTAAGGTTTGGGAGAAATCACCATCCTCTTGAATTGTAGGTGTTAGGGTTGAGGTTTGCGAGAGATTGTTACCTCTCGAATTGTAGATGCTTATCTTTATGTATTTGGATTGTCTTGAATTAATTTGATGAAAAAAATATTTATTTGCCCTAATTTACATAGAAAAATCTCCAAGATCTTATTAAATTGATATCAGAGTATTCGATTCTATGAAACAAATACAAGATCGCTTCATGAAACAAATACAAGATCGAGGCATTCCACAAAATTTCTGCGATTTGAGTTAGCTGTGAAGTTGATGTGATTATGGCGTCACCAAACCTCGTGAAACATCACGATTTTAATGAATTGGGAAGCCTACGACATGATCGCAGCGTATAGATATGTGAAATCATGAGTTGGGAAACCTGCCAATTGGGATCGAGGCATACAGTGTGCTTCGTGACTAAACCCTGCGGTATGGTCGCGCAAGCTGCGAAGCAACAACAGAATAGCAAATTACAGTGTAACCAAACCCCGCAATACAGTCGCGATTGTAGCTGGGGCATACAGGTGAATCTCGTGATACAACTATGATTCAGGCGATCTAGGAAGCCAAGGACAGGATCGTTGCTTACGATCTCACGTACAGTTGAGAATCGGGGAACAACAGGCTTACAACATACAGGAGTTTTGCTTTCGCGATCGAAAATCTTCCTAGGAGAAATTAGAGGGATAAGTGAGCGAAATAAGATCGGAAATGGAGGACTGCTTCTCATACATGGAATAATGACTCGTCTATGGAGGGGAGGATGTAAGGGAGATTCACGTTCCTAGAACAAATAATGAGAAATTTGTGGAATTTCACACAAACCGCCTGCCACGGGATCAAGCGATGACACCTAGTACGGATGCAAGCGGCAACACTTGGAAGAAATAGCGCGATATTCGAAGGCCGAAACAAACAAAAGCAGGGAGGATCGAGTGAAGGAGTTGGGAGATGATTCGGACGACAACATCTGAAGTGAATTGCACAACATCTAAAGATTTAAAATAAGCGGCAACAAGCAATAGTTTTAGAGATGGATGCTTAAGGCAATAGACTAGGCGCACTCCTCATGTAATGTCAATGACTCATCGTTTATTCCAATCAAGTGCTAACAACCAGAGCCAAAACTCGAGTCTGTTTATGTCTGGGAACTATACGACTTGATCTCACAATAGTTTATATTTTTCCCGCATTGAGGACAACGTGCCTTTTTTTTTTCTTTGTGGGGGGTGGGGGTGTGGGGGGGGGGGGGGTTATATTACACCGATAGTATTTTATAAATTATTATTATTTCGTATAAATTGGGCTTAATAGATTAGGGTTAGAGCGTGCATGAGACTATTGCCTTGAATCTTAGGATTAAGGTTTTGGGAGAGAGCCTACACCTTGAATTGCAAGTGTTGGGTTAGGACCTAGGAGAGATAGCCTACCTCTCAAATTGTTGGTGTTTACCTTTATGTATTCAGGTTGTGTTATTTTGTTTTGAACAACAACAATAAAAACAATAAAGCCTTAATCCCACTAATTGGGGTCGACTGCATGAATCCTTTTTCTCCATTGCGTCCTATTTAGAGTCATATTTTCATTTAATTCTAACAAATTAAGATCATTTTTTATACAATAAGCCCAAGTCTTCCTACTACCTCTACCTTTCTTAACATAAGTCGAATCTAAAACATCTACTCTCCTAATCGGATCATCAGATGGTCGACGTTTAATGCGACCAAACCATCTAAGACGACTCTCTCTAATTTTGTCCGTCACTAGAGCTACACCAACCCTATCACAGACATATTCACTTCGCAATTTGTCTCTGTGTAAAGCCGCTCATCCACCTAATCCTTCTCATCTCAGCAACACTTAAGTTAATATCATGCAACTCTTTTAAAAGCCAACATTCAACACTTAATTTAATGTTATTTTGTTTTGAAGAAATAAAATATTTATTTGCCCTAATTTCTGAGAAAAATCAGCATTTCGTATCAAATTAATATCAGAGCAATCAACTTCTAGGAGATCACCAACAAGATTGTGATATATAGAGTCTTCCTTGTCGTGTCTCCAATGGGATCACGTGATAGGGATTGCAACACACATAAATTCTATGACCTGATGAACATAATCTCAGCCTTAAGGATTTCCACGCTGAACATAGAGATTGGGTTGGGCTTGTTGCATACAGGTATTTATGCATTCCTTGCAATCTAGAGGGCTTTCCAACAGGATCACACTAAGAGCTAGCTATGAAGCGATGACATAATCCGCTTACAAAACAGAGCTAGTTGAGAAGAGACAATCAGATTTCAGTGATAAAAAAATCATTTTGGAGTAATGACGACTAAAATATAGACGCTTTGGAGAAGAAATTAGAGGAAGAGGTGAGCCAAATCAGATCAGAAATGAATGAGTGTTTCTCGTTCATGGATGGGCAGCTCTCATCCATAAATGGGAGATTCACGATCCTGCAAGAACGATGAAGGTCGTGGAGCTTCATGCAGACCCGTTGTCATTTGTAGCAAGATCAAGCGACAGTGTTTGGAGCGAACGTGAGCAACAACAAGAGGCTTCATAGCAGTGTGATTGCCTTGGATGGATCTAGAGTCAAGAAATCTAGCGAAAGAATGGGAAGCGGAGATGAGCATGCAATAACTTGAGATCAAAGATTTCTCCCATCAGTATGCGCCCATATCGCTACCTCCAAGTACGAAAGACGAGGTCGAGAGATGAATCAGAGAGAGATGTTGAGATCAGGATCATATAGCTAGTGTAAGCTCCTATTGTAGTCAGGTTTCATAAGTGAAGAAGAGGAAGGATGTGAGATGGAGCTTCTATGTGGATTATCGGGCAGTGAATGAGAAAATCAAACATGATAGATATCCCATTCAGATGATTGATGAGTTTTGGACGAGTTATTTGGCGTTGTTGCATCCACCAAGATTGACGTGAAGTTAGGGTACCAACAGATTCCGATATGACAAAGGGATGTGCATAAGATTGTATTTTGAAGCCTATAGCGCAGCATTAAGAAACTGCTCATTCGAAATGCCATACACGTTTAAGTTGTTAAGCCCAAGCTATAGGCTCAATGATAGCTTAGGATATCCAATGCACCATCCATGGGGCATAATCATGTAAGCATTAGCATCTATGGCCAAGCAGTGGGGTAATCAGTTTTTGAGAATCATATACTTCAAATAGAATTTGAGAAATTCACTTGGAAAGTTCATATTTATATATCGTTTAAATTTTTTATATGTCTGCCACCATCTAGAGCATTGCCGTGCGTATCTCCTATTTTCTATGTAAAACTGAACTTTGATTCAGGCATTGGAGAATAATTTCTATAAGACATGAACTGTTTTCTTTCTAATGGCATTCATCAGCACTTGGTTCTATTTAATAGCTCTAAAATATCGAGTTATGTTTGCTTCATTTATATCTTTTTGGATATAGAATTGGTTACTTATGGTTGTATTTACTGTTATCATCCATTATGAAATTACTATAGAGGTTTTTATGGTGGCCTTTACTATTATCATCCATTATAAAATCACTATATTTAGTAGCAGCTCTTCCTTTTGGTCCTTCTCTAAGATATTACATTTTGGGAAATATTAAGTATATTTGCTTGATTGATGACCACGTGAATGCGCAAAAAACTTGGTTTCACTTCTTTCACCACCCTAATGCTCCATTATTCACTCTTTTGTTAGATTACTACATTCCATGAGATGATGTATTTGATATATTTTATATCATCCTAATGCTCCATCAAGATGATATATTTGATATCATGATCTAGTTAGTATGGAGGTTCACCTTCAAAGTGGAGGCATACGAATAATGAAATGTTTATGCTGTAAATGCATGCGAATTTCTTATCATGTATGCAAGGCTTTTATTTTTTCCTCAATTTTTAATGATTGGGGTCCAACTTCCAATGTGTTAAGGTTTTTGTTTTTTTTTTTTTCATTTTTCCTCTGATTTTTTGTTTCCAACTCGAATTATTATGTCATGTTTATAACAAGATGTCCTTGTTTTATGTTAACTTGTTTAACTATAATATCTTGATTTAGTTCCTGCATGGCTAAGACGAATGAAGAGGGTCCGTCAGCAATGTAGGATAACAAACATTTTTTGTAATCTCTGTATTAAAGAAATTGAGCTCGAAAAAAGGCCAATCACGTATTTTAATAAGGAATATTAGCAAAATATTGCAAAGAAGTTTAAAAAATTAACGATAAGAGATTACGATAGGCTAAAATTTAAAAACAAATTGGATCAATTGGAGGAGTGGAAAATATGGAGGGAGCTTAAACATGGATCCATTAAGCAAACAATCGATGCTCCAAATGAATGGAGGATTGAGAAATTAGAGATAATAATTACACTCTCATTTGGTTTATTATCTTTTTTTTTTACCTAATAAGCCCTCTAACCCCCCCCCCCCCCAAATCACCCACAATGCTACAGCAAATGCCGACAACTAAAAAATATAAGCAGTGCGGAATTGAGCCGAAGTTTGAAGATAAACTGGACATAATGTTTAAAGGGGTTATTGTAACAGGAAAGCAAGCATTCAACCCAAGTGAGTTGGGGTTTGCAGGCATATCAGATGACTTACCATCTGAGCAAGTTACGACTAACGAAAAAGAGTCTAGCATTAACCAAAAAGAGATAAAGGAGTATAGTTCCTTCTCAAAGAGGACCAGGTTTGGTAGGAGGAGGAAAGATAATGACATTTTCGAGAAAAGCTCAATAGATAAACCGGTTGATGCTTTTGCAGCTCCGTCACCTGCTGCTCCACCTGACAGCTTCATCATAGATTGTATTGTAGCTTTGAATGCTCTTCCAGAAGTAGTGGTTGATAGGCACTTTTATGCAAAATGTGATAAAAAAACTGGAGGACAAGACCCGTAGGCAAATATTCATGACGCTGCGGCACAAACTGCGCATTGAATATTTACGTGTTTTAGTTGAAGAATGAGTCTGTCTTATATATTAATGTAAAGAGTTGTTGTTTTTATTTAGTTTTCGATTGTCTTATTTATTTTCCAAAATAATTATATGCACTTCATCAGTGTGCTTTGTAGTCCTTGATATTTTTATCATTTCATTTTACTGCTACTGCTTTTCCACAATTTATTTTATCCTAACAACTTTTTCTTTAGGATGAATTGGCAGCAAGAGAGCGTAAAAGAATGGCATGGGCTGACGGCTATTGCGATATTATTGTTGGAGAATTACCGCTCCACCACTGCTCGAATAACACGTACGATGTCCTTTTTTTGTTGGGAATAAATGGGTTGGACATCCGATAAGGTTCAACAATATTTTTTAAATGACTGCACCCATTTTTATGAATCTCCTTCACGAGTTGTCTTAACCACGGCCTCCAATGTTCTTCTAGAACGACAACTAGGGAAATGTTCGCTATAACATTAAACATTTTATCTCAAAACAAATCAGTTAGAGAAAATATAGAGCGATTTTAGCATTTCTCAGAAACAATTAGTTGATACTTCTTCAAAGGTCAACAAGTACTTGTTAGCTTAACTTTGCAAATCATTAAGCCAAATGAACGATTGTTCGCTACTACTCCGAATAAATTATCAATGATCCCCGTTACATGTCATATTTCAAGTAAGTTTTATCAGTCTGTTGCCTTCACTTCATAATGTAATGAGTTTCTAACAATGCTAAATAAAATTGTTTCAGCATTGCTCAGAAACAATTAGTTGATACTTCTCCAGAGGTGTACAAGCACTTCTTAGCTTAGCTTTGCAAATCATTAAGTCAAATGATCCATTGTTCGCTACTACTCCGGAACAAATTGTCAATGATCCTCGTTACATGTCATATTTCAAGTTTTATCAGTTTGTTGCCTTCACTTCAGAATGTAATGAGTTTCTAACTATGCTAAACAAAATTGCAATGGGGCAATTGAAGGTGCGCATGTTGATACCTGACTACCCAACCACGAAAAGGTCGCTTATATTAGTCGGAGTGAATCAACTACTCAAAATGTCATGATAGTATGTGACTTCAACATGTGTTTCACATATGTGATGGTTGGATGGGAAGGGAGTGCACATGATGATAGTCTTTTCTGCTTATCTGTTAGGAATAGAACGCGAGTGTTTCATCACTTCGCCTTGCAAGTTTGTTTAGTTATGTAAAACTATTACTTGTATGTAATATTTATCATTAATAGTATCTTTCATAACATAGAAATATTATTTGGTTGATGTTTGATATCTGATGCAGATGGGCTACTGAAGTCCTGTCCAAACACTATATATAATATCCCTGATTTTGAGAGAGCAAGTGGCACCGCCCGTGGTAGAAAAGAAATGTTCAACAAACGTCAATCTTCCTTATGCAGGGTTATTGAAAGAACATTTGGGATTTAGAAGAGAAATGGGTCATCCTACGTGATAAGTCGTCATATTAATTTCCAAAACAGGTGCATATTGTGGTGGCCACTATGACATTTCATAACTTCATCCGACAACATCCCTCTCGATCAGATACGGACTTCAGTATGGCTGACAACAATCAAATGCATGTCTCTCCAGAACCTTCAAAATTTATGGTTGGGCATTCATTACCTGAGGATGAGATGGAGTCGAATGAATATGAAACAAAAGACGGTGAAGGTGTAACCAAGATGGCTGCTTTGAGAGAGTTTAGCACAGATGCAATATGTGGCTGCTGATTGACTCGCTCTTCTTTATTTATCGGACAATATGTTTTTTTCCGTATGTATTTTGTTGTATTATGAATTTGGATTTAATGATTTTATTATGTATTTCATTTGTTTCACTGATACTTGCAAATATATAAAACTAACATGTTTGCAATTTATTTTTCTTTGATAGTTTTGTTTTTTTTTTAGGTCAGTGATGAATGAAGAAAAATATGATCATATAAGTTCTTTGGATGGTCGGTTTGTTGCTTTTATTTAGTGTTCCATGTGAATTATTAATGAAGGCAACAGATATCCTCTCTTCTTTTGGGTGCATCGGATTTTGAGGATTCATGTGAAAGACCTTTTTTTGGTGATATACACATCTGGCACAGGACGATCATATTCTGTTGATATTGCATGTGAAATCCTAAAGAAGGCAACCTAGGTCCTCTCTTCTTTTCGATATATGAGAATCTACTAGATGGCTCTTTTTAGTGATAGGCACATGTATCATATGACGATCGTCCCCCGTGGGTTAAAGACAACCAATAACTCATTTTTTTCAAGGTGAACTGTCTCTTTGTCGTGACATACACTTGGGTTGGTATATTTAGTTGTCTAAGACCGCACACTCACATTTTTTTTTATGTTTTTTTGTTTGATACAATTTTCATTTCTTTTGTAGATATTTGAAACTTAGATTAATTTTTTGATCGGACTCATGATTTGTTTTCTTTTATCTCTGCAGCAAAATGAGTTCTAGGATTTCAGAGACCTCCCGAGTTGTGTTATGTTACTGCGGGTTACATGCTACCTTACTCACGTCACGTCAGTCTCACAACTATGAGAGATAGTTCTACAGTTGTCGCATGGGCGTTTCAGTGAGGTGTGATTTCAACCGTTGGGCCGACATTTCGGCAAATTCCACTGCCGACAGTGATCGGGGTACAATGGTTTCCCATGAGGACAGTGAGCTGAGGATATACGTTGTCAAGGTTTTAAAATAAATATTTTAATATTTTTAATTGTAGTGGTAACTGTTTTTTTCAGTATTTTATTACTTTTGATACTCACAAGAAAGAGCGGACTAAAACAGACCATCTATCTTGTTTTTTAACTGATCTATAATAGTTTTGAGGCTTCTGTTTTATTATTTTTTTGCTCAAACTGTTTTGTTGCAAATAACATTACTAAACAGAGACAGAATGGTCATTTATCTAGAAACAACTGCAAATAAGTTATTCTGAATAAGCTCTCTCATACAACAAGTCAGTTTATCCTGATAATCTGCAGATTATTAGATTATCAGGATAATTCGTTTATAAGCAGATTATAAATAATCTGCAGTGCCCAAGACATACCCTAAAATATGGTTGTTTTAAATACTCAAAACACTTAAAAGTTGTCCCGAGTGTTCCGAGGGTTTTCAAGAACATCTTAATTTGTTTCTAGAAATAAATAATAAAAAATGTAGAAACATACTAAACAAATATGTTTTTAAAAACAAAAGAAAAAATAAAAACAAAAAACAAAGTTGATCCCAAATAAGCTCATCATTATCAAAATTGTAGGCCTTTATACCTGTGCAGGATAAGACTGCCCTGTCGATCTATACGCATCGGGTATAATGTTTAACGCGCCATCAGAAGTTGCTTCAAAAACCCCATAAAGTTTCCTTTCCTCATGCTCAAAAAGAAATAAAAGCATTCCAACTTTAACTTTCTTCAAAAAATTAAGCTTTGAAAGTGGAAGGCCAAAAAGCTTCCTTTGAAGACATTCACGCTTTGTTTCGCGGTTGGATATGAAAATAGCACCTGCAAAAATGGAGTCATCTCTTTGGACAAAGTTGAGCCTCCCATGCTCCATTGAGCTCCTAACATGTCAGAAAACAGTATGGAATCAGAAAGACATGCTAGAGACAACCAAGCAAAATGCCTAAACAGAGGAAAACCATCTCCAATTCAAAATCATTAGGAAGATTTACATGCATACCACTTAATCTCTATGTATTTACATATATAACATCTAAATTTCAATTTGTACATAAGAGCCACCTAACCTATGCATGAAAAGGTGTAGTTCATATTTTGAAAGGAAAAATAGTAGTATTTTTTATATGATATAAAGATTTGGACGGTATGAATGTAAAAAGTAAAATTCAGGTGTTAGATAAGTACATAAATAGGAATTGGGAGTTATGCATGTAAATCCTCCAAATCATTAATAATCCTAGTCATACAGGCCTCATATAACAACTCTTTATGCAACTAGGAAAATGTATTCGCATAACAAAGTGGACTAGCATTGAAAGACAGGAGCTTTCCTGGAGTAGTTAGCTGTAAATCACTAATATATTTTCAATTGTTAGTTCTCTAAAAGGGAGGCATCCTAAAATAATGAATCAAAAGATAACCACACAATGTAGAAAGTTTTAACAGAGTGAATTTAATGGAAACGTCGGGAATAAATATTGCAATTCTTCTGAATTATGAAATAATTACAAAAAACATGCACCACAGATGGGAGCCTCAATCCACTAGGAGCAACGCCATTTTCCTCTTAAACTGAGGAAAACGATACATTACTAACATAAAAATATAACTTTTTTTAATTCCAAACAAAAAGTTAAAAATTTTTACCAATCTGATTAACTAGTACTATTAACAATAACTACTAATATGTGTGTCAGTGCTCTCATAAAGGTTATTTTCTTAAAGAAACCTGGGTTTTGAACCTTGTGAGCAATATTTTTTAATGACTCAAAAGAGACAATTTATGACCTCTATCACTATTGACTTTGACTCACTAAAATGAAAAGAAAAAAAATTTCTGTTATGTCACTGGAGGTAATATGATAAAGATGATTCAAGGATGTTAGTAACTGAAAAAAAAAGAAGAAAAACATAGATTTAGAAGTGGAAGAAGAAGAAATTTGAAGCATAGAAGCTTTAGCTCATTTTATTGATACCCTAATAATCCCAAAGAGGAGTATTTATAACATTATAATGACCCATAAGACAAAATAACAATTTATTAAACACTATAATCCTGTTTATTAGACACTAATGGCCATTATAAGCCTATGATGATTGAAACATTAAAATCAATTAGCTTAATCGAATTATCCAATACATTTAGTGATCCTATAACTCATCCTACTCAGGCCTATGCACCCATTAAGGTTTACAAATTATCATGTTTTCCATGGATGTATGTTGTAGTAACTCTTAAATCTCTTCAAAAAATTGATTAATAAACTAACTTATAATCTAACTTAAGTACCATAAGCACTTATCCTCGCCAACATATAATTTGATAACAATCACCTACCTATTAAATGAATTCAGCTCAACAGATTAATATTTCAACTCTATCCACCATTATCTGTGTCCAATTCCTATTATTAACCTCTCCAATGTATAATAACATAAGAAATTCCCTAGTGTTTTTGAAACAAGTTATATTTATTATTCTTCTTAGCATTCTAGTTCAAAACTTATCTTGACTCCATATTCAATCCCACAAATTACATGTATATGTATTCTTAATTTTAGATGTAATCAATTCTAGTCACTTCTATCGCAATTAAGTTTTGACTCATAGTCAGCTCTGCTATAAGAGGATCGTATCAAAACCCTGCTTATTTCTCACAACAGATAGAATATTTCACAACACATCACTTGTGGGGAGCATAGTGAAATCCAAATGAAGGTTAATTTCATTAGTTTTGGATTATGTTTTATGATTGATTATCACTCTAAATATAGTTTTCTTCTAACACAATATTGCCTCTCCATCAAATCATTTAAATTGCTAAGAATTAAAGTATTCAGAAAATCACTTCTGGGATTTTTTTACATTCAAACTTTTAGCTATATGAAATCATAGCCATACAAATCTTCTGATAGGGGTAAAAAATGTGTAAAGAGAATCAATTATATCCTCCTAAAAATTATCCCTATATTCACAACCATGCCGAAGAAAATTAGGGCATAGAATACTACTTTGCCGGTGAATCACACCTAAAAAATAGAGCGTCAGGGGGAAAGAGGGGATGGCGAGGGAGAGAAAAGAGTGTGCAATAGTGAATAATAATCCATCATGATCAATCGAGTCTTACTCGAAAAATGATTCTCCTATTTATAAAAAAGATTGTGCAATATAATCATGTTATATTTTTTTCTTTACTACAAGGAGTTCGTACTGGGGTATTTGTGGTATTTTACATACATGAGCCTGTTGAC
Source organism: Papilionanthe hookeriana x Papilionanthe teres (assembly GCA_022702705.1). NCBI lineage: Eukaryota > Viridiplantae > Streptophyta > Magnoliopsida > Asparagales > Orchidaceae > Papilionanthe > Papilionanthe hookeriana x Papilionanthe teres. The sequence continues at coordinate 64,909,312 of CM040427.1, read as the reverse complement.
TGCTAATTTCTAGCTTGGTTGGTTAACCATAGTCGTCTTTGGGTCGGCAGAATCGGCTCGGTCGGTTGAGCTTGATTGATATGGGTAGGCTGGTTGATATGACCTAATTGTCGGTTTTTGGCTCTTAATGAATTGTCTATGGGCATTCATGGGATGATTGGAGATACTAGAGAACCAGAACTTCTCCCGAATCAGCTCTTATATGATAGTTGGCTCGAATACCCTTTTTTCTTGTTTCGGGCTATGTGGCTCATTCTTGTATCCTCCAATCATCTTTGACCCGTATCGTGATTCAGTCGGCTTTAGCTTTATTGGCTTCGCTCGGACAACTTCACTATATCGGATAAGTAGATTTCATTATCTTTTGTCAATGGGCCCTCCTTCATCGTACGTTTTCCTTTTGACCATTAGATATCCACAATATCAGTGCTGAAACATTTTTTATGTACAATAATATTGCAAATTCTATAGCAAAACCATTAAATATTCACTGCAAACCTAATACCTATTCTCTTAAATAAATGATAATCTATTTTATTATTCCAGACTAGAGTTTTATTCTTCATATAATCACCCTTGGGGTTTATTTCCTATCTTGTTTTAGACGAGATTTCAACGAAAAACAAAATTATTGGGTCATTAAAGCTTCCAATTCTCAGAAATCTCACTTCAACCTCATTACTGATGAAATCCATGATTTACCCCATCATTTAAACAAAAAATTTCCCCTTCTCATAGATCTTAATTCCTTAAATAGAAAGTCAAACTGTTTATCACAATTTAAACAAGTGGTTGTTTGTTTACATCTAGAACTTTGACTAAAGTAGGATTCAGTATATCCTGCAACTCAAATCTTTTAACACTGAGGATTAAAACCTGAAAACGTTGCAACTGTCAAAACTTACTAAATCTTTACTCACAGTCCCGATACTTGTTTCCACACTTACCATTAGCGAGAGTGATAAATTCTTAAATCTGTTAAAATCCATGAATAATGTGATTTAACAAATAACGGGATAAAATGACACTCATCAAAACATCATGGTTTAAAATCTTAAAGCAAAATATTTGGCACGATTTAAGCTTAAACCCTGCCTAAAATAGGACACCAAACATCCCCTACAACCAAATGAACTCAATGACAAACAATAAGAACAAGACTTACAGACGAACAAATGCTGATCAGCAAACCGGAATAACATATAAACCCGCTGCCAAGTTCATCCAAACCACCGTGGTCGGAGAATATCGCCCACAACAAACCACCGCTATGCAGCAGAAGAAGAAGAAGAAGAAGAATTCGATGAAAGGAAGAACACTTATAGATCGCAAGAAGTCGAACAATCTTCACAGTCGATCGAGCTCCATCCCCATCTCGCAAAATTTCAGAAAGAGAACTTAGCAGCGATACTTCCCACGCGTCGGCTCCGATTTCTCTCAGTGGATACAGTAACCACTCCACTAGCAACACGGATATTCTATTCCTAAAAAGCCGGCACGACAAGGCATCTTTATATAGATCTCATGGGAGACAGAAATAGGGAAAACAAATTATCTCCTTCATTTAAATAAGAAATATACTTCAAAAGTTATTTTATATATATATATATATATATATATATATATATATATATATATATATATATATTATGTTCATTTGAATAGTGTTTAAGTGGAATGAATAAAGTTGGAACATTTTTCGAGATAGGTATGGACTAAACTCAGATACGTTTTGAATGGGGGCACGAGTAGGATTTGAAAAAAATTAGACACGGTTCAACATTATTCAGATGGTTTAAAGAAGATTTGAATATTATTTGAACAGTTCTAATATTTTTTTGTTATTATAGTATGTAATAATTATAACAACGGTTGATAAAACTACCTAAATAAGAGTTTAGGTAGTTATAACACATTTTAATGATACATCACAAAATAGGAAAAAAAAAAGATGCAGCACATCATAATACTTGAAAAAAATATCTATATAACAAACTAACACATTGTATAAACAAAAAGTTATATTATTTTCACCCAATCACGTTTTTGATTTATGTGCATTGATGTGTACATAAGAAATCAACAAAAACCAATATAACACCAAACATGCAATGCAAACCAAGCCACACAACCCTTGTGGCATCGAGTGGTCGTGCGAACTCAAGAAGCAGAGGAAGAAATCAGTAATCCAATCTAAGAGAAGGGTTTTTTGGTAGAGCAAGTAGAGGAAGAACAACACCAAGACTCAATATTACATGTTAAATCTGTTACAGAATTGGGCATTCATCTTCTTCTTTGTGGCACAGAACAAACCTTGACTACACTCCAATAAATATAGTTCGGTTGCATCTTAGGGTCGGATGCGAATCCTAACGGTCCTCCTCCTAATACGATTACTTCATACAATTTTTGAGTTGGATATGAGTCTTTCGGCATTCCTCCTATAGGTGTCTCACTATATTGGAACCGCTACATATGCTTGGTTGGTTTCTTACGAGAAGACATATCAGACGACTCGGGTTACACGAGATAACCCAGTCATCTTAACTTGCGTGCCCCTTAAGGAAGAATACAAGTCCCTTGGCGTTTCACCTTATTGTAGCAGGTATTTGAGGTCACATACTCAGACGGATCTCAGGATTTGATGTGAATCCTTGTGTACTTCCTCCTGATATGATCACTTCCTACAACAATTGAGTTGGATTATAAATCTTTCGAACTTCCCCATATGTCTGTAAATAGATGGTTTGAGTCACACGAGATGATTGGGCCTTCTCTAATAGTTATATTGTTAAATCACTAAAGTAGTCGCAGTTCTAGTCAGAATCCACCGTGTTCCACAGCGGACGCTTTTTCGGTCTCTTACGAGGAAACACATCAGATGACTCGGGTTACATGAGATATATCAACCTTATTACCTTGCATACCCCTTGAAGGTAGAATATAAGTCCCTTAGCATTTATTCTTATTAACGCAAGTATTTGAAGCTTCACGCTTCATCCCAACCACCACCCCCCCAGGTGCCAAGGTAAACCTATTTGTGCGGTCACGCCTCTACAACTTTTGAACTGCCATGTCGAGTCATGTCTCTAGAGCCCTGAACCCATCTATAGGCCATGCCTCTACGGCCTCCGAACATACCTGGAGTTGTCATGCTTCTACAGCCTTTGGACCAACCCCTTCAGGTCATGCCGCTATGGCCTTTGATCTCGTCTTCTAAGATTAGATATAAGTCTCGTGTGCATTCCTTCTTAACCCCCCCCCCTGTACGGCTTATTTTTGGGTTAAGTGTTGTATTTTGAAAAGGGGGTCGCCTACAGAAACTGTCGGCGAATTTTAATTTAATTTAAATAAATAATTTGAAAAGTAGTATTTGATTTTGAAAATAATTTTAAATTTGAAAATTTTAAGATATGAAATCAAACTGATCTCACATCCCGAATAGTTTATATAAACGAGCGCCGCACTACTAAGCCGTGTATCTATCCCGAAGAATAGACACCTTTGCTTGATAATGAGGCTCGATTAAATAAACTGAGAAGTTTGTGACATCCGTTTGGTCCGTAAACCAATTTTATAAGCTGACAAATTCCCCTGTTTAATATGAAAACATTAAACGGGGTTTATATTACTCAGGTTCTTAAAATTCCCTATAAGGGCAAGCCCCTATAGTTAATTACATCTTAAGTGACGGGAATCACCTAAGAAAACTCTCGATAATAATCGGTAGTTCTGCTCTCGAGAATTTCAATGTTTAAGTCTTCGAGGATTGAATTTTGGAATTTCGATAGGGAATGGATCAAATTTGGAACATTTTGTTTTAGGAGTCCAAAGGAAGAGAAGTAGAAGAAGGTGAGGATCCGAGAGGAATCTTGGCGACTTCCCGACTATCCTATTGTTTGGCTTAGATTTGAGAAAATCCTAATATTATCTTATATTTCAATCTTGCCAATTTTAGTTAATTAGGACTTATATTTGTATGATAAAATCATACAAATAGCCTTGAAGATATGAGGGTTTATGTCGTATCAGACAACTACCTCGGAAATCCTACGACCGGTTAGGGCTTAATTTGCAATGCAAATGCCTAACAGAAGGTTGAGGATTTATGTTGCACTAGGCAAACTACCTCGAAGTCCTATGGCTTGGTTATTTAGTTCTAAGGAAAGTTTCTTTGAAGTAGACTCGAGTTTCTGTGATGACGATGGCCGTCTTTGCCCACCATGCTCCGAGCTCCTTGTTGTATCAAAGGTTTAGTTTTAGAAGTCATAAATCGGGAGATGAGAGAAGTGTTCGGTTTAGAGAAGGTCTTAATTTCCAAGTGTTTTTTATGTTTTAATTAAAACAAATCTTAAAGTTGATTATAACAACACCGGTTAAGATCCCACGGTTCCATCCTTCGGCATCGTTATTTTTATCGGATTCACTTAGTCCAGATGAATTTGCTAAACTCAACTGAATGAGTTCCATACTTTCATTTAGACCGTGGGAAATCCAGTTAGCAACACGTAGGTTACATCATCCGAGGTATTCCCGATCATCCAACAAGACGTTTTAATTTAGTTGTAGTTGTAGTTTTGTTGTTCGTTTGTGATTAGATTTTGAGTTGTTTTATATTTTGAAATGTTGTGACGGTGAATTTTATCTTGTAATGACTTTTAATTTAGTTTTGGTTTCGGTTTTAGGGACTATCCTAAAGGTGTGGGTTTTCATGCAACGAGTTGTTTATCATGCAAGAAAAGTAAGTGCGATGCGATTAAATAAATTGCAATAAGGTAAATTGCAATAAAATAAAAGCGTACTCGGAGGGTCTTCCCGTCATCCCAAGCTGCACTTAAAACACAATTAGAATATTTAAGCATTTAAAGCGAGTTCTAGGTAAAGCTAAGGGAAGGGTTATGGTTTTCTACCAAGTTCCTAATCCTATAGCTAGTCATCTCTTATGACGTCTAGGTTCTTGTATTTTGGTTTGAGGACGATTTTCTTCATCAAAGGACAACTAAGTTCAATTGTTCTTATAAATATCCTATCATATCGAGGAAGTGCTTAATACGAATCTTAAACATCTTTTCAATATTTCTAGGATTATTTTAAGTCCAAGAAAATTTAATTATACAAATGAATTAATCGTCCGAGAATTCAAGTTTGTTGTCTTGCTCAGTGAACTAGGACATTTGAATATCCTATAAATGAAGTAGCACTTCACTTAACACTCCTTTTAAGAGTTATGACAACAAGAGCTTTCAAGGGCAAATGGATGTTCAAATGATTTATGATTTAACTTAATTTCAATTAATGGGTTTAAGTTTGGAATAGTATTCAAGTTGTTTTAGATTTATTTTTTGAATTCTTTATGTCTTAAGTGATGTTATATTTAATTTAATTTAGTTTAATTTAATTTAACTTAATTTAATTTAATGTGGTTTAATTTAATTTAATTTAATTTAAGTTAATTTAATATAATATGATTTAGCTTAATTTAATTTAATTTGATTTAATTTAATTTGATTTAATTTAATTTAATTTAATTTAATTTAATTTAATTTAATTTAATTTGTCTAATTTGATTTAATTTGCTTTAATTTAATATGTTTTAATTTAATTTTATTTAATTTTATTTAATTTAAATTTTAATTTATTTTATTTTTAATTTTAATTTAATATTTTATTTTTTATACTTTAAGGATGATTTAATTTTAATTGTTAAAGTATTAATTTAATTGAAATTTTAAAAGGATTTAATTTAAATAATTTAACTTTAATTTAATTTAATGATTAAGTCTTTTAGCATTTTAAATTTTAAATTTGTATTATCATTTTAATTAGGAATTAAATATTATTGAGATGATTAATTTAGGGATTCTTAAATTAAAGAACAAATCTCTTCCTAATAATATCCCTATTTTAATAATTCCAATTTTCCATTATTCTTCCAAATTTAATTAATTATTTAATTAAGGTTTATTTTTAATTATTTTTGAATTGTTTAATAGGTTTCTACCCTTTAATTATTTAAATTTCAATCATCCAAATCAGATTAAGATCAAATATTTTACTCTTTCATTTTATTAAGCCTAAAGTTTTAATTAAGGGTTAAAATTTTAATTACCATTTTGCCCTTCAAGCTTAATAATTTCATAACTCACTAAATTGAGCTCAAATTAATTTGAAATTTTTATGTGACTTCACTCATATGTCAATAAAGGCATTCGAGGAGAAAATGTGATTTTTCTGTATTTAATTTATTTATGTAATTATTTTTGGTGGAAAATAAGGATTTCCAAGGAAAATTTAATAATATGACCAAGGAAAAGTTTCTGTCCTTAAGAAAATTATGGGACATTCCTAATGACCAGAGGACCACTTGGACCAATTTTGGTGATTTTTTGAATTATATTCTTTTTATTATAATTATTTTGATTTTTGGAGTATTAATTAATTTAAAAATAAAATAAAGGTTGAAAAATGAATTTCAAATTTTTTAAAAATCTCTCTGATATCAAGGAAATCAAAGAACCAATTTTCACAATTTTCTGATTTTTCTCTGATTTATTATAATTATTTTAGTGGAAATGCTAGAAAATACATTTTTTTTATTTTTAAAATTACCCTAGGGCTTTAAAATTTGATATCTCATCATATAGACTTAAGAAAAATATGGGGTTTGTTCCTAAGTGATTAAAATTCAAAATGTGACATTTTGGTGAATTTTATTATTTTTTTGATTTTTATTATTTTTTAATTATTAAAAATATTAAAATAATGCAAAAAAATCAACTTTTTTAGAAAATTGAAATTTTAATTTTCTTAAATTACCCTAATATCAGAGAGGCTCCAAAACCAATTTGGTGAATTTTTTAAAAGCATTTTGAAAGTTATGAATTTTTAAAGTTTAAATTGGCTAAATGGCTTAATCAACCCATTTGATAGGGCTAACCAAACCCAATTGACTTCAAACTTTTATGGTGGGTTCCTCTGATTCTAAAGGTCAGTGGAGAATTGATTTCAAGTCAATTTGATGCATGATTAGCCCTAATTAATTAAGGACCTATTTTGGGTGTTTAAGCCAATTAGGGTTATTCCAAGTGGATTAATTCAAAACCTATTTTTCCTAGGGTCCTCTGGTCATAAGAAACATCACCAAATTTTCCTAGAATTTATTTCACACCATGCTAATTATTGGATTTAAAATACTCATAACAGTAACATGAATTTGAAAAATCAATAACTTCTCATAGGGACGGCCTCGACTTTGGAAAATTCGGGAATGTTCCCAAATTTAGAGGCTTAAAAGCCCTATGGTCTCATGCCATGGTGAATCTCCTATATGCATGGAGAATTAAAACAATGCAGAGGGTAAATAAATCATTAAAAATAAAATACTTGATGAAATTAAATGATTTCTTTTCCACATTATTCTCCTCTGTCACTGAGCAAGAGAGTATTTTTATTTTATTTTTCTGACTTTCCTACGCAAAGTTATGCATTTTTGAAGTTTAGGGAAATAAATAAATAGGAAAATAACCTAATTTCCTACTTATCCACGCGGCGCCCTGTCATCCTCGGCATCTCCGAACGACCACGCGGCGTCTCCTGATTCGGCGCCGCCATCCGACTCAGCGCTCCAGGGCCCCGCGGGTCACGTACCAACGCGCTGTCCGACTCAATCCAGACCGTCCACTCGATACACGCTCGATCCGACGGCTCATGGTCATCGTCTACCACTGGTGTGCACCCGTGACCGTCAACCTTCTAGCCCTAATTTCTCACTCGATTCTCAACGGATTTTCGTGTTCTTATGCTTCTATGGATTCGTCTTGAGGAGACGAACACATCCATACGGTAAACATGTATTTAAATTGACTCAAATTAAATGGAGAATCTTTGTAAGCTCGGGAAGAAGAGTGAGTCCATACCTTTGCTCAGAGAAGTAAAGCTTCGATCTGAGAGTTGTGTCACCTTCGATTGGGTCCAAGCAAGCTCCGGATGAAGTCCCTTGGCACGGTGAATTGCCTAGCTATGAAAGTGACCACGAGCCGATCACAAAGCTTGGAGTCCGGAACAACCGGGTGGCTCCGGAGATGGGGCTTTCGGTGGGAAACTTCTCCTCTTGGTCCGGTGAAGGTGTAGGACCAGTCGATTTGAAGATTGATCCACTGCGAAGAAGTGTCTTGGTTTTTGTCTTGAAGTTTGAACTCAAAATTGAGCTCGACTGGAGGAATCGGGGCTGGAATCCGGTGGGAATCAAGTGCTCTATGTGTGGAGAGTGATCCGGAATAATTTTGGCGAGTTTCCTTAAGGTTTGGTTCGAGCACCTCTCATGGCCGAGAGGGGTGGTGTTTAAATAGGAGAGGGTGGAGGGCCTCCGGGGGAGTTAGGGCTTGGGATCGAGCTGCTCTTGGCAAGAGAAGAACGACTACGATGGCCACTGGGGATGGGGCGGCTCGGCAGTGAGAATTCCAAGTTTGGGCTCACATGTGAGCTCTCGGCTCGGTGGTTTCCGGCGGCCGTGGTGGCCGGCCGGCCAGGGTCGGGTCACCCTCGAGGTCGGGGAGGTCGAGGCGGGGCTTAGTGCGATCAATTGGCCATGGACATGTGTAAAGGAGTTGAATTGAAATGGAATGGGGGAAGGCTATTCTTGGCTAGGTTTGGTCAACCCATTTTTTTGGGCTGGGTTCACCTCCCCATGGCTGGCCTTGGGCTGAGAAAATTAGTTAAGCTAGCTGGTCAAAAGGTGGTGATGTCCTTATCCAAGAATATTTGGATTAAATCTTGGTTAAGGGGTATCATGGGTGAGGTTAAAGACTTTTAGGAATTAAGGAAAGCTCCCCTCCTTTTACCCAATGTGGTATGGTCACATGTCAAACAATTCACATGGCTTGCATGTGGCTTAAGAGTGGCTTCATGGCTCACCTTTGGCTTGGGAAAAGCCAAGTCAATTTCATGGAAATGGGTTTAAGAAAATTTTGGCATTTTGATGTGAATTTGTATGGGACTTAATTTGGAATGGCTTCATAATGAGTTTTGAAACTTAGGGATTGATTTAATTGAAAATATGGTGTAGAGCAATTGTCATATGGGTTTTGGATTGATTTTGGCCCTTTGGATTTTGGTGGAGTGGGCTTTAGGAAGGTTTCATGTAAGTGGGCTTTTAAGTTTCAAAATGGGCTTTTGGGTGGAGATTTTTGCAAAGGGCCATGCCAAATAAATGTTGGGTTTGATTTAAGAGTGTATCATGAGTGATTTAAAGCAAATTTGGGGTGGTTTGGGTTTGAATTGGGTTTCTTTGGTAAATGGGCCAACATAGGTCAAATTGGGCTAACTTGGGCCAATGTTGGGCTAGGGTTGAAATTGATGTAAAATTAATGTTGAAAATGGCTTATGGGGCTGTTTTAAAGAGTTTTCAACTTTGATTGGGTCTTGATTTTGGGGTTTGGGCCTATATGGGCTAGGTTTAGGTGTAGGCCCATTTAAGGGATTTTGGCTTTGGGTTGAATTTGAGTGGGGTTTGGGTCTAAATTTTGAACAAATCATGTTAGTTTTTTGTTTGTGGGAATGTTAAGGAAGGTTTAGAAAAGATTTGGGGTTAATTGGAGTTGAATTGGGTGAGTTTGGGCTAAGTTTGGGTCATGGGTCCAAATTGGGCTTTAAGGTCCAAAGTGAAATTGGATTCAAATGTCAATCAAATTGGGCTTGGATTTGGTCTAGATTGGTGTTGGGGATGTTGAATTGAAGTTTAGAATTGAATTGGACCAGAATTTGGGTCAATTGGGTAGGTTTGGTTTGACATTGGGTTCACTTTGGGTTAAAATGGGTCAAATTGGGGATTTTGACAAAAGTGGGGTAAATTGACAAAATTGGCCCATGGTGTAGTTGAACAAAATTAAATTGGGAATATTTGGGATTTTCTAGAATTTTCTGGGAATTTTCTGAATTTTTGGATTTTTTGGCTAAGAGGGGTATTTTGGGTATTTGGAGGGTATTGGGAGGTATTTTTGGTATTTTTGGTATTTTTGGGTATGGATGATCAATTTGAGTAATGTGGGAATGTTTGGGATTGATTTTGAGGAATTTTGGGTAATTTAGGTGATTTTGCAAATTTTGGGTGGTTTCAAGGGTTTTGGGTAGGTTAGCGGGTGTAGGGTCCCGGGGGTCAAAAATTGAAAATTTGGAAAATTGAAGCTTGGGTGAATGTAAGTGGAATGAAATCATTTTGGTTGAGCCATGAAGCCATATCAAGCCCACATGAGCCATGAAGGGACTCATTTGAGGCATCCACTATGTTGTTCCTAACCTCTTGCTGAGGGCTTAGGGGTTAAGGACCATCCATGTGAATCACCTTTATGAGTCGGGAGATCAAGTTGGGTATGGGTGTGGTTTTAGGAGGTGTGTGAAAGTGTAGTGTAGTGTATGTGTAAGTCGGCCCTTCACTGGACCGAGCCACCGGGGTAGTCTCAGGCCAAAGAGTCCTATAGGAACTCATCCTTTAAACTTCCACATTTGATTTCAACCCTCTAGGTGATTGTCGGCATATTTTTAGGTTGTGTGTTTTGAAAAGGGGATCGCCTACAGAAGTTGTCGGCGAATTTTAAATTTAATTTAAATATAGATATAATTTAGAAAGTAGTATTTGATTTTGAAAATAATTTTAAATTTGAAGATTTTAAGATATGAAATCAAACCGATCTCACATCCCGAATAGTTTATATAAACGAGCGCCGCACCACAAACCGTGTATCTATCCCGAAGAATAGACACCATTGCTTGATAATGGGGCTCGATTAAATAAACTAGAAAGGTTTGTGACATCCGTTTGGTCCGCGAACCAATTTTATAAGCCGACAAATTCCACGCTTAATATGAAAACATTAAACGGGGTTTATATTACTCAGGTTCTTTAAAATTCCCTATAAGGGCAAGCCCCTATAGTTAATTACATCTTAAGTGACGGAAATCACCTAAGAAAACTCTCGATAATAATCGATAATTCCGCTCTCAAGAATTTCAAAGTTTAAGTTTTCGAAGAATTGAATTTTTTGAATTTCAATAGGGAATGGATCAAGTTTGGAACATTTTATTTTGGGAATTCAAAGGAAGAAAAGTAGGAGAAATTACGGATTCGAAGTGAACTTCGATAATTTCCCGACTACCCTATTGTTTGGCTTGGATTTAGGAAAGTCCTAATGTTTATTTAATGTTTTAATCTTGCCAATTTTAATTAATTAGGGCTTATATTTATATGATAGAGTCATACAAATAGCCTGGAAGATATGAGGGTTTATGTCGTATCGGACGACTACCTCGGAATCCTAAGACCGGTTAGGACTTAATTTACATGATATGATCATGCAAATGCCTAACGAAGAGTTGAGGATTTATGTTGCCCTGAGCAAGCTACCTCGAAGTCCTATGGCTTTGTTGTTTAATTCTAGGAAAGTTTTGCTGAAGTAGGTTCGAGTTTTGTCGACGACGATGGCCGTGCTGCCCACCATGCTCTGAGCTCCTTGTTGTTGCAGAGGTTTAGTTTTAAAAATCATAAATCAGGGGGTGAGAAAAGTGTTTGGTTTAGAGAAGTCTTAATTTCCAAGTGTTTTTTGTGTTTTAATTAAAACAAATCTTAAAGTTGATTATAACAACACCGGTTAAGATCCCACGGTTCCATCCTTCCGCATCGTTATTTTTATCGGATTCACTTAGTCCGGATGAATTTGCTAAACTCGATCGAATGAGTTCCACACTTTCATTTAGACCGTGGGAAATCCCGTTAGCAACACGTAGGTTACATCATCCGAGGTATTCCCGATCATCCAACAAGACGTTTTAATTTAGTTATAGTTGTAGTTTTGTTGTTCCGTTTGTGATTAAATTTTGAGTTGTCTTATATTTTGAAATGTTGTGGAGGTGAATTTTATCTTGTAGTGTCTTTTAATTTAGTTATGGGTTTCGGCTTTGGTTTCGTCCTAAAGGTGTAGGTTTTCATGCAATTGTTGTTTATCATGCAAGAAAAATAAGTGCGATGCGATTAAATAAATTACCGTAAAGTAAATCGCAATAAAATAAAAGCGTACATGGAGGGTCTTCCCGTCATCCCAAGTTGCACTTAAAACACAGTTAGAATATTTAAGCAAGTTCCTAGGTAAAGCTAAGGTAAGGGCTATGGTTTTCTACCAAATTCCTAATCCTATAGCTAGTCATTTCCTATGACGTCTAGGTTCCTTGTGTTTTGGTTTGAAGACGACTTTCTTCATCAAAGAACAACTAAGTTCGATTGTTCTTATAAATATCCTATCATATTGAGGAAGTGCTTAAGAAGAATCTTAAACATCTTTTCAATATTTCTAGGATTGTTTTAAGTCCAAATGAATTTAATTATGTAAATGAATCGATCGTCCGAGGTTTTCAAGTTTTGTTAACTTGCTCAGTGAACTAGGATATTTGAATGTCCTATAAGTGAAGTAACATTTCATTTAATATTCGTTTAGGAGTTATGATAACTAAAGCTTTTGAGGGTAAATTGGTGTTCAAATGGTTTGTGATTTAGTTTAATTTCGATTGAAAGGTTTAAATTTGGAATAGTGTTCAAGTTATTTTAAGCTTATTTCTTTATGTCTTAGGTGATGTTATTTAATTCAACTTAATTCAATTTAATTTAATTCTATTTAATTTAATTTAATTCAATTTAATTCAATTTAGTTTGATTTGATGTTACATTGAATTGATTTGATTTAATTTAATTAAAATTTTTTTATTTAATTTGATTTAGTTTAATTTAATTTAATTTAATTTATTTAATTTAATTTAATTTTTAATTTAATTTAATTTAATTTAATTTAATTTTTAATTTAATTTTTAATTTGATTTAATTTGATTTGATTTAATTTTTAATTTAATTTAATTTTAATTAAAATCTTAAAAGAGTTCAATAGTTTAATTTTAGTTTAATGATTAAGTCTTTTAATATTTTAAATTTGAATTATCATTTTAATTAGGAATTAAACATTAATGAAATGATTAATTTAGGGATTTTTTAATTAAAGAATAAATCTCTTCCTAATAATATCCCTATTTTAATAATTCCAATTTTATTATTCTTCCAAATTTAATCAATTATTTAATTAAAGTTTAATCATTTTAAATTGCTTAATGGGTTTCTACCCTTCAATCATTAAATTTCAATCATCCAAATCAGATTAGGATCAAATATTTTACTTGTTAATTTTTTTATTAAACCTAAAGTTTTAATTAAAGATTAAAAGAAATTTAATTACCACTTTACCCTTTAAGCTTAATAATTTCATAACTCACTAAATTGAACTCAAATGAACTTGAAATTTTTATATGACTTCACTCATATGTCAATAAAGACATGAGAGGAGAAAATGTGATTTTTCTGTATTTAATTTATTTATATAATTATTTTTGGTAGAAAATAGAGATTTCCAAGGAAAATTTAATAACATGACCAAGGGAAAGTTTCTGTCCTTAAGAAAATTAGGGGACATTCCTAATGACCAGGGGACCACTTGGACCAATTTTGGTGATTTTTTGAATTATATTATTTTTATTATAAATATTTTAAGTTCTGGAGTGTTAATTAATTTAAAAATAAAATAAATGTTGAAAAATGAATTTTATGTTTTTCAAAAATCTCTCTGATATCAAGGATTTCAAAGAACCAAATTTTGCAATTTTCTAATTTTTTTATGATTTATTATGATTATTTTAGTGAAAATGCTAGAAAATACATTTTTTAATTTTAAAATTACCCTAGAGCTTTAAAAATTAATATCTCACCAAATAGGCCTAAGAAAAATATGGGGTTTGTTCCTAAGTAATTAAAATTCAAAATGTGACATTTTGGTGAATTTTATTATTTTTGTGATTTTTATTATTTTTTAATTATTAAAAATATTAAAATAATATTAAAAATCAACTTTTTTAGAAAATTGAAATTTTAATTTTCTTAAATTTCCCTGATATCAGAGAGGTTCCAAAACCAATTTGGTGAATTTTTGAAAGATATTTTGGAAGTTATGAATTTTTTAAAGTTTAAAATGACTAAATGGGCTTAATCAAACCAATTAATAGAGCTAACCAAGTCCAATTGACTTCAAACTTTTATGGTGGGTTCCTCTGATCCTAAAGGTCAGTGGAGAATTGATTTCAAGTCAATTTGATCCATGGTTAACTCTAATTAATTAAAGTCCAATTTTGGGTATTTAAGCCAATTAGGGTTATTTTGAGTGAACTAACTCAAGTCCTATTTTTCCTAGGGTTCTCTGGTCATAAGGAACATCACCAAATTTTCCTAGAATTTATTTCACAACATGCTAATTTTTGGAATTAAAACACTCAAAACAGCAATATGCATTTGAAAAATAAATAACTTTTCACAGAGGTGGCCTCTGACCTTGGAAAATTCAGAGAATGTTCTCAAGTTCAGAGGCTTCAAAAGCCCTATGGTCTCATGCCATGATGAATTGTGTACATGCATGGAGAATTAAAACAATGCAGGGAGTAAATAAATTATAAAAAATAAAATACTTGATGAAATTAAATGATTTCTTTTCCACATTATTCTCCTCTGTTCACTGGAGCGAGGAGTATTTTTATTTTATTTTTCCGATTTTCCTACACAAAGTTATGAATTTTTGAAGTTTAGGGAATTAAATAAATAGAAAATACCCCTAATTTTCTATTTATCCGAGTCGACGCCGCGTCGACCTTAGCATCTCCGAAGGCACGCGCGGCGCGCTCCCATTCGACGCCGCCATCCGAGTCGGCGCTCCGGGGCCCGCCGTATCGCTCCGTCTTCCGGTCCGACGCGATCCCGGTCGTCCGTCCGCGCGTGTATTAAATGGACGGCATCCGTTCATCGTCCCCAAGTGTCCTCACCCGAGAGCCGTCCACACTAAATCCCTAATATCTCACTCGATACTCGATGGATTTTCATGCTCTTATACTTCATGGATTCGTCTCGAGGAGACGAACACATCTATACGGTTATCATGCATTGAAATTGAAGCATTTGAAATGGAGAATCTCCAGAAGCTCGGGATGAAGAATTAGCTCATACCTTAGCTCTGAGAGGTGAAGCCTCGATCAGAGATGCTCGGCACGTTCGTTGGAGCTGCAGGAGGCTAGGGATGAAGCCTGGGGATGTGGTGAATTGCCTAGGTGTGATTTCCACCAAGGCTGATCACAACCTTTGGAGTCTGGAACAACTGGGTGGCCTGGAGATGGGGCTTTTGCTGGTGGACACCTTCTCTTGGTCTGGTGAAGGTGTAGGACTAATCAATTTGAGGATTGATCCACTGTGGAGAAGTGTCCTGGTTTTAGGTGGAATTTCAGTTGAGAAATTGGATTTTGTCAGTGGGGATTAGGGCAAATTGACACTGGGAATCAACTGCTCTAAGGGTGGAGAAGGGTTTGGAATAATTTTGGCAGAGTTTCGGCAAGGTTTGTGCAACTCTCTCTTCATGGCCGTGAGGGTGAGGGGTTTAAATAGGAGAGGGTGGAGGGCCTCCCAGGGAGAGTTAGGGCTTTGGATCACCTGCTCTGGGCATGGGAAGAATAGCCATGCTATCCATTTGGGTTGAGACAAGTCAGCAATGGAGAATTTCAATGTTGGCTCACATGTGAGCTTTCGGCCATGGTGTTTTCCGGCGACCTGGTGGCTGGCCGGCCAGGCATTGGTCACCATCTTGTTCGGGTGGGTCGGGGTCGGGGTTTAGTGTAGGCAATTGGCAAATGCCATGTGTAAAAGGCTTGGATTAGAATGGAATGGGAGAGGGCTTATTTTGGCTCAAATTGGTCAACCCCTCTATTTGGGCTAGGTGCACCACCCAAGGCTTTGTTTAGGCTGAATAGAAAGTGATTTAGGTCAGCTTAATCAGTGGGGAATGGTCACCATCCAAGTACAATTAAGCTTAAGCAAGATTTAGTGGAATCATGGGAGTGGTTAATCACCTTTAGGAATTAAGGAAAGAGTCTCCTCCTTTTGCCCAAAATGGCATGGTGACATGTAAAGAGGCTCTCATGGCTTCCATGTGGCTCATGCATGGCTTCATGGCTCACCTTTGGCTTGGGAAAAGTCAAGTCAATTTCATGGAAATGGATTATAGGAATTTTTTGGTAATTTGATGGAAATTTGTATGGAACTTGATTTGGAATGATTTGATGATGAATTTAGGACTTTAGGTATTGAGTTTAATTGAAAGTATGATGAGGGGAAATGTCATATGGGCTTTGGGACCAATTTTGGGCCTTTTGGATGTGGTAAAGGATGGGCTTTTAAAATGGTTTAGGGAAGTGGGCTTTTGAATTTTAAAATGGATTTTGGGATGAAATTTTGGTAAAGTTTTGGGCCAAATAATTGTTGAGTTTGGTTTAGGGATGTGTCATGAGTGGTTTGAAACAAATTTGAGGTGATTTGGGTTTGAATTGGGTTGGATATGGGCCTTTTTGGTAAAGAGGCTAAGGTGGGCCAAAATGGGCTACCATGGGCCAAAGTTGGGCTAGATTTGAAATTGATGTAAAATTAATGTTGGGAAATGTTTATGGGAGTGTTTTAAAGAGGTTTTGGCTTTGGTTAGGTTTTGATTTTGGGATTTGGGCTAATTTGGGTTAGGTTTGGGTTTAGGTCAAAATTGGGCTTTTTGATTTTAGGTTGAATTTGAGTGGGGTTTGGGTCTAAATTTTGGGCAAATCATGTTATTTTTTTGTTTATGGGGATGTTAAGGAGGGTTTAGAAAAGATTTGGGGTTAATTGGAGTTGAATTGGGTGAGTTTGGGCTAAGTTTGGGTCATGGGTCCAAATCGGGCTTTAAGGCCAAAAGTGAAATTGGATCCCAATGCCAATCAAATTGGGCTTGGATTTGGTCTAGATTGGTGTTGGGGATGTTGAATTGAAGTTTAGAATTGAATTGGACCAGAATTTAGGTCAATTGGGTAGGTTAGGTTTGACATTGGGTTTACTTTGGGTTAAAATGGGTCAAATTGGGGGTTTTGATAAAAGTGGGGTAAATTGACCAAATTGGCCCATGGTGTAGTTGAACAAAATGAAATTGGGAATATTTGGGATTTTCTGGAATTTTCTGGGAATTTTCTGAATTTTTGGATTTTTTGGCTAAGAGGGGTATTTTGGGTATTTAGAGGGTATTGGGAGGTATTTTTGGAATTTTTGGTATTTTTGGTTATGGATTATCAATTTGAGTGATGTGGAAATGTTTGGGAATGATTTTGGAGAATTTTGGGTAATTTAGGTGATTCTGGAGATTTTGGGTAGTTTCGAGGCATTTGGTAGGTTAGGCGGGTGTAGGGTCCCGGGGGTCAAAAATTGAAAATTTGGAAAATTGAAGATTGGGTAAATATAAGTGGAATACAATCATTTTGTTTGAGCCATGAAGCCACATCAAGCCCATATGAGCCATGAAGGGACTCATTTGAGGCATTCACTATGTTGTTCCTAACCCTCTTAGCTGAGGGCTTAGGGGTTAAAGACCATCCATGTGAATCACCCGCATGAGTCGGGAGATCAAGTTGGGTATGGGTATGGTTTTAGGAGGTGTGTGAAAGTGTAGTGTATAGGTGTAGTGTGTGTGTAAGTCAACCCTTCACTGGACCGAGCCACCTGAGGCAATCCTAAGGCCAAAGAGTCCCATAGGAACTCATCCTTTAAACTTCCACATTTGATCTCAACCCTCTAGGTGATTAGGGGTCTACAATCAAGTTTGTGGAGTTTGCGGGGAGTTAAGAAGTGGTTTGAAATTCTAGATGGTGGATCCCAATTCTAGTCCTCTAAGATAGTCAAAGGAAAAGCCTAAGGCTAGATCCTAAGCACTAAAAGAAGAAGAGAAGACCTCATCAAAAATGAGGTCAACAGTGATTAGGGGTCTACAATCAAGTTTGTGGAGTTTGCAGGGAGTTAAGAAGTGGTTTGAATTTCTAAGTGGTGGGTCCCAATTCTAATCCTTTAGGATAGTCAAAGGAAAAGCCTAAGGCTAGATCCTAAGTACTAAAGAGAAGAAGAGAAGACCTCATCAAAAATGAGGTCAACACCCCCATATTGGATATGACTCTCAGAGCTTTACTTTATAGAGAAGTTGAATATATTTTGGTCACTCGAATCACGTCGGTCTCGCGACTATTCTGGGCTTGATAAAAAAAAGTTGAGCTGCTTCCAAAAGCACACTTGTTGGGGTTCCTTTGTTGGCATCAATTTTTGATGTCACAAGTGTATGATCACAGCTCGAGCTGTATGGAACAATATTTTATGCAAGCATTGATTCACATAGGGCGAAACATCTATTTTAGACCCTTTGGTGCGTGTTGAGGGGTACATTGCCAATATCATTCTGTTAGACTCTGGTCATCGCTTGAGCAAAAGTCGGTCGACATTTTTGTCTACTGGAAAGCTTCAATTGGGCCGGCAGGTCTCGTTCGCCGCACCACACGCGAAATTAGCTCATCCATCAATCAATTTATTAAGATGACCCCGAATGAAGAAACAGATAGTACGAGTATGTCGATAAAGTCAATTTTACTCGAGAAAGACACATATTTGTAATGGTTTCACATACAAGTCAGTAATGCACAAATCAAGACTTAAATAATAATAATGCTAATAATTGATACACCGCCAACAAAATTTCATCATCCGACACAAATCTCGAGGCAATATTATAAGTAAGAAATGTTCAACTCTTCATAAAAAGTCATCTAGAGCTCTGATTTTAGCAAACTTATAGTCAAACTGACCGGCTCAATGAGAGGAACCTTATGACATCAAAGTTAGTTCACTCTGAGTCAAATTAAGCCTAGATCGAATCATATAACCACTTTTGGAAGATTTATAGACATATTTGGAAGGTGAAACAGATGTCGACACAAGCAAGCGTATACTCAAATCGAGCGTCTCGACAAGACAAATCGAACGAGTCCAAGATCACTCAATTATGACGTTATTAGGGCCATGAAATGCCCCTTAAACATCGTCTGATCAATAGAAGCCATCTAGATCGTCTGATCAAAATGAATGCATTAATTGCACCCAAAACTCTATAAATAGACCTCCAACCCTCACAAGAGAGGGGGAAGAAGCCTAGATAAAGAACCTGCAGCTCGACATTACTGTCGATGGTCGTCGACCACCACTGACCGTCGACCAACGCTAACCGTCGTCGACCACCGCCGACCGCTGTCGATCACTGCCAACCTCCGTCATCGACCACCGCCATCCTCCGTCGACCATCGTCGACCACTACAAACCTCCATTGACCTCTATCAATTGGCGTCGACCACCGTTAACCACCATCATCAATCACCACCAACTAGACGTTGTGAATCAACATTTTAATCTCATTTGTGGGACAATGGATTTCTGAAATCATCAATCAATGGTGAATTTTTGGAATTGGGCCAGGCCCCGTGGTATTTCCCTTTACGAGTTTTCCAAGAAAAAACTTCTGAAGTCATCACCGCTTATTTCTTTTTCATATGTGTGTGTACTTAATTCTCGTACAACGCTAAGATGATAATCAGTTACTCCACCGCCATGAATTTTCTAACACACATCAGCTTGGCTCTGTCTGTGGAAATATCTCAATCCCACCACTGAAGTACTTGCTCAATTTCTTACATGGCAAACAAACAAAATATTCGGGATAATAGAGCACCTCACTCCAACACTTATCGTTCCAGGGAGATGTCACGACATCAAGGGTGGCATGTTTCTTCATCTCTCCGTCCTGGAATAAGCTATCCTGCCAACGAGGGGGTTTCGGGTTCTTCTATGGAAGAACGCATGTGAAGAATGGAGGAGACTCAACTGGAGATCATACAACTCCTATGCGGGTCCCAACAACCACCGATGAGAGAAACTCGTTTACCATTAAATCTACAACATATGAGAGACATGCCCGGAGGAACTCGTACTAGCCCCCCTCCTTAAGAAGGAACACTTCCCATGTAAGGTCATGATGTTGAACTTCTATACACCGCAAGTTCCACTCATCCATCTCATGCAGCTCTCCTGACACCGCCACATCTTGCTACCGTTCCAAATGATGTCATCTGTTACGAACTTTGTCGCCTCATTTGGGAAGAGTTCCCCTTAGAGAAAAAGGATTGCTTCCACACTCACCATAACATCAATGAATTCTCTCCCTTAGCGAATGCGGTCCTCCTACACCCCATCCCAACTGGCTTTAAGCTGTCGAACATTGACGCATATGAAGGGATAACTGACCCATATGAACATATTGATCATTATCAAACTATCATGCACATTCAACATGTCTCTGACGCGCTTCTGTGGCAGGTGTTTCCTGACACTCTTAAGGGAGAAGCTCGAACCTGGTTCTACGCTCTACCGGGGGCACTGTAAACACCTTTAACGAGTTTGTTGGACTATTTGTGAAACAATTTATAACAAATCGATGAATCATCAAGGATTCATCCCATCTATCAGGAATTCATCAAAGTGAAGTTTCGCTCAAGGACTACTTCCGCATAATTTATACTGAAGCCCAACAGATTTTGGGAGTAGATCTGGAGTTACTAATAGGAGTCTTCCTTGGGGGGCTTTGCTCAGAACCCTTCTACTCATCATCGATGCGGGAGACAGTTCATTCTTATGTTGACCTTGTACACCATGTTGAGGCACAAATCTCTGCATATGAGGCCATCATTGCTCGCAAGGAACAATTTGAGTGATTGGGGGGCAAACGCAAGAATAACGCTGGAGATACCAATCAAATCTCACATCAAAAAAAGTTTATACCACAGGGGAATCGTGAGTAACGATCAGAAAAAGAATACACGTCACTCAACACGTCACGTGTTAGCATCTGAATGTCCATCTAGGATGAAGAGACTGTCAAGTGGCCAAAGCCATTAAGAAATCCAAATTGTGGTGATCATTTTCAATATTGTCATTTCCACAGTGCAAAAAGACATTCAATAGAAATATGTTTTCAATTAAAGAAAGAAATTGAACGTCTGATACGCCATGGTCACCTGGGTCGCTACTTACAAAAAAAATGTGAGGGGAACCAGAAGATAATCATTAGAGTTATCAAATGAGAAGTATAACTCCAACTCATATTATCTTAGTTGGCTCATAAAATCTTAATTTTATTTTAGCAAAAAATTAATGTTACTTTAAAATGTCATTTCATTTAAAATTTTTTATTTTCTCATGAAATAATTTTGTGTAGAAAGTCCCCTTGATGAAAAGAGGTACTAGGCCCCAAGAATTCGAGCCCAAGACGTAAGACTCGACAGGAAATGCGGTGCTCCTGAAAGTCAAGCCCAAGTGACAAGACTCGATGAGAAGCTACCATGTCTCTGGAAGACGAGCCCAATATGCATGTATCGATGGGAAGCTAGAAGTGGACAGGGTCCTCACTAAAAAGACTTCATAAGAGCAAGTTGTTGACAGGGTCTCCACTCAAAGACCTTAAAAGGCTACAAGCCTTAGAACGCACAAATACATCAAAGACCTCAGAAGGCTACAAGTCTCAGAAGCCACAGACACATCAAAGACCTCAGAAGGCACAGGTACACTAAGAGACCTCAGAAGGCTACAAGCCTCAGAAAGGCACATGTACACTTAAAGACCTCACAATGTTATATGCATTAGAATACACAAACACATCAATGACCTCTGAAGGCTACAAGCTTCAGAAGACACATGTACATCAAAGACCTTAGAAGGCTAAAAGCCTCAGAAGACACAAGTGTATAAAATTCCTTAAAAGGCTAGGAGCCTCAGAAGAATTTTAAACAATTAAGAAGCTAAAACAATTGTGGAAGCAACAAAGAAATACATTGTTATCATCACCAATTGTCATATAAGATGATTAAAAAGACTACAAATACCAACATATGCTTGTATAAGGGCTAACACAAATCAGTTCTTATTCAATTAGATTCGACATCACCTTCCTAAAATTCCAATACTTCTGATGATCGTCAATGGGTCTTTAGATATCGCCACCGCACAAGAATGAAAATCCCCCCTCATGGCACGACAATAAAACTACAACATTTCTTCACCACCTTAAGAACGTGTAAGAGCGGCACAAAAATCTCATCTGGAATATGCGACATCAAGTACACGATCTTCAATGCTTTGCCGCAATGCGTCGCCGCAATTCCCCACCATGATAATCCACCACAACACGTCCCTCGACGCTCCGCCGCAACGTGTTGCCGTGAAGCTCTGTCGCAATCATTCACGTCGTAACAACGCTTTGCCGCAACACGTCACTGCAGCGAACCGGTGCAACTCTTCGGAGCAACACTTAGGCACAACGCTTCTGCGAAACGCTTCGACGCAATGCTTCCGCGCAATGCTTTGGCACAACCCTTCGACACAACGCTTTGGCTCAACGCTTCGTCACAATGCTTCGACGCAGCACTTTGATGCAACACTTTGTTGCAATGCTTCGCCACAACTCTTCTCAACAACTCTTCGCCATAACTCGTCTCCTCAACTACTCGCTGTAACTCTTCTCCATAACTTTTCACCGCAACTCTTCTATGCAACCCTGCGCCACAACTCTTTGATGCACCAAAATTACGTTAGATTTTTGTAATATAATTTATACCCATTTTTTGTGATATTGCATTTTAAAGGAATATATTCTTCATGTTTTACTGCATGTATGATGATTTTAGGTGATTTGAGCAAAAATAAGCAAAAATGAACGAATTTGGAGCAAAAAAAGCCAATTTAACAAATCAACACACTGGCGCCGTCGGTGCCCAATTCGAGAGAGAATTTAAATTAAATTGTCAGGGCAGCGCCGCTGGCGTCCTATCAAGCTCGACCGGCGCCCGATGTCAGTGGAAGTCAAATTCAATGTATTTAAACGATTTTTTAAGGGTTGTTTTAAGAAACTCTTGGGGAATTCATTTCTAAACTATTTTAAATATATTTGGATGCTAAGAAAGAGAGAGAAGAGGGGGAGAAGAGCCTTTTGGAGTGAGGAAAGTGTGTTATGGTTTGTAGAGAGTGTGTTGGTGAGTGTGTTAAAGTGTGTAGAAGTCTTGTTTTATGGGGATTCTTCTCTAAATAGTGTAGAAGGAGAAAAGTGAGAGATTGTTTTTTTCTTACTATTCTAAAAATATAATTGAGTATTGTAGTGAAGAGAAAAAATGATTCAAAGGAACCTTAAGGGATTTGCTTGGAGAAAAAATTGAGATAAGTTGTATTTACTTCTTGTGGTTTGTATGACTTTGTTTATATATAGAATTCATATTTTGTTGTATCTTCTTTCTGAATTCTGAGTAAATTTCTTTTTCTTTCTTCTTGCAATGAGATGTGGTGAAGTGGTGATGTAGATTTGATGTGCAATTTGAAATGCTAAGAAATTGTGATGATTTTTCACTTTGAACTTCATTTACTTTTTGATCTGACAAATTGAATTGTTAAAACTTATTGTGAAACATTCAATCCAAAAGAACTAAGTGTTTTACAACAATAGTGGAGAATTCATTCAATGTCCATTAATGAGTTACTTAGTTGAGGGAATTGAGTACAAATAAATAAGGAAATGTGGTTTGAAGGGCGTCGAATTGTAGATTTTAGAGTGACAGACTAAAATCTCTAATTTGGTACCAAAGTTTGGTAACTAAAGCTAGAGTTAGCCTTCATGTGAAGGGAAGTTGGAGCTCTGAAGTGAGAGTCAATATCCTACCACCCTAACCATGAATTTAGGGACTAAGCTTAGGATTTGCAAATGTTCTTTACATAACTTTGAAGATGGGGTACTCTGAGGAGGGTAAAGAATATAAATGCTCCTATTTGGTATAATACAAGTTTATTATCAATCTATATCACTCACTCATCATAAAATCATTACAAGAGGAATGATGTTTTTTCATAGTTGAGCCTTTCAATACAAAACATAGTTTGTGTTAATTAATTCTGTTTAGAAATTTAGAAAGTAATTTTAGTTAATTTAGCTTTAGTCATCTTTACACTAGCAATTTAAATATTACCTGAACTTGCATTGTAAATTGAGTATTGGATCTCAATTTTATACTATACTTTAAAAATTTCCAACCTTCATCGTGGGATCGATAACCAGGACTCCATTGTAGCCTTATATTATTTGAACGATATGTATACTTGCGTATACGAGGGACTGCCTAATTATTAAATTAATCTTATTGTGAAACTGAATTGAAACTATCTTTTGAATATTTACGTTAGCAGCAACACCCGAGGTCACTCTTCATCACAACTCTTCACCACAACTGCACCGCAACACATGATGACTTTTTTCTTCTCCTCATTTGTGATTTTTTTCCCCATCCATGACCTCTATTTATAGACTTGAGATGAGAAATAACATAAAAAAATGACTGATCATTAAAAAAAATGAAAGGTCATAAAAAAATAAAAAATAATTGCTCATTTAAAAAAATTACTTCTCATAAAAAAATAATAGCTCATTAAAAAAAACAGCTACTCATTAAAAAAAATAAATGTTCATTAAAAAAAATCTTAGCTCATTAAAAAAAAATTCGCAACTCATTAAAAAAAATTGCAACTCATTAAAACTAAAAAAAACAGCTTTAGCTATTAATTTTCGGTTTCTTCTCGACACTATTATCAGTTTTATGGCCAGATAAAAATTTTAATTATGTCTCTCGAATGATTTGAACCCCCAACCTCCCATGTGAAAAGAAAGACAATAACCAACTACTCTTGAAACATTTTTTTTTGTATATATAAGGGTTTTTTTTTCTTATTTATAAATAGATAGTAAGAATATAAATGAAGTAGTTCAAGATTTGAATATTTTCGGACGAATATAATCTCGCCCTAAAATAGAGATGCAACTGATACACAACCAACAAAATTTCATCATCCGGCACAAATCTCGAGGCAATATTATAAGCAAGAAATGTTTAACTCTTCATAAAAAGTCATATAGAGCTCCGATTTTAGCAAACTTATAGTCAAACTGAGAGCCTCAACGAGAGAAATCTAATGACATCAAAGTTAGTCCAATATGAGTCAAATCAAGCCCTGATTGAATCATATAACCGCTTTTGAAAGATTTATGGACATATTTGGAAGGTCACACAGATGCTGACACTAGCAAGCATGTACTCTAATCAAGCGTCTCAACAAGACAAATCCAACGAGCCCAATATCACTTAATTCTAACATTGTTATGGCTATTAAATGCCCTTAAACACCATCTGATTAAGAGAAGTCCTCTTGACCGTCCGATCAAAATGATTGCATTAATTGCACCCAAAACCCTATAAATAGACCTCCACCCATCACATGAGACAGGAGGAAGAAGCCTAGAGAGAGAGCCTGAAGCCTTGAGAAGAAGCTGCAGCTCAACATCACTGTCGACCGTCGTCGACCACCACCGATCGTTGTCAACCATCGCCGACCGCCGTTGAACACCGGTGACCTCTGTCATCGACCACCGTCCTCCTCCTTCAAATATTGCTTACCGTCATCGACCACCGCAAACCTCCATTGACCTTTGTTAATCGGCGTCGACCACAGCTAACCACCATCGTCAATCACCACCAACTAGATGCTGTCAATCGACATTGTAATATGAATAATATAATTACATTTTCTCGTATGTGGGACAAGAGATTTTTGTAATCATCAATCAATAATGAATTTTCGCAACTGGGGCAAACCCTGTGATTTTTCCCTTTACGAGTTTTCCACGTAAAAACTTATGGAGACGTTACCGCTTATTTCTTTTTCATCATTGTGTGTGTTGAATTCTCGTATAACGCTAATACGATAATCAGTTACTCTACCGCCGTGAATTTTCTAGCACGCATCAATAATAATAATAATAATAAATCCTACCTAAACCCATCTCTACGTCACGTCTCTACAACCTCTGAACCTACCCGGCGTGGTCATGCCTCTACGGCTTTTGAACCACCACCTGTGAGTAATGCCTCTACGAACTCTGAGCCCGCCTTTTGAGTTTGAATATAAGTTTTGTGCGCTTCCTTCTCAACCTCCCCCATATGAGTCTAAAAGCTTTTGACTCTTTTTTGGTCACTCATATCATGTCGGTCGCACGATTAGTCTAGGCTTGTAAAAAATTGAGCTACTTCAAACAAATGCATTGTACCTTAACGGCGCAACACACTAGTCGAGGGTCATTTTATGTCATTATATTTTGATGCATCGAGTTTAGGATGATTGCTCGAGCGCTATGGAACATTGCTCGATACACTTTGATTAACGTAGTGCAAGACATTCATTTCAGACAATTCGACGCGTGTTGAGGGGCACGCTACCGAGATTATTCTGTTGGACTTAGACTGTCACTTAGGCGAAGGCCGGTCGATATTTTTGTTTGTTGGACGACTTAAATCGGGCGACATGTCCACGTGAAATTGACTCATCTATCCGTGATTTTATTCTGATGAACTCGGACAACGAAACAAACCGCGAGAGCTCGTCTGAAACATAAATTTTACCCCAAAAAGGCATTTATTTTGCTAAAGTTTTAGGTATTAGTCAGTAGTGCACAAATCAAAGCTCCTAAATGAGTAATAATGATAATAATAAATCCTATCTAAACCACCTCCCCATAAGGCCGGCCCCACCCCCTCCCCGTCCCCCACACCATTTCCCCTCCCCTCCCCCCGAGGAATTTTTATTCGGTCCGGACAGCGTACGCGTATACTGCGTCCGGTAGCCATTAAAAACGCGCCACGTGGATTTCTGGACCCCACCATGGCACGTTTGAAAAAAAAAAGGCTTCTTATCTCAATTCTGCCGACCCGACCCGACCCGAGCAGAAATTTGCCGAAATTTTTGCCGCTTTATTTTCCCGCCAAATCATAAAAGGCATTTTTTGTCTCCATTATATTTAGGATGCCGACATTTAGGGTTTTTGTCTGACCTACCTTGTCGTGGAGTCATGGAGCTGAAATTTGATTTTTGGAGGGACGACGCAGTAATGAGTTGGATTTTTTATTCCTGGAGGTGCTGAGATTCCTGGATGAGGGTAGAGCAAGTGAAGATGGATTTTGAAGATGATTATATAAATTATTGTTTACGTTCTGCATTCGTAAAATTTAGGTTTTATTGTCTTATAAGTTACGTTTTTATTTAGAGAATTTTGTTTTTGGTATTATTAGAGTTTTATTTAAGTTGTAATTCGGTATTATTTGAGTAACATTGAAAGCGACACTGTAAAAGTTTTCTACAGTTTTAATTTAATGTAGGAGTTGACAATGTTTTGGTTTGATTTTAATAACATTTTGGCTTGTATTGCGGATTATATTTACGTTCTGCTTTGTAACATCTAGGTTTTATTTTCTTATAATATTTGTTTTATCACGGAGTTATGTTTTACGCTAAAAAATACGGTTATAAAACACTTATAATATTTCTCAAATACAACGGCTGCAGAAGAAATACGAACTTTAAATGTGTTGTATTGTAGTTTATTTTGCTCTGTGTAGTATATTGGATGATTTTTTACCGTGTTTATGACTGTTTATTCCAAATTACCCAGCAAGGTTTAACGATCGAATCGGAAATGCTCTACAGAGTGTTTTTTCCGGTTTATTCGTCATCGGAAAATGCTTTATTACGGTTTATTTGAAAATCAAATATTGTCATTAACGAGTATGAAGGCAAAAATACAACTCTAGAATAAAAAGACAATAATACAAAAATATAACAAAAATAAAATTGAACGGTGCGGAAAATACAACTCCGAAAATACAAGAATACATCAACGATACAATCGGAGATATCTAATACGTCCATCTTTACGATTTAACTTTATTGTATTTGAACAATATCTATGTTGTTTTACGGTCGTATTCGGTAACGTTCCGCCCGATTGTTGGAATAAAACGTGGAATATTCTAATACAACCGGCGCGGTAGTATTAGAGATATTCCGCACTCCTATACAATACAACGGTTCGACTTAACTCAGTTGTATTTGAACGATACCTATGTTATTTTAGGGTTGTATTTAGTGATGTGACGCCGAGTGGTATTTTTTTAGTTGTATCAACGGCGATATAGTCGGAACTCAACACGATTAAATCGTAGATGGATGTATCATAGATCTCTACTTGCATTGTGGAAATATCATGGTATTTTTTAGTTGTATCGATAAACGAGTTTCGAATAAATAGTCAAAGATATTCGAGTGTTGTTTTGTTAATGAAAAAAGTTATATATTTATGTAATACTTAAAAGTTTATATTAGAGAAAATAATAATTTCAAAAAATTGCATTATTATCAAAATTTTAATATTACTAATTGCATAATTTTAATACGAGTTAATAAACTCTAAAAACAATAGGAATATCACTCGGATACTAACCACGATCGGGCATAAGTGGAGTAAAAGCGGTCGTATTTGAATATTCCTTGTTTTATTCATGAACAAAACGAGGTTGTATTGGAATATTCGCGTTTTACTACAACTCGTTGGAATACGACGACTATACGACGGAGATATAATTTGAATACAACAGAGTTAAATACTCCGATTCGATCTTGTTTTGTAATCGAGAAAAGTTATATACTTATGTAATACGTAAAAGTTTATATTAAAGAAAATAATAATTACAAATAATTGCATAATTATAAAAAATTTAATATTACTATCTGCGTAAATTTAAAAAAAAATAATACACGCTAAAAACTATGGGAATATTACTTAGATACAACCACGCTCGGGCATAGGTGGAGTTAAAGCGGTTGTATTGGAATATTCCTTATTTTATTCCTGAAAAACGCCGGTTCTCTTTGAATATTCCGATTTTTAATCCAACTCGTCGGAATATGACCAAAATCCAACGGAGATAAAAGCGGAGCACATCAGTGTTAAATACGCGAAATCAGTATTGTTTTGTTAATGAAAAAAGTTATATACTTCGGTAATGCTTTTATATCTGACATATTGAATAAAAACAGAGAACATAACAAAAGATGTAGAATAAAAGATCCATAAAAACTGTATTTTTATATGAAATATTTATAATAATTGATTTTTTATTAATTATACTAATTTCAATAAAGAAAAACGAGTACATTTTTTATGCTTATTCTCTATATATATATATATATATATATATATATATATATATATATATATATATATATATAATAATAATAATAATAATGTAAGGATGTAGTTATAAATATTTAATATTTTTATTAAAAAATTATAATTCGATATTATTAAAACTTTATTTATATGAAAATTTTCCAACCAACCCCTTTGGATTTTGGTCGTATTCGACGAATTTGAATTAAAAATCGGAATATTCCAATACAACCGGCGTTTTTCATGAATAATACAAAGAATATTCCAATACTAACCGCTTTAGCTCCAATCATGCCCGAGCTCGGTTGTATCCAAGTAATATTCCGATCGTTTTTAGAGTGTATTTGATGATATTAAATTTACGCAGATTGTAATATTAAAATTTTCATAATTATGCAATTGTTTGTAATTATTATTTTCTTTAATATAAACTTTTACGTATTACATAAGTATATAACTTTTCTCGATTACAAAAAAAGAATGAATTGGAGTATCTAATACTGTTGTATTGCGATTATATCGCCGTTGGATTACGGTCGTATTCGTTCGAGTTGGTGGTTATTGGAATATAAGATCGCTGTATAAAACTCTTGTAATATTTCTTAAATACAACGACGTAGAAGAAGTGCGGATGTTAAACTGGGTGTTTTGGAATATTCCGTGTTTTTCAAGAAGAACTATGGTAAAAAATATTTTTTTTAAATTGTCTTGCCCTTTTGAAATTCGGCGCCAATGCCCAGGAAATACAACTGGAAACGAAACGTCTCGTCGAGTACTTTTCCCGAGGAATACTACGCACCACTTTTTACCGGTCCAAAATTAAAATTTCTAGGGTTTACGAGTATTTCGTTCTCTAGTCGAGTAGAGAAGAACGTTATCCGAGCTTCTCAAATTTACGTCGATGGAAGCGGAGAACACGACGATGGAATCGGAAGATATGATGGAAACAGAGGTTCGGACTGAATGAGGAGCAACAATCCGATCGGCCTACGCGAAGACCAAATACAAGAAAAAGAATAAGGGATCGGCATCAAAATGGTCACGGCGACGAGTTCGTCGAGGTACTACTCGTAATCTACCTTCGTATTTTTATTAGAAGATATCATTATTATACTTAAACTCCAAACAATACTGAAGTACAAGCCGAATATATGTAATATGATCCGAATACGACCCAAATAAAATCGAGAAACTTCCGAGTGTGTAACCTAACCGCAAGCCAAAACATCTAAACACAATAATATTCATATAAACAATAAATATTACGAAAATAAAACTGAGTGTAGAAATAAAATTGAAATAAAATCAAAAAACAACTAGAATAAAACTCAAAAACTCTTAAAACTACAATAATACAATTAAGGCTTTTATTTATTTATTTTTTTCTACAGGTTTCTTAACTCGAGAAACATGAGCTGTAGATGTCGGTCGTCCGCTGTGAGGGAGGTACTTGATGTGGTCGAGCTGCGAGTCTACGAAGTCGTCATGAGTAATCTCGATCGACCGAATATTCGCCAGTTCTTTGATTTGCCTCCGTATCCCCGGGACAATATTCTCACTCTGCAAATACTACGGTGTTGGAGGCATGACAAAATGTTGTTCAAATTAGGTGGGAAAGAGCTTAGATTCTTGCTCGATGAAATTGCACTTTTGATTGGGATGCCGAACGGAGGACCAATGCCGAAGTGGAAGCTACGTCCATCGGCGACAATGAATGCTTGTTAACATAAAGGACGGAATATTAGTGTATGCGAGAGGGGATACTTCGATCCCATTTGAGAACCTCTACATAAAATATCCGTTGTCAAACTTATTTTTTCCATCGAAGTAATTTCGGTTTTCCTTCGGACCTTGATGCCTACCGTGATAATTTAGAGTCATTCTCCTCATACAACTGGCCTGCGGCTCTCTGTGAATATCTTATAGAGCAGATCAACGCAGTTGCCATTAAAATTAGACTGAATCGCTCAATTGGCTACATAAATGGGTTTCTGTTTTTGTTAACGGTTAGTATCTTATTTAATCATTCTATTTACTTTATTGATTGATCGGTAATGGTAATGTTACATTGATTCCACGCAGCTTTGGTTTTTGAGCACACTTCTCCGAGTGCCTCCCGCAGCTCCCAATGCTTAGACCAAGAATGTTGCGGTGGCCAAGGTACCTTAAGTGGAACGCGTCACAAGCCGACCTATTCTTCGAGCGGTTAAACACCGAAATAGTGAGTCACTCCCAACTTTCTAACCAAGTACTAGTTGTGTAATGGTTAATAAAACATTTCATACCTTGTTGAAACCGTATTTAGGTGCAAGACAAATTCGGTGATGTTACTGCTCGATGATCTTATGTGGATTGCCAACCCGGACGAGGGCCTTCCAAACCAGTCCAAGTTCAACAAGCCGAACTTCTATCCCCCTCTTCACCTTCATTTTCTATTGGTGGAGTTGCTGCAGATAATAACACCATTTCTTCGCTCCTAGCTACCATGACTCGCAACATCGAAGTTATGAATGAATTAGTCAGACGCCAGGAACAATGTGTCCAGCAATATCAAGGAAACTTCGAGACCGTAAATGTTGGGTTGACGGGGATGCAGGTGCAAATCTCCGAGTCGAGCAAAAGGTTGATAGGATTGAGCAACATTTATCAATCAAAGAACCCAAAATGGCTAGAGAATTCTACCCAGTGGCCGGCCAGAAGTCCCTGTCTGCTGAATTTGATTCTTTGGGAGACACTACGGTCATGCACGGAACAACCTACTTCGCTGAATTTGGAGACCCTACTTTTGGAGACCACTGCTCGCCGAATTTGAAGACCCTACTCGCTTTACCGAACAACCTGTTGAAGTCCCACCCAATGCGGATGAAAATATCATGGGAGGTCACACCTCCCAATCCGGAGGGGTGAGGAGGAGGACACCTGTCATACCGGAGGTTGAAGCCGATGTTCATGATCGAGCCGAGGTAGCACTATCCATACCTAGCTTGATGCAGAGGGTGAAGCGCCGACGGAGTCGGGTGAAGAAGGTTGTGAAATCACCTTTCACATCCTTTCAATTCAAAAGAAGGAAGACGGTGAAGGATACAATAGACCAAGAGACCCCCTCACCAGGAACAACACCCCTTGCCAGCAGACCCCCTCACCAGGAACCACTAGAGAGCAAGGAACACCATCATCTGACAGAGAAAGAGCCCTCCTCACCAGGAACAAAACCCCTTTCACGGATATCCGCATTAATTGAGAAGATTATTCGGGATACCAACGATGAAGAGACACCACAAAGGGATGATGCACCGGCTTTGGACGGTCCAGCCTCACCCTCACCTCTCGTCTTTGACCACTCCGACTCCACGGGAAGTTGCACCCGGCGACCCGGGTACTTCGAAATCATTAGTGTTGTATCAGCCGAAATTACCCGTGCCTCCCCCAATGGTATTTCTATAAATATTACTAAATCCATTTATATATGCTTCTATTTAAACATCATACATTAAAGTTGAGTTCATTTGTGCACAGCAGCAAGAGTTGAGAGACATAGCAACGTATCATGGTAGAGACCTTATCAGAGATGACCAGCGCCATGTAATTGAACAGTTTTTGACAAATTATAAGAAGTCGTACGTGCACCAACTTTTATATGATGTTTTTCACATATCTTTAATACATAACTGATATTAAATGGGGTTGATTTTAATGCAGGAGTGATATTATCATAAACCAACGCTTCTTGTTGTTAGATCGTGGGATGATGGACGGCTTGCTTTTTAATGAGTTTATCGGTAATGATCATGTCGATGCCCTCGCCGCCATCTTGTACCAAATGAAGAGGATGCATCCCAACAAGTACCAGAAATACCTTTATGTTACCCCATTATTTTGGGTAATGCCCTTAGTTTAGTTTGTTTGACATATTAATGAATGACACTAAAATTTTAACTAAATATCGTTTCCTACAGAGTTATCATAAAATGGATGGCGACCCTTATCAATTTCTGTCACACATCACTCCCACAACGGTATCTAACTCGGATTTTATATTTTTTCCTATTGTGCATAATTCTCATTGGGTGTTGTTGGTTTGCGATCTAAAAAATAAAAAGTGGCGAATATACGATTCTCTACCCAACGACATACACAAGGATCTTTGCAAAGACTTTGTGAGTATATGGTGGACAGTAATTTAATTTCCTTGACTTATGTAGATTAAATAGTAACTATTATATTGCACTTTGTAGATCAAACTATTTACAGGCTTAACCAGCGAATGCTTCAAGAATAGGAAACCCGCGTCATGGGGTGTGGCTCACGTCAAAGGTATTCCCAGACAGACGAACAGCGTTGATCTGCGGCATGTTTGTCTCGCAAATATATTGAAAGACTAACCCGTGCTACCCCGACTGACCGGAAGCGAGAAGCGAAATGTGTCGAAATGCCCGGAATCCGCGCTCAACTAGCATATGACCTCTGCATGTGGTTTCTTCAGTTATTAAATACAATCGAAAAGAATCGACGATGATTGAAATTGGTTTATTGCTTTAAGTCTATTGTTGGTTGTCAGATACTATGTATGTTGGTTGTTTTGATGGAAAATTCCAATGCTTCATTTCTTTTGTCATTTTTTTGGTGTATTGGAGAAATTATATCATTGTGCCTTGACTTGGATTTGCGGTTTATTTGCGAGTTTATTACGGTGTATCGGATGAATTTTTACGAGTATTTATTACGGTTTCTTCCAAATCAAGACACAACTCCGGAATAAAACGAGAATAATACAAAAATACAACTAAAATAAAACAAGAGAGAGACGGGACTTTTAATGGTTCACAAGATACAACTCGAAAATACTACAATACATCTACAAGATCTGCTATTTATTTCTGGTGTATAGGGATGATATCGGCGTCATATTCGGGTTGTAGTGCCGACGAGTTGGAGGAACACGCGGAATATTCCAATACAACCGGCGTTGTCCAGGAATAAAACAAGGAATATTCCAATACAAGCGCTTTACCTCCAATCATGGCCGAGCGCGGTTGTATCTAAGTAATATTCCCATCGTTTTTAGAGTGTATTATGTGTTATTAAATTTAATCTGATTGTAATATTAAAATTTTAATAATTATGCAATCTTATCTAAAAATTATTTCGTTTCTTATAAACTCTTAAGTATTACGTAAGTATGTAAATGTTATATATTACAAAAAACATCGAATACGGTGGATCGTATCTTCGAAACATTTTGCCGAATACAAGTGAGCGTAAATTTAATAACACATAATACACTCTAAAAACGATCGGAATATTACTTAGATACAACCGCGTTCGGCCATGTTTGGAGTTAAAGCAGTTTTATTGGAATATTCCTTGTTTTATTCATGGACAATGCCGGTTGTATTGGAATATTCGTTGTGTTCCTCCAACTCGTCTTGCTTTGTTATTGAATAAGATCCAAAAAAAGAGTTTTTTTATATTAAATATTTATAATACATTTTTTTTATTAAATATACTCTTTTGAATAAAGAAAAAAAGTGTATTTTTAAATTAAATTCCGCGCCATCGCCGAGGAAAGCTACGCACCTAATACTGCTCCAATGCCGACGAAATACAACTGGAAACGAAACGTCTCGAGTACTTTGCCCGGAGGAAAGCTACGCATTTATACCGCTCCAATGCCTAGGAAATACAACTGGAAATGAAACGTCTCGAGTACTTTGCCCGGAGGAAAGCTACGCATTTATACCGCTCCAATGCCTAGGAAATACAACTGGAAACGAAACGTCTCGAGTACTTTGCCCGCTACGCATTTAATAGCCCTCAAAAATTTAAATTTTGAGGTTTTCAGAGTATTGCGTTTTCTAATCGAGTAGAGAAGAACATTAGAAGATACGATGAAATCAGAAGACCAAAAAAAGAAGAAGGGGACTAGCAGCAAAATGGTCACCGGCGACAGTTCGTCGAGGTAATAGTCTTAATCTACATTCGTATTTTTATTAGGAGATAGCATTCTTATACTTAAACTCCGAACAATACTGAAGTACAATCTGGATAAGCCGCCATACAATCTTTACTCTTTTAGAAATAAACTCTTAATTTATTGCAATCTTTCCTCTTTTAGAAGCCTACTCCATAAGAAAGCTTTCCTCTTTTGGGTGATATCTGGATAAGCCGCCCTACAATTCAACGGCTATATATTACATTGTTATTTTGTTGCAATTCTACATTAACCTTATAATTTTTGTCTTCATTTTCTAAACAACAAGGGAGCCTCGCATTTATTCACTACCACCTGACCTTTTGGAGGAAATATTGCTGAAAATGATCTCTGTCTCTCCATCACCTATCAGAGATATTAGAAATTTTTGGAAAACGTGAGTATAATTTATTATGGAATTATCATTTTTACTAATTTGTCATACCTCTTTCAATCATGTAACTATGATATAATTAATCAAAATATTGGTCTCTTTATAGGTGCAAAAAATTTCATGCAACATCTTCATAAAAAAGGGTAGGAAAATACATGGTCTTTGAAGATTGGGGCATGAATTGGCACGACAAGCAAGGATATTTAAGATTTCTTCAGAGTTGTGCTGATAGCGAAAATAGTAATGCTCTCTTCTTGCTTGGATTGGTAAGCGATAAATATTTTTAACATTTTAATAATACAATTCTCAATATTCATTTATACTTTATATATGTATTATAAAGCAATGTTCATCAGCATAAATATCTCAATATTTTAGGAGGAGATGTGGATTCAAGAAAGAATTGAGATTGGTTTACATTATCTCACGATAGGCTGCAAGTCGAGGGCATCTTTTTTCCAAATATACCGCGGGCTTAGTGTTGCTACGTGAAGAGACATCTCGCGCGCATGGGATCGATCTTTTAAACGAGATATCGAATAAAGTACATCAGTGTCGAGAAAAGGTTTCAAGAATCTTCCATAAAATGAGTTGGAAAAAATGGTCTGTTCTACCATTTATTCATTGCAACAATTTGTTATGTGGAAAACCAACTTTGGAAGTCGATAATAGATAGGCTAAGTGAAGACCTCGTGGAAAGAAGATTCTACGGTGATCTTTGCAAATGGAGGCATGAATATGTATTGTTTTTCAATATGAGTTTTTTATCAATATGATGTAAGCGAGGGCTCAAATTGTAAACTTTTGATCTAATCTAATCATGCCCTATCGTGGTTGTGTCCTAGTAATATTACCATCATTTTTAGAGTGGACTATCTAGTATTAGAATTACGCAATTCGTAACTTTTAAGTATTGCGTTAGTGTAAAAATCGTTTCAATTACAAAAGAAGACTGAACATGTTGGACTTCTCCTTCGAAACCGTTTGCTGAATACAACTCAAAAAATTCCCTGATATATCCAAGATCCAACTGAGATCAATGATAAATCGACGTGCGATTTTTCTGTGGTGTATTGGGATTATATCTCCGTTGTATTACGGTCGTAGTGCCGACGAGTTGGAGTAAAACGCGGAATATTCCAATACAATCGGCGTTGTTCAGGAATAAAACAAGGAATATTCCAATACAACCGCTTTACCTCCAATCATGAACGAGCGTGGTTGTATCCCAAGTAATATTCCCATCGTTTTGAGAGTGTACTATCTGGTATTAGAATTACTCAATTCGTAATATTAAAATTTTGATAATTATGCAATTTTATCTAAATATTATTTCCCTTATTGTAAACTTTTAAGTATTACGTTAGTGCATAAATCGTTTCAATTACAAAAGAAGACTGGATATGTTGGATCGATCCTTCGAAACGGTTTCTTGAATACAACTCGAAAAAATCCCCGATATATCCACGATCCAATCGAGAGCAATGATAAATCGTTGTGCGAGTGATCTCCGGTGTATTGGGATGATATTAAAATTTTAATAATTGTGCAATTTTATCTAAAATTTATTTCTTTGATATAAACTTTTAAGTGCAACGTAAGTATGTAAATTTTCTTTGATATTTTCACAATGTAACTGGAGATCAATGATAAATCTTTGTGCGAGTTATCTCTGGTGTATTGGGATGATATCGGCATTGTATTCGGGTCGTAGTGCAGACGAGTTGGAGTAAAACGCGGAATATTCCAATACAACCGGCGTTGTCCACGAATAAAACAAGGAATATTCCAATACAACGACTTTCTACCCAATCATGCCTCGACACGGTTGTATCTAAGTAATATTCCGATCGTTTTTAGAGTGTATTATATGTTATTAAATTTAAGCTGGTTGTGATTTTAAAATTTTAATAATTGTGCAATTTTATCTAAAAATTATTTCCTTGATTATAAACTTTTAAGTATTACGTAAGTATGTAAATTTTTTTCAATTACAAAAAAAAGACTGAACACGTTGGACTGTTTCTTCGAAACAGTTTGCCGAATACAGCTCAAAAAATTCCCTGATATTTTCACAATGTAAATGGAGATCAATGATAGATCGATGTGCGAGTTATCTCTGCTGTATTGGGATGATATCGGCGTTGTGTTCGGGTCGTAGTGCTGACGAGTTGGAGTAAAACGCGGAATATTCCAATACAACCGGCGTTGTCCACGAATAAAACAAGGAATATTCCAATACAACGGCTTTCTACCCAATCATGCCTCAACGCGGTTGTATCTAAGTAATATTCCGATCGTTTTTAGAGTGTATTATATGTTATTAAATTTAAGCTGGTTGTGATTTTAAAATTTTAATAATTGTGCAATTTTATCTAAAAATTATTTCCTTGATTATAAACTTTTAAGTATCACGTAAGTATGTAAATTTTTTTCAATTACAAAAAAAGATCGAACACGTTGGATTGTTTCTTCGAAACGGTTGCCGAATACGACTCAAAAAATTCCACGATATTTTCACGATGTAAATGGAGATCAATGATAGATCGATGTGCGAGTTATCTCTGCTGTATTGGGATGATATCGGCGTTGTATTCGGGTCGTAGTGCTGACGAGTTGGAGTAAAACGCGGAATATTCCAATACAACCGGCGTTGTCCACGAATAAAACAAGGAATATTCCAATACAACGGCTTTCTACCCAATCATGCCTCAGCGCGGTTGTATCTAAGTAATATTCGATCGTTTTTAGAGTGTATTATATGTTATTAAATTTAAGTCTGGTTGTGATTTTAAAATTTTAATAATTGTGCAATTTTATCTAAAAATTATTTCCTTGATTATAAACTTTTAAGTATTACGTAAGTATGTAAATTTTTTCAATTACAAAAAAGATCGAACACGTTGGATCGTTTCTTCGAAACGGTTGCCGAATACAGACTCGAAAAATTCACGATATTTTCACGATGTAAATTGAGATCGATGATAGATCGATGTGCGAGTTATCTCTGCTGTATTGGGATGATATCGGCGTTGTGTTCGGGTCGTAGTGTCGACGAGTTGGAGTAAAACGCGGAATATTCCAATACAACCGGCGTTGTCCACGAATAAAACAAGGAATATTCCAATACAACGGCTTTCTACCCAATCATGCCTCAGTCGCGGTTGTATCTAAGTAATATTCGATCGTTTTTAGAGTGTATTATATGTTATTAAATTTAAAGTTTGGTTGTGATTTTAAAATTTTAATAATTGTGCAATTTTATCTAAAAATTATTTCCTTGATTATAAACTTTTAAGTATTACGTAAGTATGTAAATTTTTTTCAATTACAAAAAAAGATCGAACACGTTGGATCGTTTCTTCGAAACGAGTTGCGAATACAAACTTCGAAAAATTCTCGATATTTTCACAATGTAAATGGAGATCAATGATAGATCGATGTGCGAGTTATCTCTGCTGTATTGGGATGATATCGGCGTTGTGTTCGGGTCGTAGTGCTGACGAGTTGGAGTAAAACACGGAATATTCCAATACAACCGGCGTTGTCCACGAATAAAACAAGGAATATTCCAATTCAACGGCTTTCGACCCAATCATGCCTCAGCGCGGTTGTATTTAAGTAATATTACAGTGGTTTTTCGACTGTATTATCTGTGATTAATACAATGATGCAACGAATTGGGGATAAAAAACACAACTTAAAGGGTAAAACACAAGGAGACCAAAAAAGGTAACTCAATAAATCAACCATAAGCAATGCATTCGTCATTCAATAAAATCAAAAACTATGTTCAAACAAATTATCCTATATGTTCATTAGCATCAGTAGAACAATTCTTTAGCGATCTAGAATTCATCGTCCGGATTCATTAGCATGCTTGTGTATGTCTCTGCACTGTTGTGATGGAGGCAGTTCCTGGAGTAATATGAATAAAAAAATTTTAAACATCACAGATTGAATAGTAAATAAATAGCCTCATCCACATTATAATTTACCTGACTTAAGGGAGCCGACGTTCCAAACCAGTTTGCCTCGTTTTGGAAAACTGTAGCATCACTGGACCGGCATCTTTATCCGTTCCTACATAAAATTTGACACTTTATGACGGAGACGAGTATAAGTTTTAGAAATAAAAAATATTTCAAGCAAACTAAACTTACTTTTTCTTTTCATATTTTTTTCCCAATATCCTTTTAATCTTGAATTAGATATCCCTTTAGGACGCACCTTTCATCGGGTCATTCGATTTCTCTCTTTACATGGGGTCTTCTTCTTAGTTGTTTTTGCCTTTTGTTGGGGTTCTCTCCCATGTAATATTTCATTGGCGTCAAGTGTTAGTTTGTTTAGTGTATCTAGCACAAACTTCTCAGCAACTTCATGGCCTTGCGTTCTTGTACTTATCTGGTACGCTAATTTATGAACATGTGTGCGATATATAAGACCACTTGAGGCGATTGACAACATTTGAGACCCCTTAAGATGTTGATATTCCAAACTTTTGTATATGTCCCTTTTTGCATGTGTACACCATCGAAGTAATATGTGTTTCTCAGAAATTTTGTACACGTTATCATGCTGAAGAACCCTTAGAGCGTGAGCACACAGTAACCCCATCATTTCAAATTTTTTACAATTGCACGCGATATCCAAATTAGCTCTGTCTAGTTTCACAATCCAGTATTTGTCTGTGTCTCTATTATCGAAGGTTCTTATGTGAAATTCTGAATCATTGTTGGCAAATCCTTCCAAAGCAAGTCCACCCAAACCATGAAGAAACTCTGACTCAAACTTCGAGTATAAATTCCGTGTGTAAAGTAAAGCAACTCGCCTCGAATCGGGTCGCATTTTATCGCGAGGACAATAGCGGATTGCTCGCATCGGAAATCTTCATCCTTCTCATTTCTTCGCCAAGTTTTAGCAATATGTTCAAGGGCCGGAAAACATTCGGTTACCGTGCTTGTTGGCTTGCGAAACTATGACGGATGTTATTAGTCGACTCACTCCTCGCGTAGATAGGATCCCATTCCGAAAATGTCTTTATCGAATGTCGTTGACCGGCGATGCCTTATATTATACAATTCATCCAACCATACATTTTCCCGAAGTTCTCCTATCTCAATCATTTCGCCCCAAGTTTCTTCGAATTCAGCTTCGAGTCACATCTACGCATGCATTTAAAAAAGAGATCGTGTACTATCTTGTTTTTCCCAGAACCACAATGCACTTTTGAAGATAATTTTTTGTATATATGCCATTGACATAATCTATGTCTAGTGTGCGGCAAGCACTCTTGGATTGCTCTACTCATTGCTTGATCTTGGTCAGTGAATATTGTGATTGGGTGCTTGTTATTCATTATACGGATAAGGGCTTTGAATAACCACTTGAAGGACTCGATCGTTTCATCCGACAAAAAGCCAACTCGCAAAAAGCACATTCCGCCAATGGTGGTTCACACCGACAATCGGCGCACAACATAGGTTGTATTTATTCGATCCATAGCTTGTGTCAAATATATGACATCACCAAAGCAATCATAATCGAGTCCGGACATCCCATCACTCCATAAGAAATTCAACAACCGCTCGACTCATCAATTTGGACGTCCCACGCAAACATTGGATCCTCGGCTTGCCGTGCAGTGAATAGTTGTAGTAAGGAATTAGCATCCCCAAGTTCAATGTGTAATCTTCTCTCTCTTTGTAAGAGATTATATGCATCCCTCTTCGTACGATCTAGGTTCTCCACTCCACCAACTTCGTGGCTAGGAAGCTAA
The DNA here is from genome assembly GCA_022702705.1 of Papilionanthe hookeriana x Papilionanthe teres. Taxonomy (NCBI): domain Eukaryota; kingdom Viridiplantae; phylum Streptophyta; class Magnoliopsida; order Asparagales; family Orchidaceae; genus Papilionanthe; species Papilionanthe hookeriana x Papilionanthe teres. The sequence continues at coordinate 64,868,075 of CM040427.1, read as the reverse complement.
ACGCATCGGTGGTTCTAATCCCCGCTTGACATTGATCCGAGGACATCCGCACCGATGTCACTCATCTTCTCGCTCGAACGCAATAGGTGAGTGTCGCCAACATTCGCCAACGGATGGTTATGACTTTCTATGAATTTCTTTACCGACCAGTTCCTCGGACATCAACGGCATATCGGATCATGGCGAGACAACCAGTCCTTGTATCCGCTCGCTTGTACCTCACCGATACATTGTCCTTCAATTCTCTCTTCATACCAGCCTTACCACAAACAAACTCCCTTGTCTTGATCCTCCTTGAATTCGGCCAATAACCAATGTGGTCCTTTCGCACGATAGAATCCAACAATGTGTGCATAGGCACAATATTTTTCATGTGCCTCCTTCTCATTATTGATAACAGCTTGAAGCAACATGTTTACAAGTGGATCATTGGAAACGCTGTGATCATTGGAAGCACTGTGATCATTGGAAGCACTGTCTCTCTCGGGTATATGCAATTGAAAATAGATTTGAATGTCGGTATCACTATACTTAACAACCAATAATACAAAAATAATATCATGATAGCACCACAGTAACACTATAATAATAACTATAAAAGCATTGGTGTTTTTCAGGTTTTATCACGAATAATACACCCAAACTAGTAGAGTATCGCCTTCAAATTACCTAAATAAAACCACAAGTGAAATCGAAGCAAAGTTACTCTTAAGAAACCGCCTTAATACCACCACAAAATTCCCAAATTAACACCACGTAACGCTAAAAAAAAAATTAACAAATATACTTTTCTCAAACTACCTCGATACACCCATAATATTACCAAAATACCATCATGTCCCACTATGAAAGAAAACTCGACGTTACTCTTTTGAAACTACGGGCATACTACCGTAATAAAACGATAGAATAAAACAAATTTTATTAAGTTTTATTTAGGTAATTTGAGGTACTAATCCAGGTGTTTTAATAAATATAATAACAAATAAACGCACCCTCCACCAAACTACTAGAATACTACCTTCAAATTGCCAAAATCTGAAGCCAACTTAAGTTACTCTTAAGAAACTATCAGAATACCACGACAAAACTACCAAAATATCACCACGTACCGCTGAAAGAAAACTTTGGCATATATACTTTCCTGAAACTACCTGAATACAACCATAATAATACCAAAAAAATATCATGACTCTTTAAGAAAGATCACTTGACTTTGTTCTTCCGAATCTACAAAGCATACTACCTTAATAAAACTTAAAAACAGATGAAACACCAATAAAACATCGCATACAACTAAATTCTACTAACCCGAGGATTTCTTCATCGCAATTAAACTAAGTTCGAGACCTGTGTTCGTCCAATGTATTTTGAGATTCGAACTCAGATGTCGACTGATCGGTAGTTTTTACGCAACCAGATAGCATTCTTTAGCTTTAGGTTAAAATCAAATTTCAAATTTCTGTTCTCACTTCCACGATAAGTGAGTGGAATTAGAAACCCTAAATGTCGGAATCACTAAAGATAATGGAGACAAAAATGCATTTATGATTTGGCGGGAAATAAAGCGGCGAAAATTTCGTCACTTTTCATCCTCGAGTCGGGTCGGGTCGGCAGAATGGAGATAAAAGTCTATTTTTTTCAAATGCCGAGCGTGGCGCGTTTTCGGTCGCTACCGGACCGAATAAAAATTCCCTCCCCCCCCCCCCCCCCGAGCTCCCTTTCGCACTTGAGATTCCTCCGTGCCAGGGCCTCCCGCTCGAGCGAAGGGACACCGGCCTCTTCCTAGCCTCGGCCGTCTCCTAGCACGGGCCTACTGTTTTAAAAATGCATCGAACCAAAAAATGCATCGAGTCGGTTTTAAAAATTTTTGTCTCGTAGATCAGTAGATTAGAAGCATGCTCTCTCCTCTAGTTGTTTTCTACTTTATTTGTTTGCCAAAGACATTGCTCAAGCACTATAAATAGCTACTGAAGTTTATCCTTCGGAATTCAGATACTGCTCTCACACTAATGCGCTCTTTATTGTAGGAATCCAGAAAAAACAGAAGCCTGATGCCAACGACTATATCTTCAAGCTCTCTCCATGGCTTCCCCAAGCCTCTCTTTGCTGGCTTACCTTCTTCAAGAGTTCATTCACTCCAATTCTCTTCCAGAATCTCAAGCCCTCCATACTCTGATTCTTAAGTCAGGCCTTCTCTTCCGTACCTTCCTCTCCAACCGCCTTCTTCAAACTTACTTAAAAGTCAGCCTAACTTCTGATGCTCAGAAGCTGTTTGAAGAATTGCCCAATAGGGACATCTTCACGTGGAACATAATGATCACTGGAGCCATCAAAGCTGAAAATACTAGCCTAGCTCGCAAGTTCTTTGAGGACTCTCCATGCAAAACCGACATTTCATGGAATTCAATAATTAAAGGGTATGCCCAAGAGGGAAATGGATCAGAATCTCTGGCATTGTATTCTAGGATGATTCGGGAAGGTCATCGCCCAACACAATTCTCAATTTCCAGTGCCCTCCAGGTCTGTGCGCGATCTTCATCACTGTATAATGGGAAGCTTTTGCATTGCCAAATCCACCGTTTTGGACTGCAAGGTGACATCTTTGCCTGCACTTCCTTGGTTGATATGTATTGCAGGTGTCAAAGGCTTGACTATGCTGGTCATGTCTTTTATGGGATGCAGGAAAAAAACATTGTCTCTTACAATGCAATTTTGACTGGTTTGGCCCATAATTCTCTGGTGGAGGATTGCTTGATAATGTTCAAGGAGTTATTGTTGGAGATGGAGATAGAACCGGACCACATTACTTTTGCTGTTGTACTTAGTTCAGTTGCAGCTTTGGCAAATTTGTCTTGTGGGATGCAAGTTCATGCCTTTGTAACCAAAACACCGGTTTTTGAAAATGTGTTTGTTGGAACTGCTTTACTGGATGTCTATGCCAAGTGTGGGAGTGTGGAGGATGCTCGTCTGGTATTTGACACAATGGAAGAAGGGAATAACGTTACTTGGAGTTCTATGATCATTGGATATGCACAAAATGGATATGGAAGAGAAGCAATCAGTCTTTTCAAGGAAATGATGGAATTGAGAATCCAACCCGACTCATTTACCTTTGTTGGGTTGCTTATGGCTTGCAGTCATTCAGGTCTTGTGGAAGATGGCCGTAATTACTTTGATTGCATGAAACTATATGGTGTCATGCCAGATAATACTCATTATACATTACTTGTGGACCTAGTAGGCCGTGCTGGATGGTTGGAAGAAGCGAGGGAAATCATAAACAGTATGCAAAAACCAGATGCTGCTGTTTGGGGTTCATTGCTTGGAGCTTGTAGAGTTCACAAAAATTTGGAATTGGGAGAAGTTGCTGCACTGAAAATTTTTGATATAGAGCCATCCAATGCATCAGCTCATGTTTTACTGTATCACTTGTATGCTGAGTGTGGTGAGCTAGAGGAGGCTGCTAATGTGAGGAAAAAGATGAGGAGGATGGGGGTGAAGAAAGATCCTGGATATAGTTGGCTTGAGGTGGATAATGTGGTGCATAACTTTGTTGCCGATGACAATTCACATCCAAGAATGAATGAGATTCTTTTGGTATTAGAGGAAATGGTTAGAAGTATCGAAAAAGCGGGTTATGTGTCTGATGTTCTCAGCTTTAGAGAGGATGGGAGGAAATCATATCATAGTGAGAAATTGGCAGTTGCTTTTGGACTCATCTCTGCAGGTGCTGAAAAACCCATAAGGATAATGAAGAACTTAAGAATATGTGATGACTGTCATATTACGATGAAGTTCATTACCAGAATCTCAAATAGGGAGATTATTCTAAGAGATGTCTCTAGATTCCATCATTTTAGAAATGGAAATTGTTCTTGTGGAGATTATTGGTGAGATGGGGATTGTTCTCTTTGGTGGCATTTTATTTTTTCAATCACGCAGAGTTTTTGGACTTCGGAGCTATTAGTCAGTTGGCTAATTGAGAAGTCAGGATTTGGTAAGTTAACTTTTAATTGCCTGCCCTATAGTGTACCTTGTTTGTATATTAATGCTCAATAATATATATTTTAAATATTCTTGTTTGATTGAAGAATGTTTCTAGTTTACTCGTGCGTGTATTCTGTATCAAGAGGAATAATACAAGAGCCGTTTGTCGTTCCAACTACACATAAAATACAACTCATACGAAATAAAACCTATAGACCCTCTTCCGAAATACAACTCACCCAAGAATCAAAATAAAACTAAGAAATAATTCTTACAAAAGGAATATTAACAATATCACCGTGCAAAAGAATAGACATATCAACAGGAATAATACTAGAAACAGAAATAGATTGAGAAGAAAAACACAATCTGGATGCCCAATTAGTCGGTTTATTACCTTCACGCAAGATACGAGACAAAGTAATATGTATACCAGCTATTAAGCGAAAAATTTCCTTCATATGTAACTGAATAGTCCAAGGATAATCCATCTTCAGTGAGCAAAACTTCCACAATAATAAGGAATCCATCTGCACTTGAACATGCTTCCAACCACACTATTTAATCAGTTGTAAAGCCTTCACAGTAGCATCAACTTCGACAACAAAAGGAGAATCCGAAATAGAAGGAGCCACAAACCATGCAAGACAATTAACAGAACAGTCCCTGCAAACACCTCCCACAACTGCAACATCTGTTTTCCAACTCGCATCCACATTGATTTTGATACAACCTCTCAAAGGTTTCCTACAACTTACCAATTTTAAAACAGACTTCTACTTCACAGGAACAAGCAACTTTTTCTTAGCAAACATATCCAACATTTTGTTATTAACAGGATTTTTTTGATATTCCCACATCTGAGAATTTTATATAAAAACTTAGTTTTCAACATAAAAGACTTAGAGCTATCAGCCAAAACATCCATATATTTTTAGTTATTTCTTGCCATCCAGATAAACCAAAACACTATAATAGAAATACAACAACGACGACGACGACGACAAAGCCTTAATCCCACTACGTGGGGCCGGCTACATGAATTCTTTTTATCCATTGCGTCATAAAGAGAAGATTTTTTGATATAGGTGGGTTAAGTTTCAGATTCTGGGTCAAGTTTGACTTCAAAGCATGAACCTTCCACTCCTATTCAGCTTCCTAGAATAAGATAAGATCTATTTTTCATGAAATCAGACTATCCCATGACTCGAGGGTGACTTAAACTCCCTTTCGAGTGAGCTGCCAAGACTCAGACTAGCGCCTGAAATGAAAGCATTTTCACAACGACGAGTTCTTGCCTCTATCTCAGTTCATTCATAGAGTCATATTTTCATTTAGTTCTAATAAATTAAGATTTTTTTTTTTTTACAATAAGCCAAAGTCTTCCTAGGTCTACCTCTGCCTTTCTTAACATAAGTCGAATCTAAAACATCCACTCTCCTAATCAGATCATCAAATGGTGGACGTTTAATGTGAACAAACCATCTAAGACGACTCTCTCTAATTTTGTCCGTCACTGGAGCTACACCAACCCTATCACAAATATATTCATTTCACATTTTTTCTCTAAGTGTAAGGCCACTCATCCACCTAATCATTCTCATTCCGTCAACACTTAACTTAATATTATGTTTCTCTTTTAAAGGCCAACATTCAGCGCCATAGAGCATTGCAGGTCTCACTACCATCTTATAAAATTTTCCTTTCAGTCTATGCAATACTTTTCTGTCACACAAAAGCCCCGAAGCATTCCTCCACTTCAACAAACCAGCTTGAATTCTACTATCAACTTCTCCATCTATATCACCATTGCTTTCAACAACAGACCCAAGATATTTAAATCGTTCACACCTTTTAATAATTTGAGCCACTACCACTAAAATTACATTCGATGCATTCTGTTTCAGTTCTGCTCAAATGAAGGCCTTTAGGCTCCAGTGCAGACCTCTATAAATTAAGTTTTTAAAAAAGAACACGATAATAAGAATAATATCACGAAAAACAATTTCCCAGCCCCTTTCAATTATTGAACATTTCATCAACTGTTCTATTAAACCAACCATCAAAATCCCTTTCAAAGAAAACATAAGTATGGTTCCAGACAACATTAGAAAACCTACAGTTAACAAAAATATGATCCAAAGGCTCCTCCTCCGCCATGCAAAGCAAACAACACGAACGAATCCTTAAATCTTTAAGTTTCAAAATATCATCAATAGGAAGAATCTAATAGAAGAGTATCCAATTAAAAAAGGATTGGGAAGGCTTCACCCAAGAATTCCAAATCCATTCCAGATTAGGCCCTTAAAAATTATGAAAAGAGCTAGCAAAAAGATTTATAAATAGAATTCCCAAGAGTACTTTGTTTATTACCATAACCTTTCAAAATGGGAATCTTGGCAAACTAGTGCGGTGGCAGCTAAGGCTGTAAAAAAAGCTCATTGTTCGCGAACAGTTCGTATTCGGTTCGTTAAGGAGTTCATGTTCGATTCGTTCGATAAGTAAATGAGACGAGCACGAACATTTTTTTTTTTCGTTCGGTTAGGTAATTGAACCAAACACGAACAGTAGTGCGTTCGTTCGTATTTGATTCGTTGTTGTTCGAAATATAAAATAATTTAAAATAATTATATATAAAAAATTTACAATACTTTAAAAAATTAAATTTTATAAATTATAATATATAATAAATTAATAAAAATAATATATTAATATACTATATTAATAATATACTGATATATAAATTATATTTTTATATAATATAAGTTATATAATTCGTATAATATATTATTTATATATAATGATATTAGGGCTGTCAAACTGACTCGTTGTTCGCGAATAGACTGTTCGACTCGTTCGTTAAAAAACGAACACGAACAATGACTACACGAATAATTTCAAACACGAGCTTATTTCAAACAAATTCAATTTCAAACGAACCAAACATGAACACAAGCTCTGTTCGTTCGTGTTCGGTTCGTTTACACCCCTAGTGGCAGCCAAACAGTCGCATCGAGTTTGAAAATTTAATATAATAAAAAGTTGTTTATGTTGATTTTCAAAGTTGCTGTATTTTTTTTTAGATTAACTGAGACGAGATAAATAATTATTCAAAATTTGCTTTACTTCTAAAAATAAATATAACAAGTTTTAATTCATCATAATAAAAATTTAATTAATATTGAATTTGAAGTTATTGTATTTATTTTAAGATAACTGCAATACAATGAGTTTTTAATTAAACTTTATATTAAAAATCATAAGTTATGATTAATATTTTTAGTGATGTTAATGTTAATACCACCTAATTCCTATTTATTTACATATCTAACAAATAAACTTCACTTTTTTAATACCAATCAAAATTATTTATATCACAAAAAATGACACTATTTTGACTTATTTTTATTCATAGATAGATATGGTGTGAGCGAGAGAGGAGTGTGTCTGGTATGTAATGGTCTATCTCTTTGAGATAGTTTTAGCTTTTTAAAAAAGATGTTGTAAAACTGTGGTGTAGATTACTTTTTAGAAAGTTGCATTGTAAATCATAAATATATACTTTTTTCTAAAAAAATTAAGCAAAAATTTTCTTACAGTCACCACCCTCGAACGAGTTAGGTTAGAAAAATAGTTTCCACTATAAAATTTTTTAGAAAACAAGAAGTAAGCAATTCCCAAACATAACTATGACAATGTTCTGATATGCAAAAAAAGATAAAAAGCTGTCCCAAAAAGATCATAAATCTTCTGTTTAAGGCAGTTGAAGCTTATTAATAAGTTGATGATAAGCCGCTAAAAAATAATTTGTTATTTAAAAAACTGTGGTGGCTATTAGAATTTATTTTTTTTTAGAAAAGTCAGATTGCAGCTAGAAAGTTATTACTACATCTCAGTCATGAACGATTAATAAACGTCGATTTCAATAGTTTGAAAACACAATTTTTTGAAAAAGCTGACAAAAAATAGTTTGTCAAAAAAGTTCTGGGTGAGTTTTCAAAATGCACCGCACCAAATAAACTGTGCCCCAAACGGAGCCTAAATCGTCCATACATTGAATGAGAATATCACAATATAATTTTTTTATAAAATCACACTAACAAATAACATATTGCATAATATGATTTGAGGCCTTACAATTATCATTCTTCTTTTCAATCACAATTTAAAAAAAAAAAACAAAAAAAAAAAAAGAAAGAAAAGAAAAAGAAAAAAAAAAGAAAAAAAGGAGTATTTATCTTCCCGTATAAAATAAGGTCCCCTCCTAAAAATTCAAAACATTCCTTCCCTCCCAAAACGAAGCCCTCACCCGCGCAAGGCAGCCCGTCTGCTAACAACCTGCTGTCCATATCCATGGCTAACTCTCTGCACCTCAATCGCCCCAAACACACCGTACACGCTCGCCCCATCGCTCCCACTTCTCGTCAATTCTAGATCCTCATCGCCTTCCGCTCCTTCATCATCCATGTCCATCAGCTCATCCTGATACTTCACGCTCTTGATTCTGATCATGCTCGCATTAGCCTCACCACTCGTCGCCTGACTCGACGCATCGTGTTCGCTTGAATCATCCCCGAGCTTGCTGTTCTTGACCGGATCGGCGGAGGCGGCATTCCCCTGCAAGATATCGAGGACCTTCCGCATGGTGGGCCGGCGATCGGGCTCCGACTGAACACATCTGGCCGCCGCGTGGAGGATTCGGCGGAGCTGGAGATCGTCGTATTGTCCTTGCAGACGGTTGTCGACGAGATTGGAGAGCTGATCTGTAGCGATGAATGGATCAACCCATTCCGTGATCGTGCGTTTGACGCCGCCGGGGAGACGTTCGATGGGCTTACGGCCGGTGACGATTTCGAGGAGGAGGATGCCGAAGCTGTAGACGTCGCAGCTTTCGGAGACTTTGCCCCACATTGCATATTCAGGGGCGAGATAACCAAGGGTTCCCTTGACCCGCGTGGTCATATGGCTTACGCCTTCAGGGATCAGCTTTGCGAAACCAAAATCGGCGACCAGTGGTTCGAAATTAGAGTCGATGAGGACGTTGCTTGCTTTGATGTCGCGGTGGATGATGTGTGGCGTCACGTCGTGGTGCAGGTAACTGTCAGCAAATTAGTCACACAAAGCATATTAATATCAGCATTAATTTCATAATAGTTTCGAGATTTTAGAGGATTCTGATTAAAATCGACTTTAATTGAAACTGATTTAAAACCTCGTTTATCTTTTGATTATATGTGACACTTAAAATTCTTTAGGCCGAATCATATCACCTTGCGACAGAATTGTTCTTCTAAAATTATAATAAGTTATTTTCTCGTAGATTATAAGATTCATCTTGTCTATTGGTAGCTCAAGAAGGCATTAGAAAACCTATTATCGGCAAGCTGATTGTCGAATCAATTGGTTCATTTATTTCTGCGGAGTGGGTAACGATACTCTTGTATGTAGAGTTCAGTTTGGTAAAATCTATACGTATATTCCATTTGACACTCTCTTTTTACGCCATTATTATGATGCAGATCTGTTATTAGGACTATAATTCACCTATGAAGTTGGTTTCAAGGAGATTCAGGAATGTATAATGTGATCCGACACCAACTGTAAAAATAAGGGTTTCAGAAAAAGAAAAAAAAAGATGTGATTATTTGTGAGACATGGTTTGGATTGACTCGAATAAATTAATATAGATTTTGAAATCAGCCCAATTATTTTTTAGGTTGATTAAGGTTAATTGGGTTAGATGAGTCATATTTGGTTGATTGGTTCATAATGATTAAATAAAATGATTTAAATATTGAGTTAGACGAATCAGGTTCGCTTTAGACAAGTTTGAATTCAAAGCTATAGTTGGATAGCTCTCTTTTTGGTGTTATTGAGTTGGGGCTGCACTTATTTATTTTGGATGGCCATAGGATTATGAATTATCAATGGCTTCTCAGGCTGACAAATCTTTGGCTGGCTACATGGATGATTATGGAAGTGTGGTCTTCTCTTCACTTGCTGAGTTCTAATATGATTCCTATCATTTCTTTAATCTCATTGGAAATCTTGCATTGTTGGAGCATCTCTATGACGCATTGAGATAATGCACTTGGCTACGTTATTATATTCTTCAACTTTAATATGATTCTTGACAAGCTTCAATAAGCTTCTCAATGCTTATTTCCACCTTGCAAGCTGAGGGCATATTCAAATGGTCTCTCGCTATCCTTGAGTAACTACAGGTTCTAAATCATTTAATTTCAACATTTCTTTTCAGAAGCTCAGAATGAAGTTATCTTAGGCTCGCCAGGCTTCTATCTTATATTTAGAAGGGCCAAAGAGTTTGTCAGAGGCCTCTCAGTAATGAAAATTTGAGTAATGAAGACCATCTTTATGCATTTTAGAAAAGAAGTGACGACTCATAGTGAAATGCACAATAAACTGTGAAAGGATGAGTCTATTAAAGTGTTGAAGAAAATTTGACATTTTAAACAGCAGTGAAGGACATGTAGCGAAGTAGCTGACTCAAAGTAGGCCACAAGGTCGGTCAGGAGGGCATTGTTCCTTAATATGATTCTAGGCATGATATTTTGAATTTTGATGTAGGCTTAGCTCCTACAATTCCTCTACAAAATGCCTTTGTTGGCTGGGGTCTATGCCTTTGAACTCTGGAGGTCTGGGGAGTGGAATATGTGTCATGCTGGGTAGTAAGTTTGGTTTATAATGAGCATGGAAGTGAGCACTCTAGTGCTTGAGGTTTGGCTTCATATAGTTGAGACTAAGAAGCATTATAGTGTCTCTACTCTCAGGATTCCTCGAGGAGTTCACTGTAAAGCTCTTCGGATCATCTTTATAAAACCCTTTTTCATCCTTGCAAGTTCTCTATCAATCACAAAATCTTGATTTTTCATGTTCAGGTATATTTCTATTTTCATGTGCTCTACTTCTGATATTATCTGGTTTCTGATACTTGGTATCAATCCAGGTTAACAACACATGACAATGTGTTAAAATCTAAATCTGTGCATAAAGATACTTGAATCATATATGTACAATCCACAAGGTTCGGCATGAAGGAGGAAGAAGTGGGTAGTAAAGAAAGAGCGCTATAGAGAAAAAGAGGAATTTAGAGATTTGATTACTATGCTAGAAAATACAGTGTTGGATACACCCCTGCGATTTGATTTTTTAACCTCATATTATCTATAGCTTCAAATCTAGGCATGCAGAACTGATTTTAGCATATATCTGTGATCTTTTGACGAGAATTGATGCCATATGAATTCTTCCTTCGCATGTAAATTTAAATAAGAATTTCGACCGTTGCAACCTTTTTTATATTTTCACATAATGAAAAGGATCTCCTTGCAAAATACAAAGCAAGGTAACAAGTTCATCAGAAAATAAACCACACTAAAATAAAATAACCTTTTTTTTTTTTTTCCTTTTTATGTCTTAGCTGAGGAGTAAAGGAATATTAATTGTTATTATCTCTATCATCGTTAGTCTTTTGATCTTCATTCCAATTCTCACTTGACTATTACCCTACAACCATAATCCTGAATTTAAACCCTGAAGCTGAAAAATTGCCCGTACTAAATTGAGACATTTTACACACATACCACCCAATTCTCATGTTTATATCTATTTAACAACTAAATTTTACTTTTTACATTTATACCACCCAATATCACAACAGAAGCACCATTTTTAAACTTCTAAAGAGTGAAATACACTTTTTTATAAGTAAATATGAAAGTTTGGGTGTTAGATATGTAAATTCATAAAAAATGAGTGGTATATATGTAAATCTTCCTGAATTAAAAAAAAAAAATAGAGAAATGATTATGATGACTTACACAAGGCCTTCAGCAGATCCCATAATGACATTCATCCTTTTCTTCCAGTTCAGTTTCATTTCGCCTGCAAACTGTCCATGAAGATGAGACAATAAGCTTAGATTGGGCATATAGTCGTAGACAATAAGCCTCTGATTAGCTCCCGCACAATATCCTCGAAGCCCCAATAGGTTCTTATGCCGCACTCTTCCGAGTATCTCAACCTCCACCGCGAACTCCATTTCAGCTTTCGAATTTATTGTTTTCAATTTTTTCACAGCAATCTGTGTTCCAAAAAAAATCCAAAAGCAATTATTTTAGTATTTTTTTTATCACATTACTTATATGAAACTTTACATACATACCACTTAATTCTAATGTATTTACATTCATACCAACTTATCCATGCATGTGAAATTGTGAATGTGTACTTCAAATTTTAAAGTTAAAATGAGGGTATTACGATGGTATACAACAACAATAATTTTATCCCACTAAGTGGGCTCGGTTACATGAATTCTTTTTCTCCATTGAGTCCTATTTAGTGTCATATTTTCATTTAATTCTAATAAATTTAGATTATTATTTTTATAATATGCCCCCAATCTTTCTAGGCCTACCTCTGCCTTTCTTAACATAAGTCAAATCTAAAACATCTACTCTTCTAATCAGATCATCAGATGGTCGACGTTTAAACCAAATCATCTAAGACACTCTCTAATTTTGTCCGTCACCGGAGCTACACCAAGCCTATCACGGGTATATTCCTTTCCCATATGGTATAAATGTAAAAAAATAAAAATTATGTGTTAGATATGTAAATAGATAAAAATTATGCTCCTTAGTCATATTAAAATAACAGCTGAAGAAAGTTGTAAATCAGATGGATCCAGCTTTCACTAAATTTAGCGGGCGGAATGAAATTATTAATTGTTAACCTGACTGTATCTAAGCTATTTCGTAAAAAATTAATTGGCTACAACATATTAATCGGATTTATGACTCGTATGATAACTTTATAAAAATTTGATTATGGAACACATGATTTAAAGATAAGTGCACCTGTTTTGAAGAATAAATCAGATTTTATATTAAAATACTTCTGAGTGGTATAAAAGCATCAAGAAAAATCTTGGAGGCATATCATTCAGAGCAATTGATCTGATCATATATATATATATATATATATACACACACACACACACACACACACATATATAAATATATACACTATTATGTTTACTAATGAAATGACCTATTTTTTTTCTTGTTATTAATTATATTTGAATTATATTTACTGATTTTGATTAAATCAAAGGAAGATTTACATACATACCACTCGATTCCTATGAATTTACATGTCTAACATCTAAATTTTAATTTTTACGTACGTGCTTGTCACGTTAATTATGCATAAAAATGTGGATTTTTGATATGATATGAATGATTTGAGTGGTATAAATGCAAGATGTAAAACTTTAGTTGGTAGATATGTAAATATATAGGAATTGGGTGGTATTTATGTAAATGTCCCTAAATCAAAACATAAATAAATATATCCTTCTGATTCAATTCTGTCATCCAATCAATTTTTTTTTCTTTTTTCCTCAATTATAAATAAATAAATAAATTGTTAGAAAAAATTAATAAATTCGTAACACAATTAAATTTCATTTAGTTCAAAGATTAATACACATACCAAGTCGATCATAGGAAGTTCAGCTTTATGTTATTTTTTTATCAAACAAGCTGAACAACATAATTCAGAAATAAGCTCAATCGCAAATAAAACTTAACACGAACACCACTAATTTCTTAGAATTTACACATCTAATCCACAAACTTTTCTTTTTTACATTTATTCCTCCCAAAGATCATTCACATCGCATAAAACCAAAAAAAAAAAAAAAAAAGAGTGGAATTTACCTGTTCATTCATAGGTAAGGTGGCATATATGAAAAAAAATTAAAGTTCGGGTGTTAGATGTGTAAATACATTGGGAATGGGTGGTATGTATGTAAATCTTTCATATTTAACTTGTATTTCTTAAAATTACCTGATGACCATCGCTGGTCTTCCCCCAGTATACAGTTCCAAAACCCCCCTCTCCCAGCTTATACTCCTCGCTGAATCCATTAGTGGCCGTATGAAGCTCCTTGTAAGTGAACAACCTCCATGTGGAGCTTTGTTCCCCTCCACTCACAAATCTACCAAACAAAAATATTTATATATATATAAAAAAATCTATTGACTAAACAGAAACATCGAAGTAATGAAAAAAAAATTAAAAACAAAATAAAAAAAAAAAATGAAAATCTCACCCTTTATCTTTCTTAGACCCACAGCACATACTCATATTGGAGCCCATAGCGAATGATTTGGAGAGCAGAGCTTCGCCGCTGCTATCTTCCGAACTCCTAATTTAGCGGATAATTATTTCGTCCTTTGGCGACTTCCCAATCTTCCTTCCATCAAATACAAGAGTTCTGTGTCCAGGACATCATTTTCTTACTCCTCAGTATATGTATGTATGTGTGTGTGTGTTATATATATATATATATATATATATATATATACATACATACATACATATATATACATACATATATATCCTAGCCTCTTTCAAAAATTAGCCGGCCATGGCCGGCACTATTTAAAACTCAAGTAGACGAGAGAATCAAATGCTTATCACAAACACCAAACATGCTCTCTCTCTCTCTCTCTCTCTCTCTCTCTCTCTCTCTCTCTCTCTATATATATATATATATATATATATATATATATATATATTTTTCTTTTAAGGAAAGACGGAGGCTATTATATGAGCCCCAGTCATCCCTAACGTGCCACTCCTGCTAGGTTTGTGGGAGGGGCAGCGTGCAAATATTTGAATACCACACCCTACACATGAGGGATTCGAACCCGGGAGTTGAGGGGACTTACACACTGCTCTACCAATAGGCCATGACACGCGCACACACATACACTCTCTCTCTCTCTATAAATATATATGTATAATGATATGTTTATCTTGCTCTTGATTTTGCTTGACCTTGTTATTTTAACAAAATGATCAGAATAAATTTTTGATAAAAGTAATGTCTTGGTTTACATATAACTTTTGGACGTCATTAGTCTGTTCTATGTATGACTATTTGTAATAACGAACTAGTAAAAATGTTCTGTTCATCATAAAAAAATTTGTTATATTTGACCTTTGCTTCACCTTATTTTTATTTGAGCAGAAGGATCACAAGAAATTTTTAATAAATAATAGTAATAATATATCTCTCTAACATGTCCACGAAGTTCTTAAAAATTCATAACTTCTAAGAGACAAGTGTCTAGGTTGGAATTTGTGGAATGAATTATACTCCTTTGTATAAATCTATAGTGATGAAAAAATGCTGGGGAAAGCTTTAACCCAATCATTACCGTGATGGGTAGTACGTAGATTCATTCTTTTTCCCTGCATCGACCCTGATCTATTATACTGTCAGAGTGAAATAAAGGATCTAAGAAAGAATAGGGTCTAGAATTTATTAGTAACATATTATATGTAATGCAATCTAGCTGTTGTGGGCATTTTTACCAAGCAAAACACATAAGAAAATCCAAAAACTACTTGATCAAGATTGAATTTGTAAGCCCACTTTATTATTGAGCATATTCTCAGGCAAATGGCATTTGAGCAATCCTTTTTTTTTAAAAAATATTTATATATAGAATCATTCTACATTGAATATGCAGATATATATGAAATATAAATCAATTCTATGGATCTATTTTGCAGATTTTTTTTTTTTTTTTTTTAATCCTTGTTTATCACACAAAATATCTCTCTTCGGTTTGGTTTATGATACAAACGTGTCAATTAACAAGGAGAGCATCAGGATAGCATTTTTAATATTATTTAGAAATTAGGATGGTATGCATGTAAATAAATGAAATTAGATGGTAGATAAGCAAATGAAACGAGAAAGTAGCGCTTGATGTGAATAAAAAAATAATTATTTAAATATAGATATATAGGAAGAGTATAGTTTTTTCAATATGTAAGCATCTGTTTGAGAAGTAAAATACTCACTTTGGTCCGCATTGGGATAGAAAACTGTGAAAACGACGAATGGATTGAAGACGAGGGCCACAGTCAAATAAATTTATGCTTTCATTGAATTGTTCATTGGTGAATTTTGTGAGCTAGGGATGTTATTTAAATTTGAAGTTTTCATGCCGGTTGACTGATAAAATTCATACTTAAACTTGTAAAAAATGGTTGCAATTCAATAGATCTAACGTACTTTTTTGGTGGATTTCAAATCTGAAGCCTAAGTTCTTTATTTTTTAAAATATATTTTTTGTAGTTCTACAAGTTATTAGTTTAGTTTTGCGTGTGAACTGTATGCTGCTGGACACAAACTAGAATTGTGTTGGATTTGAATAGATTCTTGTCTCAGATCCAATATTGATGCTGTTGATTAAATCTGGCGCGAGAGATCAAGTTAGACTTTATCTTCTTAGAGGAAGATTTACATACATACCATATAATTCATATGTATTTACATATAGAACCCCTAAATCATGTTTATTCACATTTAAGTGACTTTACCTGCTTTAGAAGTTGTATATTACCATTTTTTTAAGTTAGCAACAACAACAATAACAATAACAATAACAATAACAACAAAGCCTTAATCCCACTATGTGGGGTTGGATACACGAATCATTCCTCTCCATTGCATCCTATTTAGTGTCATATTTTCATTAAGTTTTAATAAATTAAGATAATTCTTTATACAATAAGCCCAAGTCTTCTTTGGTCTACCTCTACCTTTCTTAACATAAGTCGAATCTAAAACTTCTACTCTCCTAATCGAATCGTCAAATGGTCGACGTTTAATGTAACCAAATTATCTAAGACGACTCTTTGATTTTACCCGTCACTGGAGCTACATCAACCCTATCACGAATATATTCATTTTGCATTTTGTCTCTAAGTGTAAAGCCACTCATCCACACAACCATTCTCATCTCGATAACACTTGACTTATTATTATGTTTCTCTTTTAAAGGCCAACATTCAGCGACATAGAGCATTGCAGGTCTCACCACCATCTTATAAAATTTTCCTTTCAGTCTAAGAGGTATTTTTCTATCACACAAAAAGCCTGAAACATTCCTTCACTTCAACCAATCAACTTGAATTCTACTACTGACAATAGTGATATTTTTGATATGAGAGATTTGAGTGTTATAAATATAAAAATTATATTTTAGTTGTGTGATATTTATTTTGCTTGCACTTGTGAGCTATTGATTTTTCTTAGATCTATGTAGGGAGTAAAAGCCCTAGAGGGTGTTCTTAGATGTCATTTTACTTGCATTTGCACATATTTGTTCTTCATTAGCCTTTCATTTTTTTTTTGGGGGGAATTTTGTTTAGTATAAATTTTATTTAGGAGGAATTGATTTAGAAATTTTTATAGGTTTTAAAATTTTTACAAGCAAAATCAGCTGATAAGTTTTTGGAAAATTTGCACATATACCACACAATTCTTATGTATTTATGTACCTAACAGCCAATTTTTGATATTTACACCTATAGCACTTTCGTGTTACAAACCTATTTATGAAAATATGTATTTCACTTTTAGAAATACAGCAATGGTGGTATTTTTGATGTATTTTTAAAGATTTCCGTGGTATGCATGTGAATATGAATGGTTATGTATTAGAAGTGTAAATATATAAAAAATAATGTGGTTTGTATGTAAATCCTCCCCTCTTTTTATATACTTTACTATTTTTATAGTTACTATTCTTGGGGGAAAAAGAGATTTATGATCTATGTATTAAAAAAAAAATGTTTTGATGTTGGATCATAATTTATAAAGATTTGAAGTCAAACTTTTGTCCCAATAGTAAACTCTCTCTATCTCCTGAGTAGAATATTATGGATTAGGAATGTGGCTCTGCTTCGACTCTACTAAGTTCTGCTAATAATAGAAGATATCAGTTGCTTGTTTGAGGAGGGAATGGTTAAATACTATATTATCCAAAGTATTGGTGTCATTTCTCTAATTATTAATAATCCTTGGCTATATTATATATTATGAAGAGTTTCTTATCCATATATATTGTCCATTTCATGAGAACTAAAATATAAAATGACCTCCGATGAATCGCAATCGTAGTCATTGTCTGAACTTAGCTTGCGTCCGGAGTAATATTTTTTCCATGAAAACATCACAAAAACTGAAGGCTGCCAGTATTTTTTTAAGTGGGGGCGTGTTTTTTTGGTCAAATTGCATGTTTTGAATGACAAGACAAATTTGTGAAACTAATTGTTTATGAAAAGCTTTGAAAATTGGATGAAAATGATCAAGAAAAATTCAAAATTAAACAAAAAGTACAACAAATTGGTTTGATTATTTTGATTTTGCTTTTGGTTTATTAACTAAAACTATCTATATTTAAACATTATTTATGCAATGTTTAGATATTATGCATTTTTTTATTGTATAAAATCAATAAGCATAGTTTAAAATATACAATTAGACAAGCAATCAATTATTTTCATAAAAATTCGAACGGAGAAGACAAGAACCAAAAGGATTGAATTTTATTACTTTTTAATTAGTTTTCTTGATTTTATCTGAACTTATAGTTCTTAAAATGATTTTAAAAAATCAAATATTTCACTAAACAAAATCAATACTCTGAAACACTAATTTTAAATTTAAACTAAATTGTCCCCAAAAAAAAAAAAAAAAGATTCAATTTGATTTAAGGGTTATAACCAAGTGTCCGTTTGGGGGGCAGCAGTGCAGCGACGGTGCAACATCAAACAGGAGTTTTCTTGTTTGGATAAACTACATTTTGATGTTTTTTTCAAAAATTTATCACTGAAATTAGCATTTTCTCACTAGTCATGACTAAATGCAGTGACAGCTTTCCACGGCCTTCTTTTCAACAATATACATACATGTATATACATATAATAACCCCCGCAATTTTTGCAAGATCATATTATTCTTCAATATCTTTACATCTACTTCCTAATAAGCTACAACTACCCCCAAACATATCCTAAATAATACATATCCCTTACAATCAATTACCTTGGTGCCATTACTTAACCCTATTAGTTGAGGTTTGATTTGTGTCTAAGGTGGTGCAAACAATGAAATGTGATTATTATTATTTTTTTTTAGCTCAAAAATAGTTTTTAACATTTGTTCTATTGGAGCGTTTATAAAGAAAATTAATAGCTTGGCTTATCATCTCATATAGCATACCATCTCTATCCCTACAAGAAAAATATCCAAATTACCATTAATCACCCCAACAACCTTCCTATATTGCCTCATTCATCACTCATAAATCAATACAATAAAATATGGGGGTCGTTTAGATATATATCACCCCATTCATATGCATCCACAGTTTCTTGCATAGATAAGATGACAAGCAAAAAATTGAAGTTTAGTAGTTGGATATGTAAATAGATTAACAATTAAGATGTATGTGTGCAAATCTTCCTACAATCAATATATATATATATATATATATATATATATATATATATATATATATATATATATATATATATCAAAACCTTAGACATTAAAACCTTTACAAAAGTGATTGGGTCAATCTACAGTTAGACATGTATTAAGGGAAAGAATAAAAAACAAATAGGAGCTGACTTTCTTTTACGCCTTTTTTTATGAAGTGAAAGGTCACTCTTGATGAAGTCAGTCCACGTCCAACCATCTCGATACTCACAGAGAAACAGGCGTACAACAATTTTAGCACTTTCAACGCTTTCAATTAACTGCCTCCAGATTTAAGAGTGTTACTCAACCTGCATCAGTAACGTATTTCTGTTAAGATTTAAGCCATGCAACTTTGATGGGAAATTTACATAACTAAAACTTAAACATTTTTATTTACATGCATACCCCTCACTCTAAGCTTTAACATAGCATCAAAAATAGGAGTGAAATACACTTTTTCATGTATGACCGTATGGGTTGATGTCACCGAAGTGTTATGAGTGTAAATATTAAATTATAGGTGTTAAATATATAAATACATAAAACTAGTGTGGTGTGCATGTAAATTTCCTGCCTTTGATTTTAGAGGTGGTTTCCAACCTATTGCATCGAACAATGCTAAAAAAAAAAAAATCAGTTTTACAATATCTAAATATATATTTTGTGACATTTGCAATGACATAATGCATTTATACAGCATTACATTGCTGCACGAAATATAAAAGATAGAAAAGACGAACCTATAAAGGAGTTGAAGACTAATCATGGGCTTTTAAATTTTAACTTTGAAAGAGAACTAAACCGTCTTTCAACGATTAAATTTTCAAATTATCACTTATTATAACATTATTTTTTAAGGATATTTACATACTTAACACTCCAAACATCGCTATTTACAAAACTAGCCCTTGGATGATCTTTTTTCCTTGAACTAACAAACTAATGCATTTGCATATGCCACTATCAAATCATTTATCGTGAATTTTGATATTTGAGCGAAATTGAAAAAGGATGAAAGAGGGTGCTAAATTTGTAAAGAGCAATACTTCAACTGTTGCAAATGTAAATGCCCCTATTTTTATTATGTTTTTTATATTTTATGTCTTCATTTCATATTAGTATCATATAGTAGATGGATATAACGGTCTTAGTGCCTATTAAGCGAAATAAATAAACAAATAAATATGTATATGCATATATTTATGTTAGCAGGAGCTCATGCGGCTCATTACCAGTCCAAACCCTCAAAGAGACCTTCTCCCTTGATGGCTGAGGTTTTGAAGATGGCCCATTGGCGATTCCTTATCTTGTGAAGTTCTAAAGCCTCTGTTATTGCAGCATCATCAAGTGCTCCAGGAAGATCCTACATCCAGGTATGGGTAAACAAAACAATATCTTGCAATGATGGGAAATATTTGAAGGATGATTTACATACATACCACACAATTCCTATCTATTTACATATCTAACACTTGAAACTTAAATTTTACATTTTGCACCCTCGAACCTATGCATGACAAAGGTGTATTTCACTTTTTTAAAAGTTAGTAATAGTTGTACTTTTGATGCGATGAGAAAAATATTAAGCGTTATGGATTTGAAAATTGAAGTTTATGTATTAGATGTGTAAATACATAAGAATTCGGAGGTCTGTATGTAAATGCCCCCAAGGAAATATTTTCATCTATTTAGTTTGAATCTTGCCCATGATCAATCAAATCTATATATTTAGACTATGTTCTACTAAATACTTTCTATTGTCTTTATGCACTTGGTAAAAGATAAAATCTCACTAATTTTGGCATCTTGGAATGACATAACTTTTTTTGTAATATTTTACTTGAGTTTAAAAACCAGAAAGGCAGATTGGTGAAGTATTTTAAAGATTTACATATACACCCTTCAATTCCTATCTATTTACATATCTAACAGCAAAAATTCAATTTTGACAAACACGCTGCCTTACCTATGCATGAAAAATATAATATCACTTTTTAAAAGCTAATATTAAAGCATGATTACTTACTACTGTAGCAGGTTAGTCCTGGCTTAACGAATGTAATAAACCCTAAACAAAATAAAAAAAATAAAAATACGGGTTCAGCTAAAGGCCTAAGACTATCAAGGCTGATTTCAAAACTCATGGTTTCATTCTAGCCTTTCAAGGATGATAACACTATGGGCCCAAAGAGGTTGCGGTTATGGAGGCCTATCAGACCATGTCAGCCGCATCTAAAACTTGCGAGTGCTAGTGGGCTGCAAATGAATTAGCCTTTCAAGGCCTATCAATAAGCTACAGAGGTTTTACAAGCCTGCCCAACTCTTTTGCCGGTCATAGCTATTCCTTTTCATGGAAAATAGGAAATAGAATTGTATAATAAAAGAAATCATATATTATTACTACCGTTACCACACCAAATCAGAAAGCTACCCCCGAATGGTGCCCAATTCTCAATAAGCTTTGAAAATTGATTAGTAATACATTTCTACTAGCAGCAGGAAATGCAGAGATATGATGGAATATCAAGAAGAGTTATCTATGGTTTCATATCTTGTTCTATAAAATACCATATGGGGCAAGATTTAGAAGCACATTGGAATATCTATATATACATCTATATATATAGGGCCGTTTTGCATACAAACCAGCCAATTCTTACCTATTTACATATCCAACGCCAAAACTTTGCCTTTTACATTTATACCACTTAAATCATTCATTTCACATAAAAAATATGACTATTCTAACTTAAAAAAAGATAATACACCATTTCATCCGTAGGTAAGGCGGCATGTATGTAAAAACATCAAGTTTAGATGTTAGATATGTAAACATAAGGAAAGAGTGACCGTATGTAAATCTTCTGCAATAAATACCAGAAAACTTCTGCAACAGTAATATGGTGCTGTTTATAATTACTTCCCGTTCCTCTAAAAAGGCTAACTGAAGCACGGTTCATAGTTTGTATGAAAAAGAAAATTTATCATATAGCACCAGAAATGCTAGAAATACCAAAGCAGAACGAGCTTTTTACAATAAAACTGATAAAATAGCATGAGCAAAGGGTAAGACCTTCAAAAATTTTCAATAAAGTTGCAGTATAAATCTCACCTGCTTATTCGCATACACAAGCACAACTGAACCTTTAAGTTCATCTTCCTGGTAAGAAAGATCAATAAGCATATCAATTAAGTAATCAGGAAGAAAAGGAAATACAATTATAGAACTTAAGATGGTTTTTTTTTTCCTAAATGAAAATTGTATTTATAGTCACTTAGATGAATATCAATTTTTGATAAAGCACCTCATTTATTTTAGTTCCTTTGCAATGAAATTTGCCTTCAAATCAGCACATTTTTCATAATTTCATCTTCGCATTTCCTTCTAACATGTTCAAGTAAAACTTATGAAAGTAATGTATCACCCTTTTTTTGAAAGCTATTTCATCATAAGATTGAAATCCATGCTCTGTGTATCATATTGCTATAGCCTATAATTTTACTAGAGCGTTACTTAATTTTAACAAGTCCGAATCAATTTTATCCATTTTAGTTTAAAGAAGCCGCTTTAGTTCCTCCACACACACACACAAAACTACAATGTTACTTTTCCTCTCGCCCATACCATCTAACAAATTTGATGGTCATTCCTCCTACCAGAAGTTACTAAAAAACAGCTTAAGCGAAGATTTTGCAGACAAAGTAGAAGAAAAAGAACGTTTATATATTTACGTATCTAGCACCTAAACTTTACCTGTTACATTTATACCACCCAAATTTTTCGTATCACATAAAAGACACCATTATTTAAACTCTTAAAAAGTGAAGTTCACATTTTCATGCATAAGGTGGCATATATGTAAAAATTGAAGTGAAGTTATTGGACATGTAAATAAATAGAAATTATATGGTTGTATACAAATCTCGCTCAAAAATAAAAGGTGCTACATGTACTAGATTGGTCGAAACAAATAGTCCCACTAGCATGGAATTTTGAAACCAAGGGTTAGCGTGCAATTGCAGCCCAGACACCTATAAATACTGTATTAAAAAGGTTGATAGGAAGGATTAGATAACCATCAACATGTTAAACCAATCAACTGCCTGAAATTCTGCTGTCTTGAAAAGCCCAGACTTCCAGGCACCATGTAGTGAATGCATTATTTTCATCTATCATGCTGTACGTTTCTTATATATTTACATATCTTACACCTAAACTTTCATATTTACATAAATTCAAATCTTTTTAAAAGTGAAACACACCTTTTCATGCATAGATTATTGATAGCAAGTGTTATAAATGTACATATCAAACTTTACGTGTTAGATATGCAAATGCATAAGAATTGTGCGGTATGTATCCGGATATTCCTTAATACAAGTGTTCATGAATGCAAACATGAGATAGTTGTGCACCTCCAAGATAGCATGAAATTCGTTCTTTGCTATCACCAATCTATCAGTGTCACTTGAATCGACAACATATATAATGGCTTGGGTATTAGGAAAGTAGCATCTCCAGTATGGTCTGCACAAAGTAGTATATTGTAAACTGAGAAAATCTAGTAATTAAACACAGACAGGCCCGGCACGGAGTAGCCATTTCATGACCAAATGGGAGAGAAAAAAGCGGAGTTTTCCAATCTTCTGAAAGGTGAAATAAAGCATGACATATTTTCTTGTCCTAAAAATTTAAATATTCATCTTTCGGATATGGTTTAATATTCACTAAACAAAAGAAACAAAACGATCGAATATTATTATTAGGAAATAAAATTCATTTGGAAAGAAATAAATTGAGCATATGACATTTTCTTTAGTTTACTTTGAAAATTTATATTTCAAAGAGAAGTTTAGATGATAAAAAAAAGAGAAATAACATATTACTTTTGAAAAAGAACCGTATACGAGAACAACAACAACAACAAAGCCTTAATCCCACTAAGTGGGGTCTGCTACATGAATCCTTTTTCTCAATTGCGTCCTATTTAGTGTCAAATTTTCGTTTAATTCTAATAAATTAAGCTCATTTTTTATGCAATAAGCCCAAGTTTTCCTAGGTCTACCTCTGCCTTTCTTAATGTATTTAAAACATCTACTCTCCAAATCGGATCATCAGGTGGTCGACGTTTAATGTGACCAAACCATCTAAGACGACTCTCTCTAATTTTATCCATCACTGGTGCAACACCAACCCTATTAAGGATATATTCATTTCGCATTTTATCTCTAAGTGTAAAGCCACTCATCCACTTAATCATTCTCATCTCGGCAACACTTAACTTAACATTATGCTTCTCCTTTAAAGGCCAACATTCAGCACCATAGAGCATTGAAGGTTCTTTCAAAAAGAACCGTATGTTTTAATTATTTTGGATTGAAATGTAAACAATTGCTAAACTTCCATAAGCTCTAAATAGAATTGATTAAAACAAGTTAAATCTTTGGATTGGTTTTTGCAAAAGCTTAGTTGGTTCAATATTTTGGATTTTGGATTTCAATTTCATTCGGTTTTAGTAGTTTGCCAACAGATCTATCCAAAGTAATTGTTTGCACACCCGCTAAGAGATGAGCTCTGAAACTGGAACACTTGGAAAAAGAAGACAAGTAATGCAAGTACTTAGAAGCTACATAGAAGTTTGAATTTGACAGATCAGTGCATCAGTAATTTGTGCTCCTGCCATACTGGAGATGAAACATTGATATCTTAAATTTCATAGCTTTTGCGCATGTCAATTAAATATTTCTACAAACAGTCACTATCTCCCTATATCACCAAACCGGAATGTTAAAATCCTTTCAATTATTAAGAGATCCAGAAATTGATGTAGAGAGATGCCAAAAGATCGTGTGAATTCTGCCATGCCTTAATCAAAACGGATACCATATCTTCTTAGTTAGGAAAACTTTAATTATATTTAATAATTGATAATATTTATCATGAAGTTTCACCCAAAATATTCTAAGAAAGAGGGAATAATTTTAAGGGGTATTTACATACATACCATCCAATTCCTATATATTTACATATCTAACAACTAAACTTTACATTTCCAATTATACTAACCAAATCTTTCATATCACATAAAAAATACCACTATTTTGGCCTTTAAAAGGAGAAATACACCTTTAGATGCAAATATTAGGTGGCATATGTGTAAAAATTGAAATACATGTGTTAGGAGTGTAACTACGTAGGAATTGAGCTGTATGTATGTAAATCTTCCAAATTTTAATTATAAGATTGTTTATATTCACCAATAGTCATTCAATCACCAACACCACATTAAATGCTAGATTCCCTTTCTCAAGGGTTTCAGCCAACTATTGTTTCTAGGGATCTGATGTACTAATGACTTGTACAGCAAAACATCAAGGAAAGTAGTAAGTTATTTTATGAGAAAGCTTTATTATATTGGCTTAGTGTGAGAGAAAACACCCTAATTCATCAGAGAACCATGTACTATATCCATTAAAAGGTCAGCAAATTAATTACACCAACAAATGAAAGGAAGATTTAAAGACATACCACTTAATTCCTATGTATTTACATATCTAACACCTATACTTCAACTTTTTGCATATACACCACCTCATCTTTACATGAAAAGGTGCATTTCACCTTTTAAAAGTTTAAAGTGGTATTTTTGACGTGATATATAAGTTTTGGGTAGTATAAATGCAAAAAATAAAGTTTGATGTTAAATATGTAAATAAATAGGAACTGGGTGGAATGTATGTAAATGCCCTTGGATGAAAATATCCCACGACTTGTCGCAATTATGAGAGCAATAGCTAAGGAGTATGAATCTCATCATCCCGTGTGCAATGAATAAACCTATCCGAGCATTGTGATAATCACTAGTATGCAAAATTTTCACTGTATATTATGCATAACATTCCAATCATATAGCAATAATCAATATTAAACAAAAGCCGTTATTTTCATGCGAAAGCAGATGTCTTAATTTGTAAAGAAAGGGTAAGCAAACAATTGAAATGACATACCTTATACTTGTCTGCCCACCTGAAATAGAAGACAGTGAGAATCAGTTGAGAACAAGATGTTGAAGAAGCCAATAAAAAAAAAGGCAAATTTACATACCTAGCACACAATTCTTATGCATTTACAAATCTCACACCAAAACTTTCATATTTACATATACAACGAAGTTTAGGTGTGAGATAAATAAATATATAATAATTGTGTGCTAATGTATGTAATGGCCCCAAAAAGGAATTATCAAAGAATAATATCAATTAGTGATCCATAAGGGACCCAACAAATAAGGCCAGTTAAATCATGAATAGTTCAAATTGAATTAACCTGTCAACTGTATTAATTAAATAGAATAAATTGGGCATTGAGCACACAAGGCCACATATTTTAAGAGGCTAATTGGGTTCCATAGACATAATGGACCTACATAGAAGGCTACATGCAAAACACAACCAAAAAAAAAAAAGGCTACATATAAGACAACAAAGAAGATTTAAAGAAGTGTCAAATCATAAACGAGTGTTTCCCCTCTTTTCCTCTCCATAAAGTATTAAGTTATTTAATAATTTGATGAACAATCTCCTCACATGTAAGTTGGAATTAGTCAGTGTTGTTAAAGCTTGATATTGCAGATAGCTCTTAGCTCTTCTTATTATAAATAAAAGAATATAATGAATCTAGAAGCCACGCATGAATATCATGTAGCCTCCATCTTAAAACTCAATAAGATACTAAATTTTCCTCACTTTCTCTCTCTAAACAGTACCTTCCCTCTCTACCAGAGGACTTTTTTGACACTTTTCTCTCAATTTGGTTTTCCATAAACTAAAGCCTTGGTTGTATTCATTAAGGAAGACCTTTTAGAGAAGCTTAAAGTAAAATAGGGGAAGATTAAGCTTAAGGCAAGAGGATCTATTCATCTATCAAGTTAACCTCAATCAATCTCTCCAATCCTCTTTCTCCCAAGATTCATCTCCAACATTTTTATAAGGTTTAATTCTTATTTGAAACCTAAGTGATGATACAAGTCCACCCAACTTAGGCTTTGAATGGTAGTGTGAATGAAGGAATATAGGCACATAAGTAGTATGAATTTAAGGCAGTTTAGCTTGGCCTTCGGTGTGAATCATTTATTTGCACAACCAATTGGGGTATTTATAGATAGTTCACTGGCCTTTTATACCAAAGATTTTTGGTGGCAAGACAAATAAAGATTAAATATATCTCACCTAGCTTCACCTTGCATTGAAATAGCTACTTGCTTGTAAATCATATGTAGAGATAGATAGAGAGGGAGATAGAGAGTTCAACTAACACAAAAAGGAGGCTGAAGAGACAAAGAAATTGTAGTCTATTCCATTAATAGTACATATAATGTCAAGCTCACACAATACGTAATTCTCCAATTTACACAAAAAGGTGAGAAAGCATTATACTAACCAAATTGACATGTTCAAAACAACGGTATAAAATTGGTAAACAAATGATTGGATGCTCATCTAATTAATTAGCCAATCAAACAAAAGGGAATAAGAAAGAAAGCAAGATGTTTGTCACCCTTATCCAAAGAAGGCATGTCGTTCACTAAAGGTGATATGTCCTTGAGTTGGTTCAAATAGTAATTTTATTTGACGATGCCATCAAGCCGTGCCAAATCACATGGAAGGTGTATGATTTTATGATTTTCATCATCTCCTCAGGCATACTTCGAGCTCTTTATTTTCTCTTCACATTGCAGTTTGTAATCCTTGCTGCTATTATCAAATTGGATCTTCCCCTCAATAGTTATAGCTTTGGTAGTCTCCTTAAAGATATTTTGTACCATAAAAGAGCTTCCATTCTAGTTACATATTTCATTAAACCAGAACTTTCCTCAAATAATATCTCTAGAACAAAAATTCACCTTTGAAACTGCGTGCTATTTTCGATCGAGTCAACAGTGGCCCATTTTTCTTCTTCATATTTTATAAGTAAAATTACACTTCAACAGGTGATATTTAAAATTTGACATGGCATAATCCTTCAACTTACAAATACACCATATATTTGCATTAAAAAATAAGAAGTAGAAGTAATTCTTTGAAGTTTGAATGCCAAAATAAATACAAATGAATAAATATGTCCCAAAATGCTCAAGCAAGTTATCAACTACCTCAACATCAACATCATCATAATAAGGCAACTCCAAGTTTGCATCTATCTCGAAATGGCAGCAGTGTATCTTATGAGTTTGATGCATTCCTTTCAACATCTCTTCTACTCAATTCACTTGTTTCTCTTGTTGACCTCCATAGTTTTTTAAGGTTTTAAGCTAGAAAAAGCGTAATGCTTACCAACAAAAATAAGAATTTATTTGCAGACTATATTCTTCACCATTCTCTCAAATGTTTTTCCCAAATCTCCATAAGTGGTTATGCTGGTCTCTTTGATTGATATATGCTGTTCCACAATGATACAACATTAATCTAAAATCTAGGTCATGGCATCGATCGTCTCAGTTAAGCTTGGATGGAAGTGTGGATAGAGCAAAGTATGCTCTTAAGTAGCCTGATTTTATGTATATTTAACTAGGAATTTATGATGTATCTTTCATTGCACGACCAAGAAGAAACACATCTTATAAGGTCAGCAAATGAGTTTAGAACTAGATTTGAATAGAATCATCCTCAAATGATAATGAACAGAACACATCTTATATATTAGATATTCCCTTTACTTTTCTTTTGCTCTGCTTAGTCCTCAAGGGCAGAGATAAAAGAAAGAAAGAAAAAAAAAAAAGGTCAAGAGAGGTTCCAACACAAGAGAAAGAGGTTCCATTGTGTTGATAAAGCGGACATAATAGTGTAAATGTTAAATTGGGAGTAAATCAAATGTCATGTCCTACGGCTACAAAATTATCATATTTGTAAAAGTAGGATATAAGGCATTAACAATTTTGACTATTTCAAATTTATAAGAAAAGGTTATTAGATACCTATTTAAATGGCTCATATAATTGATTAACCTAAAAAATTGTGTATTTTTCATGCAACTTTAATATATTTCCATGGGACATTCGCAAAACATAAATTAGTTTAAATTAGTGGTCGAGCTAGCCAAAAATAGTCAACTCAGATGTATTTGACATGAATTGGTTTAGCTCAACCAACAAACAAAATAAGTGAAGAGCCTATTAAACCATAATCTACTCCCAGTTGTGATTCAACCTTAATTATCCACTAAGCTATTTCAAATATAAATTAGTTGAAAACTATTTTAAAATTCAATCCATCAACAAGTATTTTTAGACTTGTCATTATACCATCAAAACATGTTTTAAGAAGATTAATGTATGATTATTTCATCTACTCTTTAAGTTAAGATCATCAAAATACATAGCGCGAAGGATCGATAAAACCTTTAATCACATATTTGGATCACTTTTAATATCAACGTAAATAAAAAAAAAATTAGTAAAATACCTAAACATGTTTCTAGGCTAAACTAAAACAGTAATTTAATTTACATATAAAACATCATTTATAAAAGAAACTATATAATCCAAAAGCAAAAGCGAATTCACCATGAAAGTTGGTTACTAAGAAAGGATCTAATACTAGCTCATCTTATAAAATAGACTAGTATTATGTTGGACGCAAAAAAGAAAGCGATTAAGACTCGAAAGTCCCTTCTATTCAACTGTCATAGGATAGACAAAACACACGGATGTTCAAGCACAACAATATATACACTACACAATTCCTATGTATTTACATATCTAACACATAAACATTCATATTTACAGGCATACCACTCAAATTTTTAGCATCGCATAAAAAATACCACTATCAAAACCTTTTAAAAAGTTAAAAACACCTTTTCAAGCATATGTTTATGACATCAAATTTTGGGTGTTAGATATGTAAATACATAAGAATTGTGTGGTAATTTGGTATGTGTTTCAATAATGACCTTCAAAGCAAGATAACAATGCTGGAAATTCGCATGAACCTTAACAAAACAACACAAATACGAAATTATGAATCCTGATATGGAGCAAAAGATGAGGAAAAAAAAACGTAATGACGTACCCAGATCCCAAACCTGTAATTTAATATTATTGTACTGGACGGTTTCCACATTGAATCCAATCGCTAATCAGTAAGAAAACAGTTAGCAAACCCTAAATCGCAGCGATCAAAGAATTCAATCTTAATTCATAAACATACTTGGGATCGTAGAGACCACCTCACCCATCTGTAGCCGATCTGTATAAAGAAAACCATAAACATATAAAAACAAAATCCGTGAATAACTGAGATATAGAATCGAGAGTGAGGAGATACACAGTATAGTAGTTTTTCCGGCATTGTCGAGCCCGAGCACGAGGATTCGAGCCTCCCGGTTGCCGAAGACGGCGGAGAGCAGCCGAGTAAACACTATGCCCATGGCTGCAAATCAGGGATCGGATCTCGCAGCTTGGATCCCAACGGCCGATTCCGATTTCGGTAAAAACCTACTCAATAACAGCGAGATGATCCACAAGGAGGATGAACAGTGGAAATGAGGGAGATGGTGGGGGAGGATGCCGACCTGGCAGAGCGGAATTACGATGGCTGCTACGCCATTGGAGCTTCGCCGTTCTCTTCGCTCTTAGTTGGAGAAATATCTGGTGTGAAAGGGAAAGTGGGCGAGGGTGGTTTGTTGGCGCTATGCCTCCTTGCTTACTGAATGTCAAAGAATTTAAATAAATATTAACCTGTAGAAATTACATTTAGAACACACGAAACATTGTTATTTACAAATTAAACCATTCTCTTTGGCCTATTTTTCAAATTCTCAATAAATGCATTGGTTTCATAGTTCAAAAAAATCACTTATGTATAATTGTTTGTTCGCTTATTGGTAATTAGTTGGTTGTCTCAATTAAACTGTAGTCACTATAGAATATTGAAATAAGTTATGTTTATGATAAAGAAAATGCACAAATCTCGAGGCATTGCGTAGATCTCAAAGTAATATTTTTGAGTAAGTAACATTCAAATCTTGATAAAAAGTCATCCAGAGCTCCGATTTTAGTAATATTATAGTCAAACTGACCGACTAGATGAGACAAACCTGATGATATAAAAACTAGTTCAATCTGATTCAAATCAAGCTCAGATCAAGTCATTAAACCACGTTTGAAAGATTTTTGGACACATTTGGAAGATCAAATAGATGCTGACAGTAGCAAGCCTATACTCAAATCGAACGTCTCGACAAGAAAAATCCAACGAGCATAAGATCACTCAATTCTGACATCATTAAGACCATCAAATGCCCCTTAAACGTCATCAGATCAAGGGAAGTCTTCTGGACCGTCCGATCAAAATGGTTGCATTAATTGCACCCAAAATATTATAAATAGACCCCTAACCCTCACATGAAGGAAAAAAACATAGAGAGAGAGCCGGAGGACTTGAGAAGAAGCTGTAACTTAGCATCACCGTCGACCAACGCCGATCACAGCCGACCTTTTTCGACCGCCGCCGAACTTTGTCGACCACCGCCGACCTCCGTCGATCTCCATCACCGTCGACCACCGTCACCGTCGACCTCCGTCACCGTCGACCTCCGCCAATCATCCTCAATCACCACCAACCAGACACCGTCAGTTGACATTGTAGTCTGAAACATATAATTACTCTCTCACGTCTCTGTGACAAGGAATTTCTGTAAACATCAATCAATAGTGGATTCTCGCAACTGGGCCAAACCCTGTGGTTTTTCCTTTTACGGGTTTTCTACGTAAAAAACTCTGGAGTCATCACCGCTTATTTTTTATCTGTGTGTATGCTGAATTTTCGTACAACGCTAAGACAATAATCCGCTACTCTACCGCAGCGAATTTTCTAGCATACATCAATGTTATCCTTTTTTTTTTCGATTCCTTTAATTTCATCTTAATAACTATCATGTCCTTTTTTTTTTTTTTTTGGCACAACTTATAGGCTCCAAAAGATATATTAAACTCCATATACGACATTATAGCAGCACTCTGATATATATTAGTTGAAGTGATGTGCTAATGTGATAAACATATCCATAAAAAAGTATTTTCATTAGCTCAAACGCAACCCAAAACTCGTTAGAAATAAAACCCTTTGACTGACTAAATCTTAAAGATGATGTATAGAGATTTCTTAATTAAGAGTTTTAATTATGATAGAAAAGACTATAACAACATAATCGAGTAACATTATCACATCATATAATCTTTCTAAGTTGATCATGTCAACATAACGAAAATGAAAGACAGTGGAATGCCATTTGGGAAGCTCGCTTAACAGTATTAGGTATTCTAAAATATTTTCCATTTTACATGCAAGTAAGCTAATAAACATTGATATGCTACTAATTTTCACATGTACTAATGATCCTAAACCCTAAAAATATTGCATATATATGCACCGCGTTCCTAGATCAAGCATGTGCTTTGTCGGTTTTAAGTCCCCTTTGGTCTAAGGTTCGAATCCCCCATACGAGATGTCTGCTATATGGGAGTGGTACTCGAGTGGTTAGGCGCATGGGTCTAAACCAGACCTGACGGGTTGCGAGCTAGGAGTGATTGACAGTTCTGCCCCCTTAACCATATTTTAAAATATATATATATATATATATATATATATATATATATATATATATATATATATATGAGGTGATATATACATCTAAATGATTAATTTTGATTTATTATTTATATGTACCAAATTGGTTTTCTAATATTATGATCTAAATTGATCTAAATGTCCCAGGATTTTATTTTAAATTTTTTTTATATTAAGCAAGATATTTTTAAAATTATTTAACATACTTTTACCTATTATAAGTGCTTTTAAAAGCAAATTATTTTATTTCTTAGAACATCAAATATGGTGATTATGATTTAAATTGATTTGAAAGCACCAAACCCTTTTTTTTAGTTTTATAAAATTTTAAGAATTTTTTTAAAATAAAAAAATTTATTTATTAAAATATCAAAAATAATTTATTACAAATCAATACATAAAAATCAAAATCACAAAAATATCAAAGTCAAAAAATAAAAAATAATCCTAAATAGTTAAAGAGTCATCTGCCAACACTACATCAACTTTCTCCTAAAATAACGTTATATGATTATTTATTACGACGTATGGCATAAGTATTCCTTTTTTTATATTTTAATTAAAAATTAGGCGTCTTATAACTACTAATAATTGATAAAATCCTATCTTGGAATTTTAGCACATATATATATATATATACACACAAACGCGATGCGTGCTAGAAAATTTGTGGTGGTATTGGATTATTGTCTTAACATTACACGAGAATTCAGCACACACTCAAACAAAAAAAAAAAATCAGTTGTGACGCTAGAGATTTTTAAGTGGAAAACCCGTAAAGGGAAAAACCACGGGACATGACCCAGTTGTAAAAGTTCCTATTAGTAGATGATTATAAAGTTCCCACATCCCACAGACGAGAAAGGGTAATGATATATTCCAAATTAAAGAGTCTACTAACGATGTCTGGTTGGTGGTGATCTACGGTGACGGTCAACAGTGGCTGACGGCGATCGGCGGGCGTCGACACTACCGGCGGTGGTCGATGAAGGCTGACGATAGTCGAAGGAGGCCAACGGTAATTGACGGCGATTACCGGGTGTCGACGACGATCAGCGGATGTCGATGACGGTCGATGAGTGGCCGATGGTGATTGTCTGGTTAATGGCGGTTAACAGTGGTCCACAGCTGTCGGCGATGGGCGGTGTTCGACGACAGTCGGTGGTGGTACTGGACTTCAGCTCCTTCTCAAAGCCTCAAGTGTTTTCCCAAGACTTAAGCCCCCACTCATGTAAGGGGTGGGGTCTATTTATAGTTTTATGGGTGCAACTAATGCAGAAATATGAATCATTTTGATCGGACGATCCAGAGAGCTTCCTTCGATCATAAGCAATTTAAGTGGTATTTGGATGTCTTAATGATGTCGGAACTAAGTGATCTTGGTCTGGTTAGATTCGTCTTATCGAGATGCTCGATTCGATTATGAACTTGTCGGGTTTGACATCTGTTCGATCTTCAAAGGTGTCTGAGAACCTTCCAAAAGCGATTAAATTACTTGATCAGTTCTTGATTTGACTCGAATTTGTCTAATTTTGATGTCATTAGGTTTCTCTTATCGAGCCGGTCAGTTTGACTATAAGTTAGCTGAAATCGGAGCTCTGAAAGACTATTTATCAAAATTTGAACGTTTCTTGCTCAATATATTGTCTCGAGATCCGTGTCATACATCGAGATTCGTGCTAGATTATGAAAATTTGTTGGTGTCGCGCGTACGCGCGCGCATGTGTGTGTGTGTAATAGGTAGATCGATATTTGGCAGAGACCCAAATATTGTTTTCCCATGCGTTCAAAACCTATGATGAGAATCCCGCGCCATGTGCCCGTAATTCAACCCCCCCACACACCACGAAGGGGATCGAACTCTCGCCAAAAGGGACTTACAATGACCCCACCACCAATTGGATAAGGAATTGGGCACATAACCGGATGAAGATGAAAAATCTCAAGAGCGCCTATGAGATTGTTGGTGATGGCGAGGGGATAGATTCTTTCCTTGGGTAAAATCTACCAAGAGGTAGGTCGATGCCTTCGCTCAGCTTTCCAACACTGGCTAGCTCTAATGTTTATCTGTCATGCTCTAGTTCGATCGATTTCAATTTGGATCGTTCTTGGCTCGAATGACTGCATACAATTGGATAATTGGACACTGTAGTCTCATTTGTTGTAATTCATATCTTATGGATCGTTGGATCTCCTCCAGACCACGCTAACAAATTCTTGATGGACATTAACATAAAAAAAATTAAAAGTTGACTAGACTTCAGTCCACAAATTAAAAACATGGCAGTCCTTTGTTTGCACCCCATCACTTATCAATGTCGAGGGATGAGCATTCGTTCGATTCAGATGGATCGGTTTTAAAATCAGTCCTACCGACTACAACTGAAATTCAGAATCCAAAAAATTGAACCAATCAAATTTTTGATAAAACCTAACCGAGCAAACTAAAATTTAAATAAAACAAAATTTAATTGTCTATTATAATTTGACTCACAACAAGCATTATGAATTATATATTTTATCCACATAATATATGGATCCACTATTTATTTAATTCCAATATTACATATAATACAAATTTTGACCTTTTTTAGTTTATTTGATATTTACTTAACATATAATAAAAATTTTAAATAAAATTTTGATTTTTTTTTTCAATTAAATGAAAATTAAAAATTAAATCACAAAATGAAATGGAATATTAAAGTTTTAAATATTATTAAATATTATTATGAATTAAAAATATAATTAATATTAAATTATTATTAAGTGGAAATAACATTTTTTTAATTTTTAAAAGGCATTACATTTTTTTGTGTGCATAGTAACATCAAATATAAAAGAAGAAAATATTGTGTCCATATGTGGGGTGTCTGCATGTCTAACCACCCGCCGCCACGTCGTCATATACCTCATCGGCGGGCGATGTGGCGGCCGGTGGTTGACAGTCCGAACGTGTAGACGTCCAAATGCATTATTTTTCCAAAAATTAAGAATCATTTATTTATATATCATAAAATTCTTATATGTCTATATATCTTGACTAAACTTTCATATGTGCACATATAGGTCAGATCTTTAACATCACAACAAATATATCGCTATTAAATTTCTTAAAAATTAAAATATATTTTTTCACATAGATTTAAAGCACAAAAATATTATATATAAAGGGAAAATTTTGAAATAACATATTTTACCCATACTATACTATAGAGGGTGTACTGTATATTATTGTCTTACTATATGCCTCAACATTTTGGTCGGTAATTGAGCTGGTTTCGATCGGCTTTTTAATCGATCAAACGATCGACCTTTGACTAGGAAGTCAGTCGGTTCTTGTGTGAGGTAGTCGATCAGCTTTCAAGCAGTCGATCAGCTTGTCTAATTGTTATCCCTTGGTGATCTCTAGTGATATCTGAGGGAGTTGTTAAGAGAGTTTTGTGTTGATACTTGTTTGATTGTTGGGCCTGTTAGACCTTTCACTAACCATTTCTTTAAGATGGATCATTTCGGACGTCTAGCCTAGTTGGCACTTTGGTCGTTCGGCTTATAATAGATCAGTTGGGTGGTCTATAGCGGATAGGATTCATGAGACCTTGCATATTCTCATCAGAGAGATCCTCATCGTTCGATCTGGATCATTAAATTATCTCGAGATTCATTACGATACACTTTTGAAGGATAATATGTAAATATAAAATTATATGTTTGAGATATATAAATGAAGAAAATTGTGTGCTGCCTATATAAATTTCCCGGCAGCTTCGGGGATTCTATCCACCGCGAAAACCCCCGCGGTTTCCGTTCCCCGAAGCCTTAAGAAGATGAGAACAGAAGAGAATTCGAGCTGATAGAGGAAGAACAGAAGAAGGAGACAGCGGTGGAGATGTGCCAGAACCCTAACCCTACCTTCGGGGCGAGCACTAATGGCTTCCCTGGCCCCAGCAGCTCAAAGGAGGATCGGGAGCTCAGAAGACAAGTACAGGTGAAGGAGTTCGCGCTGGTCCTCGCCGGCGGCGATGCGGCCGTGCGAACTCAGGCCGCTCGGGATATACGCAAGATAGTTCGCGGATCGCCCAGAAGGCGCTCGGCTTTTGGTGTTCCCGCGATCATTCAGCCGCTTGTGGACATGCTCCACTCTGCGGATCACGGCTCGAGGGAGTCGGCACTCCTTGCGCTGCTCAATATGGCAGTTCGCAATGAACAGTGAGTGAACATTTTCGTTTGTTATTGATTTGATGCTTTAGAAATTGTTTCAGTTTGAGGGTTTTCATGGCGCTTTTGTTTTGCATTTTTGAAATTATAGGAGCTGATTTGAAGATAGTTTGGTTTGTAATTATAATGTCATTAGGTTGGTCTGTGTGTGTTTGCCAATCTTCAAATTACACATAACAAAAATAGCACCATTACCACTTTTTAGAAGTTGAATACACCATTTTCATTAGGTTTAAAGCACCAAAGTGCTCTGTGTTGTGAATTCAAGTGTGATATACGTAAATACTTTAGAATTGTGTGCTATTTATGTGAATCTCTGTATATATATATTTGGGGGGAGATTGTGTTCTATAGGGTGTATTCCAATGGTGGTTGTGACTGAGTAAATAGGGAGGGAGGGAGATTTTGGACCTCTTGATATTTAAGCTTTAATTTCAAAGGTGAATATGAGGAGAGATTTAGGAAATAGTGGGGCACTTGATGCCTCCCTATATGCATGTAATGATTTGCTAATTGCAATATCTATGAGTTTTCATTTATCAACTCATTAGTGTGTGCATTATTGAAGTTGGTAAGGCTATGTTTCACAGGAAAGAACATCACTTTTTCTTTATTTACAGTCATGGTAGTCTAGGCCCCATTGTGGTACCTAAAAATGTGTCAACTTCAATCAACCTATCTTTAAAATCACCTTTTCCTTGTTATCTTTGTTGATTTGGTATGACTCTTTCAGAGATTATAAAATAATAAGATTTTTTTTTTTATTTATAAATATTATTATAAGTTAGAAATTCTCTAGAATAATTTGTTCCAAATAAATTCTTCCTTACATATAGATATAAATTTGGAATTATTTTGTGAGTTAGAATTTCAAAATACTTGGCTCAACTTATTTATTTCTTGGAAAGTGGAAATGAATAGTTCATTCTTTTTTTTTTTGGCTTTTTAAGTGGAATGAAAAATAAAAAAAAGGATGGGCTATTTTCAATAAATTATGATATGGTGGATGTGAAATTTTTAATTTGTAATTATTATATGAATAAGAAATCAAAATCTGAACTTTGCTTGTTTATTTAAGGGGTTTATGGTTTATCATGAGTATTAATAGGTTTTCTCAGGCACACATAAACCCTTCATTACCGATATTGGGTTTTATTCTTTAGAACATTAGGAAGAAAGTCAAATTTTATGGCTTTTAAGATTTCATACACTTTAAGTTACTCATGCACAAATATCCATTTCAAGCATCAACCTATGTTATTCAACTTAATAACTACTTTAAAAAGTATACTTACAATGTTGCTCGTAACAAATGGTTTATTACCTAATTTTGGATGAGCAAATAGAAAATGACTCCTTTTTATTTTAGGTTGTTACCATATCAGCAATAGTGCACCGAATCCCATTAGAAGTCTACAGTTAAGCGTGTTTGGGTGATAGTAGTACTGGGATGGGTGTACTCTTGAGAAGTCATTCTGTTGCACCTCTTCTTTTTTACCTCACTTAGTGAGATAAAGGCTTGTTGTTGTTGTTATGCAAGTTCTTTATGATTGCTTCTAGTGTTTTTTCTTTTTTTTTTTTTTTTTTTTTTTGTTAATCATGGAAAGTAATGGAGAAAAAGTATTCATGTAGCCGACCCCACTTAGTGGAATTAAAGCTTTGTTGTTGTTGTTGTTGTTGTTTTATGAAAAGTAAACAGTTGCATTTTATTTTTCATCATCACAATAATTGTGATAAATTCATTGAAGTTGTGATAATGACCGGAATTTCAATAATGCAACTATTTCCATTCTATCTCAATTATTTAATCAAAATCTAAAGAGTATTTGTTTCAACACTCAACCTTGTGAAAGATTATTGCTTTATCAAAAGTAATCCCTGATTAATTCTTAAATATATTATGCCATCATTCTATTTCTTTGTTACGTTATGTATATATTTATATATATAGGGGCATTTACATATATGCCTCTCATTTCTTATGTATTTACATACATCAAACTCCTAAACTTTAATTTTTACATTTACACACCTCAAATCTTTCATATCTCATACATCCATTTTAACTCTCAAGAGTTGAAACACACCTTTTCATGCATAAGAAAGGTGGCATGCATGTAGCAAAAATTGAGATGCATCTTGTCATGCATGTAGTAAAAAATTGAACTTTTTCATATTAGATATGTAAATACGTAAGAATTGACTGGTATGTATGTAAATCTTCCACACACACACATAATAGATAGATGGATACACACATTTTATTATCTTAATATCTCATAAACTATTGTTTCTAAACATGTTCATGATTGTCTTTCAGAAACAAGGAGAAGATAGTTTCAAGTGGTGTTGTTCCTCTCCTCATCGAAATGCTCAGGTCCGATAACACTCTAAGAGATGCAGCCACTGCCGCAATCCTCACTCTATCATCTTCAAAGCCCAATAAACCGATCATTGCTGCCGCAGGCGCAATCCCTCTCCTTGTCAACATTCTAACTTCCGGAACTATTCAAGGCCGCGTCGACGCCGTAACCGCTCTTCACAACCTCTCCAATCATTTCGATAGCTCCGACAATCTCTTCCTCTCCGTCAACTCCGTAAGCCCCCTCCTGGCCCTCCTCAAAGACAGCAAAAAGAACTCTAAATTCGCCGACAAAGCCACCTCTCTTCTGGCCATTCTTTCTGAATCAGAACAAGGTATATTCACCATCTCGGAAGCCAAAGGTGGGATTCCGACTCTCGTTGAAACCGTCGAAGATGGTTCATTGATCAGCACGGAGCATGCGGTTAGTGTCCTTCTTTCGCTGTGTCGAAGCAGCAGGGAGAAATACAGAGAATTGATTCTGAATGAAGGACCGATTCCAGGTCTTCTTTTGTTAACAGTGGAGGGGACAAAGAGGGCTTGTGATCTTTCTCACGAGCTTCTAAGGCTGCTTAGATGTGATTCAGAGTTAAGGGAGGTGGGATCTGAGGGTTCTGTAACTATTGTTTGTGGTGTTGATGGGGCTTATGATGAGGTTGAAGAAACTGCAAAAAGCAAAAATGATTGAAGATGTGGTTCAGCTGAGTGTGGCAACAGCCATGATTGATGATAAGTGGTTTGGATCTCTCAGATCAGTTTAATAATTTTAGCCAAAAATGTCTAACTTCTAGCAGGAAATGCAAAGTTAAGAAATTGTATATTTTGATTTGATTATATATTGTTCTTTGGTGTTTGTAAGGTGTATTATATAGTGTTGGATGGAATGGTTGATTGGAATTTAATATCCTTCTGACTGTTTTAAATCAAACAATTGAAGATTTACATAAAGACCAATCAAGTTTTATGTATTTACTTGTGTAATACCCAAATTTTAATTTATACATTGTGACTTGTAAGCATGCATTTATCAATAAATAAAGGTGTGTTTGGGACAGCTTATCCACTGCGGCGGTGTTTTAAAAATTACGTTTACGCAACTTATTCGAAAACGCAGTTAATTTTTTACACTAAATGCGGAACGTAAATCGAGCCTTGCAGTCCGCATTTCCAGATAAACGGCTTATCTGCATAAGCAGAAACTGTCTCAAACGCACCCTAAATTAAAAGCTGAGGCTTCCCACTTCACTGTTTAGTACTTCGCTTGTAATGAGAATCCAATAATTTCTATCATAATAATAATGTATGAATATTCTAATATAAATAATATCAAAATATATTAATAAATTATCGAATTTATTTTGCAATTAATGTAATACAACTTAAAAATTAGATAAAAATAACTAAAAAGAACGAAACAACCCAAAACACAACTCTCATTACTTCCTTTAACAGAAAATGAATCACCAAAACAAAATCATAAAATTTTATTTACATAACAAACCCTTTCAAAGAGAAGACTGTTCAACTCACTCAACTAACTCCCAGTTGAAATTGCAGCCTTGACAAAATCCTCACAAGTAGAGAAACCAGCAGAAAGA
Source organism: Papilionanthe hookeriana x Papilionanthe teres (assembly GCA_022702705.1). NCBI lineage: Eukaryota > Viridiplantae > Streptophyta > Magnoliopsida > Asparagales > Orchidaceae > Papilionanthe > Papilionanthe hookeriana x Papilionanthe teres. The sequence goes on along the minus strand of CM040427.1, from coordinate 64,826,899 downwards.
ACATCCCCTAAGGCCCCCATCACATCAAAAACCTCCTGAAGATCGACGGCCGAGATCATATCCTCGAGACACGAAAGGAATTCCTTTGAGAACCCAACCATTTCCCTAACATTCACTAACCTCTCCTTCATCACCAATTCCCATCTTTCCTTCTCGTTATCTCCCTCAGCCTCCATCCTCGACGGTTTGCTCGGCTTGAAGAATCGCTGGAGCTGCTCGATCAGGCCGGTGTATACCAGCATCGGTTTGATGACGGCGAAGAGCTTTGCGCTGCCGTCGATGCCGGTCGAAGAGCCTTCTTGCATTCGAGCGGACGACGGAGAAGAAGATTCGGCGAGTCGAAGGGAGGAAGATGACTTGCCGTGCTTGTGCTGCATGTAGGCATGGTAGATGCCCCGCTGGAGAAAGCCGAGGCGGTGTTGCGACCAGCTTTCATAGGATTCGGAGAGGAGCGAGTTCACCATCATGAATTGGATGGTTTCGTCGGTGGAGGGGGTGGAAGAGCGAGCGGCCGAAGGAGGCAAGGGGCGGCTGGGGGAGTGGGATGGGGTAGAGGAGGAGAGATACGCGGCGACAGACTTCACCATGGATTGGCGCTGCTGTTGATTGGAGCTTCCATGGTCGAGCAGGTAAGAGGCCATCTGAATCATAAAGGGGAGGAAGCGGGCGTTGCTTTCTCGTCCGCCGCCTTTGCAGTCGGTGTTGAAAGCGGCACCGGTGGCGAATCGAGCCAGCATCTTCATCGAATATAAATGCAGGCAGGCATAAGTTTAGAGAGTAAAAGAGGAGGGCAAAAAAAAAAAAGATTTATAAAAATGCCTGAACTTTAACTTTTACATGCATGCCACCTTTATATGACTTTTTAAAGGTTAATGGTGGTATGTATGGAGGTATAGTTTAGGTGTGAGATATGTAAATACATAAGAATTGGGTGGTTATGTATATAAATGCCCCAAAAATTAAACAAAGTTCAGAAATCAAGCTAAGGTCAAGGAATTAAGTATAAGAGTGAAAGGAAGTTGGTAGATTACTTGAAAAGTGAATTCCAATATCATTAATGATTTTGTTATTTATTTTTATGTTGTTTTTTATATGTTTTTACTTGAAATAGGATATATTTAGTATGGTATAATATATTTAATTGTTTTTAAAAACACTTGCAATAATTTTTATATGTTTTAAGTACTTAAAAATAAATAAATTATTTTTTATAATAAAAACTAAAAAACAGGACTAAAAAATATACTAAACAAACATGTTTTTTAAGATAAAAGCAAAAATAAAAACAAAAAACAAAAAAAAGAAAGAGGGATTTTCATAAATAGCACACAATTCATATGTATTTATATATCTCACACTTAACATTCCATATTTAGATGCATAACACTTCAACGTCTAATATCACATCAAAAATAACCCTATTATCACTTTTTGAAAGCAAATTACACATTTTCATGCATAGGTTTAAAGCGCCTAAATGCTATGTATATAAATATGAAAGTTTAGGTGTGAGATGTAAATACCTAAGAATTGTGCGCTAAGAATGCAAATTTCACATAATAAAAATGATCCCAAACAATCCCTAAAAGATCAAGATTTCAGAACCATGCCAATAAAGAAGAAAACATACCAGAACGATGTCGTAAGTGAGCAATCGAAGCCGACTTCCATCCGCACGGCCAAGAGCATTAAGGTTATCCCAATATTGATCAATGTACCGAACATATTGTGCCACCGGAACCGAAGGATCATTTATTGGAAAAATGGAATTACATAACGTCTCGTTGTTCCTAAGCGTAGCGCCTTCCCATTCTTTCTTCGGATTTCTCAGTGCAGCATCAGCTCGTTTCGCCTCTTGATGGCATTGAAAATGAATTATGTTAAAATGACTCACAGTTGTATAAACGCAATCTCCGCGCCCACTTGTAGACGAAATTGTGCCAAGATTAACGCGTTTACTATAGGTGTAAACACCCAACATTTCATTTGGTCTCAGATTGTAGCCTTCACGGCAAACCATGCATGCCAATCCATCTTCCTCTTCTTCAACATCTTCAAGACCTTCGATTGCGGGCTGTGAAACAACGATTCGTTCGCCTCCATCTGAAGCGAACTCTTGCCGCATACCCAGCCCCTAAAAGATGGAAAAAATGAATTACACGTTTGAACAGGAGTTACAAAATTAAATCATTGAGGTTCAAATTAATGGTAATATCGCCGCTTTCACTCAAATTTAGAAAATATTCCCTTAGGCAACAAATCAAAATCAAAACAGTGACTTTCATAATTGTTTGAATTAAACAATGGTGACTTTCAAACATGAATACATCAAGGCAAAACGATCAGGGAAGAACTTGCTTTTGTAGTCTCTTTATGCCGTGAAATCAAACTTAATTCATAATGTAAAAAAAGGGGGCATTTACATACATAGAACACAATTCTTATGTATTTACATATCTCACACCAAACTTCCATATTCACACACTTAGCGCTCAAATCTCTAATATCACGTAGAAAATAACACTACTACCATATTTTAGACGTGAAATAAACATTTTCATGCATAGGTTTAAAACATCAAAATGCTATGTAAGTAAATATTCAAATTTAGGAGTGAGATATGAAAATGCATAAAAACTACGTGTTACATATGTAAATTTCCTTCACCAAAAAAAAAAAAACAGTCACTTTAGATAAATCAAATGACAAAACTGACGAGTGCAGTGAAAAAGAAAAAGAGATCATACTGTAAACAAAAGAAACAAGCTTCAGCTGCTGAACTAAAAGACCTGTAAATGACATGTTTAAAGTGCTAATATGTCCCATAGAAAATTAAATACAGTGCATAATACTCATTCGTGAAAATTACACCCAAAAAAATGTATCTATTCAACAGTGCGGATAAATAAGCTTACATACTAATCAGTTTTGTACATTAAAATTCAATTAAATAACAAATAATTCTATTAATCAAGAATAAATTCATAATATAAAACCCGATATATTTAAAAAATTAATACACACACACACCCACCCAATGTATCAATATCTGTTTATTTTACTAGATACCTCCTACATTGAAAAGACTAGTATAGACTATCGAGTAGTCAAGGAACCAAATAAAATTACATGTAAGCATTCCAGCCAATTGATTAAAAACCAAGTAAAACAAAACAAAGGAAATGTTTTTTAGAGGCAATTACATACATAAAACCCAATTCTTATGTATTTACTTAACATATCTAACACCAAAGCTTTGCTTTTTTGACATTTATACTATGCAAATGTATCATATCACATCAAAAGTACCACTACTTTAACTTTTAAAAAGTGAAACACACTTTTTTATTGTATAGGTGAGGTGACATCTATGTAAAAATTTGAAGTTTATACGTTAAATATGTAAATACATAAGAATTAAGTGGTATGTATGTAAATCTTATATGCTGTTCCACCACCAATTAACCAACCAGAAAAACATTAATCAGCAATGTAAAAAACAGAAAGGGATACCTGTAGCAACTCCTCCCTATTTCTCAGAGCCCTTCGACGCATTTCATCCCTAGTAGCATGCCGCAATTTACGCACTTTATCCTTCAAAAAACCATCACCATTATCCTCCTTATCTGCCAAAACATCCAATAAGTTTTCAGCTCTCGCACCAATTTCATTTTCTCCAGGTACCCCCTCAAGAGCATGAAGGATAGGCAAAACTCCTCCTTCATCGATGCATCTCTGTGTAGGTAAGTGACCCTTCGACAGCCCCCTCAGCATCGACAAAATTAGTGGAACAGATTGAAGTTTCAAACCATACGCCCACTCGTTACTCAATCTGTAGCCCGACTGACCCACGACTGTGAAACATTCTTGTAAGTATTGAACGGCGACCTGCGTGATTCCTTTCTCCAGAATGATGTCTTTCAGCATCTCTCCGCATGAGCTTGTCTTAAGAGACTCGGATACCCGAACGAAATTTTCCACATTGGATCTCTGCTTCGCTGCTTGGGAAGCCAGGCTCTCAACTTTGGGATTATCACCATGTTCTTTCTGCAACCGATCAAATTCATGCCAGTTATGCAAGCAAAGATCAAAGTGCTGGATGAGAGCTTCCATGGCGGCTGGTTCTCCATAAGTCAGGTATGGAAGTATCCTTGCTAGCATCTCGTTGTTCTGTTGATGTTTATTAGACTTTAGACTAGGATGGCTTAGTCTTTCGAGGAACATTAGAACTATCTTCTTCGCCTGTTCGCCGGCACCACTTTCGGAGTTCGTGACTGTGAAGACGCTTTCGGTGATGCTGATATCACTTTCGTTAGCTTCCATTGTGAGGCTCTCGACGATCAAAAGGATGCCTTCGGCGACCTCCATGGCTTCGACTGCGAAGGCACGCCTTGCAGTCTCCAAAAGCATCCCCAGGGCTCCTAAGCGTAATAAAGCACGCCTGTTTTCTCGTATCTTGCAACAATACATCAGAAGATTGAGCACGGAAGCCAGTTCTTCATGATTAGATTTTAGTTTGTCGTCGCCCAGATTCTGTCATATAGTTTAACTTAGTATGAAAAGAGTAAAGAAGTATTATTGTCGGAGTGGTGACATGCCACACCATATGCATGTTCTTACAAGAATGGGAGGAATCAGCCCATTTTTTTTAGGGTGGAAATAGTTTTAAGCATTAAATAATATATATTATAATAATTATTACTAGTATTATTAAATGAATGAAAATATGGAAAAAAATACAAATAATTAAATATTATAGGATTTATGAAATGGAAATATAAATAGACAAGAATGTAAACTTTTATAATACACACACATACGTGTGTCTATATCTATATCTATATATCTATATATACATCTATATATCTGTGTTTGTGTGTTTTGTTAAGTTGGGTATTCATTTTACGAGGATTGGGCAAAATCATAAATTGAGGGTGGACAAACGTCTAAAATTTAATATTTTTTATAAAGTAATTAAAATTATGATAAATGCCAACCCTCACTAGAAGAAAATATTCTGGACGCGATACAGTGGGCGGTTTTTTTTTTTTTTCTCTTTCTCTGCTGCACCCTGTGTATCGCGTCTGTTGTCTGGACATAGCTTGAGACTGGACTCCGTACACAATATTTTTCCTCACTATAAGATGGTTCAGCTTATGAATGCCAATGATGGAACCATGCAAAATAAATATTCACCACAAAAACAAACACTGCTTACCTGAATCATACTCAAAATAACTTCAAGCCCTCCACATTCCCTTACAGCACCTGCTATTGCAAATTCAACCTCGGGGTCACGTAATTCCTCTCTTTCTTCATCAAGTTCTTTGATCATTCGCTCAGTTGCTTCACCATCCAAACCCTTTAAAAACAAAACTCCAATGTAATAAATGCACGAAATAAAGGAAATTTTGTAGTGGAGCAGAAAGACTTCTACTTGAGGGAATATAAAAGTGCACAAAAATATAATCACTTGTCGCAAAACATAGAATACTCTGCAGGAGAGCGTTGAAATTTACAAAGAGAATTAAAATTTCCTACAATATACCTGAAATCACACGAAGTATAGCATACAAGCCGATAAAAGTGAGTTCTTACAGAGGTAAAAGGACATTCAAGTTGATATTGTTGTAATCATTTGTACAAATAAGGCAACATACATCAAGAAAAAAGGGACATTATTCCGTAGCCATTAAGCTACAGTTTCAACCCTGTGATATGTGGAGCGGGTTGATAAATTTCAGCGTCTTATCTTTCTAATAAATCTAGACATGCATGACGTATTCTTAGGCTAAAATCAACATGCAAACAAGACCAATGAACTTTCATGAAAGTTAAAATTATTTAATGTAGGCAACTAACCTGGAGTCTGTATGTTACTGTCATTGGGGGACAATCTCGGCTTGATGTGAATGAAGCAGAGGATGGTATGACAGCGCTGGCCAATTTGCTCTGTGATTGGCTATGATGCTTCTTCCACACCTGCTCATATACTTGTGAAATGCTCAAGTCAAGTGATATTATATTTCCAGCAACTAGCAACTCCATCCCATAATCATCTTCTAGAAGACCTAGGAGATCAAGCTGATGACAAATTTTGTTTTTAACATCCCTCATTAAAGGACCAATTTCAACGCTTGAATAAGGATTCTTCGTCATAGAACCCCTTATAAACTCCTCTTGCGTATGTGCCTTGTTGAGGATAAGAAGATAAACTGGCTCGGGCTTAGATGGGCATATCATATTGCAGAGCTGCTCCAAAATAAACTGCATAACGGCATAGTGAACAAGAACCAGTCAAACCAAATTTAGAATTTAATTGTAAAACTAAAAATGAAAGACAATATTATTCTAGTATCTAAAATTGAGGATAGATCTTTTCCATTTGCAGACCCAACTTTTTGTTTGCAAATAAATAGTAAACTCCATTAGTTAATGGTAATTCCTATAAAAGGTTAGGTGCAAAGTGGTGCCAACATCGATGTATGCAAAAGATTCTTATTTAAATTTCACCTTTTCTTTCTTTGGCCCTTTCTATTTTATTAATTTGGTGAAAGTTCATGGCAGACTGTTAAAGGACTACATAAAAATAAAAAAATAAAAACCAAACATTGAGCGGAAGTTTTCAAAACAGGAAACATTTAAGAATTCAAGCTTAAGCATTCCTTACCAACTTAGTACGTCCTTTTTTCTCCTTCACATGATTCTGTAGACCAGAGATACATGCATGAATGAACTTGCGTTTGTTACCAGTGCTCTCTAACATTAGACCATCCAAAAGATCTTTTAGAAGCCTGTTGCAATCGCTTATTAGTTTCGTCTTCTGCACAATTAAACCTCGAATGACAAGGAGAGCCTCGAGCATTTGAGATAATAGCTCGTATTTCATGAATCTGGCAAAATTAAAAAAATCAATGAAGGAAGTTAAAGGATAAATCCATATTACAATACACAAAAAAGGAGCATTTAAATACCACCCAATTCCTATGTAACATATCTAACACTTAAACTTTGATTTTTACATTTAAATCACCCAAATCTTTCATAAAACGTAAAAAATACCACTATTTTAACTTCTGAAAACTTAAATACATCTTTTCATGCGTAGATAAGGTGGCATATATGTAAAAATCAAAGTTTAAGTGTTAGATATGTAAAAACATAAGAATTGAGTGTTATGTATGTAAATCTTCCAAAACTAAAAGGCAGACATACCTCACCCGAATATTGGGTAACTCGAGAAACTTACTAAGCAGCTCGATAAGTTTATAGAGGATGAATCCTTGTGAGATATCAATATTGAGGCTCCGCTCTTGTGAATTCACATTACCTACCTCCTGCCCTATTAATCGACACAATGTACTTAGGCATCCCTTTGCAGTCAAGAAAAGCCTAGCACCTTCAGAATCTATCATTTTGAAGAATAACTCAAAATATTCTGCTGCACTTTCACCAGTGGGTAGTGTTGAAGGAAGCAACAACATGAGTAAGTTCAACAACTGGAAACGCCTTGGCGAGTCTGGTGGACATAGTAAACTGATAAGAGTACATACTTCAGATCTTATGGACTGTGAGCAAGCACTTAATATCAGATCTGAAACCCAAGAGCCCAGTGCAAATGATGAGAAGTCGCTCTTGGCTGTTCTTTTACAAGAACGATGTTTCCATTTAAGTCCGTATTTAAGAGCTAAATAATCAGACCTCTGAGAATCCTGATGAGCCGCTTGAGAAGAAACCTTAACTGCCTGTGAGACTTTGTACTGCCTCCGAACAAAATCAAGATAAGTAGCACCTTTTTCCCACTCAGAATAGCTCAAAAGTGGAATATCCCGAGCCTTTTGAATACCATCCCATTGCTTTTCTGGCAAGTCAGATGGAGACTTGCTCCCGCCAGCATAGTTGTCCAAGGATATAAAAGGTTTTACAGCAGGATCACTCTTATTAGACTGTGAGGTAGTTGATTTCCCACCTTGTTCCTTTTCTGAAACATCGGTTTTAGGAGGAGTACATGCCTGAGATATTATTCTTAAACAAGGAAGAATAACATGCTCTGATATGGAGGGGTGCTTTGCACCTACCTTAATTGAAAAAAATAGAAGCTGAAAAGCAACACGGAGCCTTGTTTCCCAGAATTCATCTACCAAAGCACACGTCTCAGAAAGTAAAAACAGCTCTTCCCGAGTTGCTACTGCAATGTCCATGGAGCGATGGTGCTCTAGGCAATACATCACTTTCTTCTGTATCAAAGTATTCAGCTCAGCAACTGCTGTAGAATCCCCTTCTGAAAAGGCACAAAGAACAACTCTGGCCTGGATACGAGCTGTCTTTGGACCTTGATGAATGTTGTTTTCAAACAACTCGGATAAAATTCTAGCACCAACAAGTTGCTTCTTGCAACCTGGATACTTTGAAAGCACTCGCAACAACTCCATACACTGTGTGACGAACGTAGTAGCGCATCCATAGCAATTACTTGGAGAACGCAGAACAGACAATCTGGCTGGAGTAACAGCATCTTCAGTCTTTTTCTCATACAGGTAGTTCATCAACACTCTCCGGAGACCCTGCAGAGTTTGGACGCTTTTACTGACAGAATCAAAAGCAGCTTTGCATTTCTCACCATAAAGCACACCGATAAGTGCAATTTTCCTGTTTATCTTGCATGAAGGGCCGGGTAATGAAACCATCATTTGTTGGACAGTGTCTTTTTGCTGTGGATCGATTTCATGCTCCCCAATACTAGAGATAAGCTTAAGCAAAGGTTTCTTAAACCCCACAAGTTGCTGGTATCTTCTATGTGCGTTCTCGGACTCTGCTTCAATTGCTGCCAAACATTTCTTCATATCATCATCATTTTCCATATTATCAAATGAAAAGCTTTGTTTTGCCATAAAATTGAATTCAAATCGCCCATATTTGCTATAACCACACTCATTGCATAGGAAGGAATCAAGATTTTCATAGTTGATGTTACGACATTGTCGGCATTGGTAAGCATTTTCATGGCAGTTGCTACAGATACCATGTTTGTCCGTCACAGACTTGGTACAGCGAGGGCACTGCAATGACTCTTGTGAGGAAGCTTGGAGATTTTCATAAAAAGAATCCAACTCGATCATAAAATTGCAAGCAGTGATAGGAATTGGGAATTCGACCTTCAACTCTGTCTGATTAAAGGCAAGATGGCAACTTTTAGCACGTTTCCACAGCAGCCAATTATTCTTTAGTTCTGAAAGATCAGAAACAGGCCTATTGTTGTAGTACAAGTTCAGAACTTTTACAGATTTAGATTTCCGAACATCATGTACATTCATGGTCACTGTTTGGATGGTATAACTTCCGGTACATTTGACAATTATCCGATTGTCAGTAAACTTTGACTCCGATTTTAGGCTTTCCAGTTTCATCCTGCTATAAGGAAGCTCTGGACAACTACAAGCTACACAGGGTTCACTTTCAAGATAGTAACCATCAAACTCTACCAAGCCACTTAAGGTGTTATAGATACTTGAATTTGGGTGATTTGCCAAAAGCTCGTTCTGCGAGTGAAGAGTATCAAACAAACTGCTTACAACATCAGATGTTAAGCAGCAACTTACATGCTCTGTGTCAATTTGCTTAATAGTTCCATCAGGATCCTTTCCTAGTATCCAGGTCATGAGTTCTATACACTCCACAATGTTTGGGCCATACATTGGTAGTAATTTCACCTTTCCTAGAAGAACAGTTAGCATAGACTTCTTGAATGAAGGTTTTCCATGATGCCAGATGCCATATAAAACGCACTTAGCCTCAAGTCGAACACTTGCTGAATTCCACTCCAGTAAAAATGAATCAATAAATCGCTTCAAAACAGAGCCATCTCTGTCACTGAATGTCTCTACAGCTTGTTCCATGTCCATAAAAGCCTTGTCAGAGCTACTTTCATTTCCATCTTCTCCCTTTCTCTTCTTTTTTGAATCTACAGACTGAGTTCCAAGCTTTTTAGAATTTGACCCCACATCACCAGCATCCACTTTCTGTGTGGAAGAACCAAGATCCCTTCCATTGAAAAATGCGAGATTCAGAAGTTTAAGAGCATGGATGGTAGATTCTTCCCCAAAATAAAAGATTGAATTTATCAAAAAGGGTATAAAGTCGACATGTTTCAAGCAGTACTTCTGCCAATTTCTGGGCCTGGCCCCAGCCACCTCAGATAAAGCCGACAAGCATTTAACAAGCTTGACACTTCTATCATATGTCACTGGATTTTGAAAGCCTCCTGTTTTATTCACAAGTTTGTACAACTTCTTAACCTCGTTAGAGAACTGCCATGAATCTCTCACGCTATAATAATGAGTTTTGCTCCCACATAGATGCAGGAAAAGCCTTCTGGCATATCTACGTATAAATGTGGTATGTGGATTGTTGATATAACTGCAGAAAACATCCTGAAATCCATCTAACTTCAAATCCTTTCCGAGTCCCATCTTGCATGTTTTATCCTTGTCAGTTGATTTTTCGGTCTTCTCAGGGCGTACTAAACTATAAACCAGGCGGAAAGTGTTTTCTAACAGTAGCTTGTGGTAATCCCCAAAAAGATCAGCACGGTGTGTTTTTGCATAAGAATCTGAAAAGAAAGGAGAGAAATTACCAGCTGGAAGCTCTCTTCGAACACTTAACAGAGAGCCGCAGCCCGAACCAGCTGCCCCACTTTCGAAGTTCCCCGATGACGACTTAAATGCATTCACAAGCTGGCCCAGTATATCCATCAAATAGTTTAGAAAATGCTGCTGTCTTAGTACAGAGCAGGCACGAATGAGCTGTGAGGTGAACTCATTTTTTTCCTTGTCATCAGAGGATGGAGGCGTCAAACATGGAAACTGAACCTGAACAGATGCTTTATCTTGGGAGTCAGCAGCACCAGCAGGTTTTGATAAAGAATTGTCAACGCCGGGTTGATGCCAATTCCGAAGCATTAAGGTGAAGTACATGTAAACAAGAATAGAAACCTCCCCAAAAACTGAGCGGACTTTGGTGGAAAAAGGTTTGCTGAGATCAATCTCACGCAAAAACCATTTTACAAATTTTTCTAAGTCCAAATTCTCAGGGTTCAAGCTATCCATAAAAGGACCACCAACTGCAGAAGATAGTCTGTAAAACAGCTGCATGACAGGAATTGCCCGCACACCAGAAGTTGTCTGCATCCATCCTTTGAGCTCTTCCAGCAATTGACGAAGCAGGAAAGAGTTCACAGTACGCTTTGAAGCTGAAATTGTAACCATCCGTTGGTCAACCACAGATGAAGAAAAGTTACCACTTTCGCTAGTTTCCAAAACATGAACTGAAGATGAAGAGTTCAGCATGCTCGTATCAACAGATATTGGCATTATCCCAACTTCATTCAAGTCATCCATGGAGAAATGGATTTCATTGCCATCAACCCCAATTGATTCAACCTCAATAGGGATTGCAGACATTTGGTGATCTCTAGAATGAGGAGGGAGGCTGTCGGCATCTAAAACTTCATAACAAGCCTCACACAAGTCAAAATCTGGGCAAACATTGCAATGCCATCGCCGTCGTAATATAGGAACTGTTGAGCACCCATCACAAGAGTAATGTACGGATGGTGTTGCAGAATCCTCCTCAATCATGATCTGTGCATTACCTCCATCAGTAACTCCACTAGAAGGAACTTGTGCTGCAGAATTTTCTGCGGCATCATCACTAGCTAACATTGTCTGCTTTGGAAAAGGAACTTGAAGCAACCTGGATGACATAGCCAAACTGGAATCGAGACAAACAGGTGAGAAAATACCAGTGAGAAAATACCAGTAAATCCTACTACAAATCCAAAGCAAAAAATAAAAATAAAAAAGAGATTTATAGGAATGAAAAAAAGTTGATAAAAAAATGCTCAAAACACCTGGTTGACGTCTGAACTTCTTCATAAGGAGAAAAAAGAAGTTTCTTCAGCAATGTGACTGCCGGTGCTACAGAATGTTCAGAGGTTTCCATCCCATGTAATGCTAGGCATTCGGCATAACTGTATAGAAGCTCCACAGCAGGTATTACAATGTGATTGATTGCTTGTGTCTGAGGTCTCTCGGTGTCCAAAATACCCCACAAGACTTGCATTAATCCATCCACTACTCCAGAACCTGCACCAAGTTAAATAAAGGAATAGCAAGTGGATAGAAAATTATGGAGCAATAAATAAATAATAATTCCAGAAATAAAATGCAGTGGAAGATCATTGACAAATCATGTATTTAAGGTCCTAAATAAGATGATGGAGAGCATCTACCAATTTCTGCAGCAACACCACAATGTCATGGTACCAAAAGTTATTTTAATTTCATGAAATTATAATTAAATAGGAATGGTTTGTTTTTACAAACATGATATTAGAAGAGATTTATTATTTTTTAGTCCTAATTTCTATAAATCATGCGTGATTTTTTTCTTTCTTAACATCAGGAAAATCACGGGCTGTGTGTAGATAAGGTTTAGTCCATTTGATTTTGTAAATAGATCATTAAATTCAATCAAGGATGATCAGATATTCATGATTAACTCGGTCTTTTGTTGGTCAGCTTAGCCTTGTTTCCACCTCTTTCATAAGGAATAGCCTCTTTCCTTTTTTATTCACCCTTAAACCTCATAATCAACTTTTCTTCTTTTATGACGACCCTCTTACTCTCTTCCACGAGAAATAACAGTATTTCTCATCCTATCTATCCCCTAACAAACAAAGTAGCTTAATACAACCCCGTTCTCTCTATTATAGTTACCAAAACTCACCTATTTCTTATAAGATACCTCTCCTAGGCCTTTGCTCTTGTCCAACCACTTAACATCTCCCTGAAACATCATTCTACTGAATAAACCCATGTTCTCACTCAATTAATCCCTCTCTCTCTCCTCTCTATAAGTTTCTCTTTAACCCAATGTAAGACCAAATATGCGCTTAAATTCCTAACCGTTTCATGGTTGAACTGATGTACCATGATATCCTAAACAATGGATTTTTAAAGATCGATTCTGAGAATTTGCATCATAAAAGTGCTACCAGTATACCTAGCTTCACATATAAGCATCATCAGTACATCTTCCATGATGTTTTATATGGCTTATTTTTTAATGCCATAATATGCATGCATTTATTATTTATAATCATGGATAAATGGATATGGTATGCTCATCAAAGAAAAACAAATAAGATTTACCATGATTTTTTAGAAAAATAGCCAGGTTTGATCTGCGATGCAATGCAATTTTGGAGACAGCGTGCATCTGTGATGTGAACTCTTTTATAACCCATCCAGCTACAGCTCCACCAATTCCAATTCTTGAAATGAGCATAGGGAATGATTTAACCACTCCTGAAAGGCGCATAGTGTCTTTTACCTGAGCAATAAGTTGAAGGAAATACAAGGAAAAAAGTTAACTTTCAGGATTAAGTACCAAAGCATTATGTAATCAAGGAATAGACGTAAGCATTGCTTGCATACATACATGGTAGTATATCTCCCTTTTTGGAAAAATGGATTGAAGAAAATGACAAGCAGCGGATTGTAATAACGGTTCTTTGTCGCTCTGAAAAATGGTCTCCAGAACATTTTTGCATTTTAACTTATTGAGCTCTAAATTAGCACCTTCAATTTCCATAGCAAAATGTGACCTGTTTAATAAGCATATCTTTGAAAGGAGTATAAGTGCATCAGCCAAAACCTTCTCGTAAATAGAAGCAGCTTGCATGGTCCGGCCCTTCTTTCTAGGACCCTGAGCAGCTGCATTAGCTCCTAATACATGGACTTCCATGTCTAGAATAGCGTCCATTTTTTCTTTCCAACCAAATTCATCTTTAGCTCGTCCATAAACTTCCAAAGAATCTAATCTAGGAAGACTTGAACCATCAAAGGTTTGGCCAATTGTGATTGTGAATTCCTCATCAGCCAAAAGAGATTCAGCAATCGTAAAAGGAATATCATACCATGAACGTATTCCTTCATCCAATTTAACTACCCTTTGGAAAACTGTAATTTCAGAAGGAATATGATTTGGAGATGTATTGCCCACATTTAACCGAATGCCAACCATAACAATATCTGGATTTGTATTGGATATGGTTATCTGAAACAGAATAGATGATAGAATGTTAAAAATAATGTAGCTAATTCATTGGAATCCTAAGGCATGTGAGTTTGTTCAAAAGTCAAAAAGCATTTGAACAAGGTTATTACCTTGAAGCCTGCAGGACTTGGACTCTCAAGGAACCCATCCTCTGGCCCGAGTCTTTGCTTAATACCTTCAGAATCACAATTCTTAAATGTATCACAACTCATCTTCACATCAGCTGTGATTGAAATTGTTTTCTCGAAGAAGTCCAGAGGGAATTCTGGTTTTGAAACAGTATAAAGTCTGTTATTAAGAATGGTGGATCCTAATTTCTTTGTTTGCTCAACATTGTTGATTGATGCAGAAACGTCCCCTACTGGCACATAGGCGAAAATTTGAAGACTTCCGTCATCATTTAAAAAAAGACAATGAGTTCTATCCGTTGAAAAAGGCTTATAAGCAGCTGCACCAACCAAAGTTAACGTTGATCCAGCAGCATATCTCAGGTTTTGGGCAAATAATTCATTAGGACTCATGGCCACTGCCAAAGCAGCATTAGACTTGAAACTTGAGAAACAAACAAAAACTCCACTCCCTGAAAACAATTCTTTCCAATGTTGTAATCGAGCTGGACAATTGTTACCCTCTTGATCATCTTCAAAAACAGCTGATACTTCCACAAGCGAAGTCACATTAGAATCAAGGCGCCCAATAAGGGTCGTTCCATCTTGATAAGACAAGAAAAGCAACCTGTACGTCGAGGAAAAATATAAAGAATGACCTCTTGACTGTGTAGCTCTGTTCTGCACCTTAATTAATTCTTCTAAAGTTTTAACCCCAGCATCACCTTCCATTGATACTTCCAGCCGGAACAAAGATCCAGTTTCAGAGAAAACAAGAAGAAAGAGTTTTCCCATTGAAGCTGGAATAAGCACTGCATCAACAATCAAATCACCAGAAAGTGTAAAGTAGTGCAAGGGACTGATGCTATCCTGTGAAAGGTCATATATCTTTACAAACATATTAGTAATCAGCATGAGTTGGACCTGAGACCCGGGAACCCACTCCACCCTGCGTATATATGCTCCTTGCAAAGCTAGCTCAATAGCAAGACGATCAGTCACTTCACCACGAGGATTTATGGTGAGGATCTGACAGTCTTCATATCCCGCCACAGCAAGATAGTTTTCAACAATAGGATTGAAGACTACATGCACTATTTCAAAACGAACATTGTTCCTAGAAAGTGGCTTCACATTGGCCTTATCTGCTGTAACAGGTCCTACAGTTGGGTGTCCAATTAGCTGCATAACATCAAATATAGCAACCTTGTCGCCCTCTCCAACAGCAAGCCTATCTCGAACACTGATACTGAGCAATGATTTGGTTAGAGAACCGATAGACAAAAGTGATTTGAGTTCTTTGGAATTTGGATAATCTGTCTTGATTTTAAGGTCAAGTGATCCACTCTTGTAAGCCTTCTTTAGCTGTAAAATATCAACTTTATATGATAATTTCTTATCATCACCCAGCGTTATTTTCTTATCCTTTAAAATATTTGAATCCCTTTGACTAATAAGTGCTGGAAGTAGACGCTCACAAATTTCAATTACCGGACTTTCAAAATCAAGTTTTTCAAGCAAGCTAGGCAACTCCGTCTGAAAATCTTTAGAAGTAGATAATTTCAATGAATTGTCGAGATCTACACAAGCATCATATTCCAACTCAGAGTCACTATCTGCTGCCTCATCAGTCTCTTCAGACAAGTGCACAAAAGATTGCAAGCTATTAGCGCCTCCGGATGTTACATTGTTGGTCTCTGTAAACTTCCGAGGTTTTAAACACTGGCATGAATATCCTCTGACTCCCCCTGCCCCACAATCACAAAAAAAACGACTTGATCGAGAATAAACAACACGATGACCTTTGTGACAGACCTTAGCACAAATGGAACAACAGCCTTTAGAGAGGATCAGATCACAAGTATAACAGAAATACCAATGTTGCTCCATAAAGTTACTGCCACTAGATGTAAATGTGCATACTTTAGAGGCAAGTTCCTTCTCACTATTACCGTCCACTTCCTCCTCTTTATCCAGGCTACCCAAATCACCATCAGAAGTACCATCATCATCATCTTCATCAGCAGAAGTTGCATCACATTCAATTGATGCAGAAGTGCTTCCTGGATTTCGTATAAGTACCAGTTTCTCAGCATTTTTTTGGGAGCCAAAGGATTTTGAATTCACTGATGTTGATCCAAAACTGTTATTTGAGTTGAGTTTTGATGGAAAACTTTCCATAGTTTTCTTGTTAGCTCCACAATCACCCAAAAAAGAAAAAAGAAAAGTAAAAAGAAATTTTAAGCCTGGAAGGAATTCCTCACTATCCACTAATTTGACCATTAGCAGCAATATTTTCTCCAAAAGCAGGCTTATGGATGTCCTTCCATGTAAAATCTGGAGCATAAAACTGAAATAAGCTTTAGACGTGTGAATATCATATGAAATAAAAGCTTTATCAAGTAACATAAGAAAACCATCAACAATATGTGCATGGAACTTCTCAGAGAATTTGGTCGAAGGCTGTGTTATCAAATGAGTAATAAAACTCAAGGTAGATTCTTTTAGTGATGTAGAAATTCCCTTTGCATGAATATCATCATTGGGGGATTTTATCACGCATAGTAGTCTGCTTTCCAACCAATTGGATAGTTGTGGCATTTTCATATACAGAAATTTCACCTGCAACTTCTCTGCCAATCCGGGACAAAGTCCGTTAGATAAAAGATTAATAAAGAAATTAAGGACCTTCAAATTAATGGTCCCAGAGTGACATCTATCTAATGAATTTATGATGACCAACAAGTCCCCACGCTGCTCTTTGAAAAGTTCTCTGGCAGCTTCAGGAATTCCATCCTCGGAACCCAGATAAAATTTTAAAATTCCTACCTTGAGATCATCACCTTGCAAGGTTTCAATGAAATCAACAATATGTGCAATAAGCAATTCATGCATCTCAGAATCAATTGAGTCTCTCGAATTCATGGCAGCCAGAAGCCCTTCTACTTGCTTCAATGCAAACAAGTCACTATAGCCTAACAATTCCGTACGATGATCAATAAGACTAGCAACCAAAGCATCACATTTTTCATGCATACACATGAAAATTCTATCATTTTGAATATTCATTATAATTTCAAGGAGTTCATGAAGCACAGCCGTCTCAATTTCAAAGCCCAATTCAGTATCTTTGATCTTGAGGCACCCTTCCAAAGTGCACAAGATTTCTCTTACAATGATAGCACTGGAAAGTAAAATAGCACTAGAAGGATCCGAATTAGATGGAAAACCATGAAGAAAGGACCTCCAGAAAATTTCAACATTAAATCTGGATTCATTATTAATGTGTTCTTCGAGCTTCGAAATAAGCCCAAATGTTGATTCCAGAATTTCAAAACTGCAACCATACTTCTGAAGCAAAAGCTCCTCTTCACTTTTCGTAAGCCCAGTATATTTTAGCAATAGAATGGGAGAAAACCCATCTGTAGGAAACCTACCACTTTGATTTGCGACCAACATAAATGCCTCCTGCAGAATTTGCAACTGCACCCTCAGAACAGATGACAGTAAATTTAAAAGCCATCCCATCTTATTGCTCTTAACCATGTAAGGCCAAAAATCTTCACATCGGCTGTTTTTTGGATCATAGTTATAGAATGGTTCATCAATTGGATTAACATTGTTAGAAAGACGGTCACCAATGCCAGAGTTAATCAAAGAAAGAGTCATGCAAAGCCATGCACCCTTCCTCAAGAAATTCCAACCAAGCACTTGAACCTCAGCTGATTTAAGCTCTAAATAAAATTTCAGAAGTTGATTCAATACATCTTCCAAAACAACGATGCTATTATTATCAGCGCTACTGCTGCTCATCACAGTCAGGACAAAATGAAAGAAAGACAGCGCGCTTGAAAGATCAAGGTCAAGCCTGCTTGAAGAATGAACAAATGAAAAATCATCAAAATTGGAAGTTGAAACAGTGCCCCAGCAAAGCAAGAAGATATATCTTTCAATTAGTAACTGCTCGACTGTTTCAGCCTTCTTATATATCCAGAAATCCAAAATCCATGAAAATGTTGCAGAAATATCACTCCAATTCAATCCCAAACACTTAACAGAACTATCCTCCTTCCATAAGGGATCAGGAAGAGGAGTGACATCAATCAAATGAGAATGCCAGATAGCATCAGTTGCTGCTTTTCCATAATCTTCGATCATCACATCTGCCACTATGGATGACCAGGATGGCATATGATCATCTAATGAACGAAACAACGATTTTCCGGATGAAATTTCCCTCAATCTCGATCTCATTCGTACAAGTAACCAAGAAGGACAAGTTCGTGGATACAGTAACATGTGTCGCAAAATCAAGACCAGCTTGGACACTACAATAGTCCAGTAAGATAATTGTCTTGCGCTACATCCATCAGGAGGTGCATTTATCCGTCTAAAAGAAGAACTGACAAAATTAGCAATTTCAGCCTTTTCAGTTTCATTTGACAGGTGAAATGCCATTAGAAGAATTTCTAAGTGAAAAGAACAAGGTAGAGTCTTCAAAAAATCATTAGAATCAGGACAACTAGAACAGACACTTCCGACCTTCCCCATTACAAAACTAACATATGCGCTGAAGATTCTCCTTGTCAGATGGCTACCATCTAATCTCAAATGGGAAATCAAAGTATGAGCTAACAGAGCAAGGGAGTAACTATTATAGATATGCCTTCCAATTTCCACACGCAATATTTTATCAACAAAACTCTCTCTCATAGAAACAGATAAAGTTTGGCAGCCGAGAATACCATGCAATAGTTCGTAGCAGATCTCACTCACATGCATGGTACTCCTCGAAGGTGCAATGGTACTGTTTTCTGCTTCAAACAAGCAGTTTTGGCAACCAAGAATGAGAAGAAACCAATCTAGGTGATTCTCATTGAGCGTTCTGAAAGCATGCTCAAAAATAGTATTATCCCATTCCGGAGAAAATATACTCGTCTTAAGAAAAAGCAGCAGTTCAGAGGCAGCTTGGATTGGCAAGTGATAGCTTTCATTACAACTAACAGCTAAGGATGGTTGTTCAACCCCATCTGATGATCCAACAGCACGGTTGGCTTCACAAAAAAGGTCTCCAAAAAGGGCTTCGTCTTCATGATTAACCCCACCATCAGATTCCACTGAATTTGAAGTTTTCAATACAGTTATACGTGGTTTTTCGGACTTTGCTTTTAAGTCTTCTCCTTCAGAGTGTAGATAAAACGCAACATAAATCAAACCATCCAACCATTGTATTGATCGAGGAAAAATTAAGTTTACATATTCCTCACGCGTATAGTTTCTCAGCAAAAGGACCTTCGTTGAACCAACACAGCATGAAGGACCACACGCATTAGATTCCACGCAATGATGTTCTAGTACAAACTTCTTGTCATGAGACATCCAGCTTTTAGCCTCATTTAGAAGTTTAACCATGTATATAACAATCTGAGGCCAAGAAACCAATGGAGCCTCTGCTGAAGATTGCAAACCATCATATTTCCAAGAGTTGGAGCCCAAAATATCTAACATGGAAGCAAGAATGCATATGCGGACATTTTGAGTTACCAGATCATCTAGAAATCCAATCTGAACAAACTTTAGAAACTCCTCCAACACCAATAACAACAGGCTCCCAAGATTACTACTGGAATTTGCCGAATCAAAGTTCAGAAAGTTAACTTTCAATTTGAGCAAAGGAGGAATCGCATCAGCTAAACCTGCTACTGCACATAACAGTTCTGAATCACTGGGATCCTGAGGAATTTCCCTCATAAGATGCCCAAGTAATTTCAAAATTCTTCCAACAAATGCCACTCTTACACTAAAACCTCCATCATCAATCTTATCATCAAAGGAAATGGGGGGCTGTAGTAGTTGCTGGCAAAGTATGAGTAGACGAGGGAAGCAATTGAAGCAAAAAACTGCCCAATGTTGTGCTATTGACTTTATCTTGTCTGAAAAGTGAGTAATAGGATATTCAGAAAACCATCTAGCAAAACAATCTGGGTTTGATTTATCCAAGGATAGGAACTTCTGGACTCTATCCACGCTATACCCCTTCTTCAAGCAGTAAATACCTTCTCAAAAGCATTAAACCAAAACTAAGAACCAATAAAATATATTTTACAAGAGGAAAAGCTAAGAACCTGTTTAACTTCAATTACGGATTATTACCTTCCATACTGGATGCAGGAATATTTTTCAAATCACCACCACCATCTTGAACTATGATAGGAGGCAATAACAACACGAGGGTGTTTAAAGAATCAATTTTTGATATATGGTGGTCATTAGCGGAGCCAAAAATTATAGCCATTTCCATCATATGTAAACAGCTATTCTGCAATTCAAAAAGATGACTAATAAAAAATGAAATCAATCCATGATTAATCCTACGAATGACCAGATGATACACATGCATCATAAACTTATTCTTACATTATCTCTTATTTGATGAATCTGAACAAGAATTTAGTTAATAAAAACAAAATACCCTAAAGTATTAATTTAATGACCAAGTACTTATAAGATACTACACGTCAGAATAAAAACCTCAATCTAATATATTTGGTGTATGAGACCTACTCAATAGCATTACTTTGAACTTGTGAAGGAATAACATCCTGAATAAAGAGCATTACTTTATTGGGCCTTAAAAGAAAAAATATATATAGAAAACTCAGCGCTGTGAAAAAAAATATTACATATTTATGACAAACAAGTGACAGGTGCTGGAATAGGTTATATAATAACTGAACGGTTTCCAATCATATAAGGATTATAAAAAACATCATCCTTAGATTTGCATCTTTTGTATTGGTCGTTATGATGCTTACAAAATGGTATCCAAGTCTAGCGTTTCCTCTAGTGGGGTTGGCTCTTTTGGTCATTGTACAAACATACACAACATTTATGCTGTAAATACTCATGTTCAGATAGAGTCTACCGGCTGCCTAAGTGCCCTTAGGGTGTACTCATGGAGCGGGCCTTCCTCTAAATTCATTTATTGACTTACTGCATTCATTGGTTATTGATAGTTAGTTGGTAGATAGATCCCCTCTATTCCTACAGTATTAAAAGTTGGATCTACTAGTTCCTATAAAAACATGACTGAGTTCAATATTTATCATCAACGATATGAGGACCTCATGGTGCCTTGTACAATTACTTCTCAACATAAAACTACAACTATCTTCAGTAATGCCACAATTCATCATTCCAAAGTGGAGGTTTATGATAATTTTAGTTATGTTCAGTCTTAAGAATCCATCTGAAGTTTTGTTCGTTAAAGTAGATAAAAAGGTTAAACTAGAGTTTATTAGTCAAAGCACTAATGGGAAGAAAATCTTTCTCCATTTTCCCAGATTTACTAGATTCCAAACAAGAATAACTCTAGTTATTACATGTTAGATCTTAAGTTTATTAATAATTAGAATTTAGCACCCTAATAATTCTTATTTTATCCTTAACTTGTAAGTGGGTTTACTTTATAAATAAAGCATGAACTTTTATTTAGTAGCATTTGAAAGACATTATTGAAAACCAATCAGCTTTACTTTCTTAGTTATCTTGTTTGGTTTCTTCCATCACTTTTTCTATGCATCAAAACTAATAACAATCGATGGCAAGTGATGGCCTAGATAAAATGATGAGACCTGATGATGAGTGAAAATCAATTGACTGATGATGATCAAAGGCTCCATGACATTGATACTTCACCAATACTCCCCATTGGTTGAATAACGAAGAGAAATCGAACAACAATGGGGCTAGTAGATAGTATTAATGTGGAAGGATTAGAAATGTGAAGAGTTGGTATAAAAGTGACATAATTAAATTTGTCGTTTTTTTTTCTTTTTTTATTTTTTTCTTTTTTGGTATAACTTTTAACTACAAATCTCATGTATCACTCAACATGAATTAATAGAAAAAAATGATTCATAAAGAGAAGCCCAAATAGTTAAAATCTAATACTGATAAACTTGCATTATAGAACAAAGAATCAACATATCTCGGGAAATAGTTCCTAGTCCCAAGATCCACGCATGTGTAGTGCATACAAATTATGTCACTACAAAGCCATAAATTAGTATTCTTTGGAAAAAATTTTATTACAAAAAAAATGGAAGTTCAGAAAAATTTGATCTGCACGATTACTTTGCGTGAATGGAAAGTAGCCTGTAAACAGACGGCATATCTTGGTTTAAGAGAGGAGTTGGCATGTCTAAACAGTGATGGAACTATATATTTCTAACCAGGAACAGAATAACATAAACTGAAACCTATATAAGTCAGTAAACCTCGAACCTGCAAACTGAAATCACCTCCATCACATGAAAACTTCTCCAGAAAACAAATACATAGTTCTAAAGTTTTCTGGACGATCGCTAGAAGTAACAGCTCTTGTTGCTCAACTGTTCAGAAATAAACGAAAAAAACATTTAGTAGAGCTCCCTGAACTAATCTCACTTCGAACCAAAAGTTTTAGGTAACATTAGCGGAGCCACACCTGAGATGGAGAGGCTAGCTGAGACGATCACCTCAGCAACCGAGATGACGGCTTCGATCTGTGACCGACTCCAGCCCTGCAAGCCCAAACTACCGCCTTCGGCGACTCGAATTCCTTCTTCCAGTATAGAAAGAAATGCTTTCAGGCCGGGCCGCGCAGCACCGGAGAGCAACCCCTGCGAAAACCTTGGGGGCCTTGTCTCGCAAAGGATCTCAAGGAGCTTAGAGATCTCCGCCATCGAGATGGATCGATCAGCACATACAGAGCGACGAAATCGGGCACTGCGAGGGTTTTAGTGGAAGATTTCACACAGAAGCGGGGCTGTCACAGGTGAGAAATGGGGGAAAATCGCTGAAAGAAGCAAATTTCGTTCGCTGCAAACTTTTATAGCTCGACTATATGTCGTTTTGCATTGTGCCAATAAGCCATCGTTTTCTTTTTTTCTTTTAATGAGATAATTACATAAAGAACATCTACAATATCGATATTTGCAGAAAAACCCCTTAGGTGAGTTTTTGAACTACCGAATTTTTGCATTTGTGTGTGCTACTAAATTAAGTAATTATTTTAGGTGAGTTTGGGGCAGTTTATCAGCTGCGGCAGAAACGTCGCCTCGGTGTTTGGGAAAAACGTTTTCGATGCTTGTTTCAAGACTTCGTTTCAGTTGTTTAACTAAACGTGAGACTTCTCTGACGTTTCCTTAATCATTTGACGTTTTTGCGCCTCTTCGCGTCTGCTCGGCTCCGCTCAAAAACCCTCGCTCACTTCCCCTTCCTCTCGGCTTCCTCCCAGCTCTGCTTGAAACACTAACAATATGATCGCGATTAAAGCTAGGTGGTATATGTTGTTGCCCATTCACGTCTGCCTTCCTCCCGGTTCCGCCAACTTCTCCTTCGTTCGGCGGGCTTACTCCGACTAACTCCACTCTCCGGCAATGCTTCGGCCAGGTACTCCTCCTCCCCCTCTTCTTTTTCTCCTTTGTGCATGTTAGGAAAAGGGAGATTTCGGGTTTACATACATACCAAGCGATTCTTTTCATTTTGCAGCAAAAATAAAAAATTAAAAAATTAATAATTTCAACCATTCAATTTCTATAGGTGAGTGAGTTATTTTGATAAACTTTTTAATGATGCTGAAAGTACGATCGACCTTAGTGATCTTAATATCGTTAATAATAATAAAACTTTTCACTTTTACCGTCGCATTAGTAAAAAAGAAGTTGATGAGGCTTTAAAGAAAACCAAGGGGAAAGTACATGAGGACTGATGATATCCCAATTGAAGTGTGGAAATGTTTAGGTGATTTGGGGTTTTACGGCTTACTAAACTTTTTAATATTATTTTAAAAACAAAAAGATGCCTGAGGAGTGGAGAAAGAGCATTTTGGTCCCCATTTTTAAGAATAAAGGAGATGCACAAGAGTGTGCAAATTATAGAGGAATTAAATTGATGTGTCATACTTTAAAGTTATGGGAGAGGGTAATTGAACATAGGTTAAGACGTATTACGAAGATTTCTCATAATCAATTTGGATTTATGCCGGGCAGGTCTACCATGGAAGCTATACATTTATTAAGAGGTTTGATGGCGAGGTACAGAGATAATAAGGAGGATCTACATTTGATTTTTATTGATTTAGAAAAAGCTTACGATAAGGTTCCTAGAGATGTTCTTTGGAGAGTCCTCGAGAAGAAAGGTGTTGATTTGACTTATATTCAAGTCATTAAAGATATGTATGCTAGAGCTGTTACATGTGTTCGAACTGAAGGAGGATTGACCAAGTATTTTACTATTTATGTTGGTTTACATCAAGGATCGGCTTTAAGCCCATATCTTTTTGCTTTATTTATGGATGGTCTTACT
This sequence comes from Papilionanthe hookeriana x Papilionanthe teres, assembly GCA_022702705.1. Taxonomy (NCBI): domain Eukaryota; kingdom Viridiplantae; phylum Streptophyta; class Magnoliopsida; order Asparagales; family Orchidaceae; genus Papilionanthe; species Papilionanthe hookeriana x Papilionanthe teres. The sequence goes on along the minus strand of CM040427.1, from coordinate 64,802,324 downwards.
GGCCATTTACAAGAGGATGTACCTTGGTGTATGCTTTTTGCTGATGATATCCTCCTGGTGGATAAGACAAGAGAAAAAGTCTAGGAAAAACTTGAATTATGGAGGTCTACATTGGAGTCTAAAGGTCTTCGTTTGAGTAGAACTAAAACTGAATACATGGAATGTAATTTTAGTAATAGTAGGTCTAGTGACAGAAGTGTAACTTTGGGTGATCAAATTATTAAAAGGTGTGAACGATTTAGATATCTTGGGTCCATTGTTCAAAGCGATGGTGATATAGATGGAGATGTTAATAGTAGAATTCAGGTTGGTTGGTTGAAGTGGAGGAATGCGTCCGGCCTATTGTGTGATAGAAAAGTACCGCTTAGACTGAAAGGAAAATTTTATAAGATGGTGGTGAGACCTTCAATGCTCTATGGTGTTGAATGTTGGCCTTTAAAAGAGAAGCATAATGTTAAGTTAAGTGTTGCCGAGATGAGAATGATTAGATGGATGAGTGGCTTTACACTTAGAGACAAAATGCGAAATGAATATATCCGTAATAGGGTTGGAGTTGCACCAGTGTCGGATAAAATTAGAGAGAGTCGCCTTAGATGGTTTGGTCACATTAAACGTCGACCACCTGATGATCCGATTAGGAGAGTAGATGTTTTAAATACAACTTATGTTAAGAAAGGCAGAGGCAGACCTAGGAAAACTTGGGTTTATTGCATAAAAAATGATCTTAATCTATTAGAATTAAACGAAAATTTGACACTAAATAGGACGCAATGGAGAAAAAGGATTCATGTAGCCGACCCCACTTAGTGGGATTAAGGCTTTGTTGTTGTTGTTGTTGTTGTAACCATTCAATTTCTATCAATTTACCAAAAAAATAAAATAAAATGAACAAAAATTTAAAGGTTTACATCCATAGCACTCAATTCTTATGTATTTGTTTACGTACATATCACTCAATTTCGTGTATTTATTTGTTTACATATGTACCACTAAAAAAAAGTGAGATTTACTTATATATCACATATTTGGGACAGAATTATCAATTATCCATAAACAGCTGCAAATCAGTTGTTTTTAAACAGCGGCCCAAATAACCAGTTAGCTTAACAAGATAAGCTGATGATCAACAGCTTAGCAGAATAAACTGCTTATCTGAATAAGTTTGATAAATTGCAGCTGCCCCAAACAGACCCTTTGTGTTAAACATATCATTATTTTTCTTTAAAAATATAATCTAGAAATATTAACTTTATAGCATTAAGTCTTTTTAATTTTGTATCTTAATTTTGTTGGGTTTTTACCCCCATAACACACAGGTCATACGTATTTACATATTTAAGACCGAAACTTTAATATTTACATGCATAATGGTTAGATTTTTAATATCACATTCAAAATATCACCCACCTAGTTTTACAAACTTAAATATGATTTTTTTATGTATAAATTTATCACATCAAATTATACAAAATGTTGTAAATATAAATTCACTAATTATATATATAATATGTAATAAAATAGTTTCGTTCTAAATATTTTGGAAAGACATTTAAATAAAATTATTATTTATTTAATTTATTTATAAATAAGAATATTTTTGTAAGAAATTAGGTTACAGTGACACTGCCACAGTCAGCAACACTGTCGCCCTGATGACAAACATCGTAGGAAAATAATGAATTTGTTTATAGCACATTGCAGCAGGAATGTTTTGCAGTTAGGCAAACGTAGTATTTTCCATAACAACAACACTGTGACTCTACTATGTCGGGATGTTGAACCTCAATTTTACATTTTAAAAGATGTTGCCTATGGTTTAAACTTCTCGATCCCAATTGTCTCCTTGACATCCTTGAAAATGAAAACCGAGAATTCCCTTAGTGAGAGCTGTCCCCATGAAGTTTTGTGTGTGAGCTTCCTTTCACGTCAACTTTTTATTGCATTCTTCATTCAGATGGATTGTTCGTTGTCGGAGGCAGTGTAGTTGGTAAGCGATGAAGAATGCAATGAGCTTTGGAGTTTTGAACATTATGGCTTTCCAAAAGCTCTTTGGGTAGGTGGAATCTTCTTCCCCTACTTCTTTCTCTTGATATAGTAATAGGTTTTGTGTTAGAGACTTTGGTTTATGATGTTGTTAGAGGAAATCATAGGCTATGAGCTCTCCAACGTCCCCTCCTCACTCCTAAGCTAATCAAGTGCAGCAGAGCCTTCGTTTTAAACTAGCACGGCGGCACTATACCCATTTTGGGTGTGGTTCATAAGCGCCAACTTATGACAACTAGATGTCATATCCACGTTCGTTTGATAACACTGTGGCATTATCTTCACAATTTCGCGCTATCGTCGCTTAGAATTTTGTGTGGCACCTAAGCGTGGCTTAATAGCTTTGTGGCGTGAAAACAAACTTCGGTAATCGAGAACTGTAATGTTGATGTAGATCATCTATTTTTTTTTTTCTCCTTTTTTTTAAGGAGTTGTCAGCTTGTCTGTCGTCGTATAAGTCTATTTTCTGAGTAAATCTCTCTTTCAGATCATATTGATGATTTGGAGAAGAGAGAAATCAAGAGGTAAGGACGTATAATGATGAAGACAAATAAGATAAATAATGCGAAGAACTTTTGTGAAGTAAACATCGTGTGCCAGCTCAGGAGCGTACTTTCAAACAAGATCAGATCGAAAATGCCTTAAAAACATATTTACAAATAACACTCTACAAAAGCAACTCACAATGAGAGATTCAAGTGTATTTTCTTGTTTTGGGTTCAAGAACAACTCTCAAATAGATGCATCCATTTTGGTTAATTATATCTTAGGGGTGCCTAATAGTACTCTCGATTAAAGGAATCTTGCTTACACTTATATAACGACTAATAAAGAGTCATAGAGTATGTTTATCTCGCTGGAGTATCCCGATGCCTTCAAAACTCGCGTCTAACCTTGCAGACATAGAATGAGTCTCTCACGATCCCATATAGATGGCAGCTTATTGGCGACCAAAGCCGATGAAATAATAAAGTCAACTTATAGTGTCTACATTATGCTTCTAAAGTCTGTCGGCACATAAGGGTTGAGGGTGAATCACTGTATCTCAAATCACGGTAGCCTGTCTACAATCGGGGCGTACGAGTCAACATCGACGAAGCGCTAGAGGGAGCAAAGGAGAAGTAGAGCGATCCTAATCGACTGATTTGTCAACACAAACAAACTATTAAGCCCCTACGTCTTCCTGTGGGTAGCAAATGAGAAGTGGAGTGATCCTACAAGTAAAGATAGTTAGGTCCGGATACCACATATTTGTCGTCACAAACTATTAAGACCATATGTTTTCCTGATTGTGAAGGTAGTCGACCCAACCTAACGGGAGACCTTGTCAGGAATCCATGAATAGCGCCATCCAGTGAGATCTCGATAGCCCTAGAGTCAAGAGAAAGATACTATAATCCTATGACCCTATGCAGGTAGGAAGAGCACAGGTGGCATTATACCTACAGAAGGGACGAGGATGCCGTTCGAGTGGACAAGAGAGGCGAGGACCAGCTACAAAGCTGAAAAACACTCTTAACAAAGGACTTGCTTCCCGTCTAGGTTGGAGAAACCTCTAACACTCTAAGAAAACTAAATAACTTCTTAAGTAGAAATCTATGTTAGGTCATTCGCTTAGAGAAGCATGGAGATTTCTCATCGGGACATGCAATATAATACAATTGTCTAATAAGTCATGAACATGTATGCCCTATTAATTATGACTTGGGTGATCATCGTGCTATGTAACTCATTTAAAATCCCATGTTCATGCAGAAATAAACAGCAGAAATTGAAAATCCTAAATATATTAATCATAATTTTTAATTAGCCTTAAATTTTTATTAGGAATTTATAAAAAATTTATAAATTTTTAGGTCATAGAGAGCATAAGTGGTTCACACGATTCCCGAACAAATTTCATAAGATAAAAAGAGAAAAACCGACAATCACAAAAAAAAAAAAAAAAGTAAAGCAAGCCAAATCAAAAGAATAAGAAAGGTCTGGTGTCGCTTGTGTTTCATTTGCTTCTCTTCTTATTTGTAAAGGAGTCGCTAGATTCTCCATTGTCGTATACTTTCCTATTTGAATAATTCTCTCTTCCAGATCATGTTAATGATCAAGAGAATAGAGTAACCATAAAATATGAACATATAGTACAGACAACAAACAAGAGAAAGAATGTGGATAGTATAGGTGCGATAAACCTCGTAATGATATGTTAAATATGTACAACCAAATAAGATTGAACGGAAGCGCCTTTGACCAATCGTTGCAAAAGAATACATGCGTACACAACCATAAATTCAACTGTGTAGTGTGCTCCGAAGAGGACGTATCCTACTTAGTTAATTTCATCACGGGGCTCACCCAAGAAAACTCTTGATCCATAAAGTTTTGCTTAAATTAGAAGTGACAACTAACATAAGGTTTTGCAGGGGAACACTCTAATACTTTCAAAGTTCTTACTGAGCCATGGGGATGAGAGTGAGACTCCTGCGGTCTCACATGGGAAGTAAACCCATCGACATACGGAGCCTACGAAATAACTGAATGACGTGGAATTACAATATGTCAAAGCATTGTATCCCAAACGGGCGACAACTCATCGATAATTAGGTCATCAAAATTATACAAATAAGACAAAAGGAATGACATAACTTAATAGAGAAAGTCAAGTGAATGGATAAATATTCCCTATAAGGTAGAGGTAGTCGAGTCAGGATATCACAAATCCGTCATCCCGAGCTAGCATGACCCTAAGTCTGCTTGATTATGAAGGCAGTGAATCCAACAATTTTAGAGCTCTTTGATGCGCCCCTGGCGTGTGCTATTTTTTTACGTGTTTTATGTTTGTATGTATGTGCACACACTAGAGGTTCTACGCAAGTATATGTATCGTTCAAATAATAAAGGGCTCTAATGGAGTCTCGTTTATCGATCCCACAAGGAAGCGAGGTAAGATATCCTCAGTCAAATTCTTGTCTACTACAATCAGACTTTAGTTTGGAAGGCCCGTATAAGTGGTTTTTCTAATAAATACTCTTAAAGATAAGCTTAAGTTTAAGAGAACTAATAACTACTCATAAAGGAAAATATTAATTATAAAGATAACCCTTTCTGGATGAACTGGTTTGGTGAATTTTGAGATAATAAAATCTACTATTCTTATGTAGTGAATTGAATAATGTAAATGAATGAGATGCATTAAATATTGTATGTGCCAAATAAAAACAATCATATTCTTTACCCTCTTCGAGTGCATAAAGAACATTGGTTAATCTTAGGTTTAGTCTATAAATTCATGGTTAGACTATGAGGATATTGGCTCTCACTCCAGAGCTCTTACTTCTATCTGTCTGAAGGCTAACTCTAACTTTAGTTTCCAAACACTACGACCGAATTAGGGATTTTAGTCTATCACCATAAAATCTCAAATTATATGTCTATCAAAGTATATTTCCCTATTTATTTGCACTCGACTCCCATGAACTTCACCATCCATAAAATTTGAATTTAGTTACACTTTGTTGATAATTATACCGCCCTCTCGGGTCTTAATGCAATTAAAACGAATTTTAACACTACAACGAGCTCTTTTTGTAATGTAAATGAAACACAAGTAAAAACCATTACATTTATCATTAAAATTTATTCTAGCATGCATCCCAATATTTTAAACACGAATCTTATTCATTGTAAAAGAAAAGTAAAAGGAAAATAACAACATAATCTTCTCATGTCATTATTTCCAAATAAGGAGAAATGATAAGAGAAAAACATCACAAAGTAAGAAGAAGACACAACAAAAATCTTCATTCCATCAAAGAAAAACACTATATAAGTGTTTTTAAAATCATAAAATAATGAAAAACACAATACTTAGTTTTTTCCCCTTGAAAGAAAGATGAAAATCTCCCCCACAAAGTCTCCCGCTGATTCATGCAATGCTTGTACAAACCCTTACATATTCTCTCAAGATACCCTCACAAATCACTCCAAAAAGGTTGAAATCTACATTTCTACTCCAATTCTAATATCTCAAAACATTCTTAACATTTTCCCTAACTTATCTCTCTTTTTTTGCTTCAAATTCACTGTAAAATAGTGTATGGACAAATTTCTCAAGAGGTGCTTCAAGAAACATTCCAAAAAACATCCAGATTCAATGTATATGGCCAATAACCGCCCAAAATCGTGTCCAAACTATCTCAGGTGCCGACGGTGCCATATTATCGTCCTTCTCTAGATTTGGGTGCCTTCCTCGCCTGTCTGCGCAGCGCAATAATTTCGTTCCGTTTGGCTCCGTTTCACCCCGTTTCAGTTGCGTCGTGTTCCTAACATCTTCACATACAAGATAAGCATAAAAATAATATTTTTCTTTAAAATGTAATCTCATTCAAAAACATGGAAAAATTGTAAAAGATATTAAGCATAAAAAGACTCATCAAAATGTGTCAGACCAGAATTTGCTTTCTTGCTCATTTTTGTTCTAAATTGCATCGTTTTTTCTTCTTTTTCTCCAAGAGCCAATTTATTGTACCTAAAATAAAAAATATGCAAAATACATTCATTTTAATGCAATATCATCAAAATCAAGTATAAAATGTATATGTAAAATCAAGCAGTTTTTAGGCTTGTCTCTCTCCCGTTAATAATCCGTGAATTGCGTCGTCAGCAGGAACCTCAGTAGCCATAAAATCATAGAAACAAAACTCTATCATATGAATATTTGGTCGAGCTCAAAGAGGTTGGACTTATGCCCGCAAAAATTGCGAGGATGCCGTTGAAAAGTTATTTATTACTGAATTATGTTTGAAGAAAAATAAAATCAATAAAATGCACAACCAATGGCTACAATAACGTATGCGGAAGGATAAGCATCCTATGGTGGTCGTGCAAGCTACCATGGTCAGATAGGGACACCAATTATAATGAATTTGAAAATTACATAAATTTAATGTATTTGAAATTCACCGATTATGAACTATAATTTAAAAGTTAAAAATCTTTAAAATTTGTATTGATTTTTTTTTTAAATTCAAACAAACACTGAGGGTTCGTTTGAGATTACATTTATTTTATTTTTAATTTTCAAATTTTATTCTATTTTATTTGTATTAATTTGAAACGAAATATGTTTAACATATTTAATTAAGCTATATATTTTTTTAAAAAGATATTTATTTTTTTAAAGAAAAAAAACACAGTGAAAACATATTAAATAAATATAATTTTGAAAAAATAAAAATTAAATAAAATTGATCCCAAATAAGTACTAAGATTTTAAGAATTTAATTATATTCATCATACATTACAAATACAACCCACAAAATAGTTATATTTATAAAGAAAATATTATTGTCACGTAATTATAAGATCTCAGAGATCGACCACTACTCGTCATGATAATTGTCTGAAAGAGAACGCTTATTATGTCCGGACTCCGGACGTAGAGATATGTCCGGAGTCCAATGAAATCACGCTGCGTTGTTCAGTCACGTAACTCACCCTGAAATCACATAGTAACATAGAAGAATATTCTCTCTGTATTATTCTGTATTATTCAAGTATTATTATGATAAAATAACGCAGAATAAGATGAATAATATTCTCTTATATTATTCAATAATGTTCTAAACTCATAACACTGTTAATGATACTATAACTGCTAAATAACATAGTATTCTCCTTGTTATTCGGGACCGGGGAAGTCGGCGTGATTTTATTGGACGTAACAATTTTGACTAAAATAGGGGAGGTTCAAAGCAACAGCCCGTCTTTCGTCTCTCTCCGAGTTCCTGCACCGGCGTAGCGGCTTTGCTTCCCCTTGTCCCCGCCTCCTCCGACATAGGGCGAGCATTGAAGCCTAGGTCATTGCCGGGCGCCCGGTCACTTGATGGGATTGTATGTGGAAAAGGAGATTTCAATGTTGCCTTCGCCTCCCAATCTTGATCTGAGACGGGAGGTGTGAAGAAGATGGGGGGCGTGACTTCGGCGATGGCGGCTAAGTTCGCCTTCTTCCCACCGATCCCGCCGTCATATGGCGTGGTGGTGGAGGACGTGGATGCGGGGCGGCTGGCAATGACTGGGGTACCAAAGAGGGCCAACGTTGAGGTCCACCGGCTGCGCACCAGAAGGGGGAACCACATCATCGCCATGTACGTGAGAAACCCCTCGGCCGTGCTCACTCTTCTATATTCTCACGGCAATGCCGCCGACCTTGGTCAGCTCTATGATCTACTGACCGAACTCAGCGTTCATCTATGTGTCAACGTGATGGGGTACACTTTTTCCGTAATTGCTTTTGATTTTATTTTCTCGAGTTAAGTATTATTTTATACGGGTTGGGAGTGAAACAGGTAAAATTATTGCGCAGACAAAATTGTGTCCGGACTCCAATTACATAACTACATGTGTTTTTGTCGGTCCTATCCCTCAAAACACAAAAATACAACCGCGGTTGCATTCAAATATTCCGAAATACTACCATAATACAACCGGCAAATTTAATCATCCGGCCCTACCCGACTCAATTTTTTTGACAGAAATAAAGCCGTGGTTTTATTCAAATATTCTGCGGTCTTATTGGAATATTCACCGGTTTTATTGTGGTAGTATTCCGATAACACAATAGAACTGGGGAATATTCCAATACAACCGCGGTTGTATTCGAATATTCTCAACGTTGTATTCGAATATTTCGTGACTTTATTGGAATATTCCCCGGTTGTATTATGATAGCATTCCAAAATATTCAAATACAACTGCGGTTGTATTTTGAGGGATGGGGCCGACACAAACACGTGTCATTATGTAGTTTGAGTCCGGACACAATTTTGCGTACGCTGAACGTACACAATAATTTTTGGTTATAGCGCTTTGTTTAACTTGATCTAGATTTCCGTTGTCACTGCACTCTTTGATGCATGGCACAACATGATCATCAACGTTTATGCTGAGTTTGCATATTGCACATTCTGCCATTTTAATGCCATGTTATTGTATTTCATACTTATTTTGTGTCATGTTTATTTCATGGTAGTTATTGTCATCTCGTTTTGTTGTCTTGAATGTCTTCATAAAAGTTTAAGCCTCGCATTATTTACTTATGTAACATTTGATAGAATGTTGAAGCAATCTTGTTTGATATTCTTCCACCTCTTGGTTTACGTTTTTATCCCTTTTTTATCACAGGTTTTCTTTATTGTTTGATATTCTTCCACCTCTTGTTTGAATTATGGTATCAGAGTTGAATTGGTTCATTATGATTATGCGATGTAAGTCCTAAAAATGATCTCTAGTTCCCACCTATGCTCTTCATTTGCCTTGGTTTTCATTCCATTCCTTGGGAATCTTGTCAAGATCTATAATTAATTTCTTTGTCAAGACTGACTTCACCTCTATTTTAGCATGCTAAACACCATCCACCATTAAATCAATATCAAATGATTTACATACCTATAAAGCTTCTCCGCAATCAGCTCGAGTCCTTCATTCGTCTATGCGTTGCCCAAATTCTCTTCTTAGTCATTCTCCAAGTTTCTGCCTTCCTTCTTCCTCTTTTATTTTCTCTCAACCAAGGAGCCTCTCTCGTATATTTTATTCTAATCTTCTATTTTTCTTATTTCTCAAAGTAACTTCCATTACAAAATATGATTAAGATGAACATAAATCAACTCCACTATAACTTTGCCATTTCATATCGGCACACGAATGGTTTATCTGTATAATAAGCACAATATGTTGTTTGTATCTTATTGTGATCCGTAATTCAACATCTTAAATCAACCATAACTTAATCACCCAAACTTTCAACCACTATGTCATTATATTATGCTATGCAATCAGTATATGATGTGTATTTTGATTATGTCTGTTTATTATAATAAACATCCTATTTCATATTATTTGCATAACTATAATAATACTTATGATCACTACTTTTTAGCAGAAAATATCAATTAATCATGCATCAAATTTGTTTGAGGCATTACCATTATGTGTACATTCATGCATTTCCTCACCCTCATGTGACCATTATCACAACATTATGTTTCACCAATCTCCTCATTGGTCATCTCATGCATCCTATTTTAGAACTCATGATTAAAACACTTTAAACAAGGATTATTCAATTTTTTGTTGCACAAGCTTGAATATTACATTATACAAACAAGAAACTCCATACATATTCTACGAACTCCACTTACTTGGGGCCATTTTCATTTGTACAGCAAGACTTTTCAGTCCCAAAAAGCTCTGCATTCCTCATTAAACTTACCCATTCCACTATATCGACGTATCTATGCCTAGGAAGATGGTCAATCGCATATGCTTGAGCCCAATCTTATATTGAACTTAAGTTTGATTAGGTGCCTTAGACGGAGTTCGACTCATTGACTGAGCCCGAGTAGGGGATTGTGCCAAATCATGAGGTTGATTGATATACTTATTTATTTTGTTATGCTATCTTGGAGGTTCGATACAAGATGTTATGTAGTTTATGACATTATTTCTTGCATCATTAGTTATCCTAATAAGTGTTTTTTTTTTATAATTTTTATTGTTACAATTTTAGTATTAGTAGACTTTTGCCATTTGCAGTGAATCTGATGCATTTGGATCATCCATGATTATCAAGTCATTTATAGCCTTGCAGGTTTGCAATGGCAGGTTACAACACCCTTTAAATTCTACATACTAAATTATATATTTGATTCTCGGTGCACGTAGAGATATGCACTTTTTTTCAAATCTAAAGCCTCCCTATAAATAGTTTTAACTTTGATTCACACTTTGAACATCATCTCCTTGACAAAAAAACCTTTTCTACCAAAGAAAATCCATGCCATTGAAACCATCAGGGTGAAACTAGTAATTTCAAAACACAGATATCACTTGTTTAATGGTTAGATCGAGGTTGTAATAAAAATGACCAGACATATTAGGAAATCAAATAATACTTTGTTGATCAGTATTGGGAATGTTATTCAAAATAATAGGAGGAAGAAAACTGTCAAGTGTACAAAAATTCACTCTCTATTATTAGACTATGTGAACCAATGCCCTTATAGAGAAAAGTCAACTAAATTGAAGAAGTTGATCAAATCAATGAAGTGATCTAAAGGTAATCTAATGCAATTGGAATGTCTATTATTTGAAGTAATGACATCATTGCAATCTCCATAGAGAATCCATTTAGCTCCAATACCATAGAATTCATTTAAGAGGAGAAACTTTTTTAATTAGGAGGAGCATACACAGTTGTTAAAATCAAGTCCTAATTAGATTCAACATGCCAAAAATTAAGAGATATAGATAATCTAGCAATATCAAAGCAACGAACCACCATAAGATTTGGTTTTCCTTAGAGAATACCCCCAGCAAAGCTGTGAGCGTTTAAGATTTATCATTGCTTAATTCTTGTACTACTAGTAGATACAAGAACTTTCATAGAAGGATTCAACAACTTAAATCCTTCAAGGTAAGTGGTATCAAGCCATCATCTCTCCAGCTCCTTTCTAACCTTTTTTTTTTGTCTGTAGCGTCTAAGAGAAATAATCATGTTATTGAGTATTCTATCCAAGCTCATGTTGTTGTAAATGTTCAATATTCTTACCATAACATTTTCTTATGCTTTCTACAATGTTCTGTAGGCAGATCTATCGATTTCCTTGTTCTTTTGTATTTTCACAATAAAGCAAATTCTACCCAATAGAGGTCAGCTTTTTGAAAGTTTTTGTGTGTGGGGTATTGCTAACATTGTTACAAAGGTTCTTCTTAAGATCTTTTTCATCAACATTCACGCATTCATTTTCCTTATTTTCTAATCAAACCTTTTATTCTAGATGGGTTGGGTTATTGATGAAAAAAAAATAAAAAAATGATTAGGTCCTTGTGACGTTGATAATGGTTTTACAGAGGATCCCTTAAGCTTTGTCTCTCTTCTTTGTACAGCTCTGATCTTCCATCTTTCCCAACCAAAGCTTTTCTTATAATCGATTAATGTTGTTAACGTTTTGAATCTCTCATTTCATCATGATTATAAGGATTTTCTTGTAAATATTTACGAACTTTAATTTGGTGTGGTTGAGCATAGAAATTTCCAAAGTAGAGTTTTGGGTTACTATAAGGATTGAGTGTGATCTCAGATAATAATGCCAATCTATGAAGGTGCTTATTATGATCATAAAATTTTACATTCAAATTTTCATAAAAAACCTAAATTGTTAGCCCATTTAATGTTCCTAGTAATAATTACCTACACCATGATCAATATTTTACCATTATCTCTGATTTTCATATTGAAAAGTGCTAGCAATTTGAATAAGTTTATTTTTTAAGCTTTGACTAATGTGAAACACCTTATATTCTACTACAAATGTTTGCCCTCTTATTTAGTTTGATTATTTAGATGCATTTTTATGGACTAAAATAATTTTATGCATATATAAAGGTGCACCTCACTTTTTTCTTCGGACATGTCATTTTAAAGATTTAAGAATACCGACACATTTTTCGAAAAAAAATTATCATAAAAATTATTTCAACACTTATAGGTGGCTTATTCAGGGTTGAGAGAATATAATCCACTTCTACTTGAGATGAGATTTTTTCAATCAATTTCATCAAACGACAGGTACAATGAGCTTTTGTGTATTATTTTGAGGCATGCTAAGGTTATTTATGTCCCTTAAAATGATTCCCACATCTCTATGTGTGTTAGAATGGAACAACACTTGATGTTATTTCAATATCCTTTTTGTTACAAATCTTCGTACTTATTAGTGATATATCATATAGTGTTATTGTGTGACATTTATATTGCAGAAGTTTAGCGATTATAATTTACTTCTGAATTTAGTTAATTGGTTGAACACCATAATTTTGGATTGAAATATGCATATTTTTTTACATATTTTGAAATTTTGGTGCCTCTTGATGCTAGAATTGCTTTATTCTCATCATTTATATGACATGCCATACGGCCCCAGGAACACCAAATGATGCCGAGCGCTGGGTTAACGGACCGCTAGTCCTTCCGTAGTCGCAGCAGGGCCAATCCACGAGTCTTTCCTCCCTTTTTTGCTTTCTTTCCTATTTCCCTGTTTTCCTTTTAGGTTATTTTCTCGAGGGGCCTTTATATAGGTTGTATTAGGGTTCTGAAATTCAATTTTGATTGTGTTTGTTCAGGACAGCGCTGGCATCTTAGGTTTTCCTTTCGAGGGCTTTATCCAAAGGTCTGACTGTATCTCACTCATGAGGTGGTGCTTATCCTCTATATTCTTTACCGACGACTTTCGATATCACCTTCCATTCATCCAGCTTGCTGTCCCCTCACTGCCCTCCCCCCATAAAACAGCCAGCCGCTGTTTTTACCCAGTTTCCCCGACTTCCAGCCGCCCCATCCTCTTCCCCGCATGCTGCCGCCAGCCAGGACCACTAGGAGTTGTTGTACGTATCTTTTCCAGCATTCTCAGCCGCCCCTACCACCCGTTCTTACTATTTTTCCGCTGTCCAACCATCTCGTATTGCTGTCGTCACTTAGAAACTCCTTCACCTTTCTGTCTTGCAGTTGTCCGGCCATCCTACTTTGTTGACGCTGCCCATAAACCCCTTTTGCCTTGTTGTTTTGCCACTATCCAACCATCTTACGTCACTGCTGCTGCCCAAGATAGCAAGCCTGCTTTTTCCTTGCTGTAACCGCCCCTCTACCCTACTTCCCTACCTTGTCGCCACCTCCCAATCCCTAATACTTACCCCCATTACTCCTAGACCGAATTCTAGTGCGAGTTGGTGTCTTGTTATTTCCTATTTCCTTTTATGTGGTTGTAATTCCTTATTTGAATTCAACAATAATGTATTTTTTCTGTTGTTATTTGATTACACTCCGGTATCCTTTAATATCAGAGATAGTCTAAACCTATTCCTATTATAGGATTGTCAAAAGCAGGCCCCAAAAATTTTTCTTCCCTCCCAACCCTTCCCCTCCACTACTCCAAACGCAAACCCTAGTCATGCTACTATGTAGATTTGCCATAAACTTAATCGGGAGGAAATGACACAATGTCGTATATGAGAAATCCGTAAAGAGATATCCCATAAATATTTATGAAAAATATACAACGAAAAATTCTCCAACTGCAACAGTCGCAGTGAAATGTGATTTTCCAAATCAAAAGGATCAATAACTACTACCACAAAGATTTGGAAGGGAATATGAGAGGACAAGCCAAAATCTTGAAGTAAAGTTGGATTTATTAGATTTTAATAGTCGCAGGAATACGAAAGAATTCATTAAGCAACTCTAGGCAGTGAAATGTGTATTTGAGTACCATGACATCCCACAATACAAAATGGTAAAGCTAGTGATTAAGTTAAAGGAGAATGCATATCTTTGGTGGTAGAATCTAAAGCTTCTTTGACAGTTGAAAGGGAATAACAAAATCACTACTTGGTCTAAGTTTAAAAGGGAGATGCGAGGAAGTGTCTGCCCACACATTACAAGAAGGATATGTTATTGGGCCTTCACCAGTTACAATATCACCGTGTGATCGTCTCATCTTACATATAGAGTTTAACCCTAAGATCAATCATCAAGAGTACAACCAGCGAGACATCTAAGCCGACTCAACCAGAGGAGGAACCCGTAAAGAGTGGAGAAAAATTAGAGATTGCCTGTACTCTTAAATTCATCCTTGCCAATAAATGCTTCAAATGTCATGGTTTTGGCCACTTGTTATCTGATTGCCAACTTGGGAGCGATCTCTTTTACTGAGTCGGGAGCAGTTGACGAAAGGGACTGTGAACATGAGAGGATGAAACCTTCAGTGAGGAGTCTCAACTTTCAGCCGACGAGGAAGAGGCGCCAGCGATTTAAGCTGGAGCCCACGAGAGACACTTCACCAGGATTCACATTAGTTGTACTATAAGATAGCGAGATTGAGGTAATGGACGTTCCTGTAGAGCTTTTGGATGAGGTGCCGCGAAATACGTTTTTACAGGCCATAAGAGGAGCAACATGATTGACATTAGTTATCCAATTGAGTCATAAGTTCAAGTACCTACTATAAGGCACATGGCAACTCCAAATAAGAGAACTCAAACATACAATCTATCTCTTAAGTTGTCACCTATGAGGGAAATCAAATATATCGAAGATGACAAGGTTTTGAGCTTCTTCAAGAATGTTATATAGAGTAATATGAGTATTAAAATTCAGTCAAGTTCAACAACACCTCTACAATCAGCCACTTTGAAGCATTTATAAAGTGTTTTTGTGAGAAAAAACACCTGACAGTGGGATCCTGATTCTTCCAAAAAAAAAAGATGTTTCTCTTTAATGGTTGCCATTGAGAATTGTCCAGTCTGACCTAGATTTCATTTCAGAGTTGATCGCTCATGATAAAATTATTTATTAGATACACTTAACCGGGTACGAAGAGTGGGAGAAGCAAATTACAAATTTGGTGACTTGAGAGTTACTTTGCGAGAATCTACATCTGAATGAATTTCAACTCAGGTTGTACCAAAAGCAGTGGAACACTTATTTATCAAGATGTGCATTTAAATGACAATACTTACATGATTGATTTACTGGAAGATTGTAACATTTCCACTATTTTCAACTTGGCAGACTTGACGCCATAGTATGAGGAAATAGAAGCCTCGACGGATGAGGTTGAAGCTTCCCCATAGTATGAGTATGTTTGTTTGTGAACTATTTATATATTATTATTTTCTGATTTTGGGACTTTTGCTTGTGTTTATGTATTTAGAGATTGTGTTCTTTGATTTTCTACCTAAAGGAGTGCTATGTTCTCTTCCTTTTGCATGTAGTGTGTCTGCAACTTTTTCAGGAATAGGTAGTAGATCTCTCTTAGCAGGACTGCCTCGTCGAAGCCATTGTTTCATGTTTCTCTATGTTGTTTTCAACTAGAATATTCATTGAACCTTTTCTATCATCTTCCAAATTCCGCTTACCTCGAATTTTCTCTTTCTTTTGCGACACCACATCTCACTATTGAGTCAAATTCTAGAACAAATTATAGGAATTCTTGAATGGTGTTATTTGATAGTTCAGAACACGATAAGGCCTAAATTCTAGAGATGTATTTTCTTCCTAATAATAAACCTAAAATTCACATAACCTAATGTAATACCTCTATAAAATTCATCTCTAGATTCTCCATCCCTAATCCTATCCCTAACCTCAAATCATCCCCTTTCTATTGGCTGTAATTCTAATTGAGAGAAAAGAGATAACATGTTGCAGTCAAAAAAAGATGCAAAGAGGTCTTTAAGAGCTCATAATGGAAGACATGCAATGGGAGATCTTCCTACTACAACAAAGACTTAGCACATTTGAGAGAAGACTTGAGAGAAGACAACCTAGAGAAGCCTCCAGTAACCATAATGGTGACTCACCGGTTCAAGACGAACGCGGTGTATTGTGCAATTTATATTGAAATGTAAGCTGGTGGAGTTCGAGGAGAACACTATTGTCCGATATCTTGGAGAATTGAGACTGTCTATTAGCAATGTTGTGCAGGTACAACACTAATGGATGTTTCGGAATGTTTAGACCTTAGCTCTGAAGATGAAGAGACAACATAGTGGTATTAGGCCCCCTTCAGATTTGCTTCAACCATCAGATCGGGCATCAAGAGCACATAACCAGAGGGCTAAGAGTTGTTTCCTGTGAGGAGAAGCAGCACCAAAGGAAAAGATGCTGATCGGGCCAGCACAAAATATTTCTAGCCAGGAAATGCTTCTAGTATCATCTATATGGAGACATTGCGTTCAACTTTCCAAACATGTGGTTGATTTCTTTTACCAGTCAGTAGAAAAAGTTCAGTTAAGACGCACAAATTTAGGTGATTTGAATCCTGTTCTGCGGAGAAGGCGTTTTAGTCATCTAATTTTGTTGTTCTATTCTTTCAGTAGAAAGGAAACATAACATCACTGCAAAGATCGGAGAAAGAGATATAATCTAAAAGATGTGAAGCTTCTTTCATGCAAAATGCCCCATAAAGAAGCAAGCATTGTAAATGTTTTACTTCTAGCTGTAATTTGGATGCATGTGACTATTATAAAGGAGAAAAACCTAGCAGTGGATATAAAAAAAGTGCTATTTTCAATTGGTGCATTTCAATTAATTTTCCCAATAATCTTCTTCTTTCTGGTAGTTAGAGATCCAACATTCTCAAGGTTCATATATTGGAAAGCATAAATATCACACTACTTTGGGTGCAAGTTAAAGCGAGCAGACATCAACATAATCTGTATTGCACATCAACCACATAATTTTGGTTTAAGTTGTTTTTTATTTATTGGGAGGTAGATTTGAACAGATTTCAGTGATTAATGTGAATCATGTGGTAAACTCTGATGGAAGCAAATTTTGTGACTATTTTAGATTGTAGGTTGATAACATCTTCATTACTTTGTTTAATTAAAATATTTCAAGATAATCATTTTAAAATCTATCTCTGCAGGTATGATTATTCTGGATATGGCCAATCTTCTGGAAAGGTTAACAATTAATTTAAGGAAGATTTACCTACATACCACTCAATTTTTATGTTTCTACATATCTAATACCTAAACTTTGATTTTTACATACATCTTGCCTTTGTATGAAAAAGTGGATTTAACTTTTTAAAAGTATTTTTGATGTGATAGAAAGATTTGGGTGGTATAAAACTAAAAAAAATAAAATTTGGATGTTAGATATGTAAAAACATAGTAATTTTGTGGTATATATGTAAATGCAGCTTAATTTAAATAACATGTGTTATAATTTACAATATTTTGGTTGCTTTGGTGATGCTAAATCTGCAAAACTCTTTTTTGCAGCCAAGTGAGCAAAACACCTATTTTGATATTGAGGCAGTTTATAAGTGTCTTGAAGAAAATTATGGGACCAATGCAGAAAATATTATTTTGTATGGTCAATCTGTCGGCAGCGGTCCTACTCTGGATTTAGCAATTCAGTTGTCTAATATAAGAGCAGTTGTTCTTCACAGCTCCATTTTGTCGGGACTTCGAGTAATATACCCTGTGAAGCATTCATACTGGTTTGACATATATAAGGTATAAGCTGGATCTTGTTGATTCTGGTTTGCTTGAACGCTGCTCATAGTTTCTCAAACACGCTTTTCCCTGCAGAACATTGATAAAGTTCCACTTGTAACTTGTCCGGTGTTAATAATTCATGTAAGTTGGAGTTCTCTGTTTCTCTTCTCGTCTTATGTCGTGGCATGTCTTTTGCGAAATTCATGAGTTGTAGTTGCTCTGATATGATGAAGTTTTGTTTTAGACATTCATTTTGTTGCTGACATATATTTGGGAAATTTACATACATAGCACATAATTCTGGTATTTACATATCTCACACCTAAACTTTCATATTTACATATTATATTTTGGTGCTTTAAACCTATACATGTAAAGATATATTTTAATATTATAATGTGGTAATGTTGTTATTTTTATGTGATATTAAAGATTTGAGTGCTATGTGTGTAAATATGAAAGTTTAGTGCGAGATATGTTAAGAATTATTTGTTATTTATGTGGAGGCCTTGAAATGGGAGATAATCCAAATAACAATAAAGAAACAAATATTGTTACTGAACAAGCCAAATAAGCGGTTACAAACAAACACACACTGAGATGGGAAATAACAACAACACAACATAAACTCACTCTAGGTGTTGATTCGAAGGTGGTGGTCAGCTAAGTAGTTCGTAAGTAGTGCTATTTGGTTTTGGTGGATGAGGAGTGGTGGCGAGTAGGGGTGGCCGGAAAGGTTTTGTGTGGTCGGAAGCGTGGGGGAGGGCTGGATAGCAGGTCCACAATGACATATCGTGGTAAGGACGGTTGGAAAGGCTGTGAATTATCGAAAAAAGCAAGGGGAGAGCGGGACAACAGATCAACAATGGTAGAGTGTGTTAAGGACATTTGGGAGGGCTGTGAATTGCTAGAAACAGAAATGGGGAGGGTTGGACAACAAGTAGGTAGCAGTGGAGGGTAATAAGGGCTATTGTGAAGACTGCGACGGTGAGGAGGCGGGTTCAGGAAGGTGACAACAAGTGAAACTGCAGAAAATAGTCTAGATGGGTTGTTCGATGGCTGCTGCGGGGATGGAGTTGTGATGCTACTGATGCTCCTTAAGAATCGTCCATAGAATGATGTCATCACAAACAACTATCTCAAATCAGTAAAGGACTGTGGGGCCGTCCAGCTCACGATGGTCTTGATCTTTGCGGGATCCATTAAATGCCTGCACTAGACGCAAATCATACATGTGCTGTCAAAAAGTGACACTTCTTCGGGTGGGCGTATAACCTTGCTCGCAAAACCTCAAAGACCGTTCTCAAGTGCTAGAAGGGCTCTTCCTAAGTTATGTTGTATGACAAAATATCATCGAAGTACACTATGAACTTCCCCTTCCCAATATGAGCTTGGAAAACTTGATTCATCAATCTCATGAACGTGTTGGGTGCATTAGACAATCCTAAAAGCATGACAAATACATCTCGGGCTTTGTAAGCTGCCTTCAACTCGTCTCATGGCCTCATCTGGATATGGTGATACCCGCTGCGCAATTCGATCTTGAAAAAGATAATGTCTCCATGCACAACTAATCCAAGAGATCGTCCAAGCGTGTTGTGCGGAAGCATATTTGATAGTAATCTTGTTGATAACACTATCGTCAATGAACATCTTCCAAGATCCGTCCTTCTTGGCTAACATCAAAGTGGAGATAGCAAACAAACTAGTTCTCACCAAAACTCTCACAACGAGATCTTGTATCTGTCGCTGTAATTCTTCGTACTCCACATGTCTCAATCTGTAGGCAGGCCAATTTGATAAATTGATCAGGATATGAGATCTATGGCGTGTTGAATGTCCCTAATGGTGACAATCCCTCTAGCAGGCTGTCGGTCATCACGTTTTGAAAGTCACATAACAATGTTGTATGGGTGTCGGTATCTCCACCTCGCGTTCAGTTTCGTCGGGGCTATTGCTTCTGGGACCTCTTTTACTGACTGTGTGAAGGTAGCTCTTGGGACTATCCTCTCTTTTGTGGTGTCCACTCCTCTCGCACTTTTGATGGGCAAAATAACTATGCGTCTTCCATCATTCTTGAATGAATAAGTGTTCTTAAATCCGTCTTATTGGGTCTTACGACCGAACAACCATGACTTCCCCAATAAAATATGACAAGCGTCCATAGGTACCACGTTGCACCACACTTTCTACTGTAGCTAATCTCCGATAGAAGACTTAAGCAAGTATTGTTGATTCATGCATATCTTGTTTCTTTTTTTCAACCAAGTAAGGGAGAAGGATTGAGGATGCTTCTTCGTGTTCAAGTCCAATTTCTTCACCATCTGAGTGTTATTACATTCTCATAACTTCAGCCATCAATAATCAGACTGCAGACATTTCCCTTCACGGTACAATTTGTGCAAAAAATACTGTCTTAGCCATGATTGATCTCTCTCCGGCTCACTTTGAAGGGTCCTCCTCATGACTAGAACTTCTACCTCATCTCCTTGGAGTTGGAGTTTGTTACGCCCACTGACAGGCCGATCCAGGAGTGATCGACCGATTGCAACACAGGCGGCCCACAAGCGGGCCAATTTTGGTTACGGGAAGAAGGGGAGGGGCTCGGGCAAAGAGCAGAAGAAAGGAGGGGGTGGGGTTAACTTGGGCCATAATCACATATTCAAGGAGGAGAAATTGAGGGTAGTTGGAGGGAAGTTTAGAAAAAAAGTTTTCAAATGCTGTATGAAGATCGCTTGGGCCATGATCACATATTCAAGGAGGAGAAATTGAGGGGAGTTGGAGGGAAGTTTAGAAAGTTTTCAAATGTTGTATGAAGATTCCATTAAAGGGGAACCTACGGTTTGTTTTATTTTCATGCATTATTTTGTGGATGATGTGTTTTCATCGTTTGGTGTTGTTCCTAGCGACGTCTAGGGTATGAGAGAGCGGATCTACCTCTCGAAAGTAGATCATCTTTGTATCTTGCTTATTTTTTCTTTGATTGATGTAAGAGCAACCTTTATTTGTTCAACCATCTATATCCATTTCGTCGTAGTTTGTTCGTTGCTTTTGGTTCCTAGGCATATTAAATTGGTTTCAAAGCTTAGATCTTGGTGGGATGACAACAAAGAAAGTTGATGTGCTAGGAGAGGTGGAGCAAATTCGATCCAGAATGAAAGAAATTTTTGCTACTATGGAGGACCGTTTTTCTTTTATTTAAAGTTGAATGAATGATAGATTTAAATGCATAGGGGAAATGCAGGAGATGATGGAAAAGTTTATGCAGATGTAATCCAAGGCCGTGTCGACCGCTCCAATTGCAAACTCTAATCAAGGGTTAATCAGAGAATCCTTGGCCAAGTCAAAGGGGAAGGAGACCGAGCGAGAAGAAAACGAAGAAGGCATCATCTACCTATAAGAGTGTCCCCCCAGGACTTCGAAAGGAGGGGGAGTGGAGACTTTCGATGGAAGGGAATGGGTGAAAATTGAAGGGATGGTGGAAGTGGCACGAAAGAGTATGATGGAGGAAGGAGGGAATCGGGAGTGGGATATTCCTATGACCGCAAGAGGGAGTTTCACTATAGATATATGGGGGGACATTCTGGAGAAAGAGGAAGTTAGGGTAGAGATGCATGGGTCGCGAAACTGAAAGTGTCAATTATTAGGGACTGGTCTAACATTACTCCCCTCAATTTGTATCATACCCTTTAGGTTCTTTTAGTTCAAGAAGATGATACAAAGAGTGTGAGGACTTAGAAGTGGAAGTAGCGTAGGAGCATCTGCATTTGGATGCGGCGGAGGTGTCCCTCAATTCGGTAGTGGGCTATACCCTGAATCACACCATGAATGTGGGGTGATGGATCGGGGACAATCAATTATAGTGTTGGTGGATAGCGGGGCCACACATAATTTATCTCAAATTAGGTTGTGGGAAGCTAGGGTTGAAGCTGGTGATTACAGGGAGCTTTGGCATCATGATGGGGACAGAGAAGGTGGAGAAAAGTATGCGAATGGGGCTAGTTTTGATACTAAATTGCCTACTGGTGGTGGAAGACTTATTTTAGATTTGAGAAGCACAAATATGATTCTGTGGATGAAGTGGCTGCAAACATTGATAGAGATGAAGGTGGATTGGAAGTTCTTAACAATGGAATTCCAAGTGGATGGTAGGAAGTTGGTGCTGAGAGGAGATGCTAGTTCATACAAAATCATGGTGCTGCTCAAACCATGGTCAAGTTGATTTGGGGAGCAGGATCGGGCTAATTGGTGGAATTACAGAGCATTGAGGAGGTTCGAGATTCAGAATTAGTAGAGTTTCCAGAAGGGGCCCAACTGCCCCTACAACAGTTTTTCCAACACCCTCTCAGAGGGAGCACGAGCACGTTATTATATTGAAAGATGATGTTTCTCCCATAAGCGTCAGACTATATAGGTACCCCCAGATTCACAAGGATGAGATAGAGAAGCTAATCGAAAAGATGCTCAAGGCTGGGATTATCGGACCAAGTGTAAGCCCTTTTTCTAGTCCCGTCTTGTTGGTGAAGAAAAAAGATGGTGGTTGGAGATTTTGTGTAGATTAGCGGGCTTTGAACAAGGAAATGATATTTGACGAGTTTTTTATTCCTGTGATTGTTGAGTTGCTGGATGAGCTTTATGGGGTAGTTATTTTTTCAAAAATTGATCTAAAGGGCTACCCCCAGATCAAGATGAATCTGATGGATGTACACAATGCAACATTCGGGACTATGAAGGACATTATGAGTTCTTATTGATGCTATTTGGTCTCACCAACGCCCCGACGATATTTTAGTCCCTCATGAATAGGGTTTTTCAACCTTATCTTTGGAAATTTGTCCTGGTTTTCTTTGATGTTTTTTTGATCTACAGTCATATGGTGATAGAGCACAAGAGACACTCGAGGATAGTCTTAGAGGTGTTGAGGGAGCACGAGTTGTATGCTAACTCGAAGAAATGTACTTTTGCACAGTTGCAGGTGAAGTACCTAGGGCATGTGGTGACTAGAACATGCGTAGCAGTGGATCGGTCCAAGTTTGAAGCTATGGTTAATTGGCCCTTACCAAGGAATTTAAAGGAATTGAGAGGATTCGTGGGTCTCACTAGCTACTATCGAAATTTCGTGAGAGGATATGACACGATAGTATGACCACTGACATAACAGTTATAGAAAGACAATTTCAAATGGGAGAAGCAACAACACAAGCCTTTGAGTAGCAGAAGAGGGCCATGACTAGCGTACTGGTATTAGCACTTCCAGATTTCAGTAAACCATTTGTGGTGGAAACAGATTCATCAGTGTACTGATTGAGAGCAATGCTCATGCAAGATCAGCGGCTGATTGCCAACCTCAGCCAGTTTCTTACAGCCAGAGTGAGGCTGAAGTCAGTATATGAGCGGGAATTGATGACAATTGTCTTGGCCATTCAGAAGTGACGACCGTACCTGCTGGGACGACATTATTTATTCAGTACAAATTAGATGAGTTTAAAGTTTCTTCTGGAGCAACGGATGGTGACTGAGGAACATCAGAGATGGCTATCCAAGCTACTGGGGTATGATTTTGAGATTTAGTTCCAGCAAGGATTGAAGAGTAAGGCAGTTGGCACGCTGCCGAGAAAGGTGGAGGAACCCCAATTGACGATTTTATCAGTTCCCTTTTGGTTTTAGATTGGGAGGCCATGAGACAGGAGAGTGAAAGGGATGAGAAGCTGAGGAAAATAAGGACTGAATTACTACTAGATTGAGGGGACAGTAGCTGCTCTATTAGGGGCGATTCGTGCTACCCAAGTCAGAATATATTCCTGGATTTTTATAAGTTTTATGGCAGTGCGATCGGGGGTCATTCAGGGGTGCATAAGAACTACAGTCGTCTAGCGATAGAGCTTTATTGGGTGGAGATGCATAGAGACGTTAAGGACATGGTGGCGAAATATGATGTGTGCCAGCGCCATGCATTACCGGAGAATGTTTGAGAAGAAGTGACGATGGATTTTATTGAGCGGTTGCCATGGTCATGAAGGTTCACGGTGATTATATTAGTTGTGGAACGCTTAAGTAAGTATGCACATTTCATTCCCTTACGACATCCCTAGATCGCGGTCTCAGCCGCAACGATATTTATCCCAGAAGTAGTCTGTTTGCATGGGGTTCCAGAATTAGTTGTATCGGATAAGGACAAGGTGCTCGTCAGCCACTTCTGAAAAGAACTATTTCGATTGTAATGGACAGTCCTTAAAAGGAGCACCACATATCATCCTCAGACCGATGAGCAGATGAAGGTGGTTGAGGGAGTGTGGAGACATCTGTGTTGTTTTGTATTTGATACACCGAAGCTATGACTAAGTTGCATGGGCCGAGTATTGGTATAATACTTCATTCCAGACCGCCGCACAGAGTACCCCTTTCAAGATTGTATGAATGAGTTTCATCTCACTTGATACATTATGGGCATAAAATTACACTGATATTCAACGTTGATCAGTACTTGGAGGAGAGAGACATGATAGTAACAATCCATGAAGAGGAAACCGGATGGACACCTGAGAGAGGTGCAATTCGAACTAGGGGACATGGTCTACTTGAAGCTAGCCCCTACTGACATATGACATTGCCCAGGAGGAGAAGCAAGAACATTTTCCGAGATACTTTGTGCCATATGAGGTGATGACACACATCGGGGCGGTGATCTACCGTTTGAAGTTACAACCATCATCCGCACCATCTGGTCTTTCATGTATCCCAGTTGAGACGAGCGATTGGAGATCACTCACCTTCATCTACACTATTACCGACGTTGACAGAGGACTCCGAGGTGATTCTGGAACCATTAGAGATAGAGAGAATGTGCCGAGGAGTAAGGGTAACGAAGGAGGTATTGGTTAAGCGGACTGACAGATTATGAAGTGATGAGAATCATAAGAGGTGATCCACAAGTAGTTTCCATCTTTTCACCTTGAGGACAAGGTACTTTTTGGGAGAGGAGTAATGTTACACCGACAAACGGGCCGGTCCAGAAGGGACAAACCGATTGTAGACAACCGACCCACAGGCGAGCCGACTTTGGTCGCAGGAAGAAGGGGAGGGACCCGGGCGAGGCGCAATGGAAGGAAAGGGGTGTGGGGTCCACTCGGGCCATAATCTCATATTCAAGTAGGAGAAATTGAGGGGCGTTGTAGGGAAGTTTAAAATGAAAGTTTTCAAATGCTTAAAGGGGAACCTGGGTTTGTTTTATTTTCATGCATTATGTTTTTGCTGCTATGTTTTTCTTCTTTTGGTATTGTTCCTAGCGACGTCTATGGTGTGGCAGAGCCGATCTACCTTCGAAAGTAGATCATCTTTGTATCTTGCTTATTTTGACTTTGTTGTAAGTGTGGTCCTTATTTGTATTTTTCCACCCAACTAGTGTGATTTGGTCGTGGTTTGTTCGCTGATTTTGGTGCCAAGGCGTATCAGAGTTCCTCCTCCGGATCTTCCTCTGCTTTCTCATCTACTTCCTCGACGACACTCTGCTTCGTGAATGAAACAACTTGGCTCGTGGGACTACTGGAGGCTATGTGTCAGTAGTCGTGGCACCTAAAACATCTCCTAGCCGACACTATACTGAGCAAATTAATCTTTTTGGGTTTATTTCCAATCAAGTCAGTCTTTTCACTTGTCAAGTCTTCCCAACAACTTCAGGTGTGGCTTTATTAGTAGCTGCAAATGTAGGTGGTTGCTTGAATGAGGATTGCTTTCTGCTTTGTCTTAGTTGTTTTTTCACCTTCAAAGCTAAGGCTTGGATATCTCTTAGTGACTAGCAGGGTCGCAGTTGTACAACGTTGCTCATAGCTGGCTTCTGGCCCTCCAGATATCGGGTATGGTATGTTCTTGCCCGACTAACTCACTCTTCATCTTGAACTGGTCAAATTGTGTCATGAACTCCTCCACTGATAGGTCTCTTTGTTATAAGTGATGGAGCCTCTGAAAGCTATCTTGACGGTATTGAGGATGTAAGTATTTCCTCTTCATCTTATCCTTCATCTTCTCTTATCTCGTAATCTTGTCACTTCATCTTTTCTTCTTTGCCTCTACAAAATTTCCCACCATAAGGAAACACTTTTCAATTTGATGATTTTAAGTTTCACCCTCTTGTCTTATGACACCTCTTTGTACTCAATGATTCTCTCAACCAACTGCACTTATTTGATGAAATCATTTAGATTGATACCTCCATCAAACTCCGGTAAATCCACATTTATTCTGAAATCTCTTTCCCTCATACTTCGCCTCTTCTCTCGACTTCCTTTGATAATGAATTTTGAAGCATCGTGGTCTTTCTTTCTCATCACTAAATTCTCCTCTATGGAAAGAATTCATATTCTTGTCCCTTTATCCCCTTCGACTATCTATATCATGATTGAGGGTAATTTTCTCCCGAGTCCCATCATTAATCTCTGCTAGCCTCTACTGTAATCAATGAATTCTCATTTTATCTCTTCTCGAGTAGGCTTGGGCACATTTTTCATTGGTGGCATGGTTAGGGTTTGGATTGTGGGAGTGGAAATAGTATTTGGGAATGGAAAAAAAATTTTCGGGCGGAGATGGGGTTAGGTATTAGTGGATGCTAGGACTAGGTTTATGATAGTTTTGATACCAAATGAATCACAACATGAAATTATTATTGCTGAAATTCAAAAGGGGTTAATAATAAAGACCTTTGACAATAGGAAAATTAACAACACAAACACCAGAGACACCTTGGGTGAGGACGAAAGTAGTGGGTTGCAGCTGAATTAGTGGAAATAGGAGATTTGAGGTGTTAGGAAGGGTCGACGTCAACAAGGAGGCGGTAGGGGTGCTGATGGACAACAATCAGTAGTAACAAGTGGTAGGGATGCGGATGGACAACAACCAGCAGCAGGTGGTTGGAGCAACCTAATGTGGTTGGGGGTTGGGGGCTGGGTGCAGGGATTTCGACAATGATCAGGGGGTGCATAGGAAGGATGCTGACAAGCAGATAAAGGGAAGAAGCTAGGAAATATGTGGAGATAGTCACCACCTAGGAGCACGATATAGTCGGAGCTCCCCCTATCTTCGAAAACTACTCTAGTAAGGGAAAAGACGCAGTTGCAGAGAAGTGTGAAACAAAAAAACTGAATCCTAAACAAAGAGAATAATGTATATATAGTAGTAGATAACTAGGTGGGTGGACCCCTGGGGTCCCCTCCCCTTGGACGACAACCCTAACTCAACCAACTGGGCCGGTTGGGCCCCCTAACATACCTACCCAAGCCGGTTCAGGGTTCAGCCCAGGATAGCCCCTGCCTCACCTAGCTTTGTTGATTTATCCAAGTTTTTTTTTATTGTTATTAAAAATGAAAGATTTAAAATTTTACATAAGTGCAACTCTTAGTTTTTGTTTGTTTGTGAGAACTTTATGATTTGGTTGAGGTTTTTTATAGGCACAAGTTCTAATTGTTATTTATATTTCTTAATCTAAAGAGAAATTTTTTAATGCGGCTAGACTATAGGCTCTATGTTGTTTTTTTTTTTAAGTTGCTATTTAGATTAAGGAAAAGAAAGCTATTATTAATTCAGAGTGAATAGTGAATGGGTGATGGATGTTATTATTAGAATTCAAGTTGGCTGGTTGAAGTCGAGAAATGCATTGCGTGATAGAAAAGTGTCGTTCAGTCTTAAAGGAAAATTTTTTAAGATGGTGTTGATACCTGCAATGCTTTATGACACAAAATTTTGGCCTTTAAAGAGAAGCATAAAACTAACTTAAGTGTTGTTGAGATGAGAATGCTGAGGTGGATGGGTGGCTCGACACTTAGAGACAAAATGCTAAAAAACTTTATCCGTGAAAGGGTTGGTATAGCTCTAGTGGCTAACAAGATTAGAGAGAGTCGTCTTAGATGGTTTGGTCACATTAATCGTCGACCATCTGATGATCCGATTTGGAGAGCGAATGTTTTAGATTTGACTTATGTTAAAAAAAGGCATAAGTAAACCTAAAAAGATTTGGACATATTGTATTGAAAATGATCTTAATTTATTAGAATTAAATGAGAATATGACACTCAATGTGGCACAATGGAGAAAAAGATTCATGTGCTCGACCCTACTTAGTGGGATAAAGGCTCGTTGTTGTCGTCGTCATCGTTCTGAGTGATGGGCTATGATGTTAGGTTAGAAATGTTCATCAATTGTGGTGATTATTAGTGGATGGTTATGGACTACTTTTGCCTAGCTGGTACTAAGTG
Source organism: Papilionanthe hookeriana x Papilionanthe teres (assembly GCA_022702705.1). Taxonomy (NCBI): domain Eukaryota; kingdom Viridiplantae; phylum Streptophyta; class Magnoliopsida; order Asparagales; family Orchidaceae; genus Papilionanthe; species Papilionanthe hookeriana x Papilionanthe teres. The sequence continues at coordinate 64,773,978 of CM040427.1, read as the reverse complement.
TTTTGTGCACGGAAAGTTCTAAATTGTGATATAGAATAATCTTAAATTCTACCGCTTTATAGAAACTTCTACAGAGATCAACGTCTTATGCTTTGGTGTGTCTTTTGAGATTTTAAATGTTGCATGAAGGTTTTGGGAGATTGCATGAAGAATACATTTATCCTATTGATTTGGTGAGCTTGAGGATAGCTGAAACCTTTTTTCTCTATAGGAAAATAATAATATTTGATGTATTTTAAAGCATGTGATAATATTAGTCTTGGTCTCATATTGGATAAGTTGAAAAATGTGTTGGGGTTTTAACTTTTTGTCCATTGTTTATAGGAGTTATTTACTTTTCGGCTCGTCCATAGGATTGAGCTTTCTGTTGAAAGTAGGTTTGACTGCTAGTTCTTTGGCCAAACCTAAGTCTTGTTTTTATATTCTCGCCCTAATAAATGGCAATAGAGCCCATGGTTCAATTGCTACTGAGTACTTCATATATTTTGTGGCTCTCATGAGGTTTGGCCCCTTTTATATTCGGGAACAAATTTCAAAACGGGCGACGCTTGAGTGGGCTATTGGTGCAAGATATTTAATGATGTTAGAAAAAATCACTTTGAGGGGAGATTTGTTGTGTTACAGGGAGATTTGTTAAAGTAATACTAAATGTTCGTCCTGACCCATAGTCAAGCCTTTGGGTTACAAATTCATTTAGGCCACTGTCCTTTCTGGTTCTACTTCACCTTCGTTTGTTTACCCAAACATATTTTGGCATAAAAGTCGAACTAATAATGAATAATTTCTAAATTTTGTAACTCGGTTAACAAGACCAAGTTGAAATCATCAATGAAAGGACTTGACTCGTGTGCCTTAGTTATGCCAGGTCATGTTCTTCCTTTCTATCATTTGTTGCCTATCAACAAAGCATTTGAAGGAGCTCTATTTTATTTTGGGGCATTTACATACATATCTAATCCCTAAACTTTAATATTTACATTTACCCCACACAAATTTTTAACATCGCATAGAAATTGCCATTTTTACTAACTTCGTGAGAGTTAAATGCACTTTTTTTGGCAGAAGTTTTATTGTGACAAGCTGTTATAAGTGTAAATATTAAACTTTAAGTGTGATATGTAAATCCATAAGAATTGTTGTAGGTATGTAAATATCCCTTTTATTTTATATTTTTCAGGGTACTGCTGATGAGGTGGTGGATTGGTCCCACGGAAAACGCCTATGGGAGCTTTGTAAGGAGAAATATGAGCCTCTTTGGATAAAGGGAGGGCGCCATTGTAATTTGGAGCTTTATCCAGAGTACATCAGACATCTTAAGAAGTTCATATCTGCTGTTCAAAGAACGCGTACTGTTAGAAATGAATCTACGGATACTTCAGCTCTATTGGATCCACCGAGAATTAGTTCTGATCAATTGGAGCCTAACAGGAGCAGTACAGACCGGAGAGAGAAATTTATGCCTGGAGTTGAGGTTGAGAAACCCAGGCAAAGTACAGAGCTTAGAGAGAGATCGAGAGACAGTGTTGATAGGAGAGAGAAAGCTGGAAGGAGTAGTGATCGGCCGGAGAAGGGGAGGAGCAGTATGGATCAGCCAGACAAGCCGCGGAATAGCATTGACAGGTTTGATTTTTATGAGTATTTCTTGCTTTTCTTTCTCCTTTTCAGTATTTTTTAGGGGCATTTACGAATATACCACACAATTTTTATGTATTTACATTTCTACCTCCGAAATCTTTAATTTCACCAAAAAAATATCACTATTTTAACTTTTAAAAAAGTGAAATACACCTTTTCATGCATAGATAAGGTGTCATATATGTTAAAATGGAAGTATAGGTGATAGATATGTAAATATATAGGAATTAAGTGGTATGCATGTAAATCTTCCTAAAATTTTTTACGTTATATTTGCAATTTGTAGACTTCTGAGATCCAATTTTTACTTTTAGTTATTGTTTGTCTTTTTGAGTCTTGCTATTCTACGAAGTCTTTATACTGCATAACGTATTATGTTTCCGACGGTCTGTTTTCGGGGTGGTGGGGGGATGTTGCAGTTTTTTTTTTGGAGCATTTACTCACATACCACACAATTATCATATATTTACATGTCTTAACATCTAAACCTTTCATATTTACATACATATCACTCAAATCCTTGACATCACGCCAAAACTACTACTATCATTTAACTTTTTAAAACTTAGTTGCACCTTTACACGCATTGGTTTTTAATAACAGTTTTATTAATGTGAATTATCAAACTTTTGGTGTTATATATGTAAATGCATTAGAATTGTGTTGCATGCATGTGAAATTTCCTTTTTTTGCTTTAAATTTACTGCAGATATTTTAAGTTTTCTTCATTTCCAATAGTATTAGGCAGCAGTTTTTTGCATGCTCATCACAGACAATTTTCAATAAGCAAAAGCAAAAAGGTTACAATAATAATTTAAAAAAAAATTGTAACAGCTATCTGAAAATAAAATTGTGCACTCGGGTTGCTCCAAACAGACTCACTGCTATCTCAATATTATTTGCCAAGTTATAGCCTTATCTTACTAGAAAATAGACGAATTAGATAGTGATTGGAAGATCTTTATTAATAGGGAAATCCACATATGCACCACTCAATTCTTATGGATTTAGATATGTAACCCCCAAAGTTTGATATTTACATTTTTAACACCTTGGTGCTATAAAGCTTTGCATAAAAAGGTGCATTTGAAATTTAAAAAGGTTACAACAATAACAACAAAGCCTTTGTCCCACTACGTGGGGTCGGCTACATGAATCCTTTTTCTCCATTACGTCCTATTTAGTGTCATATTTTTATTTAGGTCTAATAAATTAAGATCATTTTTATACAATAAGCTCAAGTCTTCCTAGGTCTACCTCTACCTTTCTTAACACAAGTCGAATCTAAAACTTCTACTCTCCTAATCGGATAATCAGATGGTCGATGTTTAATGTGGCCAAACCATCTAAGACGACTCTCTCTAATTTTGTCCGACATAGGAGCTACACCAACCCTTTCACGGATATATTCATTCCGTATCTTATCTCTAAGTGTAAAGTCACTCATCCACCTAATCATTCTAATCTCAGCAACACTTAACTTAGTATTATGCTTCTCTTTTAGAGGCTAACATTCAACGCCATAGAGCATTGCAGATCTCACCACCACTTTATAAAATTTTTCTTTCAGTCTAAGCGGTACTTTTCTATCACACAAAAGGCCAGAAACATTACTCTACTTCAACCATCCAGATTGAATTCTACTATTAACATCCCCATCTATATCACCATCGCTTTGAATAATAGATCCGAGATATCTAAATCGTTCACACCTTTTAATAATTTGATCACCCAAAGTTAAACTTCTGTCACTAGTGCTACTACCACTAAAATTACATTTCATGTACTCAGTTTTAGTTCTACTCAAATGAAAGCCTTTAGACTCCAGTGTAGACTCCATAAATCAAGTTTTTTTTGGGCTTTTTCTATAGTCTTATTCATGAGAAGGATATCATCAGCAAAAACCATACACCAAGGTACATCCTCCTGTAAATGTCCAGTAAGACCATCCATAACTAAAGCAAAAAGATATGGGCTTAAAGCCGATCCTTGATGTAATCCAACAGAAATAAGAAAATATTTGGTCAATCCTCCTTCAGTTCGAACACAAGTAACAACTCTAGTATACATATCTTTAATGACTTGAATATAAGTCAAATCAACACCTTTCTTGTCGAGAACTCTCCAAAGGATATCTCTTGGAACCTTATCGCAAGCTTTTTGTAAATCAATAAAAAACAAATGTAGATCCTCCTTATTATCTCTGAACTTCTCCATCAAACCTCTCAATAAATGTATAGCATCCATAGTAGACCTGCCCGACATCAATCCAAATTGATTATGAGAAATCTTTGTAATACGTCTTTAACCTATGTTCAATTACCCTCTCCCATAATTTTAAAGCATGACACATGAACTTAATACCTCTATAAGTAGCACACTATTGTGCATCACCTTTATTCTTAAAAATGGGACCAAAATACTCTTCCTCCACTCCTCAGGCATCTTTTTAGTTTTTAAAATAATATTAAAAGGTTAGTAAAGTGGTATTTTTGATGTGGTGTTAAAGATTTGAGTGCTATGAACATACATATTAAAGGTCACATGTTCGATTTATAAAAAGAAAAGTGTCAAAATGGACCCCAATTCTTTTAAGGGAGATATTTTAGTCCTATCAATTTGGTGCACAAATTCTTTTATTATGGGTTGAAATACTCCCAATAGAGGACTACTAGGGACTATTTTTGCCCCTATTAAAACAGAGCAAGTACAAATTTGACACTTTTATAAACTCTGGCACTAAATGATATCATGTGACTAGTTGTTCGACTAACTTGACACTTTCCTCTATATGTAAATACATATGAATTGTGTGATATATATGTTATTATTATTATTATTGAGTAAATTACTCTTTTCAACTAAGGACTAATTTGACACTCCTATAAACTCTGAGACTAAAATGATACCATCAAAACAGTAAGGGGACTAATTTGATGCTTTTCTCGATATGTAAATACATGAGAATTGTGCGGTATACATTTTATTATTATTATTATTATTGATTACATTACTCTTTTCATCTAAGGACTAATTTGATATCTTTATAAATTCTGGGACTAAAATGATACCATCTAAATACTCGGGGGATTAATTTGACATTTTTCTCGATATGTAAATACATAAAAATTGCGAGTTATTTATGTTATTATTATTATTATTTAGTAGTTGTTTGATTACTTGGTGCAGGTTTGGGGTGATGGTGAAGTCAGCTGTGTTGTGCAACATTGGCTGCTTCAGGCGCACAACTTCAATAAGCTGAAGCTCACAGAACTGTTGGGTTAGTACAGTATTCCCTTTCTCTCTGTCTTAGTTGATTCTAGTTTTGGCTTAGTATTCATATGCTTGGGAGGTTCAAATGCCTTACACTGTATTATAATAGCCTTATAGGTAGATTGGTGCTTGTTTTATTTATGGAAGAAAAATGTTCTAAAATATTTTGAAAAAATGTGAAGAGTAAATTAACAAATTCGCCTATGGATTTTTTAGGTGTGTTGATGTGTCACATTTAGGGGTGTAAACGAACCGAATACGAACGAACAGAGCTTGTGTTTGTGTTTGAAATCTTCAAACACATCACTGTTCCTGTTTGGTTCGTTTAACAAACCGAACGAAAAAAAATTGTTCGTGTTCGTCTCGTTTGCTTATCGAACGAATCGAACACGAAATGCCTGGTGAACCGAACACGAACTGTTCGCGAACAACGAGTTTTTTTTTACAGTCCTATCTTTGATAGCATACTTCTTCAAAATGAAGCAAATTGATCAGGTATTTCGTACACATCAGATAATCCATACTTCCTCAAAATGAAGCAAACTGAATAACGCGTTCAGGGTTTTATTTTAATATATAGTATAGAATATTAATTATAATATTATAATATTTATATTAATATAATTAATTACTATAATATTATTATTGTTATTAATAATTTATCATATATTATAATTTATAGAAGTTTAATTATTTAAAATATGATAAATTTTTATAATATATAATTATTTTTAAAATATCATAAATTTTTTATATATAATTATTTTAAATTATTTTATATTTCGAATAATAACGAACCAAACACGAACTGACACATCTATGTTCGTGTTTGGTTCGTTTAACAAACCTAACGAAAAAAATTGTTCGTGTTCGTCTCGTTTGCTTATCGAACGAATCGAACACGAACTTCTTGGCGAACTGAACACGAACTGTTCGCGAACAACGAGTTTTTTTTGACAGTCCTAATCACATTTTAGCTAACTTAATACTTGGGAAATTTAAGCCAACAATTCTTATTTACATACATACCACTCGATACTTATGTATTTAGATATGTAACCCCTAAGCTTTAATTTTTACGTTGATGCTAGCTTAGATATGGTTGAGGAGGTGCATTCTACCTTTTTAAGAGTTAGAAGTAGTGGTATTTTAGATGTCATATGAAATATTTGGGTGTTATAAATGTAAAAAAATATAGTTTAGGTGTTAGATGTGCAAATACATAAGAATTGGGTGGTATGTATGTAAATACCCACTTTTTTATTTTATTTTATTTTTAATTTTTTTTAAGGGTCAAATTCATTATTTAATACAAAACTTAAATCAATGAAATTGATTTTAAAAAGTTATACAAAGAAGGAATAAAATTGAAGGTGGGATTAAATTGGTTTAGATTTGATGAGTTGAGGGGATAAATTAAAAAAAAAAAGGTTTTATATTCATTTTTTTATAAAAAAGAATTACTCTAAAAAATGGGAATTTTACATGTATAACACACAGTTCTTATGTATTTATATATTTTACCTTCAGAATTTGATTTTTACACTTATTATAACTTCATACTGTCGTAAGTAGGGGTGTAAACGAACCGAACATGAACGAACAGAGCTTGTGTTTGTGTTTGGTTCGTTTGAAATTTAGTTTGTTTGAAATAAACTCGTGTTCGAATAGGGCTGTAAACGAGCCGAGCCTGAGCGAGCTCAGGCGGCTCGTGTTCGGCTTGTTCGATACTGGCTCGAGCTCGAAATCGGCTCGTGTTCGAAATGGATCGTGAAAGGTGTGTTCGTGTTCGGCTCGAAATTGGCTCGTTAAAATTAATTGGAAAAAATATATGCATAGTGTAGGATTTAAACACAGGCACTAATGAATGAAAACGCATGCATAATAGCGTTATCACACAAGCAATTATGATTTAAACTTAAATATAAATATATATAATATATTAATATATAAATAATATATATAATAAATTATTAAATAAATAATTATATAATTATTTTTTTTATTTCGAGCTAAAACGAGCCGAACACGAGCGAACAAAGAGTTGTTTGTGTTCGGCTCGTTTGTAATACGAGCTTAAAAAATTTATTTGTGTTTGGCTCGTTTACTTAACGAACGAACCGAACACGAGTCAAACACAAGCTGTTCGCGAACAACGAGCTTTTTTGATAGCCCTATGTTCGAAATTGTTCGTGAAGTCACTGTTCGTGTTCATTTATTAACAAACGAGTAGAACACGAGCGGAACACGAGCTGTTCGCAAACTACAAGCTAGATTGACTGCCCTAATATTAATATATATAAATAATATATTATATTAATTATATAACTTATATTATATAAATATATAATATCTATATTAGTATATTATTAATATATTATTATTATTAAGTTATTATATATTATAATTTATAAAATTTAATCTTTTAAAATATCATAAATTTTTTATATATAATTATTTTAAATTATTTTATATTTCGAACAACAACGATTCAAAAACGAACGAACGCATTATTGTTCGTGTTTGGTTCGTTTAACTAACTGAACGAAAAAAAAAATTGTTCGTGTTCGTCTTATTTACTTATCAAACAAATCGAAGACGAACTCCTTGACGAACCGAACTCGAACTGTTCGCGAACAACAAGCTTTTTTGACATCTCTAATCGTAAGGTTAAACATAAAAAATTATATTTCACTTTTAAAAGAATCGTGATTGTGACATTTTTGATGTTATGTTAAAGACTCCGAGTCTTACGCATGTAAGTATGAATGCATAGTTGTTATACATGTAAATATAAAATAATTGTGGGGTATATATGCAAATTCTCCTAAAAATTGAAATAAACATTTTTCATGCAACCATAAGGTGCTACATATATTAAAGTATCACCTTAATTAGATAATGTTAGTATGTGGCAATTAATATTATATAATTCTTTTTTATTAAATTCTCTATAATTTGATAATATATGTGATTAATTTAAAATGTTAATAAGCTTTTAGTGTTAGGTATGCTAATCTTCTAATATTTTTTTTATAAATTTTTTATTATTTATTCAATTATGAAATAATAAATTTATATGAAAAAAACATGCAATTTTTAATATAAAAAATAAATAATTAAATGAAATTTATGACTTATAATATTTTAAGAATATAAAAACATACGCAAATTGATCATATTTTTAATATCAATTATCGTGAACAAAACTTTAATATATTTCATTATGACATATATTTTGATTTTAAAAGGATAAATGTGTAATTATACGTGTAATTATGTAAATATGGACTTGCATAAAAATAAAGAAAAAAGTTACATACATACCGCTCAACTCTTGTATATTTATATATTTAATACTCTAAATTTTAACTTTTATGTATACGTCGACTTATTTATATATGAAAAGATATGACAATAGAGCTGTCAAAATCGGTCGTTGTTTGCGAATAGCTCATCTTCGGCTCGTTAAAAAGCTCGTATTTGATTTGTTTGCTAAAGTTAATGAGCGAAACACGAACATTTTTTTTGTGCTCGATATATAAACGAAACGAACACGAGCAAAGATTTGTTCGTTCGTGTATCGGATTGCTTTGGCTCGAAATACTGCTCATCAAAAAAAAAAATAAAAATAAAATATATATATATATATATATATATATATATATATATATATATATAGTGCGCGTTCTTGCACGATGGGCGGGAGCACATGCTCGAAGGTCGGGGGTTCGACTCCACCATGTGCGCGGGAAGATTCGATCTGTTTAAGACGACGTATCGGCTCTCATCACGAGGTATAATGCACGGGAAACCGATATTTGAGTCTCTGCCAAATATCGATTTATAAATTAAAAATATAGAATAAAAAATCTTAAATTATATTTAAAAGTTGTTTTAATATAAACAAAAAGATTTAAATCTTGCTCCAACACCTAACATCCTACGACTGTATGATTATGTTTGCCAAAACGACTCTTTGTTCGTGAACAGCTCGTGTTAGGCTCTCAAAGCAATCGAGCCGGACACGAACACATCTTTTGTGTTTTAAACGAATCAAATACGAACAGTAATATTTCTTATTGTGCCGAACACGAGCTAAGCCCATTTATTATGATGAGATATGAAAGGTATAAATGATAAAAATGTAAAAAAACAAAATTTACGAGTTCGATATGGGGTGGCATTCAAGTAAATTTCTCCTAAATTTATGAACTTCCACCCTGTTACAGGAAAACCAGAGTTCCCGCTGGACAGCGGAGCGGGTGCGGCCTCAAATTCCCCGATCGTCGGCTTCGTCCTCCAGAGATCAAAGAAGAACGAAAACAATTTCCGCCATTATATCGATGGATTCGGGTTTCTTCTCCCATTCTCAAATTCTGTTCTGAGAGCTCTAGCGCCGGAATCGTGGGGATGTCGCGATTCTTCATGAGCGATCCGGGGGAGCTACTGATCCATGGCGTGAATGCGGAGAGGCAGGCGAGGGTTTCAACGAGGGCGTCGATAGTAGAGACTTTCAAGGGGTACGGGATCGTGGCCGGGCTGCGGGTTGACTGGGATGATCTTCGGAGGAGGATTTTGATCCCCGGACGGTTGCGTGCGGCTATGGTGGAGGCAATGCGGAGCAAGGATCCGGTCGCCAGCGCTAGGGCTGCTGCGGAGGCTGCGGAGGCCACGAAGGGCGTTTCTTCGTCGGGGAGCGGGTGGATTGATGTGTGCCCGGAAGCACCCATCGTGGTATTTGTTAACTCGCGTAGCGGAGGGCGGCTTGGGCCCATTGTCAAAGGTCGCTTACTCGAGTTGATTGGGGAGGAGCAGGTTGTGCTTATTTCGTAGATTAATTGATTTTTTTAATTTTTTTAATTTTTTTTTTGTCTGTGTTTGGGGCGTGTTTCATTTCATAAAATGCGGATTGAAGGAGGATTTTCCAGGAGCTTCTGACTTTCATTTTTCGCTTTATTGTTTTGAGTTGTATGATAATCTTATGTTTAACGGGACTGTAATTTGGTAGGAATGAAGCTTTATTGTGGAGCAAGGTGAAACGATTTCTTCGTAAATGTATTGAGTGGGTCAAGATTAGTGAAAGCCGTGCTCTTGGGAATACATATTAGTTTTTGCTCTTTTATTTCATAGAGCGGCCAGACACAGCTTATATGGGTTGAAGTTTAGTGGTTAATTGGAGATCTTTAGATGATTTTAGGGATGTGTACAGGGGTGGAACCTAGTTATCTCCAAGTTGGGATATTGCGCTCCTTGGAATTTATAAATTCTCTATGTAAATACTGGAATTTTTTTATTTTTTAATGTAGTTCAAGGTTAATTTGGAACTTTAATGGTTAATTTGGAGATCTTTTGATGATTTAAGGGAAGAATGTAGGGGCAGGACCAAGTTATGTCCAGGTTGGGCAATTGCGCCTCTTGGAATTTGCAATTTCTCTATATAAATAGTAGAATTTATTTATTTTTTTATTAGTTTAGTCAATTTTATGATATTTCCCCCCACTTCCCCACTCCGCCCGGACAATATTATAGTTTATGATGCTTGGAAAAAAAATGTCTCCACCCCCTTATTTACTTAGAGGTTGTGCGCCAAGAACTTGTTAGTGCTAAACAAAAAACTAGCATTTCTCATTTTTAACCAATGGCTAACAAAATGGGGAGTAGTTTTAGTTCTAGAAGAATGAACAAATGAGTACAGATTTTAGTAGCAGCTTTCAATGAAAACCCAGAGAGTTCGTGCACATACAAAAAGTGGAGAGAAGTGTGTAAAAACTCTCGAACGTGCAACATTGTAAGCTAGCGTTGCTACACTGGTGAAATATTATTGAGGCTTGAGCAACGTTCTAGCAGCTATGTTTACATTGGGAAAATTTGTTTTATGCAACATTGGAGGTTTTGACACAAGGTAGTTGATGACATCTGATAGTGTGACTATTTTGTTGTTGGAGTTAAGTATTCTCTAGATTTGAGAAAGAACTTAATATTCCTTAGTGCTCTCAATATTGTAGGATTTTGTTTTTTTTGGTAATACTAATGGCTTTAAAATTGATAAAGATGCTTTGATCGTTGTAAAGGCATAATGTGTTGGAGTCTATGCTATAGAGTGGAATATCAAGTTTTGATGTTTTAGATTTAACAATTTTAGTGAAATGTCACAATTTGGAAAATCAAAGATAAGTTAGCTTCCAACTTGGAGAAAATACTCTATAATAAGTAGATGCATGAGATGATCGTGGTACCTTTGGTGATGATTTGGAATATTAGCATTATATTGTACAATTTATTTCAGTGTTTTGTCATATCCTTGTAGTGTCATACCCTTTTGAGCTATGAAGCACGGATAAGGACACGAACACGATACGACACGATACGGGAACACGACATAATTAAAAAAATAGGATATGACATGTCATTGACACATTTTAATATTTAATTAATTATGAATATAAAAATATGTTACTTCATTATTCTTTATTACAAAATATCACAACTTAAATTATGCAAGGATAAAATTTACTTTCATAAATTTAATTTATATTATAAAACCTCATGTTTGTGAAAATTAATTTTAAAATTAGATAAAATATGTTACACAAAGTTCATCCAACTTATACTCCTAACTTATCTATTAAAATTTAAAAAATCCTATAATTACAAAGAGGAAATTATTAATTGCTCGACTTCGATGAATATTGAATGAACCTTCGTTTCTCGATTTTGATGAATGTTAGATGAAGCTTCAATACGACGAGAGATTGAGAAGTTTTGACTATGAGATATAATTAAGGTTGTACGTATATTTATAATTTTCTAATTCCCGTGTCTCATTTCTCGAAATAGTGTTAAGCTCATGTCTGATGAGTTTTGAGGTGTCACAATCGTGTTCGTGGCTGAAAAAATTCAGATATATATTTTATAGTGTCGGAGAAATGTTGGGGTGTGTCGGACAAGTGTTGATATCTGATACGTGTTTGACACGAGTACGACACATTTTAGAAGTGTCGGTGCTACACAGCTTTGGAGATTTGGAGCTTAGAGTGCTTAGGTTGGAGAGGTGTCATAAAAGTGATCTGTATTTTTTCGATGTATTGAATCAAGAGGGATATTGTTGGTTCTTAATTCAAAATTATGCATGAATCACATCATGAGGCATGTTTCGAACTTCTTAAGTGAAAGCTTGAAAATTTGTTAAGCGATTTGTTATGTTTTTATTGTCTCGATGTCAATGCATGAATTACATGATTAGAAATGCATCAAGCATCTTGTGTGAAAGCTCGGAATGAGTTTGCTGATTTTGTACAAGTTAGACAACTTTGCATTAGGTTAGTGGTTATGTAGGTTGATATATAGAAGCTTATTTTGCATTAAATTACAAACCAATCTTGAGTGTTTTGTGGAGTTGAGAAGAATTGAAAGGAGAGATAAGACGGTAAAAGAGGAGAAAGAGAGAGAAGGAAAACACAAGAAATTCATTCTAGAAGTTCAAATTATTATCTCAACAATTTGATAATGCCTGTTTGAGGTACTATTTGGAGAGTTAATTTTCTAGTTTTGTTTAATACTTTTTTTTTATGGTTACCTTCATAAAATTATTTTCTTACTTATCTCGGAGACTTGGGATCGTTTTTTCTTTCTTTCTTTTTTTTATAAGCCAGTGTGCACTAGGTTTTTAAGATGGTCGGTGATCGTCTTTTTATTGCACAGCAGGCAAGCTCATGGTTTATTTAAACACAAACTTTTGTACTTTCTTTTTTGGTTTTATTTGATCTCTTTTATACTTAGTTTATGGTTTATCGTACTTAATTCTAAGTTGACGCTTCCTTAGTATAAAGTTAGGCATGCTTTTTTCCTGACATTATATAAGACTTATATTCGTTTATTTCCAAGAAAGAAAAGAAAAGATCATGCATGAAAATACACAAAGACTAGATATTTTTAAGATTTTCAATATCTGAACCATCATCATCTGTATATTGTCCATATGTATACTTACAAAATTTCTATTGTGATTTGAGGAAACTGTGGAACATTTAAATGATTTTGCTCTACTCAAAATGAAGTTTGGCTCCATGACGCAGGTTTTTGACCTTGCAGAGATGAAGCCTTCTGATTTTGTTCAATATGGTTTAGCCTGCTTGGAGAAATTAGCTGATCTTAATTACTGTTGTGCGAGGTCCACTCGAGAAAATATGAGGGTTATGGTACGTAGCTCATTTTGATTGGTAGTTATCTTTTGTTTATGCTTTGCCTGTTGAAATGCTTTTTCCTCTTTCGATTAATTATATTTCAGATATTTATATTTTTAATGACCGCTAGGCATTGGTTTCATTATTTCAAAATTATTAGATTTACTTTGATATAAGTGCAATACAAAATTTTTTATGTAATACCAACCAAAATTGTATCTAAGATCCTTTTACATTTTTTTTTGGTTAGCTTTGTGCTTTCTGATGTTCCAATTTTCCACCATTTTTCCATGTTAAATCAAGTAAATAAATAATTCTCACACATTTAAATTTGATGTGCTGGATCTTAAATTACGGGCACATCTTAAAAAATATGACAGATTAAACCTTCATTTGTTATTGGAAGAATCATCATCAGGTAAATAGTTAATACTTTTTTTTCTTGGGATCTGGCTTATTATCTGGGCTTTCATTTCTTTTTTTGGTATAATAACTTTCTTTTTAACTGCGGTACTGTGTAAACAGCTCAAATATTTTTGAGGGGGCATTTACATATATATCTACCGCCTAAGCTTTACTTTTTTACATTTATACCGCCTTAATCTTTCATGTAATGTCAGCAAGTTTAGTTGTTATATGTAAATACATAAAAATTGAGTGGTAAGTTAATCTTCTTTTTTTTCTTTCTATCCAGGTTGCTGGTGGTGATGGTACAGTAGGATGGGTACTGGGAAGCCTTGGTGAATTGTATGCTCAGTGTCGAGAACCAATTCCCCCTACTGGTATCATTCCACTTGGTACTGGCAATGATCTTTCCAGATGCTTTGGTTGGGTATAAAATTCTGTTTCTATTTATGTCCTGTTAAATCACCAATATAATTTGTTGATTCAAATATTTAGCCACTTTTTTAGGGTGGATCATTTCCTTTTGCATGGAAGTCTTCAGTGAAACGATGTCTCTTTAGAGCTGCCACTGGCTCAATATCTCATCTCGACAGGTAACATTTTTTTTTAATAGTGAAATCTGCATCTTTCATATAAAGATTACAGAAGAGTGTGCAAAAAGTAGCCCCCTTACTATTTTCATGAGGTCATTTTAGACATAGAGTCTATAAAATTGTCAGTTTAATTCCCAGACACTGTTAGTTTAGGCGGAAATAGATCGCGATTATTTCAGCCCCAATTTAAGTCGTATAGGGACTGCTTTGACACTTTTATAAATTTTGGGACTAAAATTAGCTTTAATAAACAACCAGGGGGCTATTTTGGCACTTACTCCAATGATTTTTCTTTTTTCTTTTTACTTTTCATTACTCTATATTGATCGCACATAATAAGGTAATTGGAAAAATAAGCTCATGCCTCAATTATTTTTCATCTCCAAGCCTTATTGCGCTCTCAGTGGGTTTTGTAGATATTATTTACATAAAGCATCACTCATTGGCTGATCCTATCATCTGACATTTGCATTGAACAATTGAGAATGTTCATTTGTCCTTGCTGATCTATTTTTTGGAGGAGTTTGGAATCGGAATCATTTTGTCTCTTGGTGGGCCAGAGAAGGCTGCAGGAGCCATTACTTGTGAACTCAGTCATCTAAAAACAAACTAGTGTAACTAAGGATGATGCTAGTTATGTCTATTTACATAGAATCTGGAAATTCTTTAATTGCGTCTGATTGACTTACTGAAATTTTGATGCTAGCCATGCTCGTAAAGTAGAACTTTCAAAATTATTTTTAAATAATCAAATCTGCACTGGATGTTTTATTGATGGTTAAATCTTTGTCTCATATGCTGAATTTCAACCCAAAAGATTTATGTTAAAATTGGCTTTCTGACATGATCAACAATGGTTTCTTACACTATTAAAAATATCAAAAGCGGCAAAAAACAGTGGCTTTAGATTCCATGATTTTTTCTACTTTGATTGAAGTGCATACCAAAATAAACTCTCATTGCTTTATTCAAAATTGAAACATTTTGAGGTTCTTAGTGTGAAAGAAAACCATTTGACGCTCCTGAAATTGTAATTTCATTGCAGTTGGCACGTTGTTATCTCTCTGCTGGATGGAGAAGTAACTGATATTCCACATTCTCTCAGGCACACGGGAGAACACATTTTTACTCAGGTTTTCTGTTTTTATGCTCGTGATTAGTTAACATTTCCATTTGGTTTTCATATTTATTACATCAATTTTCTAGGATACTATATTAAGTGTACTCTCTCCCTCCCTCCCTCTCTCTCTCTACATAATATTTAGAGTTGTGACTGAAAATTGGTAACGGCCTTTTGCAATTCTTATCGCATTATCTTTTTCTCTTCTTTTGACACACACACACACACACACACATTTGTTTTTGAAATACTCCTGTTGTACAAAGCTTCAATAACCTGAACAATAAATTTTCACGCCAAACTGAGTTTCTCGCTGAATAGCCCTGTGGGTTTTTATTCTTGGAATAGATTGGCCCCTATGCTAATAGCTGTTCACCTGGAAAGGTCTATGCCCGTTAGAGTGACAAGAACAGGAGCTGAATAGAGTTTTTCTTTTATTGTTTCAAAGCTGTGATCTTGTTCGCTGTCCCGCTCGAAGGTCTTTCATTTTAAGCAGCCTGTAATCGACCCAATGAGTGAATCAAAACCACTAATAAAAGGGCAGTGGAAGTTAGCTTAACCATGAACGTGCTAGTGAGCATGGTTGGAGTTAGCTATAATTAGTTAGCTTCCATCTTCATTGGATTGGCTTCATTTCTTTGAGTTGTGGTAAAGAATCTCAGAGAATGCATCTTATCAGCAGCAAATTCACATTTGTTGATATTGAGGAATAGTTTAGTGGAGAATATAGATTTCAGGAGCTGCAAATAACATGACAGCAAGTTGCAGAAAATGAGAATGTTGTCAAATTTTGAAATGCAAAATTTATTAAAAATATTTTTTAGACTCAATTCATCATTCATATGTCTGTGCTCGGAGACGACCAAAAAGGCATAATGCGTCACTTATGAAGAGCTTCACGAGTCTTAAGAGTAAGTCTTTTATCCGTCACTTGCTATTATGAGTATTCGATGATATCACTTAGGGGTGTCAAATTGAGTTCATTGGTTGGGAAAATTGACCCAACCTGAACATTAAACAGGTCAAAAAGTCTAACCTGAACACAATCCGTCTTTAATCCGCAAACCCGAACCCGACACGTATAACCCATTTAACATAGGGAATAACAACTCTTCAAGTCGAAATCAGGTCAAATTTGAGTAAATATCAACTCAAATCCAAGCTGGCTGGTCAATTTCTAGTCAATTTAATGTTGTTGGATCAATTTCGGGTCCATTTTGGTTAGCGGGTCAACCCAAATCTGAACCAAAAATTCAAAAAGTTTAAGATTGTTAACCCAAACCCCAACCCCAAAGTTATTAAGGTCAACCTAAACCTGGATTTTTTTAGTGGAGTTGGCATGTTGGGTTAATTTTTGGCAGCCCTAATATCACTGTATAAGTCTAACTTGGAGAAAATTGTGGCACTATTCAGTTTATCAAGCATATCTTTTTATCAAGGCATTGGAAATCAATATTTTAACTGTGGTTGGAATAGATATCTTGCTTGATATTTATTCGGGCATATATTGTAGTGATGTCCTAAAGCAAAAAAATTATTTAGAAGATTTGGACCTGATGCGCACAATATCTCTCACTAGTCCTTACTTGGGATGCGCCAACAAATCAGAAATATATGTAGAAGTGATTCCTTGTTGGGATTGAAAGGGGCTCCCTTTGTTGGGTGATGCAGTGTCCTTGTTGGTCTCATTGTGTACATCTTGAAAGTTTCATCGAAATGAAATCAATTGGTAGGTCCTATGGAGTGGAGCCCAGCCTTATATGTAAGTTAATGACCGAAGAGAGACCACAAAATGTTCATTTCAAATATGATAGGAGCGGCATCTTTCAATCCTTTGACATAACAAGCTTTTGATTGTTGGTCTTTTTCATTGAGGTGATTGCAAGCGCCGAGTCAATATAAATCTTCTATATAAGCATTTGACAGAACAATGTCTTTAAGTACATTTCTGATAATGGTTGCTCTTAATCAAATGGTAAGAAGTGGTTTCACAAAAGTTGTTTCTTTTGGCTCCAGCTTTAAACATTTGTCATCCCTTGTGCTGGTGAGACTGCATTAATTGAATCCACATTGCTTGGACCACTCCTTTGAGTTTACACACCGCACATTTAACTTGGTTGTTGGGTGTTATCTCTATATGTACAAACATTGCTTCACTTGATTGCTCCCAACCTAGTAAATGTCCGCATTCTTGGTACTTTTTTTAGTTGTAAACTACCTTGCAAAGCATTGCTTATATCAGATTCTGAATCTGAGCATGCAGTCCACCAATCAGGAAATCGGTCCTCTTTGGAACAGGGATATTTTAGAAATATCAATTGATTGAGTCATTATGTTCAATGTTGAGCCTGCTTTACTGTGCTAGTTGCACCTATTGCTGGTATAGTTCCACCAGCGTGGTGTGGGTTTAAGATGGCTGTAGATCCGGACTTATGAAATTCATACCTCATCTCAGCGATAAACCTTTGAAAACCAAGTGATTAGCGATTCTAACTTTTGTATGAGAGTTGATTTAGATATTTCCCAAACCAGAGGAAGAAGGAAAACTAGATTTTTTTTTGAAAATGCAAATGAGTATTATTTTCTGACATTGAAAAGCTGAAGTAATAACATATGGTCCACCACTCGACTGGACAGTGTAGCACTGAGATTAGGAACTATGCCATCTAAGAGAACAAGTCTAAAACATACCTAAATACTTCTTAATAACAGCAATTATGTTAGAAACTGTCAGGCTAAGGGAATAAGTACTGCTCTCAGTGTGCTGTGCTGCATCAGTTAAGTTCCATTGATGAGGATTAAGATGACTCTTTGTGATATTAATGAACCTTAAAAGCGCCTTGCTTCAGTCTTATTCTTTCATGGATTTATCTGGTAGAGTGAGAAAGTGAGGAAAGAGAGGTTGGCCAGCTACCTAATTAAAGGAAGGGGTGGGCGATCAAGGACTGAAAGCAACTTTAATCTATTCCATTAAAATTGAAAATTTTATTACTCTTATATTTATATGTATATGAGAGAATATAAAACTCGATTATGTTCCATTACATATGTCGTTTGTCGGCAAAAAATCAACTCTTCTTATCGGCTTCTGCGACAAATTCCTTCCCACTAATGCGATGATTCAATGAAAGAAGCACAAAAGGTGTCATTTTTGGTTCCACGATCAACATAGCCTAATCCATTATGTGGAATTCTGTTCACCTTGTTAACAACCTATCACATTGGCTTTCTTGCATCATCTGTTATGAGATTTGAATCATAACAAACAGTTCAAAATTTGACAAATCCAGATGCTTTATCTTACTCTGAATCTAGTACAACAGTCAATCACTCCTCACGGTGTCTTTAGCACATCCTTTGTTTATGTCACTGAAGAAAAAATTTACTTTTTTCATTCATGAGTTTTATTTCTATAGAGCCATACAAACCTTTTACAAAAAAGCCTTAGAGTTCTTCTATATTTTCTATTTACAATTAGAACCCTTAAAATAAGATACAAATCTCAACGCTCCCCCTCAAGACGGGAAAAAGATATCTACTAAGCCCTTCTTGCTATATAATCTAGATAAATCTAATGAACTAAGTCCTTTAATGAGACAATCAGCCACTTGCTCTCCATTTGACTTAGCTCCAGTAGCCCATTATTCAGCTTTTCCTAGATGAACAAACTGTCAATCTCCACATGTTTGGTTCTATTGTGTTGCACCAGGTTGTTGGCAATGCTGATTGCTGACTTGTTGTCACTCCACAACTTTATATGAGTTCCTTGATTCACCTTGAGCTCGACCAACAAGGCTCAACCACATCATTTCGGTAACTTCTAAGGCCATGACCCTGTATCCTATCTCTATTGTTGACCTCGCTGCTATAAATTGTTTCTTGCTCTCCCACGAGACCATATTGCCCCCTACGACCTTGCAATATCCTGAGGTGGATTTCTATCATCTACAGAACTCACTCAGTTAGCATCACAATAACCCTTATTGTTTACATATCAATTCTTCATGAAGACCAACCTCTTCCATGTTGCACTCTTCAGGTACCTCAAAATCTGATCCACTGCGTCCATATGACCCTTAGATCATGCATATTGCGGTTCACCACACTCACTACAAAAGAGATGTCGGGATACATGTGACCCAGTTAGAGCAGACAACCCACCAATCTCTGATATCTCTCACGATCAATTGACTTTACCGCCTCTGTACTCAGCTTGACCTTTTGATAAACTGGAGAGACTATAGGCTTGCATCTCAGCTTGCCTGTTTCTGCAAGGAGATCTAGTACATACTTTCATTGAGCTAAGATCATTCTCTCTGGTTCACGAGCCACCTCAATCCCAAGGAAGTATCTGAGTTGTCCAAGGTTCTTCACCTAAACTGTTTTGCCTAATCTAACATTTAGTTGAGCAACCTCTGTCTTATCATCACCAATGATAATCATGTCATCAACATACACGCAAGCATTGTGATGTGACCACCATTTTGATGAAAAAAACACGGTGATCAGCTGATGCACCATGCCCACCATAATTTTTTTTAAATTTCAAATCAGGCTCGAGGAGATTTCATATCATAAATCGACTTCCTGAGTCCACACAGCTTGCTCGCTGTCTGATATGTGTTGAATCCTTGTGGTATGTCTATATACACCTCTTCCAGTAACTCACAATGAAAAAAAAAAAAATATTCTTCATATCAAGTTGGCGTAACCTTCACCCACCATTCACAGCGAGAGGAACCAGTGTCCTCATTGTGCTCATTTTCACTACAGGTGAAAAAGTCCCGTCATAATCAATGTCATATGTCTGACTGTACCCTTTGCCACTAATCGTGTCTTTTAATGCTCAACTTTCCCTTCTGAATTTTGTTTTATTATGAAAATTCACTTGCACCCAACTGCTCTTTTCCCCACTGGTAATGATACTATCTCCCGCGTCTTATTCTTATTGAGAACACTAAGTTCCTCCAACATGGCAGCCTTCTACTTTGGATTTTTTTTAGCTACCTGTCAACGCTTGGGTATAGAGACAGTGTCTAAAGATGCATTGAATGCTTGTGTGCAGATGATATGTTAGAGTATGAGACAAACTGAGCGATGTCATGTGATAAACCAAAACAATCAGAGAACGACACGCATTGTTGCGAGAGATCCTCCTTAAAGTCCTGGGAGTGGGAGGAGAAGGGGGAGAAATTATATCACCAAGGTAATTAGATTTTAAAGCGGAAGGTGTAGGTGTCTCGGGAGTCGGGGTAGACCGGGACAAGAGACTTGATGGCATGAGTGGCACGACAGACATTGTTCCCTCATTCTGTCTCTTCCTCCTTATATACACTCTCTGCTCCCTTTTAGCTTGAATCTCTCCGCCCTCAAGTTCATTTTCCTCATTCGGCTCTTCCTCAGTTGATTCTTCCCACACAACTTGACAAGACATCTTTCCCAAATGCACCAATCTTTGACCATCACTACTCTCCTCCTCACGCCTCATACCTCCAATATTTGATGAGTCACCAAAAGTTGAGATCACATCCAGGGTGTAATTAGGTTCGAACTCTCTAAAGGACATATCCATGCTCACAAACAGTCTTTTCTCTATCATAATCTAAAATCTTACCCCTTCTGGACAACAGAATAACCAACGAAAGCACACTTCATAGCTCTAGGATCTAGTTTTCTTACTGATGGTCTGTTGTCCTTCACAAAACATACACAGCCAAATATATGGAAGGATCCCACTATTATTTTCTTTCAACATATGACAAGGAGATTTCCAATCCAACACTCTTGAGGGCATTGTATTGATCAATTGAGCCGATGTCAATAGTACTTGCCCTCACAAGTGCTTTGAGACATTCATCGTGATCATCATGCTTCGAGCTATCTCTAGAAGGTGTCTATTCTTCCTCTCTGCTACTTCGTTTTGTGCCGGTATGTATGAACATGTGGTTTGATGTTGCATCCTTCGACTGACAAGTATTCCCCAAACGCATTGGTATATTGTCCCATTATCATATTTCAATACATTCACCACTGCACCACATTGAGTCTAAATCGTCCTGTAAAAATCTTTAAAGCAGGCAAGCACATTACTTTTGTTTCTCATCAGATATAACCAAGTAAAACGAGAAAAATAATTAATGAAAGTCACAAAAAATTATTGTAACGATCAATAGAAGTTTTAGATTAATGTCCGACATACATCTGAGTGCACCAAATCAAAAATATAAGAACTCTTCTTACCAGAACTATTAAATGAGCTCCCGGTATGCTTACTAAACTCACAAGCATCACACACAAGTTTTTGTTTGTTCCTTGTTTCATATAATGATGAATACAAATGACTCGATAGACTAAACAAATAGTATCTTATGTGACTATGATGTAGCAACAAAACATCCTCCACATTCCTCTCAGATTCTCACACCCTAGCATTCTCAGCCATGGATGTCAAGGCTAAGTCTATCCCCTTTTTATCCAAGTACCTAGAGCCTATTATGCCACATGTCAGCCTCAAGTCTTCGGCCAATCCCTTTTTCTTAAAAGATCACATTTGGAATATCAAATTAAACAACACATTTTAGTTGGAGTATAATGACACTAATGGATAAAAGATTCACTAGAAAAAAATCAGCATGCAAAACATTAGATAAAGTCATAAAATTAATACACCTCAACCACAAGTTGTGTTGTACCATCAACAATCTAAATGCTCTTTGGAAATGTTAGGTGAGTATAGGAAGAGAACTCACTAGCGGCATTTGTCACATGTCGAGATGCACCAGAATTTACTATTCATTCTAGTGATCTTGTGGTGGATATAAAGACAAGAACATATGTATCATTAGTACCTTTGGCCGAGTGAGCATAACTAACAGTGTTTTCCTTAGATGACAATAATGGGGATGCATCCTCAATCACATTACTTGTTTCTCTCTACTTCCTCTTCAATTTCTCCAGTAACTCGTGATCCTCATCAGTAAAGACTACCCTTGTCTTTCCCTCATTCTTTACTACTATCATATATGCCCGGTAGCCTCCTCTTCCACCCCTTGGGCTCCCACGATTGCGATCACGACCTCTAGATTATTCACGTCAACCCGTTTTTGTCTCCTTGTGTGGCTTTGGACATGTCATGCTCAAGTGTCCCACTTCTCCACAGTTGTAGTACCTGCGGGTCTCCCCTTGAGCACCTGCCATACCTGAGTTCGATGCAGCCAAAGCTTATCGCGTACCTAGAATTCCACTCCGCTTAGATTATAGTCTCATGCAACTCTCCTTCTGTATCATCAATATAACTATTTCTCAGCCTTCTTCGGTATCTCACATATGTTGAACCAAAATTCTCTCTTTCACTGCTACTTCTTTCATTTAGCAGCAACGATAGGGTCACGACATACAGAGATCTTTAAAACCCCATTGTTTTACGACAGGAAAGTTACTCGAGCTTCTCTTCTCACATGAGCACTATTCAAGCCTCTTTTATTTGTGAATATATGTCGCTCCTCGCTGCCTCACACCGCGTTCCTCTCTACAATTGATGTCGAAGCCCTTTCATTTCTCTGCGTCTCTTCCCTACGCCGCACGAGTGTGATACTACTTCACCGGCCTTGATCTTGACTAGGGAGGAAGGCAACGATTGAATCCCAATGCACAAAGAACTTCAAAATTCCTATCTTCCTCCGCCTTCGTCTCCCTATAGTTCTCTCCTTGCCAATATTCCAAAGCAGTGCCACACTTCTTCCTCTTCCTCTTCTTTGTCCTATTCCACACTCCAAAGTCGCTCCTCCCTCCTGCGCAGAAGCCATAGTCTGCACCTTGCGTCAAAACCCTCATGCGATCTCCTTTGTTCATTCCTAGTGAGTCACGATTGCGTCGTTGCCTTCACAGAGAAATGTGATCTCGCCTGTTGCCTTCCCAACGAGCTGCGATCCTGTCTGTTGCCTTCCCAACGAGCTACGATCCTGTCTGTTGCCTTCCCAGTCGCGGCTGTTTTACGATGACGAAGCAAAAGGTAAGCTCCCAATTGTCTTCTCTTGCACCGAGCTGCAATCTCATTGACAACAACGGTCGGCTGGTATGATTAGGGCTCTGATACCATGAAGAAATGATTTTGAAGAAAAAAATTACATTTTTTATTCATGATTTGGGCTTCTACAGAGCCATACAAACCTTTTACAAATAACGTGTAGACTTTTTCAATATTTTCTATTTACTATTAGACCCCTGAAAATAAGATACAAATCGCAACAGTCACAGGCCATCACTTACTATTGTTGCCTTCAATTGAAGGCTTTGTTTTAAAACCAAGATACTTCAGAAGTTGATCTTAGACAAATGGCTCTTTACTCGTCCAGATTCTTTGAAGTCGAATGTTGATGGTTTTTGTCAAGCACTTTTCTGGTGACTTGGTTTGTGATTTTAGGTAGATTCATTGCTCGCTTTAGGGCTTGCATCTATTCATTTATCTGAGTGTCCTCATGATCTTTGCGGAATTTGACTCATTTCTCTTTATGAACATGATCAACAATGAAGGTCCCTTTCCTGGAGCCTTCATCATAGCCTTAGATAGCTAAGTAATCTTCATCCTTCTATCAACTGCACGGACATCCTTGCCATGACCAATCTTCTCAAAATTTACAAAATTTTTCTTTTTTGGTGAAACCAAGTCTCTAAATTTGCGTCTTAAATTTCCTTTTGCGTTTAGTTCCTTAATAGCAATAATGATATTCTCCAGGAATGGGTTGATGAGGGAGCTTGGCCTGCTAAAATTATTTGCCTTGAAGGAGTCTTCTTTAATTACTTCAGCATAGGTATGTCTTTGAGTTTATGATGGATGTTCACGCACAAATATTCTAGATATTGTTGTAAATGTGACGTTTAGCATTTTATTAAGTTTCAACGTCCATTAAACTCAGGAGTTCGAATCCCCGTGCCGCGGTGGTCCTTGAATTTTCAGCACACCGGGTAGCTCCCAGACCTGACGGGAGTCTGACAATTAGGGATTGATATTTGAGGGACACCGCCCCAAATACCGATTCTTTTATATATATATATATATAGATATAGATATATATATATATATATATATATATATATATATATATATATATATATATATATATATATATATATATGTGTTAGAAAAAAAAATCTATATGTAGATGAAGAATTGTTATTCTTTTAAGATAAATTAACTAAAAAGGTAAATTAGAACTTGAAAAATTGAATCAAACCTAACGTGGGTTAACTAGCATGTTACATTAAAAGAGTGAAATAGAAATTCTCAGAGTCCAGGAATAGATTTACAAAAGGAGAAAAAATATGCTCTTTAAAGTAATAGCAAATAGGAAAAAAACAAAAAGATGTTAAAGTCACCAAATAATAATTACAATGAAGATAAACTTAATGCATTAATATGTATATGTATATGTATATGTATGTATGTATATGTAGGTGTACCTGTACATGTACATTTATATGTCTGTATATATGTATTTGTATGTGTGTGTGCGTGTTTGTTTATGTTATTCCATACATTTTGGGCATCATTATCCCAAGTGCATCAATCAAGATGGCATTTTTATAATTTTTACATTTGCTGAAACAACGTTGAAAATGAGCAGGGAAATGGTGCTCTGCACTTTTATAGAAAGAAAGAATGAGCAATTTAGTTTCATGTCTTAGTTTTATGTCTTTGTGATACAAATGTTTAAATGTAGGAATGGATGCCCAAATTGCCTATGGTTTTCATCATTTTCGAGAAGAAAAACCACACCTTGCACAAGGTCCCGTTTCTAATAAGGTATGGAATCATACCTCAATTCTTAGTAACACTCTGTCCTCTGTTGAATATTTGTCTACGAGGACGTGGATTTGAGCAATTAGTGGTAGGTAACTGAAAGTGTAAAATATTTGCCATTTTTTAGCAGTTCCATTTTTCCTTTGGCTTTTTAACAACGGTCATAGCGAAAGTTTTATCTTCATTGTTATTTTGTAACTTTAACATCTTTTTGTTTTCTTCTTTTTTGCTATTACTTGAAAGAGCATATTTGTTCAGCTTAATAAACTATTCTCTCTCTTCATTTCATTAACTAGTCTCCTTCTATAAATCTATTTCTGAACTCCGGGAATTTCTATTTCAATCTTTTGATTCAACTTTTCAAGTTTTAATTTAACTTTTTAGTTAATTTATCTTAAAATATTAACAATTCTTCATCTACGGGAGTTTTACTTCTTATATTGAACTAGCAATTAGTCAATCACTTTCAAATCTGCAAAAGGATTGTTCTTTTCTTCTACCATTCACACCTTGTAATTTTATGTGATATGAGAATTGATGTTCATGGTTTTTTTATCTGGCTTTGAACTTTGTTGACCTCACTTTTTGTCGAGGTTTAGTATTCCTCATAGATTTAGGATTCTAGCCTCAGGAGCTTCCCCGACGACCCTAGATTCCTAGCGATGGGACCTACCTCGTTTTAGAGTGTCTGGAAGCCACTTCGTTACTCTTTGAAATCCTGTACGAGATTCCGTACCGCTAGTCTATAGCCGGTCGAAATTGATGTCAGGAGTTCAAATTGAGTCCCTATAGGACCCTGGACATTAGGACAGTCTCGTGCACATCTTACACGCACCATTCTGATTGATCGAGCTCGAGTCAAATTTTGCGACGATACTAAATTTTGATACGATTTTGACTCGACCGTCGTCGAGGTTGCCCAGACTACCTCGGATGACGAAACGGATTGCGCCGATGCATCCGGAACGTCGATTTTACCTAAAATTGACATTCAATTTGCGACGATAGCCCGCCGGGGGTGAAACTTACGGGATGATTATAGTTATCCTATTAATAATAATAATATTTATATTATTATTATTATTATATGTATTTATATTTACCCCTCCCTTTTTAACACATAACCAAAACCCTAAATCATTCCTCACGCGCGACTCGGCCCGTCTCCTTCTCTCGTTCGCGATCCAACCGCCAAGGCTCCTTCCTCGAACCTTCTACCACCGCTCGGAACATGTCATCTCGCGGCCGTTTCTCCTCGAGCCGCACTCGGCCACGCCTATATCTTATCCCTGCGACATTCCCGCGCCCGTGCGTTATCCCTGCGGCGTCTCGCGTGCGCAAGTGGCCCGAGCCTCTGCTGCTCATCTTTGCGGCATTTCCCTCCATCCTGCCGCACCTTCCCCGATCCTACTCGACTCCACAGGTAGGGAGCAGCACTTCTTCTCCTCCTCTGCCTATATAAACCCCATTTGAGGTGATATTTAGGGCTGGCCGAATTTCTTCTTGGAGAAGGGGAGGTGCTGCTGGTTTGAGGCTTGGACTTCCTGCTTCCTTTGTGTATTCTACACTAGCTGGTACTCCTTATCTCCTCTATATCTCGGTTTGGCCCAGGGAGGCTGTCATTTGTGCCGCTGGTTTGATTTTCCCTGTTTATTGTTACGGCTAAGCATTTATGTGCCATGGAAAACTTTGTTTACTTGCTTGAATAGTTTTCTTGTTCCCCCCCTCTAGTGGCATGCTGATAGATTGTTGTATCAAGATTTGGGGGGGCATTTTATTACTTGAAGCATGTGGAGAATAGAAACATGAGCATGTTTTAAAGTATAAGCTTGATTATTTGCTTGAGGTAATGAGAATGTGGTATGACATTGGCTCCTTTCTTTTCTCTATTTGCTTAAGATGATAAAATGTGGTTTTATATTTGGTCTTTTCTAGTATGAGATATTGAGAGGGTTCACTTGAGCCTTGCAAGCATGTGGTAGATATGGTTCTCATAATAAGCTACTAGATTCTCTAGTAAACTCTAGCAAATATTTTTGAGTAAAGCTCTTTACTTACTATTGTTGTTATGAATTGTTGAGGAGCCTTTGACTCTTTCATGCATGTGGGGCTTGGTGCTTGCTCCTTGTGACTTTCCCTTACAAAAGTTGCATGCTAGGGAGAAGTTTAAACTTAATTTGGAAGAATTCATGTTTGTTCTCATGTAAAGCATGTGGTGGCTTTATGTCTTGTACATATGGAAGTCTAGTCCTTTATGAAAGCATGTTATGAAGATTTGAGATATTTCTATGTTTGTTCTTGCTTGCAAGCATGATGAGATGGGTATTGAGATGTTCCTTGCTCGCTTTGGCTTGGCATGAGTCATGGAAGAATTCATTTAGCTTTTTCAATGTGTATGTGGGGCTTATCTCTTGCTCCTTCTAGCTTTTCCTTACCAAAATGTCATGCTATGAAGAAGCTTAGTTTAATTTGAGAAGTTTCACACTTGTTCTTATATGAAGCATATGGTGGCCCTATGTTTTGAATGTATGGAAGTTTAATTCTTGGGCTCCTTGCATCTTTGCCCTCCATAAAAGCATTTTAAATGTATATGGAAAAGTTTTCTAAGTTTATTCTTGCTTGCAAGCATGTCATAGTTTCATGAATTGATGTATGAAAGCATGGAAGTGTTATTGTAATCCAAGTTTAGCCTCTCTTTTAATTTCAAGCTGAGGCTATGTTTAAATATATATATACATGCTTCATTTGATAAGTTCTCAGAAAGGTTTGTTTTAGCCTTATGTTGGGCTTGGATTTAATCGTGGTTGGACTTGGTTTTAGCCTCATGTGGCTCGGTTTTGTTGAGTCCCATCGTATTCTTTGTTCTAAGCTTAAATTCGGGATTTGGTTTTGGCCTTATGTGGCTCGGCTTTCTGTTAGTCTTGTTGTTCCCCTGTTTTAATTTAAAGCTGCATTTGCCCCCAGCTTAGCTGTGGCTCGGGTTGGCTCCTTTAGCTTTCTCTGATTTTGGCTTTATGTTGGGATTGCTGTAACTTGGAGCTGGGCTTGTCTTCGGCCTTGCTGTGGCTCGGGTTGGCTCTTTTGACACTTCTAATTTTGATTTTATGTTGGGATTACTTCCCCTTTGCTGTCTTGGCCGTGAGCCTCCTTGACCCTTGTAGCACCCTTGGCCGTGAGCTTTAATGTGGTGATTTAAGTGGGAGCCTTACCTTTTACTACTCTTACCTGTGAGATTGATTGAAATGGTTTGGAAGTATCCCTTTGGCTTGCTTGAGGGAAGGAATCGAGCACCATATTTCGAATAGCTTTACCATACTTTATTTGATGAAATTGGAGTTAAATTGATTTTGAAGAGCTTGTCCATTCACTCTCTTATAAATTTGGAAGCTTGTCCTTTCATTGGGAGTTTGGGGATCTTCTTGTTGTTGTTGACTTGGTCCCGAGCTAGATGGTGGTTTTACTTTTAGTCACCCTTATCTATGGAATTTATTATGGTGATATGGGGTTTTCTTTAGCTTGCTAATGAGGAAAGATCTCAAGAATTTGTTGATTTCTTTGAAGTTTGGGAAGGTTTAACTCTAGCATGGGTTTGGAAAGGTTAGCAGCCAGTGTTTTCCAAGCCATTTCCTCTTTGTTTGATTTTAAAGGCCTTGAACGATTTTCTCGGATTTCGTTTCTAAACACTCTTTTGATATAATTGCACTCAAGCGAGAAAGAGACACCCTAGGGGTCGATTCAAGGAGCTTGGATTGTAATTTCAATGTTTTACATGTCTTAGGGGAGTCTTAGATTAACTCACCTGCCGAACTAACCCTTCAAGTTCGAAGGTGAGTTAATCTTCTTTTCCCCTTTTCGTTGCTTGACACGTTTTCCCCGCTTCACTCGGAGTCGGTTTTGGTTTTGTTTTGTTTTGGGGCAATGACGGCGATGATGCAAAAGACACGCCAGTGATAGAGTATAATGATATCCCATCCTACTACATCAGGACTCGCTCCAGGGCCCGGTGAACCGTAGGATGACGATATCATTCACCGTTACTAATGAGCGGGGCACCGTACATTCTTAGGATTGTTAGCGATCTTTACCCTACGAAATGATCGACTCGTGGACAATTATATTTTTCAAAATCGATAAAAATACGATACTTACGTTTCGCAACAAAAATATCTTTCCACCATGATCAAAAAAATTGATAAACTTTCTTTTGCATATACGAAATCCATATGCATGCTTAAAAATATAAATTTCAAAAAAAAAGCTATATTATAAAATCTGATTGTCCACTTGTTGATTATCGATGCTAGGGTGGGAACACTCTCACGAGTTAGGTTTAGTTGGACACGCTTCTTCACTGAGTAGCGGAGCTATATACACTCGTGTGACTGGAGTAGCGCTTCGACGACCCTTCGAGCGATCTTACTGCGGTTCGAGCCTGCCTCGAGCCCGAGTGCTTGCGGTTTTCTTCGGGTTTTCATTTGATTTTTGATAGAGCACTCGTGGTCTTTTTTAGGATTTTCTCGGAGTTTTGGGTGACTTTTACTACTTTTCTCGAGCTTTCCAGTTGTGGGTCAGTCACTTTGTTTTCTTGAGTTTTTCGACGACCTTTTATTTTGCTTGCTTGGCTTTCATGTGGCACACTTACGTTGGTAGACGAAAGAAAATAACGGGCCTCCGAGGTATACGGGTTTGTTTACATTTAGCGGCGTATTACCTTCCTTATACTGCCATCGCATGCTTATATCTTGTTTAATTGTCACTTTTATCATACTGCATCGTACGTTTATCTTGTTTAATGTCACTTTTTATACATTTCTATCGTACGTTATACTTGTTTAGCTATCACTTTGTATCTGTCATATTACTTCGCATGTTGTTCTCGTTTAGACGTTACATTATATCTTGTTCGTATGCTTTCATCGCTACTCCTTGCTATATACATATCCTGTCATGAATCGTACAACACTTAAACATACTTGCATAGGATGTTTAGGAGAACTCGACCATAGGGCCACCTGATTGAACGTTTTGACCTGCCACCTTAGAAAACTCAGCCTCTTCACAGCAAGGAGCTCGGAGCTAGTATAGTGGGCAGCACGACCATCTTCAACATCAAAACACGTCTACAACAACTAAACCATTCCTTAGTTAAATAATAGGATTTCGAGGTTGTTCGCTTAGTGCGACATAAATCCTCAACCTTTCTTAGGCCTTTGTATAGCTATCTTGCATACGATATAAGCCTCGACTCGCTTTAGGATTCCGAGGTTGTCGTTCGTTACGACCTAAATCCTCACATCTTCTGAGCTATTCGTGCGATCGTTTCACACGAATGTAGCTCCAATTAAATAAAATTGGCGAGGATGAAACCTCAAATAATATCTCCTAAATCAAAGTTCAAATCATAGGATAGCATGTGAAGTCACCGAGGTTCGCCTCTGGATCTTTGACATCCTCTAGCTTCTTCCTCCTTCGGATTTTACAATAAATGTTCCGATTTGAGCCGATCCCTTTCACACCTCTTCGTCCGATTACGTCGAAAAGTTCTATCCTTTCGACCTCCTCGAAGATAATATTTCCGATTTTTATCGAGAGTTTTCTAAGTGATTTCGGTCATTTAAGATGTAATTAACTATAGAGCTGCACTTTATGTGAAGCATTTCCGAACCCAGATTTAAAATAAACCCTATTTAATTCTTCATATTAAATAGTGAATCATGTCAAGCAAATAAAATGGTTTCGCGACCAAACGGACGTCATATATTTCTTAGTTTATTTAATCGAGCCTCACCCTCAATGCTTTTGTTTGTCTTCCGGATAAATGCATGACTTGAGAGTGTAGTCTTCTTTCATTTAAACTATGAAAAATATAGGATCGGTTGATTCCCTTCCTTTTCTTGAAGGATCCTTCCGAAGCGGGCGACGGGATTTCGATTCCGGTGACCGACAGCTTCTTACGGGCACTTCACGCACAAAACAACGCCGACAAACTTGATGGCTGTATTTCATTGAATACTCCAATCACAATGCCATTTAATTATAAGATGAATTTTCAATTGTTTAATATCAATTTTTTGTGGCTACAGCCAGCACATTACTGTTCAGTGAATAAGGTAGACTAAACACTTTCTGTTCGCAGTTGATCTATGCCGGATACAGCTGTGCTCAAGGATGGTTTCTTACACCTTGTATGGGTGACCCAACCTTAAGGTAAGTTGCGTGTGCTAATGAAATTCCTTTTTTTTTCTTAAACACTATAGCTGTTTTGCTTTTTTGTGTAACCTGCGTAATAGATTTACCTGTTTACAAGTGCAACCATCTGTGTGCATGCTTCATGGAATAGTTTATTCAGACCAAAAAAAAAAGTTATGAGAAATCATTAATGAATTTCATTATCCTGGACATCTTTTTGTACTAGCAAGTTATATGCTGCTCAAGCATGATTCTTAGAGATGCTTTTGGGAAACTGATTATTGAGAAATTCTTCTTTTTCCATCACCGACAACTTGTCATAGGCTGGATGTTTTGAGAACCTTCAACAAGCTTTATTAATATAAAATAGTTTGTTATTATTGAATTTAGGAGGAACTTTCTTAGAGGAAAAAGTCTAATTTTTTCATTGAGCTAATACAAGCAATTAACAAATATTTACCCTTTAGACTAACCCTCATATAATTGGAGGGAAATTCAAATCATTATGATAACAAGGAAAGAAATAAAATGTAATAATGAATAATTAAGGAAGAATAACTTCTCCCCCTCAAATGTAGCAGCAGACTCACAGTTCTTAAACCATGGGTGGGCCCATGTGATCCACGGTCATATGCATATCAATAGTTATTCAAGTTGAATTTTCAAGAGGGAGATTGGATATTAAATCAGATACTACCTTGAGATTTTGACTTATTGATAGAACTTGAATGAATGATTTTGTTAGCAATTAGCCATTGGGGAAATGTCTAGGCTTGGTCCTTCATCTGAGCTTTGTTGTAAAGGTGCACATCTCAGGCGTGCCCACGTAGTTCGAAGGGGGAAATGGTCAGCAATTGGCATGAATATATTTAGAAATTTGAAAATCAATTAATGTCACACTCCATGACAACTCCTAGTCAGACATAAGGTATAATAGTGATGGGTAGGATTCAGTTGATTGAATCTATCATCAACCCCCTTTTACCTTCAACCATTTCTTGTGAATTAAATGCCAACTGGATGAGTAGTGCACTAGTTCAGCTACAGTAATATTAAAATAAAACTTATATATATATATATATATATATATATATATATATATATATATATATATATATATATATATATATATATATGTATGTATGTATGTATATGTATTTCATGAGGTGCAACAAAATGGGTAGAAAAATTGGATAATATTTCCTTTCACCTTCTCAAAATTTTGAATATTACAATACAGAGTTCTAGTTACAGTCATTAAGCATCTGAGGAGCTGGAGTATAAATGCTATGCTGATATGATCATTTTTCTTATGATATATGTACATTTTTAATGCAGATAACGTAAAAAAGTGTACTTTTGGTGCCTCTTGCAAAAAACATAACTTCTAATAATATACTTGATGTGAAATTACATCTACTAGTTTTAATAGCCAAGCTATGCACATAAGTTTGTTCAGCTCTAAATCTGTGTCCCAAATAGATATTATTCCTCATATGCAGCTATTTTCCCAGTTATAATTATAGATTACATCAATGCAGGGGGCTGAACAACATTCTGAGACTTCACATAAAAAAGATCAATAGCTCTGACTGGGAATATATTTGTGTTCCATCAAGGCAAGCCCTTCAACTATTCACCTGATTTTTTTTAAAAAAAAAGACTGGATTCGCTATTGTTCTTCGACTTCCTCACTGCTTTCATTTTGGACATGTTTACTTATCCCTACTTCGTTATTTCTTTTTTAGTGAAGCTAATAGTCTTCTTCTCCATGCAGCGTTAGAGCAATAGTAGCTCTAAACCTCCACACATACGGAAGTGGAAGGAATCCATGGGGTACTCCAAAACCTGAGTACCTTGCGAAGGTTTGCGTCCTCTTTTTTTTTTTTTTGGGAGGGGGTTTTCTAACACTTAAACTACTATATTTATATTTATAACATTTGAACTTTAACATCACATCAAAAATACTATCAATATTAACTTTTTAAAAGTGGAATACACTTTTTCATCCATAGATTTATGTTTTATGTAAATATCAAACTTTAGGTGTTAGATTTGTAAATACATAAGAATTATGTGGTAATTGGTTTTTTTTTTTTTATTTGTCGAGTATAAAGTCATTTGAAGATGATATTGCATTATTCTCGAGTAACACAAATCAAACCACATCCAATGCTCTAACTTCACGTTTTTGGGAATCATATTCTGCACTTTTTTCTCTAACATTTGTTGGATCTACCTCCCTTACAAGTTTTAAAATGCTTAACAGGTCTTTGTCATCCTTTACCTTACTAGAGTTTACAGCATAATCCTTTAAATTGGATATTTATATTTGGGATGGGATACAAGTCATCACATGGCTTTAATTTTTCGAAGCGACTTTAACTTCTCACGAATGCCTGAGTTACTCATTTGAAGCTCGACTCGGCTTCAAACGCTCAATTTCCCCTTTTTTCCTGTCATAATTTCTTAAGTTTCAACAGCATTTTTCAGATCATATTTTAGGCAATACATTATAATTTGTTGAAGTATGTTCTAATCTTGGCCATTGATCATGAGCAGGGGATTTGTTTTCACTTCCAAGTTCAGTTTTACAGGCTATTCATCTATTTTGTATTCTTATGATCTAGTTTCTTACCGCATTTTGTATAAACTCACTGGTTTTGAGGTGTCAAAAAGTCCTTAGTTTGTGAATAATTTGTGTTCGTAGCTTCAGTTGATCTTTCGTTAACATAGCAATTTTCTATGATTTATAACGAGTAACGTGACAACTTTTTCGTTCAAGCCGTTATGTTCGAATAAATAAATATTATTATTATAATATTTTATATTAGTTTTTTTTTAAGTTAAATTTTAGGAAAATTTACATGCGTAACACACAATTCTTATGTATTTATATATCCAATACCCAAAGTTTGATATTTACCCTTATAACACTTTGGTGTCATAAGCATATGCATGAAAAGTTATATTTCATTTTTTAAAAGGTAATGATGGTGGTTTTTTTGTGATGTTAAAGATACAGAGTAATATGCATGTAAATATGATTTTTTTTTTTTTTTAGATATGTAATACATAAAAATTGTGTTGCATGTACATAAATATTCCCAAATTTTAATAATTTTCAAATCATTCGAGCGAAGTTAGAGTTGCACACAAACATGCTATTCATTAGCTATCTCGAGCATGAAAAAATAAAAATTCTATTGAGCCGAACACAAACAATCACTAGGCTTTCTCTGGTTCGGCTCATTTACACTCCTACTACTGCTTTCAATTAGATTACATTTGAAAGGTAATGTATTTTAACACTAGGAATCTTATTAAACTCTCGTGTTGAAACCGAGTTTCGTAGCATACTTGCATCATTGTATAATGCAGATTCATTTGTTTATTCAAAATTGAATCCACCAAATTATTGTAAAATTTCTAATTTTGCTGACTAATTCTATGTTTTTTGTTTTTTTTTTTTTCCTCCTTTCCCAGAAAGGATTTGTGGAAGCACAATCTGATGATGGTCTGTTAGAAATATTTGGTTTGAAACAAGGATGGCATGCATCTTTTGTTATGATTGAGCTCATATCTGCTAAGCATATTGCTCAGGTACCATAGTAACTTTGGCTTCTTAAACTCATCTGAATTCTCTTTATGGTCATTGTAGGAAGTTAAATAAGTATTAAGTGACTTCCTGTGATTTCTTTGCTGCAACTAAAATCAAGTCCATTTATTGACATATCATAAAGCTTTCTCCAATTGTCTTGAATAAGAATAATGTTGATAATAATAATAATTATGACATATAAATATTCTTCTTTTTTTTTTTGGCCAATGTCAAAACAGACCTTGTGTGATATCAGCCCTACTTTGAGCATTTCAGCTTCAACATTTTCCATTTCTAATGAAGTCGATCTAGAAGCGTAAAACTCGCACAACAAGGCAGCGGAGAATAATTAATTTATGGAAGATTTACATACATATATCACTCTATTCCTATATATTTACATATTTAACACTTATTCTTCATTTTCTACATATATATGTCACTTTATCTATGCTTTTTAAAGGAAAAAAATAGTGTTTTTATTGATGCCATTTAAAAATTTTGAGTGGTATGAATGTAAAACGTAAATATTAGGTGTTAGATATGTAAATACGTTTTTTTGATATTGATTGCTAGTTTTAGATTGTTGATTCCATTGAATCTCAAAAATGCTCTCTTGTTTTGCTGTTTTTGTTTTCCACATCCTAACTGCTCTTATTGGGGAGTGGAATTTACATACATACCACCTAATTCCTGTGTATTTACATATCTAACAGCTAAACTTTATTTTTTTACATTTATATCACTCAAATTCTTCATATCACATAAAAAATACAACTTTGACTCAAGTTTAGGTGTTGAGTATGTAAATAGATAGGAATTGGGTGGTATGAATGAAAAATCATTCTTTCATTTGTGAATATCATGCCAATTATTGATATTATGACTGTGATTTGATCATTACAGGCTGCAGCAATCAAATTAGAGATTAGAGGTGGTCAGTGGAATCATATATACATGCAAATGGATGGGGAGCCATGGAAACAAGAAGTAAGTTCTGAATATTCTTCCTTTGTGGAGATCAAGAGAATGCCTCATCCTTCACTCATGATAAGGGGAGATTGATTGCATTCCCTCCCTTCAGTCTATATAGTAATAATTCATTCTTTTAATTCTTTGATTCTTTACATTTCTAATTTTGTAACTGAGATTAATTTAGATTTATGTTATATATTATCAGTTGGTATTTATGGGGAGAGATTCTAGCTTTATATTGGCCTTTTAATGTAATAACCGGTGTTTTTATTGATGTGCGTTCAGTGACCTGTTGGTTGAGCAGCCTCTTTGAAGGCTGTAAGTCCTCTAAGGTCCCGGGTTCGAATCCTCATTGGTACAGTGTCTCCTTATAGCAGGTGGTGGTAATCGAATTTATTTGCACACCGCGTCGACTCTCGATCTCTATATATGAGTATATGTATATATGTGTATATGATAGATAGTATATATATATATGTGAATCAATCTTTATATATATATATGCGCGCACGTCAAAAAATTTCATCTGTTACGACCTCGGTGTCATGTCTCGATTCGCTCAGAAGCTCATCTGTTACTATTCGATTCGATAAAGAAACTGCAGATGTCACACACGCAGCACGAATTTTTGCCGTTCGCATGTATTGTTCAGAATACTTATAACTCAAAATATTCACGAATCATGTGATTGCATGTAAATTGTTCGATGCTTATAGTCTTGATAAATATTAGTAATTCGAAATTTGCAAAATAATTTGAAAATAATTATATATAAATAAATTTATGATATTTTAATAAATAATTATTTATTATAAAAATTTATCATATTTTAAATAATTAAATTTTTATAAATTATAACATATGATAAATTATTAATAATAATAATAATATTATAGCATTAATTGTATTAATATTAATATTATAATATTATAATTAATATAGCCTGATATTATATATTAAAATAAAATTATAAACATAAACCATAAGCGCCTTATTTCGTTTGATGATCAGCTTTTAATTTGAATTATAAATTACAACATAATCTTTCGAATATCTTGATCAATTTAGTTCATATTGGAGAAGTATGTTATCATACATCGCTAGGATGTCTAGACAAGTTGCTCGATTGTTCGTAAAGCAGTATGGTCGTGTTCGGCTCGTCTGGAAGTCTGTAGTTTGATTCGTTCAATAAGTCGAAACGTGACGAACACGAACAATTTTTTA
Source organism: Papilionanthe hookeriana x Papilionanthe teres (assembly GCA_022702705.1). Taxonomy (NCBI): domain Eukaryota; kingdom Viridiplantae; phylum Streptophyta; class Magnoliopsida; order Asparagales; family Orchidaceae; genus Papilionanthe; species Papilionanthe hookeriana x Papilionanthe teres. Next base: position 64,736,978 of record CM040427.1, on the reverse strand, counting down.
CGTCTTGGTTTATTAAACGAACTAAACACGAACAATGATGTGTTCGAATATTTCGAACACGAACACTTTGAAGTCTTCTATTGATTCGTGTTCGAAGCTACGTTTACACTCATTGAGGGTATCTATGAATAACCATCCTTGCTAATAATGTGCCCTAGAATCCTATCACCACCTCAATAAGAACTTATCCTTAATAAATTTTGCATTTAATTCGTTCGCACGAAATCTTTGAAGCTAATTTCATACGACTCATGAGATATTATTCATTCCTATCATAGATTAGGATATTGTTTATAATTATTCGTCATAAGTTAATCCAAGTATAGATTCAATCAGAGGCGGAATCGTCCTCTTTTTTGAGAGGGGGCAAACTGCATCTTTAGACTCAATGTAAAATGGGCTAAGGCTACGAAAAAAAATATTACATTAGAACTCCGCACGTAGCTCTACGTGCGGAGTCCGATCCTTACCGCCCATCCGCGATCAGTGTATGGGAGCCGGCCCCATTTTATTATTTTAAAAAAAAAAATTATGTACGCTACCGCGATGTGCGACAACGATCGGGACTCCGCAGGTAGAGCTACTTGTGGAGTCCTGATGTAATATTTCTTCGGGCTACGAAGAGTAAAGTGATATTTCATGAGGGACAAAAAGATCAAAATATAGTTATTATGAAAAAACTTATTGATTAGCTCACAAAATAATCAAAAAATAACTTGATTTAAATTAATACCCTCATAATTTACAAAAATAATGATTTTAAAATATATGTAAATAAATAAATAAAAATATTATTAATTGCTAATCATATTTAAACATATTTATCTTGGTAATAAATGATGTTTTGTTAGTATAATCATGACATTTATATTATTTTATAGTATATAAAATTCATTATTTAAATAATTTTTTAAAAATAAGATTTAAAAAATCAGGCAATTACATACTCCCTCTTTCAACCTTTTATTTGACATTTTTACATATTGCATCCAATTTTTTATGTATTTACATATCTCACACTAAAACTTTAATTTTTACAATTTTTTATGTAAAATGAGAGTTTTGATGTGAGATAACGTAAATACATAAGAATTATGTGCTATGCATGTAAATTCTCCATTTTTTTTATCAAATTGTCAATATTTGATGAGTAGTTACAAAAACCACCTTGGGTGTTGTTTTTGTAAATATCAATTTTATGGATGGCCTGTATGTAATTAACCCTAAAAAAATTACATTTATCCCCTTAATCCACGAAGAAATATTACATCAGGACTCCGCACGTAGAGCTACGTGTGGAGTTTAATAAAATGACTCTAAGTGGAAGTGACAGAAAAATAAAAAAAACGGCGCAGTAACACGGGGGAATATTTCTGCCGTGTTATTCCACATTCTTATGTGTTATTGTGGTGATTTTGATGTGTTATTGATGTTTTATTGTGTTATTATAATACAAAAAATATTCTCATAACACAATAACACATGAATAACACACAATAACGTCTGAATAACACGGGGGAATATTCCTCTATCGATCCAATAACACAAGAAATATTCTTTCTGTGTTATTCTGTATTATTCAGGTGTTATTATGTATTATTCAGATATTATTGATATATTATTGTGTTATTATGACACCGAAAATATTCCAATAACACAATACACGCGTCAAAATCATTATAATAACACAGTTCCCTCGCTCCTATGTTACGGCTCGGCTTTCTTATTTTTTAGTGCGGAGTCCTGAGCCCGCGCACACCTCTACCCGCCGCTCCGTCCCGCCCCCTCACGGTCTCTACTCAGCCACGCAGCTAGTGCTCCGTTCTCCGATCAACATTTGTGGCAGCCGATCTGCGCTATAACAACAATCGGACGAGGAGAAGGAGAAGATAGATATGGAATGGTGGGAATCTCAACTTTGGAGAAGAAGAACTGAACTGCACTTCCCTATGGTGCAGAGGTGGGGTAAACAAGAACAAAATGAAGATGTGAAGGAGACGATTGCAATCGAGGTGAAGCCCTAAACTGTTTTTCTTTTTTTTTTTTTTTGGTACTTAATAAAAGAAAAAAAGAAATGCAGCTGCTACGAATGCAGGATCGTATTACTGCGCTGATTAGTGTGCTATTCTATTCTGAGTGGAATATTCATAAATTTCTATATACTTGAATGTTATTTCACGAATTGATTGATAGAGCGGAGAAATTTTTATGCTCTGCATGCTGTTTAAAAGGAATTAGCTCACTGGGAACTATAAGAGAAAATACTAGCATGCTTATGCTTGAACTAGGGTTTAAATATTGTACTTGCCCTCTCTGAAATTTGCCTGGTGTTGGCTGGATCTTTGTGAAGAGTAAAGCTCTAGCTTAGCTACACCGTTAATGGGGGCTGAGCTATCTTAAGTGGCTTGGCTTGGATTTGGGGTGTCTGGTGAGTGAACGAAGACTTGGGAAAAACTAGAATTCTCCTTTTTTTCTTTTGCAGCGGGGGTAGTTTCCTCCTTATAGGGCCATTAAACGATCCTCTAATCATGAAAAACCATGGTTAAAGGTCTCCTCCTAGTACCATCCAGCCTGATGGAAGAAAATCTACGGTGAAGGAATTGTTAAGGGTGATTTGAAGAATTACTCAGCATATGTTAGGTGGAGGAGTCCTATTGGCCAAATGTACTAAGTTTTATCCTTAGTTACTATTTAACCTATGTTTAATTGGGTTAACCATGTATTAAATAAAGATGCTATGAAATTTATTTAGGTTGTTGAGTAATTAAAGAAATTAATCCCTTTAATTAATTATATTTATAAATGGATTTAAACCCATTAAATCTATGTTTAGTTGAAATGGGTTTTTAACTTAATTGTCCCAAAAAAAAAGATCAAATGGTTCAACCCCCTTTGGGCTAATTTTCTAACATCCCAAGCAAGTTCTATGTTTAACGGTTTAATTTAATTTGGCCATTTGAATGTATTAAACAAAATTAAAATGTGCCATGTTGACCCATTGGACCTAAGTTGGTCAAACTTGGTTGACCATGGGCTGGTAATGCCACTACCACCCTAGGGAAGTTCTATGCTGAATTAATTGAATCAGTTTGTTGCTTAAGGTCAATTTGACTTATTTGACTTTTTTTGTTTCAATCAAGTTGAATTGGTCCAATCAGATTAAATTGATACAAATGATGGATTAAATGCCCTAATCTGACTGTGTTTTACCTTAAGAAACCTTATTGCTCTTTTAGGGTCCATCTAAGTTAGTAAACTTGTTGGGTGTCGAATGGACCAAATTAACACTTTTAGAGTCGTTGAGGGTTAACCTTGCTTTTCACTAACTAATCGGCCACCTTACAGGTTATATAGGTATCTAATAGTCTCTACTAGCCTAAGAAAATTTTACATAAGGTTTAGAACTCATTGGAATGATTAGGTGGATGAGTGGCTTTCTACTTAGAGACAAAATGCGAAATGAATATATCCGTAATAGGGTTGGTGTTGCACCAGTGACGGATAAAATTAGAGAGAGTCGCCTTAGATGGTTTGGTCACATTAAACGTCGACCACAGGATGATCCGATTAGGAGAGTAGATGTTTTAGATACAACTTATGTTAAGAAAGACAGAGGTAGACCTAGGAAAACTTGGGCTTATTGCATTAAAAATGATCTTAATTTATTAGAATTAAACGAAAATTTGACACTAAATAGGACGCAATGGAGAAAAAGGATTCATGTAGCTGACCCCACTTAGTGGGATTAAAGCTTTGTTGTTGTTGTTTAGAACTCGTTGGTTAAAATAATTGAATGATTCAATCCTTCTTAGGTTCTTGTTTTACTAAATAAATAAATTTTATTCTTTCATGATCGAAGGCTGACCTCGAACAAACATAGGATTAATTGAGCCTAGCTTATCTATGATTAATTAATTGACTTTTTTCAAAAATTGGTTATGCTTAAATTATTAAAAAGATAAGATTGTTTAAATTAGCATCATAGGGTCCGATTGGTTCAGGCTTGGACTCATTGCATCAAGCCTACTCCAGTGACCAATTATGGCTAACACATTCATGAGTCCAATAATCTTAAGCCCTCCGAATAATGTTTGACTGTATAATAGGATTATTTGGTTGACAATCACTAAATATTTTTATGAATCTTAGGTAATGTTAGAGTGTTGCTTTTGCCGTGACCATTTGTCAGACCAATTTCTCTAGCCTAAATAGAAAAATAAGATTGGATGTTCTGACCACAGCTTGTATCCACTAGGATCAATTGTTTTTAGGACAATATTTACTCTAGGATGAACTTAAGATGTTGACATTTTTAATGTTAACAGATTCTTTTTTGCACATTTAAAAAGAAAATTATCATACTAAGGATTTTGCATCACCAACCTTCCATTATTTTACAACATTCCGTTTGGCTTCTATAAGTGTAAAATGTTAATATTTTTTGCAATCCAACATGGATGTACCAAACTTGGTTGAAATGGGATATACATGTCCGTCATAGCGTTTTGATGAAATTTCAGTTGAGAATCTATTTTGTGAATGCACTCCAAATGAGAAAGATCTTGTTGAAGTAAATGCAAGAGCTATGGTGCTTTCAAACTTAGTTATTATCTAATGACATTACTGCTTAAACTAAGAAAAGATGTAAGACAATCTTATTATAGCACGAACGAAACAATGTAGACCTTGCTCATTAGGAGAACAGTCTTAGGTGTAGACAGCATTTACATACATAGTACACAGTTCTTATACCACACCTAAACTTTCATATTTATATGCATATCATTCAAATTTTTAACATCATATAAAAAATAGAACTATTATCACTTTTTAAAAGCGAAATATACCTTCCAATGCATAGATTTAATGCTCCAAAGTCCTATGTACGTAAATATAAAAGTTTAGGTGTGAGATACGTAAATACATAAGAATTGTGTGCTAGGTGTGTAGGTCTTCCAATTTTGAAACATCAAATGGCAATAAAGACAAGCATTGATGTGAATTCCGATCTCAAGAGCAACCCTTGATATTTTTATCAAATTATAGGACAATTTTCAATTACAACTCCAGGACTGGTAGGACAACTCGCAAGCGGACAATGATCTTGCGCAACACCCCCCCACCAACCAATTCCAAAGATGTTATGTGATTGTAATACAAAATATATGAGTATTCCCATGAAGGCTACTCCAGCATCTAAAGCAGCTGACATAACATATGTGTGCCTTGCCCACCAGTTCTTATACCTCTTGTAAATATAATAATTGAAAAAAATTCCAACCGCTCCCCACATGTTATAGTTCACTGAGTGTACTGGTGGAACCGAAGCTCCACCTGAGATGAGTAAGGGTATGTGGATAGATTTCCATAACTTATTTTGAGGGAAGGTTTTCGCAAGAAGCCAAAATGGAATTGGTAACAATAAACCTATGAGGAAGAAGAAATTCAAGGCTGAGTAGTGTCCAAGTTTTCCGAACATTCTCGTTGGGCCAACAAGGCCCCAAATGATGGAGGCATTATAGAAAACGTCGCTACCAGGGCAGGTCCATGGGCTTCCTGGTGGAAGTTTACTTGGGTCACATATATGCTCCACAGTGTCGAGAAGCAGCCACGCTGTTCCATAGGAAACAGTAGCCGCTATCA